>CM071947.1:12975000-14175000 GCA_036784905.1 Acrossocheilus fasciatus | reverse complement strand
TAATGTTCTAAAGTAATTGATGAGTTCATAAGGAGGTCATTTGAGTCCGAATCGATGTTCATTCTAAAAGTTATCATGTTTTAATGCACAAGCATTACACTTGATCAAATGATCTGCAAGATAGTCTGTAGAAGTGTTGTTATTGTCAAATAAAGTAAAACTAATAACTGAAGTAAAGCTGAAATAAAATAAAATATAAATAATAGATGAAGAACTTGAACTTGAAGCAGTGGGAGCTGGGCAGATAGCTGCAGAAATATTAGAAATGTTGTTTTGATAAAATAAGTTAAGCGGTACACTATAAAAGTGTTTTTTCAGTTGTTAATAAAACAAATTATTGGTGTACATTTTACAAGACAATTCCATTTCTACTTCAAATTTCACATTTGATTTAATGTTACTTGCATTTTCTGAGTGAGAATTTATTATTTTTTTTTTCAGTGTTAAATTACTAAAACTAAAATGAAAGCTAATTAAAAATGGGTGCATGTAATATGGAACAACTGCAGTTTCTGTACTGTGCAGAAGTCGTTAAATGTGGCTTATAGTCGAGATTGTGTGTTTATGGAGGTTATTGCATCATGCTGCCTTGTGGACGTTTGTACTCCAGAGACCTGTGGACTTTTGATCAGGCCTTGTGAAACCTTTCACCATCTTACATTTTAAAAGGATATTTCTGGATTTCTCTAGCCTTTACTATTATTCTCAAATCTGTTGAAACAATAAGAAAGATTTAGAGCAGTATGTTGGTGCCGATAGCCTCGTGGGCAGTGCATCGACATGTAGTGCTGTTGCGCTTTGGGCGTCCCGTGTTCGAGTCCCAGCTCGCGGACCTTTCCCAATCCCGTCCCCCCTCTCTCTCTCCAACTTCGTTTCCTGTCTACCTACTGTCCTATCAAATAAAAGGCAAAAACAAATCTAAAAAAAAAAAAAAGAAAGATTTAGAGCAGTATGCAATTATACCTTAGTGAAAGTATCATATTATCTAATAACACTGACTCATCCCTTCCCCAGGTCTGTTCAGCCTTTAGATAACATTTTGACCTGCTACAATTTAATGCATTGCCACTATAGACTGAGTGTTTTGATTAAAGAGAAGCGGAAAAAAAGCATCTGATTGTTATGTATCAACGGAATAGATGAGTCCCAATTTACCGTTCCCGTAAACATCTGCTATCACACTGGGGAAATCAAAAGTATAATTACTGCAGCTCGTGATGAGTTTGTTTCTCTTCCATTGCCCCCCACCTTCGATCATTCCTTTGTGTTCTCTTGTTTCAAGGATTGATGCGTATGCAGGAACTGATCAAAGCTCCGTCCAAAAACAACCTGAAGATCCGTATCCGCCAACTGGCGTCGGGAGGAGGCGACAGTCGCCCCCTGCTGAAGGAGATGAAGAAAGAAAAAGAGTTTTACATCATTTTCGACTGCTCCTACCAAGTAGCCGCCGAGCTTCTCAAACAGGTGCGGCACTATTCCTGTAGATTCTCACTCTGAACTTTCATTGAACTTGTAAAGTACGTCACAAAGATTGAAATGGATTGAAAATGAGAGTGAAGTGCTCTTGCATGCTGTGGCGCAGCAGGATTTCAGAGCTCTACTTTAAAGCAGATAGATGTAATACAGTTTGTGCCATGCTGCCTTCATTTCTGAATACTGCTGAAACTCTTATTTCACACTCAGCCAGTCGTTACTTTCTTTTTCTTTCCGAATCCTTCCCAGAAAATATTTTGTTATGTTTCTCCCCCACAGCTGATGTCGATGGGTATGATGACGGAGTACTACCATTTCTTCTTCACTACTTTGGTGAGTCTGAAAAGCGGACAGTTGCTATTAATAAGAGTGCTTTTCAAAACATTAGATGATGAACAGGGTGAGTGATTTTCTGCTGTTTTTTATAATTGTTGCTTGTCAGACTGTATGATTCGACCCTGTTGACATTTTGAGACATGAAACCCTTATGCACCCTGGGCAACATCAACTGCCTTTCATACCAGACTGTAGAACTGTTCATCCTAATGTATGTTTGACAGTGTTCACAGGGCTTTAAATATCACAGGCCACGTCATATTCTGACATTCTCATTGACACATGAAATTGTGAAATTGTACCTCACAATCCAAAGCTTTTGTTGGAAAAGGTTTAAACCAAAAAAAAAAGAAAAAGCAATTAAGATTGTCTTGTGGCTGAACAAAAGAGGGAATTGTGCAAATTTCAGAACTGATTTCATTAATTTGAAATTTGGTAGCAAACAGAATGCAGTTTGAATTTAAATTCAGTGAAGTAGAATGAAATTAACTAAGATTCAGAGCAAATTTGCAATAAGTCTAATTTTTAACTATAGAAAAAAAAATTGAATTATGCCATGACAACCTTATCAGAAAATTACAAGAGGTTAAAAAAGTCTTTGGAATTTGAAAAGCATAACAGGCAAGGAGATACACTACTGTTCAAAATTAATACTTTTATTCATCAAGGACCCAATAAATTGACCCAAAGTGACTTTGTTTACATTGTTATAAAATATTTGATATTTTTCAGAAAAGAGTACTGAAAAAATCACAGTTTCACAAAAATATTAAGCAGCACAATTATTTACAACATTGATAATACAAGAAATGATTCATGAGCACCAAATCAGCATATTAGAATGATTTCTGAAGGATCATGTAACAGAGAAGACTGTACTAATGACAGCTTTGCCATTACAGGGATAAATTGCATTTTAACATATATTAATATTAACATGAAACATGAAAAATGAAAAAGTTTTGCCAACCCCAAACTTTACTTCAGTAGTGTAGATTTATTATTAATGTCACCTGTAGAATTTTGTACTATGCATACAGTAAACAAATTTATAGACAATGGACACTTTATTTCCAAAATGCATTACCTGATGAATTTAGTCATTCAATAAATTCTACTTCCTGTCATTCAAAGTCCAGTTCAACTTCCTGTATATTGTGGCCAGTTTGATTAAAAATTCCAACATATGAATTGAAATGGAGCCAGTTGTTGGATTTTTGTACAACCGTGATTTGTGTACTCCTAACAAGGGCTTAGGGCTCCTTTTCAGCAATGGAAAAACATGGCATGAAGAGTCTATATCTTGTGCAAAGTTTGCACAGCTCTTAAGGCTAAATCTGGACAAACTCTCGTTGCCTTGCAGGATATGTTTGCTTTGGATCTTGAGCTGTACCGCTATAGTGGAGTCAACATGACAGCCTTCCGCCTCCTGAATCTAGATGATCCATACGTGGCTTCCGTGATCCAGAAGTGGTCCATGGAGCGCCAGCTGGCACCACCCAAACCTGAGAGTGGACTGATGAGCGGCATCATGACTGTGAGGATCAGTCTGCTCTCATTTATTTCTGTTCACATCTAGTTTGTTTTTTTAAACTGAAGTGACACCCTTTAATTTTCAGGATGGATTCTAAGAGTCACAAAATTAGAAACAGAAAAGTGTGTTATAGACAGTATTTAATCCGCTTCTGTAAGATACTGCATGAACAGGACAATTTGGAGTCACATCTGTTACGGTTGTCGATTGCAGACACTAATGTGTGAACACACATTAAAATGAGCCAATCGCACTGCTCAAAATCCTCATTTACATATAGACCAGAACTAAAACAGGAGCCTAACTTCTCCCTTTAAGCCCTTCCTTCACCGTTAGAATAACTGGGATTAAGTCTCACCGATGTTGACTAATCTACCCGTCCTCCAGAAGGCAGTGTAGATACTGCTAGCACACTCAGCCTCATTAGACATGCATGAAGGGCTTAAAGCAGGAAGCATTGGGAGATTTATTCAAATCTATTTTTACCATCCAGGTCACATTTTAGCACTGAATAACACCCAGAGAAACATAAGGTGCATGCAGCAGGGGGCGGGGGAGGGGCTCTCTTACTGTGATCAGATGGAAAGGATATTAAACTTAAATTCTGTTAAGTAACATCCAGTATTGTGCAAATGCTGAAGAAAAAACACCTTCTGCCAGTATATTAACGCATAATGAAGTTTAATTATGTTTAGAGCATGTTTCCTGTGTAAATTCTTCTCTCCTTCCACAGACCGAGGCTGCGCTCATGTATGACGCAGTGTTCATGGTTGCTGTTGCGTCTCAGCGGGCCACGCAGATGACAGTGAGCTCCCTGCAGTGTCACAGACACAAGCCCTGGAGGTACGGCCCGCGCTTCATGAACTTGTTTAAAGAGGTGAGAATATTGTACTTTATGTAGCAAAACACATGAAATCCCAAAAAATGAAAAAAAGAGAATTTAAATTATGACAATTTTTTTTGGTGGACTGTCCTAATTGTACACTTGAAACGGTAACACTTTAGCTTAATAAACAGCCAATTAGGAGTTTATTGATGAGAAATGTCATAGTTAATGGTTAATAGCGAGAATTCACTACAAGCCATTTAAACTATAATTTGGACATTGTTTTTTTCCATTAAATGCTTGCAGTTTTATTTTGACAAGGAAAATGTTTTCTAACTGCTAAAAATTATATTCTGCAGGTGAATGCGTACAATGCTGTTGAAAATTTTGGGGTCAGGAAGATGTTTCTTGTGCAGCAAATCAGCATATTAGAATGATTTCTGAAGGATCATGTGACACTAAAGACTGGAGTAATGATGCTGAAAATTCAACTTTGCAATCACAGGAATAAATTACATTATAAACTTGTTCAAATAAAAAAAAAAAACAGTTATACTGAATTATAATAATCTTTCACAATATTATTGTTTTAGTGTATTTTTGATGAAATAATTCAGCCTTGGTGAGCATAAGAGACTTTTTTTTTTCAAAAACATCTCACCAACCCCAAACTTTTTAACTAATAGTGTATGTGTATATAAATTGCAGCAGTGCGTGATTCGTCATATCATTAACAAGATGTACGCTTGTCGATGAATGAATCTTAACTTATTCAAAATGCCGCAAAATTTTGTTACATCATATTTCTTGTATCAACCATAAAAACAAACCACATACAGAGCAGGGAGACAAATCACTTGAGCTCCAGTGTCTTCAATCTTGTTGGGAGACTGCATTACATAAAATTACATAAATGCAAATTACATAAAGCTTTCGTTACATCAGTTGACACATCCAGATTGTATCTGCAACAGTTGAAGTCACTCATGTCAAAAATTAGGTAGTTTGATAGATTTCCTGTATGATGTGAATCACTCTGTATGTGTGAATGATGCTTGACACGTTGTGGAATATTTATCAGACAGCCTTCCTGAACTCGTTTAGACTTTACACAATTTTTTTCAGATTTTTGACCCGTAGGTTACATAAAAATGTATTTGTAGATAAAAACATGTTTTTCAGGGCAGAGGTGCCTGAAAATGGGTACTGGTACCTCTGCGTTTTGATGTTTTTTAAGTCCCAGATCACTGCTGGATGCTCTCACCGCCTTTGAACCAAGAGGTCATAACAGTCCTCCTTCATGTCTGAGTGTGGGGTGTGTGTCCTTCCACTCGAGAACTCCAAAAAAATCAATGCCTGTGATAACACAAAATGGCTGTCGAGGGGAATGAAAGTTTGCTCTGAATAGGCTTTTCAGTAACATTTTTAGATATGCTTTCAGTTCCACTTGCATAGCGTCTCAGCAGTCGGAGTGTTACTGGCTTTAGAAATGGAAGAGGCTTTATGGTAGAATTTTTTTTTTTTTATAAAAATGAATAGTACCACAGTGCATTAGAGAGGGGGCGGCCCAGCATGGCTCAGCACTGCAGAGGGTGAATTTATTTCCCTGCTTGAGTTTGCCGTATGTGTTTGAACTAGGAACCCTCAGTCCTTGATACTCAGTTTGCACCTTAATCACAAACCACCACAGGACTTAAAGCTGCTGTTAGCTATTTTTTTTATTACCTATGCTACTACCTGACAAATGTCACTGAAAAATGTTTCAAGAGGAATTACACTTGTCTCTATGACAGCCCTAGACTGTAAACAACAGAGAAGGCCTGTCAAAAAAATTAGCACCAGGCCAACTGCCAATCATTTCGCACATTTGGATTTGCTGATGTCTGGTTTGCCTGACATGTCTTTGAAGGGTATTTTGAGAGATGTGTGGTTTCAATGAAGGAAAAGCAGTATAATTTTGTGGTGTGAGTTAGCAATGTGGCTAACACTGCATACAACAATGTTAAAATTGAAGCTTGTCATTTCTGCACCATTAGCATCACCAAGTGAAATTGTAAACATAATAGCAGTGGGTGGGCGTTACAGTGTTCTTTTGGTGTGTTTTGCTTCTCTGATTGATGGAGATTTCTCTGCAGAATCATGGGTAATTTTCTTTGCCTGCATTGCAGAATCATTGTAGTTTTTCACCAGGAATCATCAAAATCAGTTCCCCTATGGAGAAAATGAAAGGGATTTTTACTTTCAGAACTCAAATGTTACACACTGTTAGCGTCACCAAATGAAATTGTAAACATAATGTAGGGTGACCATATTTTAGTTTTCCAAAAAGAGGAGAGTGGGGGTGGGGTTTGTGGGTGGGGACATGGGTGGGGCTTCACCTAACAGTATATGTAGCAAGGTTTGTTTTTGTTTGTTTGCTTGCTTATTTTGTTTTTATAATAAATAAAAAGAAAACAAGTAGATATAATAGAAAAAGAATAGGGAATGCTAATGTTAGAAGGTCATTATTTATAATAAATAAAAAGAAAATAAATAGAAAGAATTGAGAAAGAACAGAGAATGCTAGTGTTAGAGGCTCTTTTTTCTTTATAAATAAAACAAGTGGTTAGAATAGAAATAGAATAGAGAGTGCTAGAGTTAGAGGGTCAAATGAAGATGAAAGAGATGTATTTTCAGCTGTTTCTTGAAAATATTTGGATTGAGTGCTTGGATTGAGTTGGGCAGGTCATTACACCAGGAGGGAATGGTAAATGTAAAAGTCCATGAAAGTTTTATCATAGGTAGAATGCAAAATGTTTCAATACAAGCATTTCAGTTAACTGTAATTTATGCAACATTTCAAACCTTTAACTCTCTTGGGAAAATCAACCCATGGCAACAGTTTAAAAGTAGCCAATTCTGTGGAAAAAACGGACTTGGCAACCCTGCATCCAACAAGAGCTGCAGGAGTCAGATTTGACTGATCACAGGTCGAGAATAAGGAGAGATGATGACTAACAAGACTATGCTTGAGTATTTGCTGCTCAACAGATCCTGAACTCATTGACAAATATCCGATCTTGTAAGATGTGCTCCCTTTACACTGAGTGCGTGTGATCGCGGAATCGAAAGTGAAAGTAAACAGCGCAAACGCTCATTCAAAAATATTTAAATACACCGCATACTGAGTGATGCGCCAAAATTATATACAATATTACAATGTTTAAAGGAGTGGACATGGAAATTGCGGGAGCAAAACACATGTTGCAATGGCCAGAAGAAAACAGCCGAATCCCGGACATTTTGGGCGATTAAGAAATTCCGGCCGGACACATTTTTATACCCTACATAATGACTGTTTTCAAACAGGTTTCTTGGAACATTTTGGCCATCTTCCATTGAACAAAACATCCACAAACTCATTCTATTGTTTGAGCCAATGTTGCTATTTTGGGCTGCTCAAATACACAGAGCTATGTTTTGAAAATGCCACAGAGCTACAGTGTTTACACTTTAAAGGTAATGAACCTAAAGTATTGAGCATCTGAAAAATGTCGCACTTCGTGTGTAAATGTCTAACTAGGCTTGTTTTGAGTTGAGCAAGTGTGGAGTTTTCTGTACATGCCAACACTAAGACGAACACTAATGAGTCCAGATGCTACATTTTAACGACCCATAAACTCTGTAATACAACCCCATTAAAGCCATAAAACACAGTGTTGTAAGAGGCCTCTCTACAGACACTAAACTAGGAACATTCTTAATGTGTGAAATGTTGTAGGGTACAAAAACACATCCTTCTATGAACTGCATATGTGCTGCGGCCATTGAAATTCTTCACTTTAACTACAGCAGCGGTGAGTGTTTTTAATAGATTGTCAGGAAAAATAAAATCCTTCTTCATTTCATTTACTGTTTTTCTTGCTTGCCCTGTCCATTTAAGTCATTTTCACTCACTTAAGTACTGTAATGTGAATTTCGGTGTGACTAATCAACTGTGACAGAAGGCTGAACAGCTTTAAATGTAGTATTTGTTTATGTTGACCTGTTGGGCAGGAGATGCTGATCAGTGCGGTTTTGCTTATGGGGTCTGCTTTTTATGAGGAAAAAGCTACAGAATGTATTACGTGAAATATAATTTCAAATTATGGAGCCCCTGTACTGTAGCAGAAAAAAAGGAAAATGTTTTTACACCCCATTTAAGGAGCATTGATTATATTCCACTGCATATGATTCTGAAGAAACGATACTGCATAAAAGACCCACAGCTCTAGTCACAAATGTAAGGGAGGTTTTCACGATATTTATCCCTGCTTGAGGCCAAATTATAGGGTTGAAGTGAAAAATAAGTATAATTATGTTATTTTTGGCAATAAAAATGTTTGTGATCCACATATTAGGGTCAACACCCTCTGCTTCTCAAAACCAACAAGGGAAATACGTGTTGTCATTATCATATTATACACACAAGATCATTTTTGCTTTTAGAAAGAAGTGAGATGTTGCAACAATCGCAGCTTATCTGTAACACTGATGTTACACTAGTTGAAACAAGTTTATATGTTAAGAAAATATTCACATTCCTGCTTTTTAATGTTTTTGTATTTGTAATCCTTACTTTATTCATTGTTTTGTTTTTGTAATGCTTATAATCCAAGCCTGACTTCATGGCCAAAAGCTTTTCTTCTCTCACCCCACAAATCAAAGACATTTAAAGTGATCAGTCATGTGACCATTGTTAACCGCCACTGCAATTCAGTGGGTATGACAGTAAGTCAGCACTAACAGACCAGTATCCTACCCAGCAGGCTTGAACTTTATAGATGCCAGATGTCTCAGAAAAGTATGTTGTATTTAAGAACTGGTGGTGCAGCTTAGGGGTTAAAGGTTTGTGTTGGTAACCCAAAGGTTGTAGGTTCAAATTACACAGGAGTTGCCCTATGCACTAGTAATGTTTTGGCCTTGAGTGAGGCACTTGGGTTGCTCCAGGGGTACTTTGGACAAGTGTCAGCTAAATGTCAAATGAGTAACAAGTGAATTCCTGTTGTCATTTTTAAAACAAAGTCTTTAAAAAAAAATAAAATAAAATATAATTTCTGACATATGTGAACACATTATTATGCAATGCACCACTTGTCTCCAGTGGCTCCATTACAGTTCCCTGAAATAGTGGAAATGGTTTACATCGAGGTCATCGTCAAGTCTCCAATAATCCTGCGGGATAGTAAAGCTGTATCCACCTAAGCATGAGCTGGTGACGTGTTGAAGGCCAGCCGTTGCCTGTTATTTTGAGATGTGCTCTGAGAAACACTGCAACCTTGAGAACAGAAGTGCTGTTTTTCTGATATCCCACCCACTTATCAAAGCCAAAGAGGGCTTGAACAGGGCTATTACTCTTCCTTAGTTGCCTCAGCTGATTGAATTCTGGGATTGTTTGCTCTCATTTTTGGTACAACAAAGCTAGGGGAAATGAAATGACGGTCCGCTAGCTTGATGTTTTTGATTTCGGAAGCAATACAGTCAGGCCTGACCACACAGTGTACGGAAGAGCACTTGTCATTTATTCAGAAAATGAAGCCTGACAGCTCTGATGTATAAGCATCATAATCTGTGTGAAATCAGTCTTTATTCATTTTAAAATATATATATATATATATATATATATATATAAGGATGTTTTATTTATAAGTAGCATATAATATACATAAAATCAAATTATTATGTCACAGCTTTTTCATTTACTGTTATACTCAGTCACATGCAACTACTACAATTACGGTATTATGAATGTAAGATCAGACTGAGAGTTTAGATTGCAGATTTACAGCATACTTCTAAATTAATGTACACACACATATATATATATATATATATATATATATAAAACATGCTCAGACACTACACACATCTTAAGATTGTTAAGAATGACTTTAATATTAATGTCAGACTATATGTAAATTCACCGTAGCAAGTTAGTATAGCCTATTTTAATAAAGTTGAATCTCTAAGATTTGCTTTTTGATAAGTCACAACAGTAGTTTAAAATTTCCCCCTCAGCCACACTTTAATATTGCAAATAGGAGCTGGTTTGGACCCTCATATCCGCTGAACTAGAACCAGCTGGTTACATTTATTCACAGAGGAACAACACAGATGTTTTGTTATACTGTTACCAAATTTGGCACAAAAACGACACAAACATTGACGGAGAGACATCGGTTTAAAATGGTATACACTACCGTGCACTACACTGAGATTTTTATTTTAAAGAAATGATGCTTATATTAAGCGGGGACACATTAAATTGATGAAAAGACACTTATAATGTTACAAAAGGTGTCTATTTCAAATTAACACTGATCTTTTGTAAAAAAAAAACAAACAAACATTAAAACTGTAATGCTGTTAAACAATATTACTGTTTTTCTATGTACTAAATTGACTTGAGCTGAATAATGACACTATTGTTTTTTATTGTTTCCATAACTGATTCTCCTATATATCTGTTTATCTCTGTGAAGCTGCTCTGACACAATCTGTAATGTATAAAGTGCTAGAAAATAAAGGCGACTTTTTTATTTTTGATTAAATAAATGCAGCCTTTGTGAGCACAAGAGAGAAAACATTAAAAATAAAAACCTTATGGACCCCAAATGTATGATTTGATGTATTATAAATAAAATTGTGACCATAATAGTAAGAATTACAAATGGAAAATATTCACTGTAAAACCTGATATGTTAAGAATACTCAAAACATTTGAGGAAACTTATTGTCTCAAAACATTTGAGTAAATAAACTCATTTTTTTAAAGTTAGTAGAGCTTAAAATTTTTATGACAAGTGGGGCGGGGCTGAGAGCAATGGGAGCCAAGCCAAGCCTCATTTCTATGATCCCTCCCCACTCATCACAATGATAATTATATACAATTGCTTCCATTAACAACACATTCATTCAGATCTTTATAGTTAAGTGCTAATTAACAACAGCACACTGGCACATGCTAAATGTAGTTATCTAAAAGACTCACAACAACACTTACATGTAAATAGTCAAAAATCATGCAGTATATATAGTCTTGAAGTTTTGCTGTCCATCTTCAACCTAACCACAGGCTCTACTCTTCACCACAACGGTAACACTACAAAACCAACATAACAGAAAACTATGTAAATCCTAACATAACACAACATTTAAGTACTAACGTATGTCTCTGTGTTAATCTTGTGCAAAAACTAACAAAATAACACTTAATTCCTATATTTATTTTCCTCATTGTCTGATGCAAAGCATACTGGGAATTAGAAAACGCAATCATTTTAAGTTCACCTTACACTTTCAGAAATAAAGGTACAAAAGCTGTCACTGGGGCGATACCTTTTCAAAAGGTACACTTTTGTACCTATTAGGTTCAAATATGTACACTTTAAGTACTAATATGTACCTTCAAGGTATCAAAATGGACCCTTTAGGTACAAGACATGTACCTTTTGAAAAGGTACCGCCCCAGTGACAGCTTTTGTACCTTTATTTCTGAGAGTGTACTACAACGACATTTTGAGTTTACAGAACTTATTTCAATTAAGCAATTAACTTTCATTATTATTTGAGTGATATTAACTAATTTCATTTCATTAATTTAACTTTTCGGTTTTACAGTGTTGTTTACTTGAATTAAAGAAATACTTCACACAAAAATTTAAATTTTGTCGTCATTTACTCACCCTCATGTCATTCCAAACCTGTATAAGTTTCTTATGCTGAACACAAAAGAAGATATTTTGAAGAATTTTGAAAAATCAAAAAGTTGTTAGTCCCCATTTACTTCTATAGTGGGGGAAAAAAATACAATGGAAGTCAATGGGGGCCATCAACTGTTTGAATTCCAGCATTCATCAAAATATCTTCTTTTATGTTTAACATAAGAAAGAAACTCGTAAAGGTTTGGAACAACATGAGGGTGAGTAAATGATGACTGAATTTTCATTTTTGGGTGAACTATTACTGATGTTACATTTAAATATTGCTGTTTTCCCTTATATTAGAGCAAGTGCTGCTTTTTCCCCACTGTATTTTATGTCACAAAAGAAAAATGTGGTAAAACTTGAGATATAATACAATAATTCACAGTTTTATGTATCATTGGGCAAACCTTAGGCACATGATCCAACTGTTCATGTTTAGATTCTATTTATCTTCACAACAGTCCATTCTACCCAAATTTAACTGACCAGCAAAATGTTTAGTTGAAACTTTTGTGGTGTTTTTTTGTGTTAACAGACACACATGCCCTGAGGCTACATAATATTCCATTACTGCTATGATTGAAAGACACAGCAGTAAATCCTGTGTTGTGCATCATTCTCAATGTATACTGTTTTTGTGCCTCAGGCCCAATGGGATGGTTTGACAGGACGGATAGTCCTTAACAAGACTGATGGTCTGCGGAAAGAGTTCAACTTAGACCTCATCAGCCTCAAGGAGGATGGCACAGCGAAGGTGAGTCAGCTTAGCTGGACGCCGATGAGAGACGTTTAATGATATGATTTCTGTAGCAGCAGAAATGACTGGAATCCTTAAATCGAGTGTCTTTATGTATTTCAAAATGGATTAAATGAATTCCCTGTGAGTGGACTCTTAAATATGTTTTTCTCAAAGCAGACCTATTAATTATCCAGATCATTTATATTGACCTTGTTGCTCCCATGCTGACTACACAACTCTTCAATTCTTCCTAAAAGCGAGCGGCTGATGCTGCATCACGACCTACTAAATTATGGACAAAGGTTTGTTCCAGTCTTGGTTTCATTCCCTGAGTTCTTGATTAAGACCTGTGGAGAGCTTGGATTTCCTCCCCTGTGTGAAATTCACTTCAGTAAACCCAGTGCCCTTTCATCGGCTTCCCTCTCCATGCAGAAATCCCTTCACTTCCTTATGGAAAGAGATCGCTGCCAGTCACTTCTGCCAGAATGTCTCGCTGAGATGCATAATGTGTGCCAGTTATAGTTATGAGAGTTAAATCACCATACTCGATATCCAGCACTATAAAATGGGCACTTTTTTCTGCAATGCTTTGCGCCTCAGTAAGTAACACATCTCCATACAAGCCAGCTCAGGCGTGGAGAAAAACGTGTATTAATCCACGGGCAGATATTTAGAGAGAAGCTCTAATCTACGTTTAAAATTCATTTGAATAAGTCGCTCATTTCAGACTCATATGAGCTGTGTGACAAGTGCCATACATAAACATACACTAGATTAGGCTTGTGTTAACAAAGGGTTTATTAAACAGAAAAGCAAGTTTGGTTGAATTCCTTTACTGCTAACATCCTGTTTTAAAGGGATCCTATCATACTTTTATTTTATTTTAAGATTCTGTATAATGTTAGTCAAATTGGATTGTCAAAAACTGTCAACCACTTTCTGTCCGTTGAGATCCATAGAATTGAAAAGGCTGCTTTTATTGAATGTCATGTATTAATTTGCAAACAGGTTTTTACAAGTAAGTGGAAACTTATTTCCTTTACGGAATAAAAAAATTAAAGGTAATTGCAACCTTATATATGGTCAATTTTGCCTTGATAAATTCCTTTTAGTTAGTAAAGTAGTTATTAATTTTAGGTATTGGGTAGGATTAGGAATGTAGAATATGGTCATGCAGAATATGTGCTTTATACGTACTAATAAAAAGCCAATATGTTAATAATAGGCATGCTAATAAGCAACTAGTAAATAGTAAGAATTGGTCCCTATAATGAAGTGTTACCTTATATATTAATGCATGTTTATATCTCACAATTCAGACTTGTGGAAAAGTCAGAATTGCAAGTTATAATCTCACATTTGTGAGAAAAATGTCAAAATTGTCAGATATAAACTCATAATAGTGAGAAAAGTCTGAATTGTGAGAGAAAAAGTTGCAATAAATTTTTTGCTAATTTTTTGCATAATTAAGCTTCTATAGATTTCTGAAACTCTTTTCTCATAAAATAAAGAATAATTGAATTCCTCTGCAAATAAGACTGATGGTATATCAGGTAATATTTTCTTTTGTGATATATTTTTTTAAGATATCAAGCTTTTCAAATAACATATGAAGAGTTTATTTGCAAAAACAGATAACTCGTTTTTTTTTTTTAATTTTCAAAAATCATGTTTTTTATTATGTTATCATGTTTTTATTGTGTTAGTTAGCTGTTTCTTTTACTTATTTTTTAACCTAGTCAAAATAACCCAACTGCAGTTTGATTGAGATTAATTGGAATGCATGATTTCTGAGTTATCTGTTTTTGCAAATGAACTCTTTATATCCTGATAGAAGCTGTTGTGCCTCAAAAGTTTAAAATTTTCCATCAGTCTTCTTATGCTTTTGTGTTCATATATTTAATTATTTAAAGTCCATTATTATGATGGCATCCTCCATAATTTGAATAACGGTGGAGATAACAGAAAAGCTTCATCGGTTGCAGAAATGTTGGAAAGAACTTTTGCTGCTTCATTAAGCAGCCATTACTCCAGTCTTCAGTTTCACATGATCCTTCAGAAATAATTTGACTGGAATTATATATAATTGGCTAGCAAGTAGATTAGTCAAATTTCACACTTTTATTTCTAGAGAACTATTCCATTTCTTATCATCTTTTTTGACTTCCATCTTTATGTCATTGTGGTTCCTATTTATGAAAACATCAGTTGTGTGATGCATTAAGAATTTTTACTATGATCTTCTATTTTAGTGGACAAATGTGTAAATCTTTAAAAATTGCGATGTTTTGTTCAGGTAAAAAGTAAGAGTAATTTTTTTCCCCCTGTGTGATTTAATAATGAATGCATCAAAATCATTCATAATTTGTAGACCATGCATTAAATAGGGTAGCTGAGTGCTTAACTGGGTTTTATTGGGCAGTAGTTTTTTACAATCAAATGAATTAGACCTAGAATTTTCTTTCATTTAGTTTTTTCCTTTCCCTTTCCTTTCCTGGCCTATTTTGTGAGTCTTCACTGATAAAGTCTGTCCCTCTTTTATTGTCATCTCAGAAACAGAGACTCATGTTCTTCATGCCTTGTCATTTTTATACTGTATTGTTAGATCGGAGTGTGGAACTCTTACACCGGCCTTAAACTGACTGAGATAAAAGACAACAAAAACATCACAGACTCTATGGCTAACAGAACACTTATCGTCACCACAATCCTGGTAAATGTATAACTTACAATTTCACTCCCTCATTTATGTAAACCAGCTTTTTCAGTAGTTCAGATTTGTCTTCACCCTGTGAATAGTTTCACTGGTGCACAAATGTAGTTTTTAGCAACATAATTGTATATGCATGAGAAAAAATTGAATTATATATTCGTGCTGTCAAATGATTAATCGCGATTATTCACATCCAAAATAAAGTTTTTGTTTGCATAATATATGTGTGTGTACTGTGTATATTTATTATAAATACACACACATACAGTATATATTTTGAAAGTATTTACGTTTACATGTGTATATATTTATATTAATATAAATATATTTAATATTTTCTTAAATGTATACATGCATGTGTTTGTATTTATATATGCATAGTAAATATACACATATATTATGTAAACAAAAACTTTTATTTTGGATGCGATTATTCGCGATTAATCAGCACTATTATGTATACAATTTTTAGTAAATGTGAGTGGTTTGTACAAAAAAAACTACTTTTTACTTTTATTGGTTTTATTGGTTTTTGACTGTCATCCGACCAGCTAACTTTGCCTTTGTGGCATATTTAAATCAAATATAATACATTTTACCAACTGCATCATTGCATGTGAATTTACCTTGTGAATAGGAGAACCCTTACGTTATGTTTAAGAAGTCTGACAAGGTCCTATATGGGAACGATCGCTTTGAGGGCTACTGTCTAGACCTGCTAAAAGAGCTGTCCAACATCCTGGGATTCACTTATGAAGTCAAGCTGGTTTCGGATGGGAAATATGGAGCTCAGAATGACAAGGGCGAATGGAACGGCATGGTGCGGGAATTAATTGATCATGTGAGTGATCTCCCATGATGCTTTACAAAGATGTTCAAGGTCTTTCAATCATACCATCCAAATGCAGTCTTTGTAGATGACCTTCTGCCTTTCCAGTACATTTAAGTTTAGATCTCACTATTTAAAGTCTACAACCAGACTGTTAAAGGAACAGTTCACCCAAAAATGATAATTCTGTTGTTGATTACTCACCCTCATGTCATTCCAAACCTGTATGACCTTCGTTCATCTTCCGAACACAAATTAAGATATATTTGATGAAATCTGAGAGCTCTCTGATCCTCCATAGACAGCAATGCAAGTACCATGTTCAAGGCCCAGAAAGATAGTAAGGACATCAATAAAATAACCCATGTGACATCAGTGGTACTATTGTGAATGCACGTTGAAGACTGACATGGAGGGAAGAAATTGTTGAATAAAGTCATTATTTTTGTTTTAAAAAGTATTCTTTAACCTTCATAAAATTATGGTTGAACCACTGACGTCACATGGACTATTTTAATGATGCCCTTACATTTCTGGGCCTTGAACATGGTAGTTGCGTTGCTGTCTATAGAGGATCAGAAAGCTCTCAGATTTCATCAAAAATATCTTAATTTGTGTTCCGAAGAGGTCTTACAGGTTTGGAACGACATAAGGGTGAGAGAATTTTTAATTTTGGGTGAACTATCCATTTAATACTCTGATTAACCAAGAAATTTCAGTTTCTAATGGATGTTTTTGTAGCTTGGCTTTTCCCAGGCAATTTAGAAAAGCTAAAAGCTAATGTTTCATATTTCATTTAATTTGCTTGATTATGTTTATTTACATATTTTAGTAGTCTAAAGCTTTGGTAGGAAGACTACATTCGTGTATGCAATACATCAAGATCTTTTACTTTGTAAAATTGATTAGATTTTTTCAGTATAAAACAGCATTTGTGCTTTCATCTGACTGTAAAAAGTCTGTTTTAAATTGATTATGAATACCCTTGTACTTGTACATAGATTTATTCTTTAAGTACCTTTGTCAACCCCCAGTGTCTTTGCAGTATTTATCAGCATAGTAGGAATACAAATCTATAAAAGAGTCTTTTTGCACATCTTTTGTTTAAATGAGCTTCATAAAACAACAAGAAGCTTCAAACAGATTGTGGGATCCATCCCCACAGGCATCACTTGTTTGTATCTCAGTGATTGAACTCCAATATTATCTGCATCTATCTGCATTTTCTTCCCAGCAGTCAAAATGAGTTCCTGTCATCATGTAAACCTCTGTTTGTCCCCATAACCAGATAGCTGACCTGGCTGTGGCTCCACTGACCATCACTTATGTCAGAGAGAAAGTTATTGACTTCTCCAAACCCTTCATGACCCTGGGCATCAGCATACTGTACCGCAAACCAAACGGCACCAATCCAGGTGTCTTCTCCTTCCTCAACCCCCTCACCCCGGATATCTGGATGTACGTGCTGCTGGCCTGTCTTGGAGTGAGCTGTGTGCTCTTTGTGATAGCCAGGTATGGATGAACGTCTTGATTTAACATCTGCTTCTTGGATATATAGCAAAGCAAATGTGCAAATTGGGTTTCAGATCTAGGAACACTGACCCAATTGTTCAAAAAATGTCTTCAGATGTTTTATAGTTTGACATCACATGTGAAGACACATTATCAGGCTGTCATTTGAAGAATATTGCTGTTATCTGCAGCTTAAGGGAACATCGTACATCTCTCTTTGAAGCTGTCAAGAAGTTTTTGTGCCCTCTGATTTAAATTTTAAAGCTGTTTTGCAGAATGTGCCGACAGATATCACGTTTCTTTTTGGGAGTGCATTTAAAGCAGTGAATTTCTCACATATTATATCACTGCGCTTATGAGACGCCAGAATCAAAATGCTGATTTGATCTTGAAACAGATCAATAAGTAATAAGCACGGTGACCAGACTTTATTATATTGCTGTCGGAATATAGATTAATGATGTAAAAATTTCAGTCATGGTTGTCAGATGCACTTTTTCCTCAATAAATACATAATGCGCTTTCTCAGTTAGCAATGTTTTGTATTTTGTATGAGAGAGTACAAGGTTGTGTCTGTATTATTGAAGCCCAGTTCATAAGCATTGGGCAGATGTCCACATCTACCTAAAGAGAATATCAAGCGTGCCACACTACCTCATCAGAGCCAGATGATTGGTTGCTTCAATTAAAATGCAAATGGCCAATGAAAATGCTGTCCAATCAGACTCTTTTAATGGACATCTGGTGGGGTCTCAGTGTTAGTGTGGGTTCATTTTCACTGAATGACCCATTTGTTCATAGATACAGTCTGCTGGGGGGCTTTTAAACTGTGATCTTGAAATTTGGCAGCTTTGATAGTAGCAGTTTATAGAGTGAGCTTCTACACACCGTGAGGCATGACAAATGAGTCTTGTGACACGTTCTGATCAGGCATCGATTCACCAGGAGGGTTTTATAAATGACCCAATTATTGAATGGTAGAATGGAGAATGTGTCTTTCAGATGTTCTTGTGTAACTCTAATCACTTTCAAAATGAAATTTCCGCCAGTTGTTTCCCTTTTTCGCTTCCAGCACTGTATAAAAAAAAAAAAGAAGGAAAGTATTGATTAAAAAAATATGTGATGCAACAGTGCTCAAGGCAGACAAATGCAATGAATAAACATTACAACGATTTGTGTTCAAAAAGTTTTTGTTATTATTTATTTATTTATCTTGTTTATTAATATAAAATATTTATATTTATTATTCTTTTAGAATTAGTCAAAGTAAATTTACATATTAAATTGGCATCCCTATAAAAAAAAATTTGTGAATTTTTACAGGAATATAAACAAGAGCAATGAACAAACATTACAAAAAGTTGTGTACTAAAAGTAATTCAAGACTGATTTGCTAATTTACGAAATTATGTATGTATGTATGTATGTATGTATGTGTGTATGCATGTACATATATTATGTAAGTATGTGTATGTATATATATATATATATATATATATATATATATATATATATATATACATACATAATATATATTATATCATTTTAATCATAAGTTTATATATTAAATTGACAGGGCTTTAGCCCTATTAATATTTTGTTAATTTTTTAGAGGTAATTAAAGAAACACTGAAAAAAAGGGAAATGATCTGGTAATTTTCTGCCAGGACATTATCTATTAATTTTATGGACATTTCCGTTAACCCTAAAACACAATGCAATTAAGTGAAAAATTCAAAATACATGCAAAAAACAGCATTTTTTTTTTTTTACAGTGAATAATTAAACAAAAAGTTGTATAACTATTTCAGGTTTGTATGGCTATTTTTATTTTAATAATTAATTTCATCAGTTTAATTAAATTAGTCACACTACAGTGGCATTATAAATTGACAGTCCATTTTTACATGAATAAAAAATCGTTAATTAACATTTAAATCTGTTAATGTAAAAGCACATTACAGTTTAACTTAATATTCCTTTTCCAGCTCTCTCTTTGTCTGGTAACTGGAGAGATTGAAACACTGGAACATTTTTCCCATAAAACAAGATGTTTATTAAGCTTTGGTTGGAGCAGTTATTGATAGCCTGTAGCAAGAAGAAAATTTTTAGCTGTTCTGCGAAAGCAGTTTAGAAATTGCCAAACATGCAGCCTCTCAAGCGCAGTATTAATACTCAGTCTTCTGTGTTGTCTGCATTTTTTTTCCCCCTGTGTAAAGCTGTTTTCTTTGACTCTTGGCAGGTTTACACCATATGAATGGTATAACCCTCACCCCTGCAACCCGTCTTCTGAAGTGGTTGAGAACAACTTCACACTGTTGAATAGTTTATGGTTTGGTGTCGCGGCTCTAATGCGTCAAGGTATGTCACATAAAACACTTCAAGACTGCTGCATTATAGCTGCCAAAAAACATTGAACCAAGTGGCATTTATTTAGATCAAGAAAAACTGCACAAGCACTGTGGCTGATCTGCTACATCTGTGTGAGGTGCGCTTGAGGGACTTTATACATTCACTAAAAAATCACCTTGAGAGCAGCTGGTTGAAATGAATAGACACAAATTTTCAGTGTTGTTCAAATGTTAAGTGTTTTTTTTTTTTTAGGGGGGTTTGAGATTTGTTATGCAATGACATTGATACAGTAGGGAATTGTAGTGATTATAAAGCTGACAACACACCTCTGGTACGGTTATAAGTCACATCCAGTTATAAAATTGATTTTTGTTCTGGCTTGCAAGCTTTTAGTTGGGTTTCCTCTGGTGTAATGGATCTGTTGCTAGTGAGGAGAGGTTTGTAGGTTCCGCTACAGAAGGTATGAAAGAAAATGGATGACCTGCCAGGTGTGCAGAAAAGTGTGAAACGCCAAGAGCAGCTTTAATGAGCACGGGAGAACCAGACAAATCATTATGCAGCATAGTCTGACCTCATGTTACAAAGAGTTTTCTTCTGAAGTATTAGATAAATCTTATTTACATCAGAACAACCGCTCAGCCATGAAAAAGGACCGTTAACAGGAATTTTACAGAAAAGTGGTGGAGTGCAGTTGTGGGCATTTCGTGTCACTGGTGGATGTTAAGGTATTTCATTATACTTAAAGCAGGTCATAGCATGAAATATCCAAATCTGCATTTGTTTGTGAAACATAGGAAGTTTCAATCTGTAAAAGTCAAGTATATTTTCAAGTATAAAAATCAATTTATACTGTGAGAGAAAAATATTAAATATGACATGAAAGGAATCTATTTTGTGATTTGATCACAGGCTAATTTTCTTTGTCTCTGGTGAAATATTCTGTAATTTACTTTAATTTAATTTAATTTTAATTTAATTTATGAATCCAGCATATTTAAGATTACATCTGAAAACACATTTTACACCTGATTTTAGAAAGAAGCAGAAAAAAGTAACGTTATTAAACAAAATAAAATAAATTTTTAACGTTATTAAAAATTGTTTCTATTAATAATATAAGATGAATAAAATTCAGCATGAAAATAACTAGTACTGATGTTGAAGAAGGTGTTCGAGAGTCTTAAAGGTACATCGGCAAATAAGAGGTTAATCCTAATTCAATTCTAAAGGTCAGAGAGAGTGAAAAATGGTCATGTAAAACTAGATTAGATTTGTTGGTACAAGAAACCTTGGCTAACATTATCATAAAAAGTGATAAAATATATTTATGACATGGACCCCTATGAAATAGGATCAACAAGCTTTTTGAAACCCACACACATTCATAGCATAAATCATAATTGGGCTGATTAGTTAAGTATTCATCTTTTGTACGTGTGTGTGTGTGTGTGTGTGTGTGTATTACCTACCACAGCTAAACCTCCTACATGAGGTTACTGAAATAACCTTGTCAACTTTTTGAAACATCTCATCAATTAAAGCATGCGAGGTTGTACCAATTAGCCAACAGCAGAAAAGCAGTGAGAACATACGATAAATAGTTGCTGTTTGTTTTTCTCATAAAGCTGACAGAGCAATATTTAAGAGGATTATTCAAAGTTTAGCCTCTGCTGTTCTGTTTGGGGTTTTGTCAACTGTCCGGATGATTTTCCTCTTTTTTTCTTTTTTTTTTTGCTTCAATAAATAGAGTGATCTCATCTTACACTGTGATAAAATCAGGACTATGATTGACAGTTGTGTTCTCCCCATGCCATTTAAGAGTAAAACATAGGTCAGTAGTTAGCATTTAGCTATGCTAATTATCTGAGTGTAGCAACACAGACAGCATTTTCAAAGGAACAAACGCACCTCATGGTGTCTGTCAGTGAGCTCTTGCTCCCCAGGTGGCTAATGTAAAAATGTTTAGTATCTTTCAAAGGGATTTATTAGCATAAGCATTACTGAAATGTCAAGATCACGGATTAGACATGCTAAAAAAAGAAAACTGGTTTTAGCTAGTCTTGTAGCCTGGTTATAGCTGGTTTTCAGACTGGTTTTAAAGTGGTTTTGACCACTTCTTTAGCTGGTCAGGCTGGGAGACCAGCTACTCCCAGCTTAAACTAGCTAAAACCAGCCTACTTTTTTTCAGTAGGGTAACTAGATTGAAGTGATCTCCAATCATGTCAAGCTGGTTGTTAACTATTTTAGCTAACCAGACTAGCCACATAGCCCAAAACCCATCTAAAACTATCAAAACAGACCATCCTAGCCATCTTAAACACAGTTTTTCCTTTTACTTTTCAGCAGGATTCATATTTAGTGTTGACTTTTTAGTTACGCTAATGCTAACAGAGCACTTTGAAAGATAGAAAACACTTTTACATTAGCCCTTTTCTCCTCTTGTCTTTTAAGAAATATGTAACATAATACATAATCATTATCCATTATTTTTCTCATGAATGATTACTTTAAAGGAAAACAGCATATATGGCAGTTTTGATGAGGTGTTTTTTTGTTTTTTGTTTTTTGCTGACTGCTTTGGTAGGTAATCACTGCTGTTAGATGTATCACTTAGATCAAAGCTAATAATTTAGCTGGCAATCAAACTGAATTTTAAAATTGTGCTCCACATGACACCGAAAGCATACAAATGCACATACAGTGTATACACACACACACACACACACACACACACACACACACACACACACACACACACACACACACAAACACACACACACACACACACACACACACAGTGAATTTGTGCTGTCGTTTCAACTTCCAACCACCTCACCTGGGTATCTGTGCATGAAAGACAATCACTGCAGCTTCAGTATCATATATCAGACTTAGACTAACTACAAAATTGCCGCATATTAATCAGTTAATAGGACATTCTCCTCCCATGTATCTTAATAAAACACCTAATCAGAATGGTGTTCAAAAAAGGATTCTTTATTTTTCATGGCTTTTTGCAAAGATGAAGTACAGTTCCCATGACAGTTTCATTTTCTAGTGATCTATCAATGCCTTAAGTCAACCAGCCATAGTAAAAAGCCCCAGTTAGAATAACACACATTAGATTTATCATTAAGCTGAAGGTTAAAATATAGTATGAGTGTGATGAGACCAAAAGTATGAGCCCTTGATAAAAAAATAAATAAATAAACCCGTCTAGTCTGTCACAGCGAGCTTCACGCTGCTGGTGTCCTGGGTGACTCTCAGCCTTTTTTGTGGGATTGTTTGGGGATTTGTGTGTGTGTGTGTGTGTGTGTGTGTGTGTGTGTGTGTGTGTGTGTGTGTGTGTGTGTGTGTGTGTGTGTGTGTGTGTGTGTGTGTGTGTGTGCGTGTGTATGTGTTTGTGTGTCAGGGTTGTTTTCTTAGAGGAGGAAGTGCTTCTAAAAAATGAGAAGAGAAATTGTTCTACAGTAAAAACAAAAGTAAAACAAAACAAGTGTTGTGAAGTAGTTGATGAAAGTGTGCAAACCGCTGTATAAGGTATGAGCAACATCAGCAAATAAAGGTTCAGAGGAAGGCAGCATCTCTATTCCTAAAGCGTTTCTTTTTCTGTTCTCATTCTGGAAAAGAATCATGGAAAAAGTAATGTCTGATCCAATCTGACCATTTGAAACCTGATTTTAATGGAATTTCAAAGTTCATGTTGATGTTGATTGGATCAGGGGCTGAATTCATGACAAATGAATGAAAAACAAGGAAAGTTTTTAAGACCTGAGTTTAGCACTCTGCATTGCTTTTTTAATCCACGGTGTCAAGTTAAAATAGTATCTTATCATCTTATTATTATCTTTCAGTATATTAGTATCTTTTAGCATATTACCATCTTAATGATCTTTTCTCAGGATGTAGCAGTCTGTTGCATTTATTTGCACTCTTTCTAGAGTTAAATGCACCTTGACTTTCAAGTAGATATTTACAAAGATTATAATGATATAATGTTTTGTCTTAACATTATTAAGAAACCAAAGATTCTTGAGAAGTATGCATTTTTAAAAGGGATAGTTCACCCAAAAATTTAAATTCTGTCAGTAATTACTCACCCTAATGTCATTCCAAACCCATAAGACCTTCATTAATCTTCAGAGCACACAGTAAGATATTCTGACACGGAAGAGAAGAAATTGAGTTTAGTTTAGTTTATTTATTTCTATAGCACTATTCAAACAATGAAGAGTTGCACCAAAGTGCTATACAAAAAGAAAGCCATAATAAAAACAAAAAATCACATCATAAAACAACAACACACACACACACACACACACACACACAAAAAAACTCATCCCTCTTCACTCGCAGAGGCTATACAGAGGAAGTGTGTTTTTAAACGGCTTTTAAAAGAGCCTAATGTGGGAGCAGATCTAATGTGGAGTGGTAGATTGTTCCGTCACTTAGGGGTTCCATAACTTAACTTATAATTGTTGAATAAAGTGGTTATTTTGGTTTCTTTGTGCACAAAAAGTATTCTCGTAGTTTCATAAAATTAAGGTTGAACCACTGTCACATGGACTATTTTAACAATGTCCTTACTATATTTCTGGGCCTTGAATGCGGTAGTTACATTGCTGTCTATGTAGGCTCAGAAAGCTCTCGGATTTCATCAAAAATATCTTAATTTATGCTCTGAAGATGAACGAAGGTCTTACAGGTTTGAAACGACATTAGGGTGAGTAATTAATAACTGAATTTTCGTTTTTGGTTGAACTAACCCTTTAAAGTAAGACAATGTGAAGACATAGCAGTTAAGAAGAATTTTATTCTTAATAAGATTAATCAGATTTCATGTTTTTTCCTCTTTACACTCCCAAAAACAGTTAAATGCACCAAAACACCAGCCATCTGTCTGAACAAAGAAATTAATTTTAAGTGGATGTAAAAATCCATTCCAAGCAGAAGAACTACAGTACAGATGTCAAATGTGTTCATCCCATTTAAACTGTGTATTTAATCGAAAACCTAACAAACATTTTTTGTTAAATGTCATTTGCTTGTAAAGCTGTTTTTTTTGTTAAATGTCATTTGGTTTTGTATTTTGTTATCTATTGCAATGACATTCAAGCATTTTTCAGCATGGCTTAAGAGTCCAAATACTTGGGGCCACTGTCTGTGTTTTGCTAAGCGCTTGTATGTTATTTCAGGATCTGAGCTGATGCCCAAGGCTTTGTCCACCAGAATCGTGGGAGGGATTTGGTGGTTCTTCACTTTAATCATCATATCTTCCTACACGGCCAACCTGGCAGCTTTCCTCACAGTGGAGAGAATGGACTCCCCAATCGATTCAGCTGACGATTTAGCCAAGCAGACTAGAATTGAATATGGAGCAGTGAGAGATGGCTCCACAATGACTTTCTTTAAGGTAAGACCTTACATGCAGGATTGATGCACCCCAGCACACTGTTCACATGCAAGCTATTGAAATACAGAAGAAACAGTCAGCCACAGTCCAAACACTCAGCAAATTATCAATTTTACAAGAGGCTGTCTGCACAGAAGGAGCTGGAGCTTTTAGGAGTAAGTTTATTGAATTTCTGCTAGGAAGCAAAATAGGAAGATCAATCTTGTGCATCTGTCTCATGATAAGATACAAACTAATAAAATGGATGCAGAGTCACACACAGATGAGTTTTGAGTTGTTAACCAAAAAACATCACATCCAATAAATGTCCCCTCATACTAAAAGGGGAATTCGAAGAATAAATTATGATCAATAATTGTGCTGTTTATTTTGCACACGCTGTCTGTGATGTTTTAGTGGCAGACTCACTAAAGAAATTATATCAGGTAGCAATGCAAACACAGATCAAAATTTGTGCTAAACACAATTTGCTGATAATTGTTCGCAGTCTCACGATAACGATAATAAAATTGTATAGTATTTTGTCCTAAAATGTGTAAATATTGGTCATGTATTAGCACTGCTGTTCAGAAGGCTGTATTTATTTGAACAAATACTGTGAAAACGATTCCATTTTAATACATTTTAAAATGTATTATAATCCTGTGAGTTTAGCTGAATTTTCACATGATCCTTCAGAAATCATTCTAATATGCTGATTTGCTGCTCAAAAAACATTTATTATTATCAATGTTGGACACCGTTATGCTGCTTAACATTTTTGTGGAAACTGTGATACATTTTTTTCAGGATTCTTTGATGAACAAAGTAAAAAATATATATATATATATTTGAGATATAAATCTTTTGTAACATTAAATGTCTTTACTGTCACTTTGATAAATTTAATGCATCCTTTCTGAATAAAAGTATACATTTTTTTTTCTAAAAGCACCCAAACCCAAACCTTTTATATAAATATATATAAATAAATTATATATATATATATATATATATATATATTTTATATTTATTTATTTGTCCAAATTTGTTGTTTACCTCACTTGCAAATATAACTATTTGCATAATAAAGTGTTATTAAATGATTAGTGTTTTTACAAATAATTTCACGTAAGTGATAGATGACAGCAGATGTAATCTAAAAATAAAAACAGGGGAAATGAGCTTGTACAGTTGAACATAATATATTAAATGAAATATAATCATACAATATCCAGGATAAATATTGAATGCAGGTTTTTGCACTTAAATTAGTGCTGTCAAATGATTAATCGCAATTAATCCTATCCAAAATAAAAGTTTTTGTTTGCATAATATATGTGTGTGTTCTGTGTATATTTATTTTGTATATATAAATACACACACATACAGTATATATTTTTTGGGGGGAAACATGTATTTACATGTCTATATTTATATTCATATAATTTATATTATAAATAAATACATTTAATATATAAACAGCATATTTTTCTGAAATATATAAATGCAGGTGTGTCTATTTCTATACGCATATATTTCTTCTACGCATATATTATGTAAACAAAAACTTTTATTTTGGATGCGATTTATCGTTTGACAGCACTAACTTAAATATTATTTGCAATAATATAACTGATAAATGAATCTTTCAGTCACGTGAAATTCATTTATTCAAATTTATTCAAAGGTCTGATTCTTTTCATTTTCTAGGAAGCCATCACAGAGTCCTTGCTAATACCTCAAGCGTACACGTTCACAAATCCGCCTGAACTCTATTTACCTCCACCAATCCGGCCATCTAAAATTCCAGTAATTCCAATAATCCAGTGATCTATCTTATGAGCGTGAGCCACACATATGCACCATTCATCGTTTAAAGAGAGAGAGAGAGACAAACAAACAAGTGACACAGATAAAGCATAGAAGTGTGTACAGAGGCCGGGGTGAGCTTTATCCGCTGAGATTGTAGGCTATGATTACATCCTCGTATATCTAGAAAAATACAGGCCTGTGGAGGACCGAAACAAATCGAATCAACTGTGAGAGATTTAGCGCACAGCTGTCCCATTTCCCCATGCTGCCTGCTGACACACTCAGACACAAAATTTTACAACTTGTCCCCTTTTGACTCAGCCTAATGAGAGATCAGGGAGAACTTACCAGACTTGAAAAGCCTATACCAGTAGCTGATAAAAGAACGAGATCCGAACACAAGAACTTGAAAGAATGAAAAGAAATATCGATCCAGGCAGCGTGACTCATGTCTTTAATGCTGTGCTTTTTGAAGACAGAATCAGCTCTTTGGAACTCTTTATTTGCTTGTAGAAATCAAAAATCTCAACGTACGAGAAGATGTGGGCATTCATGAGCAGCAGGAAAAACACAGCTCTGGTGAAGAACAACAAGGAAGGGATTACCAGAGTCCTGACCACCGACTATGCCCTCCTCATGGAGTCCACCAGCATAGAGTACATCACCCAGAGAAACTGCAACCTCACCCAGGTTGGAGGTCTGATCGACTCTAAGGGCTATGGAGTTGGCACACCAATAGGTAATGGTTCCCAACATATTTCCTGACAAGCTGTTGAGCCCCCTATACCCTTACTAGTCTTAGGCAAGCGACGCAACGTCTTTTTCAATATGTGCTTTTGGGAATTTATTATGAAATAATAACTGCTGATTTCTTATTGAGTTTGATTTGCCTTGCTTTTGTTTTGTCCTGCTCATTTGCTGCATTCCATCCACAGTCAGATGTGGGATATCTCAGAAATTTGTATTTCCAACTTCCGACTTAATTTTCTGAATTTCATTAAGGAGCATCATTTTTAAAGGGACAGTTCACCAAAAAATGAACATTCTGTCATTAATTACTCATCCTCATGTCGTTCCAAACCTGTAAGACCTTCATGTATCATCAGAACACAAATGAAGATATTTTTGATGAAATCTGAGAGCTTTCTGATCTTCCATAGACAACTACCACGCTTAAGGCCCAGAAAGGGAGTAAGAACATTGAAAAAATATTCCATGTGACATCAGTAGTTCAACCTTATTTTTATGAAGCTTTAAGTTTTCTCTTCCCTGTCAGTCTTTGATGCATGTTTACGATAGTACCACACATGCAATATTAAGTACTTTGGAACTTTTTATAACATTATGTAATTTGATTTTCATAATACAAGTAAATTGTGGGGAAATATTATTAATTAAATATATGTTCAATTTTAAACTTCAGTTTTTGCATTTTCAATGCATTTTGAAATATGTAGATTATATCATGTTAATTTTGTTATATTTATACTCTAACAATATGGAAAAACAATGCCTGATGAAGGTTGTGTGACCAAAACGTTGGATTAAAATATAATTAGCTATATCAGCATGCAGAATTCATCTATTTTTGTTTGACTATTTGCTATCCTTAATTCTGATGTACTTGTATGCATTTATGTAATTTAAAAGTATTCATAAAATATTTAAAAAATGTATATATTTCTATATAAAATATAAATAATTTAGATATTTGATTGCATTTTATTTGCTTTAAAATAGAGATGCACCAATAATGATACATATTTAAATGTCATAATATAAAAAAAATACTATTTTGTCTATATACACTGCCCTCCAAAAGTATTGGAACAGTAAAGACAAAATTGTTCTGTTGGCTGTGGAGTCAAGACATTTACAAATATGATTAAAAGATGAATATGAGACAAAACACGTTTCAACACATACATGTTTTACCAAATAAAAAGAACAGCACTTTTAGAGTTCATCCCACTCATTGATGTGAGCATAAGTATTGGGACAGTTGAACATAAGGCAGATATAAAAGATTAAAAGCTATTATTTAGTTGTAGATCCCTTGGGCACAATCACAGCAGTGAGTCTGTGACCCATAGACATCACCAGACTCTTGGTCTCATCCTTTGAAATGCTTTTCCCAGCCTTTAATGCAGCCAATTCCAATTGTTGCTTGTTTTGGGGGGTTTCTGCCTTTATTTTCCTCTTCAGCTGGTGAAATTCATGTTCAATCGGATTTAAATCTGGAGATTGACTTGGGCAATCTAAGACTTTCCGTTTCTTTGCCCTTATAAACTCCTTGACTGAACTGGCAGGGTGTTTTGGGTCATTGTCCTGATGCAATATGAAGCACTTCCCAATGAATCTGGTGGCATTTTCTTGAGTATAGGTAGACAAGATGGTTTTGTACCCTTCCAAATTCATTCTGCTACTGTCATCATACATTAAGTCATCAGTAAAGTTGAGAGGCCTGTTCCAGAGGCAGCCATGCATGCCCATGCCATGACACCACCTCCACCATGCTTTACAGATGAGGCTGTATGCTTGGGATCATTGCAGTTCCCTTTTTTCTCCACATTTTTGCTTTCCCATCACTTAGATAAAGGTTCATCTTTGTCTCATCGGTCCATAAACACAGTTCCAAAACTCTTCTGGCTCACCTTTGTGCTTTTTTGCAAACTCTAATCTTGCCTTTCTATTTTTGGAGCTGGTCAGAGGTTTGTATCTTGCTGTGTAGCATCTGTAATTCTGTGTCAAAGTCTCCTGAGGACAGTAGATTGTCAGAGCATCACCCCAGCTTTCTGGAAGTTGTTGGTGATTTTACAGACACGTCTTTTAGGGTTCATTTTCACAGCTTTTATGATTTGTCTGTCATCAACTACTGTTGTTTTCTCAGCCGATCAGGTCGTTGTTGGTTGCTGGTGGTTTCCAAACTCTTGATTTCTCCATGCCCTTTGTTTTTGATAGAGCTCTAATTGACTTCCTCTTTTCTTTTAGCATCCAAATTGCTTGCTTTTCTTTGAAAGTCAGCTCCCTCATCTTCATCCTGGTTTGTGTGTGTCATCATCGAATGCAAGATTCAGAATACAGAAGTAATGGATATAACTGATACGACACATTCCCAGCTTTTAATATCTGTAGAATTAATGCAACAGGACACAGCTGATCACTTAGAAAGACCTGTGAGGCAACTGTTCCAATACTTATGCTCATATCAGATAGGGGATGAAACTCTAAAAGTGCTGAACTTCTTAGCTGGTAAAACATCTATGTGTTGAATCACCCAATAATAAAATGTGACATTCTGTAGTTTTGTCTCGTATTCATCTTTTAATCATATTTGCAAATGTCTTGACTCCACAGCCAACAGAACAATTTTGTCTTCACTGTTCCAATACTTTTGGAGGGCACTGTAAATAATTTTTTTTTTTAAAAAACACTAAAAACTCACCAAAAAAAATCGGTTTAGGCATTAAAACATGATAATGTACAGAATGAAAACTGAATATTCATTTTGAGATTTGCTAAAGATCACATTTGTAATCACACAGAGTTATTAAGTTCTTTGTATTTTTGAATTAAATATCCAATATCCCATAATTTTTCATTTAAAAAATAGGGATATATTGTGCATCCCTTTATTAAAGGGATTATTGAAGTTCAACTTCTTCAAAGATGCATTCTGTTGCACTTGTGTAGGACTCTTCTCTAAACACTTCTGTGTGATTTGATGTTTGTAAACCAGCTAAAGAACTATGGTTCTTTGCAGGCTCACCCTACCGAGACAAGGTGACCATCGCCATCCTGCAGCTCCAGGAAGAGGGAAAGCTGCACATGATGAAGGAGAAATGGTGGCGAGGTAACGGATGCCCTGAGGAGGACAACAAAGAGGCCAGTGCCCTGGGTGTGGAGAACATTGGAGGCATCTTTATCGTGCTGGCCGCTGGTCTAGTGCTGTCTGTGTTCGTGGCCATCGGAGAGTTCATCTACAAGTCGCGCAAAAACAGCGATATTGAAGAGGTGAGTGGGAGGCTGGTGGAAAGGCCCCTCGGGGTCTGAGTCTTACAGGAGCTAATTACCTCACCGCTGTCACAGCTGAAATGAGCCATGTAAACACAAATGAGACACTTGCGGGATGTTTTTGCAGCAGCCCACTGGACAGGAACCTGCCGCAAACTTAAAGCACACACTGTTTATCATGCAGGTGTTCTACTTCTACATTTCTGAAACTATTTTGGTTAGCTTGCTTGTTTTGCATGGCATACATAGCAAAAAAAAATATTTATTTATTTTTTTATTACTGCAGTACAATTCTTGTTCATTTTAATTACCTGATCTGGATGACAAAGTGCTGCTTTCAGCATAGTTTGGCAATTTAAGCAGTGTGATGTGAAGTGTAAAATTTAATGTGTTGATGCACAGCAGTCATTAAATATGTCTGTAATGCATTTACTGAATTTGACATTTTAATTATTTTGTTTGATCTATAGATTTAAACCAGATAGGATGTTTAACAAAAGTAAAGTCAGTTACACTCTTTGAATAGCAGAATTTCGTTTTTAAAATTCAAAGTATGAAATATAATTTCTTTAATAAGAAGGCCATCAGACACTTGTGGTAAGTTTATAATATAGGTAAAGATTGGGGAATGTTGCATAGACTTTAGTCAGTTTTATATACAGTATTATACATGAAAATATAAATATAGATTATATAAGAAATGCCTATGTGAAATATAAATATTTTATATATATATATATATATATATATATATATATATATATATATATATTTCTATGTATTATATAAAAAAGTTATGTAACTTTTTAAAGATTAAATTGCATTGACTTGAATATATACGTATAATTATATATATATATATATGCACATTCTACTTAAAATACAAATAAAAATAACTGATAAAATTTATCAGAAATTATTATTTAACAGCCCTAGTTGAATTTTCTCAGTTGCCCGATGGTATTTATTTGAGTATAAACAGTTAGTATCGTACCAGAGACAAAGGTTTGGTACTGATTCAACACTAATGCACATTAACTGATATATTTAGCATCATTTGTTTATTTATTTTTTGCATGTGAATGCTGCTTATATTTATATCATCACTTTGATCATTTGCATGTTACTGATCTTGTCCTGCTTTTTGTCTTTCTTTTCTATTTTTATCATTGATCTGCATGCACAAGGCCTTCTGTTTCTTTTACGGAGTCCAATCCCGGCAGCTGCAAAGAAGCGATTCCATCTCCTCCTCTGGCACGTCCTTATCAACAGATTTAGAGAGCGGGCGGCTCCTCAGGGATGACATATGTTCTTCGTGTTAGCCACACACTCTCATATCTGTAAGGGCTGTGCGTTATTTAAAGAAATATAAACTCCTTTCCCTCCTTCGCCCATCTACTGGTTACTTCCAAACCATCTGCCCAAACCCTTGACCTCAATCCAGCGGCCATGCGGCTCAGAAATTTAGTACGGTTTTCAAGGAGATGAAGAACACTTTCATTTCTCGTTGCACACCCTGTCTGCAGACAGATAAGAAATGGAGTGCTCTCTGAAACTTTTATTTACTGGTAGAAGCTATTCAATTACAGCCATTCGCGGCAAAAAATTTAAGTGCAGACCTTCTAGATTTGATGGCCTAAATTCTGCCTTTCATGTTCTCATTTCTTCCTCAAAAGATCGGCCCGCACAGTGAAGGCAATGATAATTATAATGAGGGTTATGATAATGATCTGTTCTGCTATAGCCCACTGATTCTTGAGTAGAGAGCCAAAAAACAGACTACAAAACAGAAAAAAGTTTGTCTAAAGGATTTATTTTAGATAAATCTATGACGCTCTAGTGTCCATACAAAATATGTGCTTTTCCTTGCCATTTCCTCAAGATTGGTCAAGACTGTCTGTCAGATACAAAATAATATGAGGAATATTTGTTAGAATATTTGACAAATCTAGTATTCACTTTAATAAATTAGAATAGGGGATGTTTTCGAATTGAATTTCAGTGTTCTAAATGCAGTACTGTTTCTAGTTTGATAGCTACTAATAGGACCTGAAAATAAAAGTTGCCATTTCTGGGCTTTATATTTAAAAAAAACAAAAAACAAAAAAAAAAAAACTATTTTTAATATACACATTAATATTTTTTAAATAATGTACTAAATGTATTATTATTATTATTATTATTATTATTATTATCAAATATTTAATATGTTGGTTCTATTTATTAATTATTGTTATTATTATAAACTGAAATTACATTTATTTATATACATATATGTTTGTATATAATGTCACAGAAACGAGATATGTATTAAATATAATATAATGTGTATATATATACAAATTAATAATCATAAAAATACCAATGCAGTAATTATATGCTTTATTTAAATAATGTTTAAAATATTTTATTATTTTAACATATGACTATATAAAAAACAAAGAACTCTATATGTAATGTATTGATGCATTGCCTATATTATGTGCATTGATATAATTGTAACATTATCAGTATTATTCAAGATATCAATGTATTTAATATTCTTTATATTTAAGATTAATGATAATAATAATAATCTTAATCTAAATAATAATAACATGAATGTATGAATTTAGTGCTGTCAAATCGATTAATCACAAATTAATTGTTTACATATGTGTGTAGTGTTTATATATACAAATAAATATACATACACAAACATACATGTATATATTTAATAAAGATATGTAGTATATATTTATGTATAATATAAATCATATGTGTGTGTGTGTGTGTGTGTGTATCTATGTGTTTATATTTATATACTGTATATATATATATATATATATATATATATACAAATAATACACAGTACACACATATATTATGTAAACAAACTTTTATTTTGGATGCGATTAATCGATTTGACAGCACTATATGAATGATATTTTTTATCAGCTATATTAATATTATTAAAAATGTTTTTAGGAGATTGAGTTTATTGTCAATTTTGATAATGAAATAGTAATGTTAATGAAAAGGCACATACAGAAACCAACGTCAGGTAAAGTTGTGGTAAATGTTTTTTTTTTTTTTTTTCCAATTAGTAAACTCCACTCATTCACTTCTTCTTTGTTCAAACACCTGACACTGAGCATACAGTCATGAAACACTGATATCATTCTCTGGAATGTAATTAACTTTAGCTGTATGTGGCAGAAAAAAGACATGAAGAGAAGAGTCTTCATAATGACTTGATTAAATATTGATGCCCTCAAAAAGAAAGAACAATTAAAAAGTCTAAGATTACTGGGTCTGAAATTAGCCCACAGGATAACTGTAATCAGCCGGGAGCAAATTCACCGCTCACAGTGGCATTATCTGCCTCCCACGTCCCCAGTGGCATAAAGACGTGGCCTTCATGCCTTGAACATTTCATGGTAGAACAGACCAAAAGCAGCAGAATCACTCTGAAACAAAGAAATCTGCGTTATCACAATAGAAAATGGGCTATACAGCAAGTCAAATCTATAGTGCATCCTTGCAGTATAGACCAAATTGTTCTTCTGAAGAGATTTAGGTTAGCAGTTGAAGTCATGCTTAGGTTAGCATGAGAGTTTCAGAGCATTAAAGTCACCATGTACTCCCAACCCTGTTCTCCACATCATTTCATGGCCTAAAAATAGAGTCAAAAACAAACCGATGGAGTGCAGCTAAAAATCCAAGCAAGTATTTTCCTGTTTGTTTGGTTTTTTATATCATATCACACAAGTGTTTTGCAGTGCAGTGACACTATAAGCATCACATTCATTTGAATAACCCAACTGGACGCTGTTAAATTGTGTGTATGTGTGTGTGTACTGTAAGTGTGTCTGTGTGCATGTGTGTGTGTGTAGAGACTCACGCAAGCCCTCGTGTTCTTTTTTTGACAGTGTGTCTCTTTCAGTGCTGTGATGGAAGACCTGGGCATATCCCTCAGGTGCCACAAGGCGTTGAGGAAGAGAGGCAGACACAGAGGAAGAGCCGGCCTGTCTGGAGTCTTATGTAACCCCAAACGCATTCAGAGGAAAGAGACAATGGCTTAGATCCACCTCCAACCGCCACGAGAGCAAGGAGCAGCTCTGCTTTTGACGTACCTGCCGGTGAAATCAATCTCTGAGGCCGTTTGTTTTTTCAATCAATTGTTTATGTGCTTTTTATTCATAAATTTGCAGGTTTTTATATCAGTATTATGTGGGTTGTGTTGGTCTTGTGTTAAGTACACAGGTAACATCTGAACTGAAAATGAAAGGAATAATTTATTTTGAGAATTTTATTAAAGTACAAGCACATTGCATTATATGGTAGCATTTTCTTGTGCTGTCCTTGATTTAATAAATAAAAGCGTACTTTTTTTACACACTCTTGGGCATTTATCTTGTTCTAGCCGTTCTTTTATCAGTGACGTGGGTTCTATTAATTGCAACATTATATAACAGAAAATAATAAAGAAGATGCTTCTAATCCCTGACTGTTCCAAAGGGAATGTAAGGCATGACTGTTTCTCCATTACTTTTTTCCCATTTTGACCCTAACAATTCAAGACGTTCTGCCTGCTGCACACAAAGCGCATGCCTCGAGGGACTGACCGAAGTATTCTCCCTCAAACTGAGGCACAATCAAATAAAGTTCAAAGGTCAGCCTCTGCTTCTTGTGCTACCTGCTCCATGACCCAGACAAATTACTCTCTGAAGATTAAACGCCTTTTCGCCAAAAATACATCAGATGTGTCTCAATGCATATCTGAAAATATAAGACGTTCCGAGATGAGGGCGATCGTTTTGATTAGATTTTTGTGCTCCAGATGAATTTGCTCAAAGTGTCTAAAAAAAACCTATATATTGTATATATATATATATATATATGGACAACTGGACATGCTGGTGTCTCTGTTATAGATATATAGGTCAGCCGTGTCTGGTCCAGAAAGACAATGCATTTTCTAGCTCAGTTTTGGCCACTGGGAAATTTAGACATGAAAGATGTTTTGTGGTGTTTGTGAGTTTGTGCACATGTGAGGGGAAGCTCGTGGGCTATTGGCAAACATATAGAAATTATAGCGCTTCAGAGAGACAGGGCCATTCACACTTAAGAAGATAAGGACTGCTCGGGGCTGTTTGGGCCTGGCAGTCAGTTTCAAAGCCCTCAGACTTCACTGAACACATGTGATGGCCATTGAAAACGACTTTCATAGAGTCCTTGCTTTAAAAGCAGGAGCTATTATCATGTAGAAGTGGTGTTCAAATACTTATTTTATATTTCAGAATTTCTTAGCATTTGGTTTGTCACAATTTGTCTATCTACACGACATCTCTGTCGTTCTATATCTGTCTATCTATCTATCTAACTGTCTGTCTGTCATTCCATGTCTGTCTGTCTCTGTCTCTCTGTCTGCCGTTCTATATCTGTCTCTGTCTATCCTATATAACTGATATAACCTAGATTTTCATTTGTCTCAGACTTCTATAACCCACTGTATGTTAATGTTATGTAAATGTTTTCCTCCCCCCAAAAATCATATGGATATGTGTCTGCATAAAGTGAATCACCTTAACCTCATAAATAATTTGTTTGCTCGATTTAGATCAAGTATATGATATCAGTACAGCGTAACAACGCCTCAGTCATAGCTGAGGGTCAGATCGATGTCCCCTGATAACAAATGCGATCAGCTTTAGTAAACAAACATTGCAGATCTGATCCGTCCGTGTGCTACTAAGTGCCTCTGTGATGATTAATAGCAACATCACATGAGAACAGAGTATGGTGTCTCTTTCACACTAATGACAGATCAGTCTTCTGCTTTATGTTTTTATGCTAATGGATGCCATTTGGGACAACAATTTTTAAGCTATTTTTTCTGTGATGTAAAGCCTGCATTTGGAAGCGTATAGCTTTAAAAGAGAGAAGGAGAGAAGGAGATTGCTCTTCTGTTTTACATTCACCTGTTACTTCACAGACAGGTCTGCTCTGACTCTGCTGAACAGCTTTGTAGGACTGATGGGACGGTGTATGTCAAAGCAAACACTGAACATGTTTTTTCAAGCGAGGTTGAAAGGAAGCAGTGGAGAGAGAGAGAGAGAGAAATAAAGAGAAAAAGACATAAGGTTGTTCCCCAGTGTCGTGCATAAACTATGCAGGCTGAACTTCAATTCAAAGTCAGTGTTTTCCAGATTTAATGAGGCAAATTCACTAAATCAGACCTGACATTAATTGACTTTCAATGAGTAATTCACTCAAAAATATGCATTCTGTCATGATTTACCTTCATGTCATTTCAAACCCGTATGACTTTAATTCCACCATCTACTGGACTGGAGGGTGAAGTGCAGAATGGCATACAGAAAAGCAACGGTAGCTTTACGAATTTACTGTTCGGCTAATTAAATATCGAGTTGTTTTTAACCAAAATCAATTGGAGCCGAAGACAGTCATGATATACTGCCATTTAATTGAATTCACCCAACCGGATATTCATTCAATTTCTCTTTCTCCAGAATGGGTTTAGAGCGACATTAGTGTGAAAGGGTAAATGGTTCAATTATTTTATTTTATATTTATACTCTTTATTTTATTATTTAGTGTATATGGTTAATAAGCTGTGTACACATTTTTGTGACAAATGAGGACATAAATTTGTATAATGACAAGGGTATGACATAGGTATTACAAGGAGAAGGTGACTTTTCAGGACATTACCCCATGTCCTCACTTTTCAAAACGCTTATAAATCACACAGAATGGAGTGTATTGAAAATCTGAAATAGCACAAAGTTTCCTGTAAGGGGTAGGGTTAGGTGTAGGGTTGGTGTAGGGCAGTAGCACATACAGTTTGTACAGTGTGTGTGTGTGTGTGTGTGTGTGTGTGTGTGTGTGTGTGTGAGAGAACTATTCCTAGTTACTGGATGCTTTAATTTTGATTTCATGTTGAATTTATGCAGACTAGACCAAATAACCACCACCACCAACAACAAAAAACTAGACCAGCATGGAAATCTTACCCTACAACAATTCACACAGGAAGCGCATTTAATTAACAAATTTAAAGGTATACACCTGCTGTCCATTACACCAGATGCATGCAGCATGCTGGGTTATTTTATCTCAGCATGAGATATCCATTCAGGTCTTTCTGGTGCACTGTTCCCTGTTACCCAGAACTCAGCGCACACATACACACTCTAAACCATTTGGCTGTGATAAAGCCATCCTATCTATGGATGGGACAAAGATTTTGAATGAGGGCTGCAGGTGCACAGTTTCTGTAATGCTCTCAGGAGAACCCTCAAATGCACATTAAGCCATAGGAAATGACATGCACAAGTCCAAGTGCTCTATTAAAGCTAATGACTGTCCTCTTATGCCAAATAACAGTCACCTTTGTCTGAGAGGCAAGCCTGTGCACTGATTAGACTGCGATGCCATTAGGTCTTTGTATTATGGGACATCAACCACAAAGATTTACACTGTGTAGCTGAGGGACAGTTAGTTCAGAAACAAATAGACATCTTACTCTTGTTCTGTTGGATTGTAATTAGGTGAATCCGAATGTGACTAATTTGCTATTAAATGGATAGTTTACCCAAAATTGAATGTTTTGTTCTTTTTGGTAATAATGTAGCTTAGGCCTACTTACACTCATGATGTTCCAAACCTGCGTGAGAATAAAGAGCCGAACAATGCCGCTTTTGATTCTGTAGTTAGGCCTGATGCTTCCATTTTTAAATACGCCATAAATACAGTCTAGCCTACACAGTGTGTTCTATTCATCGATATTCATGAAATACTACTCCTGACAAAATTTGTATTGAAACAACACATTGTAATATGAATAGGCTAACCAGTTAGCAACTACGCTGCTCAACATCTGCATATGTGTTTGATTCACTAAAAAGAACCAATGTTTTTTTTTTCTACTTCTTTTTTAACACTTGACCAGCCTCTTTTCATTTTATTAAAAAAGAGCTTGGATATTTCACTCAAGGAACGGGAAAGTGAGTAGTTTAATTGTGGTTGAATGTTCCTTGTGACCATTTTTTACTAGCATTATTCCATTACTGTGGTACTAAAATGTCAATGAAGTTTTTAATTTAGCTTCTTTATGATATTCTTTTGCAGAAGCAGACCTCAAGACACCCAGCCTGTGTGAGGTCAAGAGAGCAAAGCGAGAAGGTGTGTAGTGGGTGCTGTTATCTAACTAACCTTTATATTCAGCACTGGAGAATTATTCGCTTACTCTTGAACAAGGTCTTTGAGAAGATCAGGATCAGGCTTATAATGCCCATTTCTGTCAATGATGCAGCATGGCTGGGATTGTGGGGGTGAGTTTATGTGGAGCTGAGGTGATGTTCTGAAAAACATGGAAATTAAGCAAAAGTATCAGTGAAAACGCCAAACACGCCAAAGTATCAGTGACTCATACTGAGTGAATATCATCGTATCTCTGCACTTGTGTAGTGAATAAGAGCTTTTATTCAAATCCACACAGATGGCATAATATTACTGTGCTGCTGAATGTGATGATGTTTACTGCCAGCTTAAGGTTTTTTTTTTCCTTTTTAGTATTTTGATTAATTCTGGGATTCGGTTTAGACTGCCGTAATACTGTTTTCCCTGTCCCTAATCTGCTAACCTCATAACTCTTAATCAAAACCCCCAAGCCGTTCCTCTCTTTTTTTTGTCTTTGACATTGTAATCTTGAATGAATGAGGTCACAGATTACGTGGATGTGACATGCGCCGCTCATCTTACCTGAAACTCTTCTCAAAACAGTGAGGGACTTTGTGATCCCCGTGGTGTGTTAAAATAAAACCATGGCACCTGGACGTAAAGGAAAGCCACATCCAGTTATCGTCCAACAAATCAATTTGTCTCACAGAAGGATGCATCTGTGTTTTTCTCTGAAGACCTCTTCTTTCTCTGATTTCTTATCTTAAGCTTCATGTCCACAACCTTGGCACAAAACGTCAGTTGTCTATTTGAAAATTTGAAACAGACCCACAGCATGAAATTTTGCCCTTGACAATTTACTCACCCTCATGCCTTTCCAAACAATTGTACAAAATGAGATTTTTTTCATACAATGACAGTATCCACTTTCATTGCATGGAAAAGAGCAGCTTGGACATTCTGTTAAACGTCTCCTTTTGTGTTCCACATCAGAAGTTATATGGGTTTGGAATATCTCTTTATTTATGAAGATGAACTGTTGCTTTAAGAAAGACATCCAGTGGCAGAGTTTAGCTATTTCACAAACAAATTTTATTCTCTTATTATTAGGGTACGTTTTTCTAACTACAATGTGAACATTAAGGATTTTTATTGAAAAATGAATACCAGGATAATAGGCTACTGAGATACCAAGAAAAGAATCTGTTTTCTGATAGTCCTTTTTCATATGAAGATCAATTATAACCGATGGCTGTCTCTGCACAGAAACTGATGATCGTGCCAGATTAACCCACGGGAACAGAACACACAAACAGGAACATACTGTTCTGTAGCTGACAGCCGGACAGAACGTATATCCATCAAAGTGATTGAAATGATGAAAAATGCCTCACAGCCTGTCATTATCACAGTGAACATTCTTAGTTCTGAGACAACACAGATTGTAATATGAAATTATCACAAATTTATCCTCGAGCTGTCTTTGTTTAGACTGGAGCGTGTTTACACATTACAGACGCAGCTACAGGTGCTCTAATTATGATAGTTTATCAAGCACAAGGAGACTGAGCAAATACAAAATTTTGTCTGGGTGGGTGCTGCCATCTGTTGGCACAACTGTATCACTGTAAATAATCAGGGATTCCCAAATTAACCCTTCTTCTGCGATCTTTTAGACATTTTTGTCCTTTTCAATTTTTGATAATTTTGCCTGTGTTATTGGCAGCTGCATAAATTTTGGCACAGGTGTGTATTTTTATTGGAATTTTACTATTTCACCCCATCTCCTTTAATAAATCTATTTTGCACTAGGTACACAAAATAGTTCCTCTCAGGACCTTTTGGACAAAAATGTTACCATTGAAACCTATTAAAACTGCTATTTTTAATCGCACTGCCGTTTAACTGTAAAATTATGCAGTTTTTGTTAATAGGCTTTTATTCTGTTGGCAAGGCTTTAAAATGGAATTTTTTACAATTTTTTTTACCAGATGGTGCCATTTTTTCAGGTTTGGTCTATAAAGCAAATACTCGCTTTATTCCTGTTTCTGCTTCTGCGCATTATAGAGACAATTGGATAAATAATGCAGCTATAATTGTGTGGGTGTGTTGGTATGGATGTCGGAGTGTGGTTTGTATGTTTATCATAAAAAAAATTGTGTGTGTGTGTGTGTGTGCATGTGTTCTTGTAATATTTGAGAGAGAAAAACTCACAAGTAAATCACAAATCCAACCACTGTGTGCACCAGCGGAGTTTTGCTGGCATCTAATGGGGAAAATTTGGTACTGCGCCCAAACAAAATCTTACTGAAAGCTCATTTTTTGAGATATCAACCTCAAATTTGGAACACAACTTGTTTAGATTTATGGCTTTGATTTTCTAGCAGGTTTAGAGTTCAGCATGTTTCATAAAATATATATTTTATATAAAATATTGTTCATAAATAATTTTCATAAACTTAAACCTGCATAACTTTTTTTATTTGGTTTCACTCTTTAAACCTTTTATACTTCAACAATAATGTGCCGTGGGTCTTCTTTAAAATGAAACCAAACTTAAGTCTGTGCTCCCAAGATTTAGATTTTTATGACCATTTTTTGTCATGAACATTTTTATCGACTATAGACCTTTTTATTTATTGACTCACAAGGGTTACATTTATAGGTATTATTATTATTATTATTATTATTATTATTATTATTATTATTATTATACTATATATACTTAATATTTACTTGAAGTACACCTTAGATTTTTAGGTACTATTTTGATAATGTACCTAAATGCATGATCATGGTTCTCTGATGCTCAGTTAATAATCACACGACACGCAGCCAAACATTTATATATAACAATATAATATATAATAACGTTTAGTTTTATTTATATTCTAGTATAGTACTCACTAACATTTTGAATTAGCTTTTATTTTAATATTTAGTATTCATTTTAATTTTAGCTAATCTTGTGCTTTCTGTGCTTCTGTTATTGTTAGTTTCTTTTTTCTTTTTTTATAGCTAAACTCAGGCTTTTTCAGTTAGTTGCATATATATATATATATATACACACACACACACACACAAACAACACAGGATTTATTTTATTAAAATAATTAAATTATACAAAATTAACTAATTAAAAAGAAAACAAATCTATTTCAAATGTACACATTTTTTAAGTCATTTATTAACAAGCTTTCTGAAGAGAGGATAATTTGGTCCAAAGCAAAACATTAGAGCGGAATAATTAAAGTGTTATCACATTAAATTTAAAAAGAAAAAAAGATCTGATTTTTATTTAAGGCAAAATATATAATGAAACCGTTTTTGCTTACAAATGGATTTCCCTGCTGCCACAACTGATGGAGGGAGAAAAAAAAGAAAATTATTACATAAAATCAACATTAGTGAAACTACAGTATGCGCAGTACTGAACACCTGAGAATTTGATTCCCAGATACAATGGTCTCTTCCAACATTGAGACATTTTGAGTGTCACAGTTTCAGTGAAAACAGATTACAGTACAGTTTAGTCCAATAGCTTTATGTCCCCTGAGAAGAAAAAAGGTTATTATTGAGCTGTGAGATGAGGTTTGTTGTGTTGTAAGTCCAAAAATGATCCTGTGAATTGAGGTTGATTGATTGCATAAGAATGTGAGGATGTTCGGGGACACGTGTGTTAAAAATGATCATTTTAAGTAAAGGAATACTTCACTGAACACTGACCAATACAAACTTAATGCTAATGCTTAAAGAGTTTGAGTACAAAAATAAAATATAACGTACAACCTACGATCAGACGAGGACAGTAGTGATGTCACGTTTGTTAAATGCACCTTTAGTGAGTAATTTAAGTCCTTCACTGATTTTCTATGGTCCTTCCTTCAACCAACACATTTAATTTTGCAATTTGTCTGTTTCATGGTCACTGATGAGCAGATCAGTGGCTAGTTTCACCATTGAACTACACTCCAATGGCGAGGCATCAAGAGGACAGGTGTGTGACTGAGCTTCTGCGACCCCAAGAGGTAACAGGTTCTGAGAGCTTGATTGTGCAAAAGTATTTTTCATTGAGAAACTAACTGGTGGTTTGGCTCCAGAGCAACAGGTGTGTGTGGAGAGGTCTGAAGCCTGGGGACTCTGAGAAAGGTCTGGAGAGGGGCACAGGAAGGCAGACAGCGGGCAGTCTGGAGAGGAATATTTGGCCAGCACCTGAAGCTGCTCGGGTCTGAGGGCGGCTTCAGTACAAACCCTCTCGTACAGGCCTGAGTAACTCTGCCAGGCCTTCATCTTCATGTGATTCAGCTTTATCCTTTCAGCTGTCAGCTTCTCTCGCTCACTCCTCTGCAGAGCACAATGAAACCAAATATATACACTTTAAAAAAATCTTATGACTAAATTTAAGATTTGTTATTTATATTATTTTCTTTTTTGACATTTAAGTTACAAATAATATTTAACTGGTTTACACAGTTTTAACATAAACTGTTAAATTTAATGTGATGCATACATGTCAATCATACACAAATGAAACGGGTAAGATTTCTGCCCTCAAAAAAAAAAAAAAAAAAAAAATTACGGCATAGTTTATTATCTGGCTTTATTAAATAATAATATTTTCAAAATGCATTTATTTGAATGAGCATAAACCTGTTCACTGTGAGAAACGTTAGTTAAAAGGTATGAGCATGCAAATATGGCTAGCTGTATAACGAGCAATTCAGTAAAAATGTATAAGATTGGATTTATTGATGATGATGAATATATAAACCTGATTATTGTGCATTTAAAACACGTTAAATTTATTAGCTCTATTACATAAATAACATAAATCTTATCCATCACATTAAGTTTATTAGTCTGTTTATGTTAAAACTGAGTAATCCAAATGGATGTAAATTTTACACGCAATTCAAACGTATGGATGAATCTCACAAAAGCCTGTCCAGGTCATATTTCACCCAACAATAACAAATCAGATTTTTCGATTAGAAAAGAAAAGTGTTTGAAATGTCAGAACCATTAAGATACTACACAATTCTTTAACATAATAAAAATGTGAATAAATAAACATAATAATAATAAATGTATTGAAAATATTAAATATATATATAAATGATTAATTTAAAAGAAAAGAAAAAATTCATTCAGTAAAAATGATTTAATATACCTACTCAAATCTTTCATTGGCATTACAAAATAAATCATCTAATAAAATTCTATTTAAAAAAAAAAAAGAAAAAAAGATCCCTAAAATAGTTTAGTGCATTTTCTTGAAGAAAAATAAAATCCAGTCACGTTTTTGTGAAATTCATTGAAATAGCAGCTGTAGATCAAAACTTTAATCCTGAATGAGGTATTTGAAGTGCTGGAAGAGTGCACAGCTATAAACTTTGGGCAGCGGCTGCATATTTTCTTAGTAATAGATACTATTTACACTAAGTGCAAATAGTAGTATTTTTTAACGATATGCTATTTATACTAAGAGCAAATAGCTATAGATTTTATTTACACTGTCAAAATAGCTAGATTTTCTACTATTTATATACTACTTATTGCAAATAGTGGCAATTATCTGCACCTCAGTATTGTAGTACATTATAAAACAGTACGCAATAATAATGTATTGAGTGTAAATTATAGTTTTAATTCAAATTATTAAATGGATGCCACCTTATTGGGACAATAAAGCCCTCCCTACACCTACCGGATACTTTTTCAACTTTTTGATTATTTCCTTCATTTTTATTGAAAATAAATGCCTTTCCGATGCGATATGAGATTTGAAAAGGGAGAAAAAAAGTTTGGCAAAAGGCGGGTTCGAACTCGGGTCGATCGCGTCAAAAAGCATTGAAACAGATGTGAAACGAGCATCTTTTTTCAGTGTTGACCATCCCAATCACACTTTGGTGTGCGGACTTAGTTTAAATAGCCTTTGCCAACAAGGTGGGCTATTTGCGCTTAGTGTAAATAGGCACTCCGTAAACTTTGAGCCTTTAGGTATCCCTCAGACTATAAGGATCTTTTGACTACTCACCAGTTTCTCGATTTCACACTCCAGGTTGTGTATACAGTCAAGTTTCCGCTTGCGGCAGCGCCGGGCTGCAATCCGGTTTTTGCTCCGTCTGCGGATGTCATGCACAACGTCGAGCTGCTCCCGTGTGAAGCTCTGCTGCTTCAGCATCTGCTGGAAGTCATTCCTGCTCAGAGACACGATCTGATCCACAGAGAGTGGCAGCGCCATCTGGAGGGAAACAATCAACATGTCATGGAAGTCACGGAAGCAGATCTGTTTATATTTGAAACACTGTGTCAACTTTGCTCAGCATTCAGTGAGTAAAAGATTTATGGGTTAATGCTTCTTTTAAGGTCTTCACTCAGGACTCATGTGGACTTTTGACCTCACAAGGAGTCTGACGAGTCATTATCAGGTGTGCAAAGTAATTATGATTTCAGACTGCTCAAAAGGCACGGAACAGTGCAAAGTACAACCAACGTTAATAAATCTAAAAATGCTTACTAGAGGTGCCAGGTTTTTGCTTATTCCAACTGTATGAAATTCTAGATAAGATGTGAGTCTCAAATTGTTGGATTGAACAATACTTATTTATTAATACTGATTTAATAGCAGGTCTGCTGTTAAATTGCACCATTTGGTGGGTCTCTAAAGAAAATCACCCATCAATACTATTAACAGGAAAAGTAACTAATTTAATGTAATGTTTTGCTGGATAATTACTCAACTTTTCTGCTCAACTCTTTTCTGAAATAAATTACAAACTTCTTAAGTAGGAAATGCATTGCTTAATTAGAAAACAAAAATTAAAATAAATTCACAACCATTTAGATTCCAAGACAACTTTGGATAATAATAATAATAATCATTTTATATTAATATAATTATCTACATTAATATAATTAAACAAAATATTATGAAATAATGCAATACTAATATATTATAAGAATACTATTATTATTAAATTGCTGTTAATGACAACCGTAAAAATATGAATAATAATCATAATAACGATGTTTGTATAAAATATTAATAACCTGTAAATTAAAAACAAAAGTTAAAATATATTTGTGACCATTTAGATGGCAAAACAACTTCAGTTATTTAAGTTATTATACTTGTTATTATTATTATTAATTATTATAATTTCTTGATATAATGAATTATAATATTAGAACATGACACTGCTACTATATAATAATTCATATTATTAATAAAATGCTACTATAATAACAACAGTAAAATAATAATAATAATATTATTATATTTGTAAAAATTATTCATAATCTGTAAATTAAAAAAAAAGGTTAAATAAATTTGTGACCATTTAGATAAAATATTTTTACATATTATTATTATTAATACATTCATAATATTATTGTTGTTTGTATAAAATGTTTATTATCTTGATCGTATTAGTCCTAATAAAGCAATTTCCATCTCTACTTAGGTTGAGTCTATAAAGTAAGTCTATGATTGTTTGATTGACTGACTACATTATTGTCCACCATGACAATTGGACATTTGATCACTTAAAAATGTAATGCACATCTTTCCTCAACAAACTGCACAATTTCATGCATCATTCAAACACAGAAGCTTAGGGATAAGGGTTTGTTGCACACCAATGAAGCACCACTAATAAATACAAGCAGCCCTCACCTCACACACTCGTTCACTGCTGTAAGACTCACTGTCCCCCTCTGTGTCAAAGCTATCAGAGTCCTCCCCTGATTGGTTGGACGGCATGTATGGACTGCCCTGTGACGTGGGTCCCACCTCTCCATCGTGCAGATGAGCACTCACCGCACCAAAGTTCTGCAGGAACGGACACTCCACTGCTCTGGGATCCGGGTGGCAGCTTTTCAGACAGTTGAGATTCAAGGGTTTCTCCAACAAGCCCAGGCCAGAGCGAGACGCCTGACAAGAATCCGTCCAGAACGTGAGCTGTTTGGCCACCTCTATTTCCTCCGTGCTCCTCTGTTCATTGCATCGGTCAGCTCTGAGCTCCATGTATGGCCTCACAACATCCTCCGGTCCTGAGCGAGGAGACGTTCCCCATTTTTCAGAGTCACAAATGGATTGTGCAGACTCATTACAGATTGGAAATGACGGCTGGCCTGTGCAAGGTCCAGGATTCAGGGGACAACATTCAGGCAGAAGAGAATCTTCATCGCCAATGAGAGGTGTCTTATCGCATGATAAGATCTCCTTGCCATCTTCATTGCTTGAGCAAGGTGGGCAGCTTAAAGGACAGTCTTCTGTCTTGTCAATGGACATGGGTTTCGAGTCGCAAACATCCAGAAAGGATCGCTCCTTCCCACAAGCTATTTGAAACTTCCGGTACTTTGGGCACAGAAGGGAGTAATCTGTGTCTTTCTGGCTGTGACAGCTTTTTCCAACGTCCTCAATGGCCACTGAAGGAAGACAAGATGGCTCTTTGACTTCAAGCTGAAGCTGCGAGGGCTGAAGTAATGATTTGTCTTTATCAATAAAATCATCCCCATCAATCGAGCTCAATTCAGCCCCACGTGATTTGCAGCATTTGGTTTTGCAGCATTTCCTCTGGACTTTGGATGCACTTCTGCTGCTGTCAAAAAACTTGGGGAGAAGGAAGTCAAAGCATGCTTTGTCCAAGTTCTTGAAACCAAGAACAGAGGCACAGTTACGGATTTCCAGCACGTTCTCTTTGGTAAAGATGAGTTTTGAAGTGTAGGCGAAGTCCAGCAAGGGTTCAAATCCCTCTGAGGTAACCTTCAAAATGAAAAAAAAAAAAACAATATGTTTAAATCAAGTGCATAAAAATGCATACATCTCACATTGAATTAAAGGGATAGTTTCTCCAAAAATGAAAATTCTGGCTCAATAATGGCGGAGGACACTGATGCAGAAGAGAACTGTTGAAAAGATATTTTTGTTTTCTTTGCGCACAAAAAGTATTCTCGTAGCTTTGTTAAATTACGGTTGAACCACTGATGTCACATGGACTACTTTAACAACATCCTTACTACCTTTCTGGGCTTTGAACATGGTACCCTTGCTGTCTATGGAGGGTCAGAAAGCTCTCAGATTTCATCAAAAATATCTTACTGTTTGTTTGTTATTTCAACTGCTTACACACATTTTTAAAACTTTACCTCTTTTTTTCAAAACTTTGTACACAAATCCAAGAATTGCACACACAAAATACAAAATGCCTCACATCTCGCAAAATGAAGCTCTGCATTCAAAATATCACAAACACATCTCAAAAGCAAACACCTTTACCATAATAATAATTCCTGTTAGATTTTTTGTGTTACATAGAGAATTGTAGTGTTGTGTTTTTCCAAGAAGTGTTTTCAAAGGCCAAGAATTAGCATATGTTTTTGCAGATTTGCTGTGTGGTTCTGGTGTTTGAGTGTCAGGTTTCAGAAATTGTGTGAAAAGTAAAGATTTTGTGTGTAAGCAGTTGAAAAAACTAATTTGGACTTAGGGGTTTGGAACGGCATGAGGGTGAGTAATTAATGACAGAATTTTCATTTTTGGGTGAACTATGCCTTTAAATATTTATGTCGCAATATTGGGCCAAAGATATCCCATGTACATCCTCCTTTAATTGTTGTTACCTCATCAGGAAGGTTGATGATAATTCCTTCAGGTGTATGACTGGACAAACGAGTGCTGAAATAATCACTGCAGGATGCCAGAACTGCCCCGTGGGCCCGATAACTCTGGGTCTCTGCCACAACAGTCACGTCACACAGAAGATCTTTCTTCCTCTGCTCATTCAGACACTGCAGAACATGGGAACTGTGCACAGACGACTGGAAGGTGAACTTAAACGACTTGGAGTTTTCCACCGACATGCTGAGTTAATCTGTAATGTAAAAACATAAAGAATATGTGCTCAATTCAAAGAAACTGTCATGTGTACTAATCATAACTGAAAATTTTAGTTAGGAAATTCATTTTTTAGACATATAGAGCAAGCATCACGGTTTCTAAACAGTCTGACCATTGACTTCCCAAGACTTTTCCTGTTACTGGATAGAGATGTTTCAAAATCATATTATGGATGTTGCATGCAGCAATTTTAAAGAGCAATTTCTAACCAATTAAATATTTTAGAACTCAGCATAACTTGTAAGATATATATATACATATACATATACATATACACACATATATATATATATATATATATATATATATATATATATATATATATATATATATATAATATATATATATCCACTCTAAAGATTTCCATGTCGTGAACACACTATTAAAATCCCCTATGGTTTTTACAGTTTTTACAATTTCAACAACGCTCGCCTACTTTCTCAGAAAAGTTGGTACCAGAAGCATTTTGTCATTAATTGTTCCCATAAAGGTTTTTGTTAAAGAGTTGTATTATTATTTATTTTTTTGTAGAACCATGGCAACGTAGTTTTCCACCCAGAATTCCACGGTTTAACATGATTTAAAAAAAAAAAAAAAAAAAAAGTTGAAATAATACAGCCTGATGGCTTTAACAAAAGCATATAGCATTGATTAACAAACTCTTTAAGGATCTGCAAGTTATTTTTAATGGAGAAAAAGAGTTTAATCTGCCAGTTGCACTCGATATTTGTCACTAGTTAGCAGGGAACAGGAAATGGAAAACCCGGAATGGAACCAGAGTGGAGTGACACTGTGTGTGGAGGGGAAATTTATGCCACTCCACTCACGATACTTCTAGTTTTGTGCTTTGCTTGGCCAGTTTTGGATCTTTTTGGAATTATTTACTCATTAACTGGCCAATTTGTGTCTCAAACTTGAGTTGCTCAGAATTAAACTCATTTCATTGAACTTATGAAAACTATCACATTAGCAACAGTCTAGCTGTCAGGGTATTCAACGGCGCTCTTGCTCGCGTGATACTTCTTAAAAACTCTCGTTTTACGGGAAGTAAAGCTAAAAACAAAAGCGCCTCGGGAAAAATTCTTTTTCAAACACTCACTACGTACGTGTGCTTGCCAGCGGGAGCTCCTTATCTCAACGGTGTACTGAGAATTTGACCTAGTCAAGTCATAAGCGTGTGTGGCGCAAGAGTGTGCATCTCTGCTGACTCATTGGGTTTTGCTGATAAAGGATGAGCAAGCATTTTCCCCGTCTGTCCCTTTCCATTACACTCCTCCACTTTACGAGGAACTTGGGGACCGGTTGCCTCATACAGTTCAGCTGGAGAATTTTATGTTGTTAAACGGAAACATTTGAACTCATTTCCCTAATCCTGTGTCGAGTAAAAACAACAGACGCGCCTTGGATGTAATAAAACCCCAACATTACGCTCGTGCCACAAAACCTAGAGAGCCGCCTACCTGGAGACAGCATCATAGGCGCGCTTTAAATGTTCGAATAGAACCTTCGGAACGCGGATACGACGCTCAGAATGCTGTCTAGGTGGAAAGCCCATTATGTTTTGAGACACAGCCTACGTCCGATTGGGAAAAAAAAAAAAGAAAAGAAAAGAAAAAAAAAAGATCTGTACAGAAGAATACAGTGGTGATCACTGAAAAGCTCACAGCCGCATGGCGTGAAATAGAACTATATCTAAACTAAACCAGTTAATGCGTTTTTACATTTAATTTAGACATTTTAAACTTTAACTATAAAGTTCACCGATCTTCATTCTCAATGCCTTTATGTCTGTCTTGACTGACAAAACCACAAGAGATCGTATATACTCACCTGTCATATCACTGGAGAGTGAGAGGAAAAGTTGGATTTGATACTACATACTAACTCGGCTTGTTTAAAGCGCTCACTGTAACTATATGAAAATAAGGAGGCGCTTGTGTTTCACTCTGGTGTCATGTGACTTCTGCCAAAAAATTGTTTTTGTCCCGCCTTCTCAAACACAGCCCTCTTCTCATTGGCCCTCTGTCATGTCAATCATTAACGTCACTACTTCCTTACTTTTCGCCTCCAGACCTCCGTGGTTTTCACCCACAGTCAACTGTACAGAGTGACAGACACATTTAACCTCGTCAGTCCCATGTTGGGAAACTTACAAAGAAAAACCAGATGGAATATTCACTATATTGAATATTTGGACCAATGTAGCCAGACACAAGCACACTTTGGGTCTTCTTAACTTAACAAACGTAGTATAATTCTTAAAATCATTCATTTAATACCATAATAGTCTTTTTTTATTTAGAGTCTTTACATAAGTTGTGAGTTATATAATACTAATAGAAAAAATGTAACTATTTTATGGTACAATTTACATATTGTACACTGTAGTGTAAAATGCTACTCACTGAGTCTAAATGTCAGAATAACCATATGCCATTTAACATTCACAATCAGTTCTGATAAAGAAAAGGAAACCTTCTCTAACTAAACAAAGCTCTAGACTAAATAAACCCTAAATCTGGAGGAAGCAAACCTTTCATGCTGCTAAACTGGTTTGTGGACATACACCTCTGGTATTTCAGCTGTGTGGGATGGGGGTGTCAGCCATTGATATTTTTGAAGGGTTTCACAATCCTAAAATGAGCAGATCACATTTCGAAACCCAAGTTCCCTATTGCTGAGTGACTAAACAATGGTGTGTAGTCATACATTTATCGTCACCTAGCTTAAACTCAAATAGCTAAACAGAAATGCAATTCCTTAATTCCTTTTTTATGCAATTGGCAGACAGTAAACAGTAAAAACTTTGGTGAGTGGTGAGTGAAGCACATTTGTCAACAAACACATCCTTAAAACACACAAAGAAGAAAAATAGTATATATATTGAGAATGCAATGTCAGACATATATGAGTGAGGCGACCTCTCAGCTCAATTTTGGGCCACTAGACCATCCGCTCTGAAATAGACCCATATTAGCTTAAAATATATTAAATATACACTGATTAAGTCTCTCAGTCTAAGCACACTGATTCAAGATCAGTTTTCCGCTTCAGTACATTACACAAGCGCTGAAAGCACGCTGAGATGTTATAAGCAGTAGTGAAGAACCAGAGGTGAAAGCTCTTTCGCACTGGTGTGAAAGGTCACGAGGAGCCCTGCCTCTTTTGACTGATCACTCGGAGCGTCTCTAGCTGCTGTGCGCGTTGGCTATGGACTGTTATTAGATTTTGATTCTCTTCCGTAAGTATCCTGTATTCCTCCTCAAGTCGTGCAAACTCCATCGACACCTTTTCGTCCTCTAGCAGCTCTGCCATGAGCTCTCTCCTGAGTGTGACAAACACAAACGGGGAAATGACATGTTATAATCATTCATTACATCACATCTTTTAATGACTGTATTTAATGTAATGATGATATGAAAGGTGTGTGCCAAAATAACATATTCTGTGGGCTGGGTGTCAGACTGGTGACTACAGTTGGCAGTTCTGTACCCGAAACTATTTAATAGGAAGTGAAACTGTCTATGCCATAGCTTAGGGTACCTGGGTTGATACAATGATCTCAACTGGAAAAAAAAAAAAACAATATTATAGATAGACTCTGTGGTTTGTAATGTTGGCTCACAAAGGCACCAAGCCAGTGGGTGATCTGCATATGGCCTTTGGACCATAGTTAACTGTTTGAGCAGGGTTGTAGGGTGGTGACAGCCACGTTTCTGTCTGTTGTTTAATATGAAGGTTTAAAATGTGTAAAACAAAGGGTTAAAAGTGTTTAACTGCACAAAGATGAATTAGAGACATATATACAGTATGTCACTAGGGAACATAAGAAATGGTACTCTAGCTGAGCTTGGTGTTTTATCTAAATTCAGTATATCTGAAAAAAATTAATGTGTTTTCCTCTTTAGAAAAAAAAAAGAAAATCAGAGAGAGAGCACAAACACTGGAAATTCACAGTGGCATTTAGATGAGAAGAAAGGTCTTGTGTTTTCCCTCTATAAATAAAACAGAACCAGTCTAAATACGTTGTGCAGCTATAACGTTAGTTATGTTTACATACATTTTCACAGTTAATTGAACCTAGTTGTTTTGAACCTAAAAAGTGGAGTATACTTGTTATAGGCTTTACAGTGCACTTTCATTTTCATCAAAAGTGGTTTTGCAATGTAAATGTTGAAAAAACAAAAAGTCCTGCATACCACCACAATACAGTATGCCAGGTCTTGTCATGATTACACAGGCCTATTTTAACCCTTAGAGCAGCATGACAATGACAGCTTTGATCAATAGTCTGTTCATACTTACAATGATGTGTGTCTATATACAGAACATACTGTATCAGAGTATATTTATTGATCGTACAAACATTATGGTGTACTAATTGGGTAATTACCTGAATTTGAAATCAATCTCAGTAATATCAGAATACGTGTTTGTGTTTGTATTGTGAGTTCTTTTTAAAGCTTACTTTCTGTCTTCCAGGCTGGCGATTTCATGTTTGACCTGGTTGAACTCGTTGGCCATCTTGCAGTGGTTTCTGTACACTTCTATGGACTCCTTTAGAGACCGACACGGCAGCACCGGCTAGTGAGGAAGGTGATGACATTATTACGTCACATTTTTTTATTGGTGAAACTGTAAGTGTTTTATTTTTTCCTACTACTTCAGCACAAACCACAATTGATCTTTTTAATGAGTTAGTTGACACATATGTTATAGTCTGTTTATCTATAGATTGTAGCTGCAGTGACTGGAGATGAATTCAGGAACTTCATTTCTTTCTTTTTTTTGTGATGTTATATTTAGATTGTCTTCTACATCCTGGAATATACACAGAATCGTCATACGGTCTGACAAGAGGGTTTCAATCAATAGATGAAACATAATATGTGGAAACAGTTTGTGAGACGCTTGAATTTTTTATTCCTTTTGTGTCTGGAACTTCTTCTTTCGCAATGACTCACGCCACAGTCCTACAGAATATCATCCACGCGACAGAACGCTTCAACTTCTCCCAGTTTTTCCCCTAATGTGTGGGTGTGTGCATGTTAAGTCCAGCCTATGAGTTCTGATGTAGGACAATTTCAGCATTTCAGAGAGGGACACTTTTATGGGGAATCTTTCTTCCTTTAAATGCTAGCAGCACAAATTTAAATAAAAACTAAATAATTTCATAAATATCTTTTATAGATTGCTAAAAATATATTGAAAATATATATATATTTTTTAATCTACACAATAGTCAGCGCATTTCATGATGCAAAGAGACACATGTAAGCTCTTAGCCTTTTCCCTAAAAAAAACAGTCTGAGAGATATTAGTGATAAATACTTTTTTTGTATCAGTAATGTACTAGTTTTGAGGAAATTGAGAAAAAGTCATGCTGTCAACGATCAAAACCAACCCTTCATGTCAGCATGAAACAGCATTCACTCTCCATTTTACATGCGTAATGTAACGTATCTTTGAGTGAAACAACACATTTAAAGGGGAAAAAAAGTTGAAGGACATCACCCGAAAAAGAAAAGCAAGTTATTACATTTTGATGATTGATTGAGGAAGTATTTATTTTTCATAATGTTCACAATAAGACAAAAAAAGATATATTAGACACAAAGTGTGTCATTTATGAGCTAAATGTTTTTATGTAATAAAGATTTTGTAATAAAGATTTTTATTTAATAATAATTAAACAACAACAACAATAATAATAATAATAATAATAACAATACTACTACTACTACTACTACTACTACTACTACTACTACTAATAATAATAATAATAATAACAACAATACTACTACTACTTCTAATAATAATAATAATAATAATTAATAAAACTGATGGGCTTCTAGTGACAAAGATTAAATGTTTTTTATAATATTTTTATTTAATAAAGATTTTGTAATAAAGACTTTGTAATAAAGATTTGTATTTAATAATAATGATAATCGTAACAACAGCAATAATAATAATAATAAAACTGACGGGCTTCTAGTGAAAAAGATTTACCCCCCCCCCCCCCCCACAATTTTTTTTAATGAATACTTATCAGTTTTTATTTGATAATTGTATTTATATTTATATGTATTGATTAATAATAATAATAATAATAACAATGATAATGAATGCATGGGCTTCTAATGGTACACATTTAAATGTAATTATTATAATTATTATTTTGTATTTAATAAATGTATTTAATAATAATAATAATACATGTATGGGCTTCTAATGGCAAAAATTAAATGTTATTATTTTGTATTAATAAATGGCATTTTTAATAATAATAATAACAATAATAATAATAAATATATTTGTATTTAAATACTTAATATATATTTTTTAATATACATTTATTTTTCTTATTTTATTTTGATATTATCATTCAATTTTGATTTCCAGTTAAGTCTAACAATAACTTAGAAGTAAATAAAACTATGCCATCTTGTGGTCTTACAGAAGCATTACTGAAACATTTCTTCAATGAGAAAGTTGGATTCTCTATATATGACCCATTAAATAAACTGAATAAAAGTTGTGTATCAAACTGAAAATAGTCAAGGAAGGAACAAATGTCCTCAGTCAAGGAAGAGACAACGACAAACCTTTTAAAAGAGCAGTAATATTCTGTGACCTGCGGATGTTCATAATGTTGTCTGGGTTAATGTGAGACAATTCCTGTCTGGTTTTGCTTTTTTCTTTGTGAATCTTACATGCAGGATCATTTCACTTCACCCTTGTTTAAAAAACATCTCACTCCTGCTGATGCTGCTGTTTAGTGCTAACATTAGCACTTATATATTAGCACGGTGGATTTAGCCTTTAGCACACCCGTCACACTATGACCCCAAACTGTGATTATCACTCACACAACAATCTTTATTTGTGAGATATAATGTATAATATCTACTACTATCAGAGGCTTATTACAGCGGTATTCTCCAGCAGACTCTGTAATTGTATTCTTAGCATGCAGTACTGTGCCGTCATGTTTTAAACAGATTATTAATAAACTTTACCTGCAGGCGTTGCTCAAGGTCAGGGAATGATGGAAGGGGATCCTCTGCATCTTTCAACTCTGAGAGGAAAAGAAATCCAGATGAACATGTCTGGTAAGAGAATGCTAATGTTTAGGATCTTTACTCCAAGGCCTTAGTGGTGACATCTACATCCATCTAATCAGCTAAATCATACCACAGTGCACATGACACCACAGCATGTCCAGTTAGCTGTTAGCTATTCACTGATCCAGGTCCAGTTTCCCTAGTGTAAACATACATGTGGCCATTCGCCTAGAAACTGCTTCCAGATCAGTGCCAAAAGCCAAACTCGAGCACCAGCTGTTCGGCCATGGACTCTAAATCCTGAACAGACAGATTGAAAGTAACTATCTCCCAGGTTCTTTGCAATGACTTGTCTTTAACGAGCGCTCTGACAGACAGCTTGTCTGCACTGATTCCCGCCATGCCAGCTATGTCCAAGTGGAGCTCACACTCACTCACGCTGAGAATCCTCTGATGCAACCAGCTAAAAACAGGCCTGTTTACAGTCGTACCTCAGCCAGACGGCCAATTAAAAGATAAATATACATTCAAATTTGCAAGGGTATTATCTGAAACATGATATGCACGTGATTCCTGCAGAATGTGGCCAGGTGGGGAGGAGCATGACACTTTCATGTAATTTTGGCTAACTGACTGCATATATATTACTTTGAATTTTGGATTTTTTAATTTTTGCTCTGTTGGATGTGGAGTCAGTTCAGCACTTTTAGAGTTCATCCCTCTATCTGATATGAGCATAAGTATTGGAACAGTTGCCTTACAGGTCTTTCTAAGTGATCAGCTGTGTCCTGTTGCATTAATTCTACAGATATTAAAAGCAGGGAATGTGTCGTATCATCGTAAATCAAGAGTTCGGAAACCACCAGCAACCAACAACTACCTGATCGGCAGAGAAAACAACAGTAGTTGATGACAGACAAATCATAAAAGCTGTGAAAATGAACCCTAAAAGACGTGTCTGTAAAATTACCAACAACTTCCAGAAAGCTGGGCTGATGCTCTGACAATCTACTGTCCTCAGGAGACTTTGACACAGAATTACAGATGCTACACAGCAAGATACAAACCTCTGACCAGCTCCAAAAATAGAAAGGCAAGATTAGAGTTTGCAAAAAAGCACAAAGGTGAGCCAGAAGAGTTTTGGAACTGTGTTTATGGACCGATGAGACAAAGATGAACCTTTATCTAAGTGATGGGAAAGCAAAAATGTGGAGAAAAAAAAGGGAACTGCAATGATCCCAAGCATACAGCCTCATCTGTAAAGCATGGTGGAGGTGGTGTCATGGCATGGGCATGCATGGCTGCCTCTGGAACAGGCCTCTCAACTTTACTGATGACTTAATGTATGATGACAGTAGCAGAATGAATTTGGAAGGGTATAAAACCATCTTGCCTACTAATATTCAAGAAAATGCCACCAGATTCATTGGGAAGTGCTTCATATTGCATCAGGACAATGACCCAAAACACCCTGCCGGTTCAGTCAAGGAGTTTATAAGGGTAAAGAAATGGAAAGTCTTAGATTGCCCAAGTCAATCTCCAGATTTAAATCCGATTGAACATGAATTTCACCAGCTGAAGAGGAAAGTAAAGGCAGAAACCCCCCAAACAAGCAACAATTGGAATTGGCTGCATTAAAGGCTGGGAAAAGCATTTCAAAGGATGCGACCAAGTCTGGTGATGTCTATGGGTCACAGACTCACTGCTGTGATTGTGCGCAAGGGATCTACAACTAAATAATAGCTTTTAATCTTTTATATCTGCCTTATGTTCAACTGTCCCAATACTTATGCTCACATCAATGAGTGGGATGAACTCTAAAAGAGCTGTTCTTTTTATTTAAAACATGTATGTGTTGAAACGGCTAATAAGTAGTCGTGGGGGTAGTCCTAATGGTTAGGGAGTTGGGCTTGTAACCTGAAGGTTGCTGGTTCGATTTTTGCTCCGGCAGGAATTGAAGGTGGGGATTGTGAATGAACAGCACTCTCTCCACCTTCGATAGCATGACTTAGGTGCCCTTGAGCTAGGCACCGAACCCCTAATTACTCCCCGGGTGCTGGAGCAAGGCTGCCCACTGCTCCGGGTGTGTGTGTGTGCACTTGTTCACCACTCACTGCTGTGTGTGTGTGTACTTGGATGGGTTAAATGCAGAGCACCATTTCGAGTATGGGTCACCATACTTGACAATACGTCACAACTTAACTTAAAATGTGACATTCTATAGTTTTGTCTCATATTCATTATATTTGCAAATGTCTTGACTCCACAGCCAACAGAACAAATTTGTCTTCACTGTTCCAATACTTTTGGAGGGCACTGTATTTGTGTGTGTGTGTGTGTGTGTGTGTGTGTGTGTGTGTGTGTGTGTGTGTGTGTGTGTGTGTGTGTGTGTGTGTGTGTGTGTGTGTGTGTGTGTGTGTGTAGGATTTAATTTTTTTGGGGGGAATTTTAATTTTATATTAGAATTATTTTATGTATTATAATAATAATAGTGTGTGTGTGTGTGTGTGTGTGTGTGTGTGTGTGTGTGTGTGTGTGTAATAGTGTGTGTGCAGTTTTTTGTAAATATAATTATAGAAATCTATATCAGAATTATTGTATGTATAATAATAGTTTAATAATATTATATTATATAATTATATATTTATATTAATAGCATAATAATTGTATGTATGTGTGTGTATATATATATATATATATATATATATATATACACACACACACACACACACACACACACATACACACACACACACACGCACACACACGCACACACACACATGCACACACACACACGCACGCACACACACACACACACACACAAACAAAGTAAAAAAGGAAGTATTATGGGAAAGAAGACTAAAATATAGCATGTTTATTTGTAGGACTCTATTTGTGTACCACTTTTGGGAAAGAAAAAAAAAAGGATGCAGGGCGAAGTAGCGGCGAAGCGTGAAGTATTAAATGCTTTTAAATTTAGGCCAGTGTTCTAAAAGCAAATGAGTGAATCATGCAGCAGTGAGGTATTAAAACAGAAACCTGATGCTGCAATGCCCAGGCAGCAGCTGCCATCAAAGCATTTGCCCGAATAGCTGTAAAACACTTTGACAGCGCTGTTGACTTTGTGGCTAGGTAGATATTTTGTTTTTAAGATGCCAGAGATCAACTAAAATAGAGGGGGCACCTGTTTCTTTGTAAAGGATGGCAAAAGTTGAATTGATCCCACATGAGAGGCTTTGGGTGGGTTTTGCTTGTTGCCATTTTGGTAGAAGTCACGCATCGTATGGGCCGTGCAGAGCGGGGGGACGCAACTCTATTTTAGTCTCTCAATCACAGTGTCTTTGTCACAAGCCTGTAGCATCTAAAATAATAATCTGGATATTCTTAACAGATGCATTACCTGAGGTTTCGTCGAGGCTGAAAGCGATTTGTACTTCAGGTTTATCTGCAGAGACTCGTCTAGTTGAGGTGATCATTTATTCCTAGAAAAAGAGCAGATGCGGATTAAACGGGTGGATATGAACCTTATTTATGCTTCAGATGTATGAGATCAGCAGCCTTTCAGGGGTCATGAGTAGGTTTCATCATGTGTCCAAAGTTGCATCAGGGATTAAACAAATTGGAGATAAATCCTCTTCCAGCCAGCAAATGAGATCATACTTCTGTATTGGCTGCCCAGTGTTTCTTAATGTTGAAATGACTTATGAAATCATATTTACTACATGTATATTGACTATACTTTATATTTATGTATATATATATATATATTTTTACAGAAGATTGAAAGCCAAATGTTAATGTCATGAAAAGTATGCAAAAGCTATTATAACCTGTTAAAAAGGCTCATTGACTACTAGAAGCTAAAAGAAGATTTAAGAAGTTCAGTTTGTTACTATAGGAAACAATAAAAACCCCTTACCTGACAGTAGAAACGTATTTACAGAAAACTCTCTAATAAAAATCTTCAAAGAGCCTCAAGAGTCGCTCAGCAAAAGACACTGAGCTGAAGACACTCCATTGAGAATCCTGTAGATCTTCTTCACTGTGTTTATACTGTAAAAAGTCACAGTAAACTAGTCGTAATCCTCGTAGTGTACACTGAGAAGCCAAAAGCAGGTTCACAAGCACAGCCAAAGTAATCACGGCTCTTCAGCAGGAGGCTGTCGGAGTGGCACTGATTCTGTGTGTGTGTGCCAGCCAGACGCCAATTAAATGGCTCAAATGGCATGACTTTACACTACAACAATGTCCATCCCTCCAATCAGCTTTGAGTCACCCACACATTCACAAGAACAATGCAAAGGTTAGATTTTTTTGTAGTAGTTTTTTACTTTCTTTAGAAGATGATTCAGGGTTATGATTTGTAACTTTTTTTTATAGCTGTATACATCAAATTGATTGCAAAACATGGGTCACGCAGAAAAGAAATTAAAATATATTTAAAATATAAAGATATTTAAAACTAAGCAGATTAAATTAAACAGATTAATAAATAGTATAATAAATCAATACAGTAGAATAAGTTCAAAGATTAATTTGCCTCACACTAATTATAACAATTAATTAGATTAATTAATTTATAGTGATATGAATACTTAACAACATATATGAGGTATATCAAAATTATTTTACATTTAAATTTATTTTTATTTATTTCACTGATTTAATTTCTGGGCCAAATTAATCTATGAATTTATTCTACTGTATTGATTTATTATTCTATTATTAATTAATCTGTTTTATTTAATCTACTTTGTTTTAAATATCTTTATATTTTTATATTTTTAAATGTTTTTAAAGTATATTTTTATATTTTATTTCATTTTAAAGACAGAAATTTAAAATGAAATAAAAATATAAAGATATATCAAATGAAATAGATCAATATAAAAAAATAAATAATAGTTCTTTGATTATATTAAACTAAATTAGACTAATGTTCATAAATTGATGTTAGACTAAATTCATAAATTCAATTGGCTCAGAAAAAAAATTATTATAACATTTATAACATATAAATTCAAATTGATATGAATAATTAACAATATATATGGGTATATTAAAATAATTTTACCAGTTAAAATTTAAATTAAAAGCATGCTTACTCACAAACAAACAAATAAATAAATTTTCTGTATTTGGGTGGGGATCAATCGACTCAATCGGCGCTCCACTCTCTCGTCTGTCTGGGTCAGTAATCCGTGTTTCTGCGCTCTGTAGCGGCGCCTGTTCTTTCTTAGCTGCATGCTTCTCGTGCGCTGCAGCCTCATCCAGCATCAGTTTAATATCTACCTTATCTGCTCAAAATGGCTCTTCACGTCCCCAAAGCCCCGGGCTTTGCTCAGATGTTAAAGGATGGTGCGAAGGTAGGGCTGTTGAAGCAGTGTTTTGCTCGTATTGTGTTGTTTTTAGAGCGCGCGCACACACACAGTGACTCCTCACAGAGGTTTCTAGAACATGGGCCTCATAACGCCCAACTACCGGTAAAACCAGCACACGCTTCAGACTTCAACGGAAGAATAACATTTTATACAAGGCCCTCACTACAATTAGGTCTTACTGAAATATCGTGGGTTTGACAGTAATTGTGTTTCGTTAGAAAGTAACGGATGAATGAAGTTAGCATGTTAGCTGAAGACATGTGCCACTGACAGACAGACCGCTGCTCACACATCCATCACTCGCCCAACTGACTTATAGCTAATATTAGGAAGGTAATTGATTTTGGTTAGCTGTAGAATCATAAAACTATTTAAATGTACGCTTTTATTTAACGTCTATAAAAAATTACATGAATAATCCAACGATAAATGATTCCCATAAAAAGGGCAGTTCCTCATTCGTAATCTGGATATTCGGTTTGTTGATATGCTGATCAGATATACCAAATAACACAATTTGCTTTCAGAGTTTCAGTGTTTTTAATTTCTAGTTCATTTGCTTTTGTAGCGGTTTAGCTTCTTAAACTTAAGTATTTGAGAATAGACATTGACACCCATAGCTCTTGACACAAACATCACTCACTATATCATCAAATATCATAACTACTACTCATGGTTCTTTCTGTTAGATCTATACCAGTGCAGCATTGCTTTTTGTTTTCTTTGTATGATAGTAATGGTGTGAGAATCTACAATTACTGCATGGTATATATGCAAAGTTTCTTAGAGAAATATTACTCTATACATTATAGAAATGTCATCTGATCCCTCACTGCTTTGTATTTCACTTTGAAATAATCAACATGCATGATACTCAGTTTTGAATACTGAAACCACTAACCAGCCCCAAATGTTTTATGTTTTCAAAATATGAAATGGAATGACTTTTGACTTACGTTTGCTGTTTGTTTTCCACAATCAGCACTATTCAGGTCTTGAGGAGGCTGTTTACAGGAACATCCAGGCATGCAAAGAACTGGCACAGACCACAAGAACTGCATACGGACCCAATGGTGAGGCTTATTTGTTTCATTATAATCTATTAGACCTATTAATGATATCACTGGATGTCACATGATCATTTAATTATTTTTAGGTATGAACAAAATGGTCATCAACCACTTGGAGAAACTGTTTGTCACAAATGATGCTGCCACCATTCTCAGAGAGCTGGAGGTAAATAATAGTAATTGTGATTGTGAAAAACAAGAACTAATGCATATAATTGGAAGAATATCTGTCTATTTGTTATTTATGTTTGTATCTTTCTCTCTCTCTCTCTCTCTCTCTTTTTTTTTCCTTCCTTCCATCAAGGTTCAGCACCCGGCAGCCAAAATGATCGTAATGGCATCCCACATGCAAGAGCAGGAAGTAGGCGATGGCACAAACTTTGTGCTGGTGTTTGCTGGTGCTCTGCTGGAGCTTGCAGAGGAGCTGCTGAGGATGGGCCTGTCTGTTTCAGAGGTCAGTAAACAACCACGCTAATGCAGTATGACACTGTCAGGAAAGAGGTTTGCATTAAGTGGTATAAAAAATGTAAAAAAAAAAAAATCTGTTTTAGACTCTCAACCCAAAGTTTGGTTCCCATACTAAAAGAAAATGTATTTGTTTAGGATGTTTTATGTATCTTTTCTGGGTTTTGAACAGACCTGGGTTATATGTGACCCTGGACCACAAAACCAGTCTTAAGTCGCTGGGGTATATTTGTAGCAATAGCCAACAAAATGGGTCAAAATGATCTTTTTATTTTATGCCAAAAATCATTAGGATATTAAGTAAAGATCATGTTCCATGAAAATATTTTGTAAATGTCCTACCGTAAATATATCAAAACTTCATTTTGGTTTAGTTATATGTATTGCTAAGAACTTCATTTGGACAACTTTAAAGGCAGTTTCTCAATATGTAGATTTTTTTTTTTTTTGCACCGTCAGATTCCAGATTTTCAAATAGTTCAAATATAGGCCAAATATTGTCAGATCCTAACAAGTGATGTATAAATCTCAATTTCAAAAAATTGACCCTTGTGGTCCAGGGTCACAAATAGTATGATTAATCGCTGCAAATTCATGTTAAGTTTGAGAACTACTATTTCATTTCTTTGCATTATTGATTGCATGTTTGCCTGAGCTGATGATTATGTTGAAACCCAGGTGATTGAGGGTTATGAGATGGCATGTAAGAAAACTCTGGAGATTCTGCCCGACTGCGTCTGTTCATCTGTGAAGAACCTGCACGATCTGGATGAGGCCACAGCTGTGATCCGCTCAGCTGTCATGAGCAAACAGTACGGCAATGAGGACTTCCTGGCCAACCTCATTGCACAGGCCTGCGGTAAGACATGATTGCTTCAGTTTAATGTTGTGATAGTGTTTTTTCAATTTCTATTTCATTTTAATCATTTTATTTAATTACTACTAATTTTACAGTCTCTATCTTCCCCGAGTCTGGCAATTTCAATGTCGATAATGTCAGAGTGTGCAAAATTTTGGTAAGTATAACTTGAATTTAGGCACTGCTTTAAATGAATGAGGTGTCTGTGGGTCAGTTTCAGTTATTTGTTTTGTTTTTTCTTTGTAGGGCTGTGGACTGAACTCTTCTACGATGCTTCATGGGATGGTATTTAAGAAAGAGGCAGAAGGAGACATCACATCAGTGAAAGATGCAAAGATAGCAGTGTTCTCCTGTCCGTTTGACTGCATGGTTACTGAAACAAAGGTAGGAAAATGCTTATTGAATTGGATTAGATGGACCTTTTGTATCTATGGGTTGACAGTAATTCTTTTGTATGTTGTTCAAGAAATGTGCTTTAAGTCATGTTCTCCTTTGCTTTTGGGCTTTCGTCCTTCAATATTTCTTTCTGATTCTTCACAGGGAACAGTACTTATAAAGAACGCAGAGGAGCTCATGAATTTCAGTAAAGGAGAAGAGGACCTGATGGAGGCCCAGGTGAAGTCTGTCGCTGATTCAGGGGCCAATGTGGTTGTGACTGGGGGCAAAGTTGCTGACATGGCCCTTCATTATGCCAACAAGTATAAGCTCATGGTGGTCAGGTGAGAGAGAGGAAGATCCCTTCTTTTTTGTGCTGCTTGATTCAGCAATTATTCGGGTTTTTACGTGTTGACTTGTTAAATGAGAATAAACGCTAAATTTATTAATGCTGTTTGTACTTGACCCAGGCTGAATTCAAAATGGGACCTCAGAAGACTATGCAAAACGGTGGGAGCCACAGCATTGCCCAGACTGGTGAGTTGTTTTGAGTTAAGTTTCATGAGTGCATTTTGTATGATGTGAGTTGGTGAAAAGCCAGTTGACATCATTATGGTCACTCTGTGTCAGTCTCAATCTTGTTGATTTTTCAAAACAGACTCCCCCGACCCCAGAAGAGATGGGACGCTGTGACAGTGTGTACCTCTCTGAAGTTGGAGATACGCAGGTTGTGGTCTTCAAACATGGTAAGAAAAATCTAACACTGTGTGTGTGTGTGTGTGTGTGTGTGTGTGTATGTGTGTATGTGATTTTTTTTTTTTTTTTTTTTTTTTTTTTAAATAATAAATTAACAGTTTTATTCAGTGAGGATGCATATTAAACTAATAAAAATGGACAATGAAGAATTCAACATTGTTGCAAAAGATTTCTATTTTAAATGAATGCTGGTCTTGTCATTTTTATTCTTCAAAAACCCTGAAAAAAAAGGTATCACAGTTTCCACAAAAACATCAAGCAGCATGACTCTTAAACATTGATAATAATGAGAAATGTTTCTAAGCATTAAATCAGCATGGCTGCTAAAAATTCAGCTTTGCAATCATAGGAATTAATTACATTTTAAAATATATTAAAATAAAAAAGTTATTTGTATTTATAACCATAAAAAGGTTACATTGAATTAAAATTCAGTTTTAATGATTTATGATAAATAAAATTGTTCTTAAATCTAAAGCAAACTAAAAGTAAACCAGTGATAAATACACCAATTAAAATATTACAAATATTTTATTATTATGGTTTTGGGCTGAAATGTGGCTGAATCACTCACTCACCAACATCCCTTGTAGACAGATGTCTATGACTTTTTTTTCTTCTTGATTTATGTAGCTTGTTAAGCAAACTGAGCTTTGTAAATATTGTTGTTTAATCATGTCATTTCACTCCTTTTAATTCTAGATAAAGAGGATGGCGCCATCTCTACTTTAGTAATTCGTGGGTCCACCGACAACCTGATGGATGACATTGAGCGTGCTATCGACGATGGAGTTAACACCTTTAAAGTCCTTGTCAGGGTGAGCTACTTTAAAACTCCACCCCAAAAAACACTTCTAATATAAATCTTTTAAATCATGACAAAATGTGACCCTAACAGAAACATTTCCCCTCAGGACGCACGTCTTTGTCCGGGTGCCGGTGCGACTGAAATTGAGCTGGCGAAACACATCACCTCCTATGGAGAAGTAAGCAAATCAATCTCATCTCATTTTGCTGTTGGCAAAACCTGAAGAGTGTAAATAATTTGAACATGTCCTCTAAAGTCTTGCCCAGGCCTGGAGCAGTACGCAATCAAGAAGTACGCAGAGGCGTTTGAAGCGCTGCCCCGTGCTCTGGCAGAAAACTCTGGCATCAAGGGCAATGAGCTGATCTCCAAACTGTACGCCGCGCACCACGAGGGCAACAAGAACTCTGGCTTTGATATCGAGGTGAGGGAACAAGAAGCTGTTTCTAATTTGGAGACGAAACATTCCCCATATAAATAAAAAGAGGGACCCTAAGTCATGCATTTTAAGGTGTAATTGATGACTATATACTTGTTTTAAACCATTCAGGGAGAGGGGCCTGCATTGAAGGACATGATGGAGGCTGGTATCCTCGAACCATACCTGGCCAAGCACTGGGGAATCAAATTGGCCACAAACGCAGCCATCACCGTTCTCCGTGTGGATCAGGTTAGCTCTTCGCTTTACAATTACTTATCTTTCAGTTTCTTATTCTGTTCACGTTTATCGATTTAGGTGCTTTGTTAGCCTGTTACTTTCTGGATTATAATGTGATGTGTATATGCCAGATCATTATGGCAAAGCCAGCAGGGGGACCCAGAGCCCCCAAACAGCAAGGACACTGGGACAAAGACGGTTGGGATGAGGAGCCAGACAAATTTGATACACATCATTGATAAGAAATCCTAAATAATTGCAAAGGTGCACAAAAACACGCCACTGTTTGGAGTGCCTAACCACTGGAGTGTGACTCGGGTTGCATGAACACTGTGTGGAAATTCACCATGAATTTGTGGACAAAATGAGTCTAACCTGTTTTTACACCACAGATAAAATAGTTACGCTGTTTAAATTGAGCTGAGGAGCATTAGTTAAGTTTAAGTTGGGTATAGATCACCCCAAAGTGAAAATCGTCATTTACTCATATAGGTTTGGAATAACTTGATGGTGAGTTTCTTTCTTCTGTTGAACACAAAAGAAGATATTTTGAAGAATATATGTTTTGAACGAAACGGCTGCTGGTAGCTATTGACTTCCACAGCAACTGTTTGGTTACCAACATTGTTCAAAATTTCCTCTCTTTTTGTTCAATAAAAGAAAGAAACTCGTACATGTTTGTAACCGCATGAGGATGAGTAAATGACACTATTTTTCATATTTGGTTGAACGATCCCCTTTTAATTAGAGATAATGAGTATAACGGTTGTCTCCTAACTGTCTGTTTTTCTTCACGAGCATCACTAACTAATGTCATACTCTGTGACATTTTGAATGTCATCTGGGGATTTTGGCACAATTTACTTGCATGCCGCATGCATTAAAAGCACTTTTGCGCACAAGTGACTGTCTTTTACTCTGTAAGTGTCTGACGATGTCTGCTTCTCCTCCACAGATTATAATGGCCAAGCCAGCTGGTGGACCCAAAGCTCCACAAGGAAAGAAGGACTGGGATGAGGATGACTGATGTCACTAACCTGTGTCTCCCTGTCACCGTTTTAGCTTTTCAAGTGTTGTGTATTTAATATCTAGCCTCCATTCTTTTTGTATTTTTTTTTTTTTTTTTTTTTTTTTTAGAAGCACGTTATCCATGTTAACAATGAATGACTCTGAGCTGTTATTCTGGTCCCAATAAAGGCACTTGAGCTGTCAGTATCCTTGTCTCTTCTTTTAAATAATGGTTGGGGACAATAAAATGCAGTGTAATTGTTATGCTTTGACATTCTTGAAAACTTATTAAACTCAGTTACAACATTTTGGCACGGATTATCTCAAAGTTGCTCAAAGAATGGCTTTTATGGAATGAAACTGCAATTTCCCTTCCATAAAATCTGTATAATTACAGTAGTTTGCACAATTGCAGCTATTATTCATCTACTTGCATCAACATGACAGTGTATGGGAGCATTTTTTTTTTTTTGTGGTAAATTATTGAATTATTTTGCTGAGTTCATTCACCTTTGTCTTCCTCAAAATCCAATTTATTCGTAGTAATGTTAAAAATGAAAGAGAATGTGTACTTCACACCATCGCCCTCTGCTGCTGTTTTTGGAGCACTTCATTTTAGCTCCAATATCTACAGATCATTTGAATGAAAATGTGAATTATGGGTGGTTTGTGTTGGTCGGATTACATAATATAATTAAATATATAATTTAATGTATTACTGGGTATTAAATTTTATGTCAGGTAGACACGTATTTGCTAACTATTAATATTTTGTCTTTATTAACAAAGTCGAATTGTAGCTAATTTGTATTTGCTAATTGTAGTTAATTTACGTTTTGTTTATGACTTTGGTTAATATTTATATGTATGTGTCATATATAGATAGAGGTGTATTAGCTAAATGTTATAGGGGTGCCGATATGTGTTTGTTAAATTATGCAAGATGAATTTCAAAAGATTGCGCACACTTATTATAGCAATCCATAGAAGGTCATTTACAGTACGTTTTGTTTTATGACTTTGGATTATATTTTAAAGCCAACGTCATTCGAAAAATACCCTCCAGCTAACGTTACTAACTAAATATTGAGCTTTGTTTTTGAGCCCGAGTTTTTCTTTCAGCAGTTCAATTATTAATATTATTAAGATTTAACTAAATTGATTATATAAATAATCTGTAAATGAATCTATTTACTGTGGAAACAATAGCTGTGGCAGTTATTAATCCTCCCTCCCCGGGAGCGCGCATCCATCGGGAGCTCTCTTGCAAAACAGTAGACGCGCGCTCCCGCGGTACGGTGCTAAACATGGCTGCTCTCAGTAAGTCCATACCGCATAGCTGCTATGAGATAGGACACACCTGGAGTTCCTCATGTACGTCCTCCACCCTGCAGGTGACAGCCGGCGCTCTGGAGGTCTCCTTCAAGATATATGCTCCTCTTTATCTGGTGAGTGTGTCAGCGCGGATCTGTCCGTTCATTCGCCGGGGCAAGGGCGCAGTTAGCCTGGCAGCTACACCAGAGTCCTGGGGGGGGATGCGAGGCCCCGAACAGTCGCAAAGTTATTTAGAAATAAACACACAGACGTGGGTCTCAGCCCATCATGTTTTACATTTAAAGGCATTCAAAGTAGAAAAATGTCGCTCGACTGATGACACGGTCAGATAAGCGACAGAGAGCTGCTGGATGGATGATAGAGATCAAACTGTCAGATGATCCTCTGCGGCTCTTTGTGCAATACTTTTGCCCTTTTGTTTCGTTCTTTTAAATAATTATGCGTGTCGCACTTAATTTGATGAAACTGCCAAGTTTGTATTTGCAAAGTCATTCTCAGTAAACCGAAACTGCTTAACCATTAATCTTAACCAAAGCTTGTTTGGTAGCAGATTTAGGCTAAGATGTTTTATTTGACTAGGATTTCCACCGGTTCACATTAAAACTGACAAATAGTTGTATTCTTGAACAAATCGGATCTTTTCGAATCGCTCTGAGCTAATTGTCCCTCATTAAACTGGTCATTAGTAATGTTTGCTTCCTGAATGAACTGTTCATGTCAGTCTGAACTATTTTTATATTGTTTTTATGTTGATATATTATATTGCTATGTTTTATATTGAAACGGTTTATATTGTTTCTTTTAGACATAACCTATTCATAATGATCATTGATAGAACCGACGATTGAACTAAGAGTAGAAATTTTGAGGTAAACTGAACATTTGACTGACTGGTGGAAAGTTATTTTTTATAGCAGAAGTTTTACTAAAGTTATAGAAATTTGTACTTTTTTTTTCCCCAACCAGTTCTGTTCAAAAGAACCAAATTTAAGTGCACTGCTTTTAAGGACACAATAATGGCTCATCAACCCTCTGAGTCCTGAGTTCACTTAACCCCGGGTTGTTGGCTAAATACCACATTAGTAAATGTATTCATCAGAGAATGATAACTTGTATTTACTTGACTGTGATGACTTAGTATAACTGGTTGTCAGTCTTTATAGGTCTGACAGAGGGATCATCATTGTGTCGACTTTGGATGCATCATTAGCTTCCATTGCAAAACTGTAGTTAGTGGTGCAACACCTGAACTGTAGGGTTGCAGAGTTGGCATTCGATTCAGTTTCGCAAAAACTATGGCTCGGTCTATCATTAGACAGTAGGTCAGTGGTATTTGGGTGACAAACTGCAGAGGGTCAACATTTTCTGCCTACATAAATCAATGAGTTACAGCCAATGTCTTTGCTTAAAATAGAGCACTTCAAGAAAAAAATATGCACTGAGAGCCAAGTCAGAAATGAATTACCTTGAATAACAGAATTTCTCTAACATGCACTTGAATTTTTTTCCCCCCTGCGTTCTAGATTGCAGCAATTTTAAGGAGGAGGAAAAAGGATTATTACAAGAAAAGGCTGCTTCCCGAGATCCTGCAATCTACATCTTTCCTAACCGCAAATGGAGGGCTCTACATTGCGTTTTTCTGCATTCTCCGGTAATCTTAATAAAATTCTGCTAACAAACTATTCTTGGAAACATTTGCCATCATCCCACGTGTGCGGCTGTTTGAACACAAGCAACCTTTGAATCTCTGTCCTTATCAGCCGTTTAAAGTCTATGCAGATATCCATCCAAATAGGATTGTAAAGACCTTTCACATAATTTATGCACTGGGATTTATGACAGGCATTCAGCATGACCGGACCACTCAGCTGATTTGTGAATGAATTATTTTAATCCCTTCTAAATGAGAGAAATATTCAACCGTGATTATTATCCTCAGTTGAAAGCATGTCCATTAGCTTATGATTATAAATGACTAGCTATCCTTTCCATTTTTTCCTCTGTTATTCAGGAAGCTGTTGGGACGTTTCTACTCCTGGTCAGCTGGCTTTGGGGCGGCACTGCCGGCCTCATACATCGCCATATTAATAGAGCGGAAAAGCAGGTTAGCCCTGACATTCCCTCACAGATTTCCTTTGCTCTTTGTTTTATACAAATTTTATACAAATGATCCAATGTTTAAACCAAATTTACACTAAACTTGCATATGGAAATGTACTCCGATGGAGAAGAGTAAAGGCCCATTCACACCAAGAACGATAACTAGAACAATAACTATATTAGCGTCCACATCAGCAGAAGGTTTTCAGTGTTTATATTGTTCATCAGCTGGAAAAAAACAATTTGATTTTGATTCCAATTATATTGTTCCCCTGTGTGTTATTTTTATGTCTGCTGTGTGGACGTCATTGTTAAAACAGAATTGCACACAGAATTGACGCATGCACACAGTGAACAAGTAATGACAAGTAAAAATGATGTTGCAAAACCTCAATTAGTTTTTATATAATTTGTCTGTCTTCTCATTCAGGAGAGGACTCCTAACGATTTACATGGCGAACCTGGTAAGACGATTCAGCATTGCTTCTTTTCAGTTCCGCTGCGTTATGTCTTGACAGTTCTTTTATAGTTGCATGACCATTTCCTGGCAGTAGTCAACATCACATCTGTTATCTGTCACTTGTGTTACTTTTTCTGTAAAGCTGAGATTCAAACTGTCTGTTTCGAGGAAACCTCATCTGATTTTGATCTTAAGTGCTCCGTGTCATTTCCAGGCGACAGAGACGATTTTCCGGATGGCTGTCACAAGGGGTCTTGTTAAGCCTATGAAACATGGAGAGGTACGTTGCAGTTCATGCTACCGTTTGGAGTTAGTACGATTTTTTTTTTTTTTTTTTTTGAAAGAAATTAATCCTTTTCTTACTTTCTTTTTCAAATGAATGCTGTTCTTATGAACTTTTCATTCATCAAAACATATCATGGTTTTAAAATATTAAGCAGCACAACTGTTTTCAACATTGATAATAATAAGAAATGTTTCTTGATCAAATCAGCATATTAGAATGATTTCTGAAGGATCATGTGACACTGGTGACTAGAGTAATGATGCTGAAAATTCAGCTTTTCCATCACAGTAATAAATTTAAATTTAATAGCTTTTTTATTTTAGTGTATTTTAAATTGTAGTAATTTCATAATATTACTGTTTTTACTGTATTTTTATATTAAATAAATGCAGACTTTTTGAGCATAAGAGACAAAAACAAACAACAACAAAAAACATACTGACCCCAAGCAAGCATTAGTGTAAATGGACCTTATCACATCATGCACTGAGAACATTTAGTGCTAATGATGCAACACCACTTTACATAATTGCAAAAGCTTTATTACTTTGAACTAACCATGACCTGATCATAAAGTCTGATGTGATGTCTGTCTCATAATTTCCACTTTTTTTTTTTTTCCAGGTTCTTCTCTTCTGCTTGACTGCATCTCTCTACATGTTTTTCTTCAGGTCAGTTGGTCAGGTTACTGCCTCTCAATCCTGGTCCTGGAGGATGTCAGGCCTGGTTATTTTACGTCTTTAAACGGGTTAGTTCACCCAAAAATTCTGTCATCAATTACTCACCCTCATGTCTTTCCAAACCCGTAAGACTTTCATTCATCTTCGGAACACAAATTAAGATATTTTTGATCAAATCTGAGAGCTCTCTGACCCTCCATAGACCGCAATGCAACTGCAATGTTCCCAGGTCCAGAAATGTAGCAAGGACATCGGAAAAATAGTCCATGTGACATCAGTGGTTCAACCGTAGTTTTACGAAGCTATGAGAATACTTTTTGTGCGCAAAGAAAACAATAATAATGTAATTTATTCAACAATTCTTCTCCTTGAGTTACTGTCTTCCACCATTTTGGAGAGTACCTCAGAACGTAATCAACGTTGTTTACGTTCCACATGCGCGCGCTATCTACTGAACATAAACAATGCTGAGGAACATTATACTTGCGTTGCTGTCTACGGAGGGTCAGAGTGCTCTCGGATTTTATCAGATGAACGAAGGTCTTACAGGTTTGGAACGACATGAGGGTGAGTAATTAATGACAGAATTAACTAACTCTATATCACATCTTTAGTAGATTTGCTCAGGTCCTCCAGGAGCTAGATTGAGATGGACAGGCACACTCTTCAGTACAAATAAAAACCTAGTTGTTCAATTACAAACATTGACCCTTTTAACTTCCAAACTACTTGTTTTATCTTCAGATGTAAAGACGGACTGAATGGCTTTGCATTCTCTGCCTTAAAGTAAGTTTATTTATTGATTTACATGACTTTACGTAGTTCTTAAATTCTCAAGGATTTGCCATTAATCCTAAGGCCCTAGGAAACACCCTGTTAAGAGCATAACCAACTCATGTCAGACAGTTAAAGGAGATTATGTGTCTGGCTGCGGCAGATTTATAGTTGGCAAGGAAGAGATCCCGACACACTCTTGTCTGGCTGAGCATGCTTACGGACAGGGTTCGGAGAGAGACGCACAGCCACCGGATGAGAGACAGGAGCACACACCTGCCTCCAGGGGGAGCTGCATCAGAGCATTTACACGCAAACTCCTAGATTCCATGTGAGTGAGAGAAATACACATAAGAAACATACATTTCGAACATGTGAGACTATGGTATTTTTGACACAAAATGTAATTCTATCCAATACCACCAGAATATTCTGAATATCCATGAAAACTTGCAGTTAAAGTAAACTGTATTTCCATTTTTTTTTTTCTTTTTTTTTCAGGACGTAATTACTCAGACTTATAAAGTCTCTTTAATTCTTGAAAATACAAGGGAAAAAAATTGGCTTACAAAATGTATTTTTAAGGCATGTTTTTCTAAGTATGAAAAATGTTTAAGAAAATAATTAATTGTAACTATCAGTTTTATTCATAATATTTAAATAATCTTTGAGGTCGATGTTCTTTTATTGACTACAGTAAAAAATAAAATTTAAAACCAAATAACCATATATATTTGGGAGGAAATTATATACCAAACTGCACAAAACACTTATTCAAAAGTTTAAGTTTAGGTTAATATTATTTTTTTTAAAACGTGTTTTGAAAGTGAAAACCATAATATTATGAAGTATTATTACAGTTTTAGACACATTTTTTTTCTATTTTATTATATCTGGAATGTAATTTATTTATATGATGGCATATATGAATTTTCAGCATCATCACTTCAGTCTTCAGTATCACATGATCCTTTAGAAATCATTTTAATATGCTGACTTGGTACTTACAAAACATTCTTTAGGATTCTTTGATGAATGGAGTGTTCAAAAGAACAGCTTTTATTTTTTTATTATAAAAGTATTAATTTCTTGTGACGTCAAATGTGTGTGTGTGTGTGTGTATATATATATATATAAAACAATAGTGGGTAAAAATGATGTTTTACTTGCATTTGAAACTTGGAGTTAATTTTCGGTCCTGCTCGTTCAACATTCAGCTTCATTTTCATGCATGAATGTTCCCCTGCCTCATATTTTGTGTTTGCATTCATTGTGTGTTGTCCCCTTTAGATGCAAACATGGACCCAGGCATAGATGTTGCAAACACTATCAAGACAACTGCATCTCCTACTGTGTTAAAGTAAGCGTCTAAGACCTCCTAACTTGCCATCTTTCAAACCACTCATGTTTGTTCTGAGCATTTGTTTGAATGGGAGAGAGGATGTGAATGCATAAACATGTTGCGTTTATGTGGGTTAAAGGCTGTTTCGATATAGCAGTGCCCTTTGCTCACTGACAGCTGATGTGAAGTTGCGAGATGTTTTCTGGAGAGCAGCTTCTGAAATGCTTTGTTTTTTTTGAAGGGTTTCATCCGAATGTTCAGCGTGGGTTACCTCATTCAGTGCTGTTTGAAGGTTCCATCAGCATTCAGACAGGCCTTTACAAAACCCTCTCGACTGCTCTGGCTGCTCTACAACAAAGAGAACTTCCAGCTAGGAGCTTTCTTGGGATCTTTTGTCAGTATATACAAGGTACTTCATCTCCACTAAAATCCAGTGCTGTTTTTTTTTTCTATGAGACATTTTTTCTAAGTTTCTCTGCAGCTTTTAGGGGTTTTTATTTTCTTCACCTTTCTCAGTAACTTTTATTCAGTTGTGAATTTTCTCTCTCTCCAACTCCCTTCTATTTCATGAAAGGGCACAAGCTGTTTACTGAGATGGATGCGTAACCTGGACGACGAGCTCCATGCTCTCATAGCAGGTAAAGTGTGTTTTGAACCCTTTTCCCTTTGTACAGCCATTAGAGGTTCTCATCTCACCTTTTTCTCCATTTATCTTTTCAGGCTTTCTTGCTGGCACCTCAATGTTCTTTTACAAGAGCACCACCATCTCCATGTACCTCTTCTCCAAACTAGTGGAGGTAGCGATTCTCTGGCTTTTTAGTGGTGTTTTTTTTTTGTTTGTTTGTTTTAAATGAGTAGGGCTTGCTTCTCAATGACTTCGCTGGTGTCTCAGAGAATTGTGAATAGACAGAATTTATAGAGTTACCGAAAAATTCTTGAATCAATACTTATAATTTGAAAACCATGTTATTGTAATTCAAGCTGCTCTTCTTCATAAAATAACACTAGACCTGAGAAGATGCAAAACTGGCAAAAAGCACCAGAAGTAATGTATTTATATATAAACACACACACACACACACACACATATATATATATATATATATATATATATATATATATATATATATATATATATATATATATATATATATATATATATATATATATATATATATATATATATATATATATATATATATATATATATATATATATATACACAATTTGTAAAAAAAAAAAAAAAAAGAATCATGTGAAAGAGAGCTTTAAAACAATAATAATAAGAAGAATAGAAATGCTGTAAAGATTGTAAATGCCTTAAAAAAAAAAACGTGTGTATATAATTTTTTGTTCTTTTGTGGTCAGTAAATTACCATAAAACCCTTCTATATTAAATATGATTCATAAACATGCATTTTTTTATATTTTTATACTACTCATGAAGGTTCAACAAATATTCTGATTTCAAAATGAATTTCTATATGGATTGCAATATAAAATGTGTTTACATAATACATAATATGCCTGTACGTATAGTCTACTAATCATCTATTCACTGTCTTTTGTATTTTAAAACATTTTATTTTCAAGACATTGTATTTCAAAGGGATCGAAGCAGGCAAGTTTCCGTACTTCCCTGAGGCCGACACAGTAATCTATGCCATCTCCACTGCCATCTGTTTTCAAGCAGTAAGTTTAAAATGTTTTTAAAATCTGCCTAAGTAAAAGCACCTTCTGCATAACCAAGGACACTTTTACACCAAGGGAAAATACAAAGCACATTAAAATGCAGAAGCTGTTTGTGCCAGTGTGACTTATTGATGACTCGGTCATGAACTGAATGAGAATCACACCAAGTGTGTTTTTAATTTAAAGAAAGACAGCACTTTTAAGTGCACTTTAAAAGCCAAACAACAAGCTGTATGAACATGATAGAAACATGCCCATTGTTAAATGTTTTTGTTTAATATGTCCTGGGTGTTTTTTATCAGGCGGTTATGGAAGTGCAAAATCTGAGACCATCGTACTGGAAGTTTCTACTGCGGCTGACGAAGGGCAGGTATGTATTAGTGGAAATTATGATTAATAAGTCTCATTATGCATATGAATTCTTGAACGCATCAAATTATGGATTTCTTTGTCCAGGTTTGCTCTGATGAACAGAAAAGTGCTTGACGTTTTCGGGACCGAGGCTTCCAAACGCTTTGGTGACTTCACGCCTAAACTTGACCCCAGGTATGTGCTGTGTCCCATCGACATGGACGTGCAGCTGGGCTGACAGGCACGTGGGTATCTGCGAGATGTCTTCCCATAGACCAACCACGACACGAAGGCACGGAAAGCTCTTGCACACGATCTCTCTCTCTTACATTCTCTCGCCCTGGCGCTCAATGTCATTAAATGTGAAGTGAAAGTGTGAAGGCAGTTATATGTTTACGTCGATGTGGATCTGAACCATTTTTCAATGTAATTACCGCAGGCAAGATGTGACTTCGTTGTACGCACAATATCAGCATTGGTTTGTCTGAAGATGATTTGAAGTTCATAGGATAATGGTTGCTTATTGGATTTTCAAGGACAGAGTGACAGAGCAGGAATGTGTTCACGCTAACTCAGCAATTTCTGGACTGCTTGGGATCTTTTTTTTTTTTCTTTTTTTTTAAATCTAGGTAGGAAAGTACAGAGGCAGTTGTTTACAGCACAGTTAGCCACCTCAGAAGGTGATGCTGGATTATTTTTGGTCATTGTAATTTCAAATCCTACCAAAAATGATCAAATCAGTAATTAACTGTCTGGATAGTCAGGATATGCGGGTTAAGCCATGTAAAAAGACCTTACTGACATCAGGGTTGTGTATGATCTCTTCTTTGTCTTTAGTGTAAAAATAGGAATATATTGAGACCTTCTCATAAGTACAGGTTTTATGGAAAGTTATTAGTACAGAACTTAACATTTATTACCCACCTTTTATTGCAGATTTAATAGTGGCAGGTTGTTTCAGGAGAGAAAAGCAGATTACAACTCATCCTAATGGACTTTCACCTTCACTTTCAGTAGCAGAGTTTTCTTTTAAATTAGCAATAACAATATAGAGTGAAATCTGACAATATAATCGAAGTATTGCTGTGTATTTGAAATGTAATTTATGTAAAAAGAAAGAAAGCCTTATGTCTTCGATGTTTGTATAAATGCAAAAGCTTTATATTAAACAACTTCTGACGAAATAAGCTTCTAAGAGTGTTTTATTTAATTACATCTTGTGTTACGACAATTTAATTGTGACCCCTTTTTTAAAAAAAATCTATTATTTTTATAACTAAACCTTTTTATAATAGTTTTATTGTACAAAATTTTGACATGTCCCTCCTAAATTTTGTTTTGGAGTGAATTGATAGTTTGACAGATATGATATTTAGATGAGTGTTACATTGCAAAAGTAACTGATTCGTTTAAATATCCGCTGGAGGGCGATGTTACACTGCGTTTAAATCGCAGGTCAGCCAGTATTTCAATCCATCAATTCTCTTAATAGTTTACAAACATTAATAAGTGTATTTATTTATTTTTATGTAAACGGAGCTTAATATAGCAGTATCTTTATTTCTTGTGGTAACTTACACATGCATTTGACTGTGTGCATCCTTAATACTGAATCTTTGTTTATATGCATCCAAAAAAACATATTTTAATTGTGTCCTAATGTATGGCCTTGGACAACTAAATTCTGTAACTTTCTACCGAGGAGAGGTTTTTGTCATTGTTAAGATCCCTTAGTATTCGGTTCACACGATCCTGACGCAGCACTGTCTGCGAAATCGTTACAAATGGCTTTGTCTTGTCCTCTCACTTTCTCATTGTCTTCGTCTACAAGACAAGCCTTTGTGCGAGATGTTTCTCAGACTTTACCTCTCTGTCCAGTCTCCGTCCCTCTGAGAGACACAGTGTGATATAGACTCATGTCTATTCCTGAGAGAGGTTCTGCTCATGCCTGCGTACAAGGGAGTGAACAATGATTCATTCGAACTGGCAGAGAAGTGAGAACTCAGAGCCGCCCAAAAAAGATACTTGACCTCCAAAGTACATTTATTCGTTTGCCAGACTTTTATCCAAAAGTGAAACTCTCAAAGTGCACATTTTATGAGTGTGTGTTTTGGAATCGAACCCGTGACCTTGACATTGCTGACGTACAGCATATCAGTTCAGTTAGATATAGAAATAAAATTGCATTCTTTGAGAAATGAATAGCCTTTCTGACTCCGTTCTAATGATGGAAACGGAGTAGAATTAAATGTGAGATGCTTTTAAGACCGTCCTTGCTGCATCTCCAAGGAGAAATATTAATTTGATATTTCATAACTCGTGATGATTCTCATTATTAATTGTTTTTTAACCCCAGAAACTGCTGGTGTGACAGACCTAATCTGAAGGATATACGTTTGTTGTTGTTGTTTTATTTAAGTTAAAGGAATAAATAAAACGTTTGATTTATAATCAATTTGGCAATTGTAAACGATTTTAACTATTTGCAAATTACATTTGTAGGCCTATATTAAAATACGAGGGTGAATGTGCAGAATAAGAATAAGCAGAAGATGTTTCTTGTCTTTTCACATTCAGTTATGAATTAGCCTATCTGAATAACGCAAATGAAGCCTGTATTTTCAATTCAAAACGGCGAAATTTCCATCACATGATATCACTGCTGGTCGTTTTACATTTCTATGATAAAACAGTGGTCAAATATTAGCTACTGTCATTTTACCTCATCATTCACAAGGCAAAAACTAAAGTCCGCCATTTTTTATTTGATTGGCCATCCTTTGACGTTAATGAGCACTTAGACCTCTGATATAGAGCAGTTTTAACTTTTAAAACGTTTTATCATCCTAACAACAAACGGAGCAGCATCAATATATCATTAATAATAAGCAACAATTTTCCCATTTCTGATTATTGGAAAGGACCCATCCCCCCCCCCCCCCCCCCCCCAGTGTCCTTTGTGGTCCAATTTATTTAATCTAATGGTAGAACCGTCTTTAATTGTGCCAGTATTTTTACAATGACCTTCAGCTTATATCACATGGTAGATATAGCAAACTTTCTCTTGATCCACGTCCTTCATGCTGAGATTTCCCACAGGGCCTTTAAAAATAACCGGTTGATCTAGAAGTTTCGGTGCGCACTTTTCAGGTGCTGGCCAATCAATCATTTTCAGCTGTCTCCATGGCAACTGAATCTCATCAAACAGTGTGAAGTACCTCCGAGGATGAGAGTGTGAATGTGCAGCCAGAGTGTGTATTTATTGAAAATCATCTCCATACTGTACGTGCAGCAGCCGAGCATTACTCAAAATGTGCAGAAGCTGCGACGTTTCACCTTACAAGGTTACTAGGAGCGCTGCAAACTCTCTTTGTCTCAGTTCCCGTGTTGTCTCTCTTCTTCACACTTGTCTGGGACCTGATCCAGATGAATCGAACCCAGGTGCAATGTCAAGCTGTCATGTTTGTTAGAAACCGGCAAGAGGTGTGTGTGTGTGTGGTTAGCCTCAGATGCACACCTAATCATGGCATGTCCTTTCTTGCCTCTGCCTCCAGGTTGTCAGGATCCATGGCAGAATGAGGCCACACAAACGCTCTGATCAAAGTGATGCGGTTATGTCTGCTTGCTGTTGTATTGATGTCGGTGAAGCCGTCTTGTGTTGTCGCTACATTTTGGATTGATTTGGCTTGAGAATATTTCACCAGCTATTACCGTCGCAGTACACCGTATTGAGTGGCCTGGCTGACCTGCAGGTATTTTAATATATGGACCGCCACACAAAATCTATAATAAAATCTAATCTACTTAAGCCTATTTTAACACATTTATTATATGAGACCCGGGATGTTAATGAGTCTGGCATGTATCGAGTGAGGAATACTCCAGGCAGACTGTTGAGAAGATTAATACTACTCACCACATTCATTAACTCATAATCCCTTGCTCATCTAAAGTCTGTTTTGTAAAAAGTAATGGGACATTTTGCATTGCAGCTTATTTGATTTTTAAATCACACACACACCGAGGAAAGCCAATGTTATTATGCAGTGGCCCCTTGAAGTATTTGGACCTTAAAATGTATATATATATATATATATATTTGTATATAATTTAAAATAACCAAACCAAATGGCATTTATCTTAAAGAAAGCTGGCACAAGTTTGGAAGCAAAAAAGAGATATTTTGTTAGGCGCTAAGTTATTTTAAGAAGTATATAAAGTATACTGTTTATGATTAAGAACACACTTTCACGCTGTGAAACATTAGTGGATTTCTGACCTTTCTGCAATTGCGAATTTTTATCTCACAATTCTGAGGAAAAATTAATTGTCTCTCAAACTCAGAATTGCTAGATATAAATTCAGGATTGCATAAATGAATTGTGAGATTCAAAGTCGCAATTAGCCTACATTTCTCATTTTACTATCCAGAAACAAGCTTCCATACATTACAGCTACTTTTAACCCTGACTCCGGTTGCTTTTAATGTTACAATTACCCTCTGGATTTGATTTTTTTTGTTGTTTAAATATATTTATTGACCATTGCTCTTATGGAGCTGCAAACTTTGAGAAAAATATTGTGAATGAGTCACTGCTCATCTCAACACTACTAAATATTCAATCGGCCCTCCGTAGCTCGTTCATCTCAGAGACTTCCAAATTCATTCTTTCTCTCTTTTAATTACACTCTCTTCCTATAAGACATGTCTGGAGGGCAAGGCCCAAGAGTGCCAAACAGAACAGAACGGGACACATTATGTTCTCTCTCATTCACTGGTGTTCTGTCTAATTACAGGAAAGAGCTGATTGCTACACCTCTGCTCTATATGCAGAATCCACTAAACCTAAACTGCAGGCGGTTCTTGTTTCTCTCATAACCGTTTGGATGCAAACTGAGTCAAGTCATTTTAGCTGTCTTCTGATCCCTCAGCGACCTAAACAGAGTTAAACCTTACACATTACCGCTGTATGGACCTCATAAACCTGCAACATAACCATAAAATCTAGGACAGAATGTCACCCCCACTGACTTTGTCTGGTGCCATGAAGTGGATGAAGAGGCCAAGGCAGACAGGAATGAGCTTATTGGAGCCAGTGAGTCACTAGAGCAGCCAATATAGGGCATTATCTCTGGCCATGACACTGTTATTGTGTTCTGTGGAAAAAGCTGCTCTTTTCTTGGTCACTTGGGTCTGACTGTAGTCTCACTGTCTGGGGTTCACAATCATGGGCTCTCGGCTGGTTTTGCTGCAGGACCTGGGTTTTACACTGGACATTAAATGGTGGCAACAGAGTACAAACATTGTTTATCACACAAAAATATAAATAGGATTATAATTAAAATAAAATACAATCAATATAAAAATATTAATATAAAAATATTTATTTTAATTTTGTTTTATTTTATTTTATTTAATTAATTAATTGTTTTCCAGAACACATCAGTGGTCTGCCAGACAGTGTTATTTTAGTATTATTAATGCTATGGTATTTGTCAATATTTTGAATTGGTTTTTATTTTTATTTTTCATATTGATTTATTTTGTTTTAGTAATCTTATTTTATTTTATTTTTTTGTTAATTTTTATCCATGAAATTTTTAAAATTGTTTGCATTTAGCTTTAATTCATATTTATTTGAATTTAAAACTTTAGTTCAGTTTTCAACAAATTCATTATTTATTTAATATATTTAGCTGCCAATTGTCAATTAAATTTTTACTCTTTTTATTATATTATATTATGTTATATTAATGAAAATGATTTTTAATAATTTTTTAGTTAACAAAAACAACAATTCCACCAGGTTTATATAATATTATTCTTTCAGAATGCTGTTTGTATAGCAAGGTCCATTTTTTTTTTTTTTTTTTTTTTTTTTTTTACTACAGACATTCTTCCCTTAATCTAGTACTACATGCAGAGCAGACTGGCCTCAGAGCTGTTGTAATTCTCAACAGGCAGCCTATATTGGACAGATGTGCTCTCTGAGCTCTGACGGCGTGTGCAGGCATACTGTACCATCTGTACCTCATTTAACATGAATCTATATTCTATATTGAGCACTGGCTGCTCTTGATTCACTTTAGTCCGTTGAGAGTCCACTCTGGGGTCTATTTCAAATGTCCCACTTATTGATGGAAGGAGGTGTGCTAGTCTTGCCTAAAGGAAATGACAGACCTGTCGTTTGAAGAAAACAGCACACAATAGAGATCCCTGCAACTCTGTTGGACTGAAAATGATCAGTGAGATTCAAAATATTAAGCTCGACAATATGAATGCATTATTTTGAAACCAAATCTGCCTTTTATCCGAACTAAAGTATATTTTGAAGATCTTACCTAACACTGATAGATCTCATTCAGGAAAAGAGAAGCATGTCACACACTTCAGCAATAAAGAATTCGGTCTTCAATCAAGTCCTGTGCTCTGAGCACTTGACTGATGTCACCACACGTCCTCCAGCGCTGCACTTTAAGTGTTAGCAGCGTGTTTTGACTGACATACATTTAGAGGGCTGTCAAACGCCTGTCACTTCAAACAGCAGACAGGAAGTGTGTTTATTGTTTCCTGAAATACTCCTGAGAATTGATCCAATAACAGACACAACATGCATCATGACTCCATTCATTTCCTTCTCATCTTTAAACAGAAAATTAAACTACAGTCATTTACGCAATAGGAGTGACTCACCAACATTATGAGAAGATTGACATTTTGACACATTTGGAGACTGTAAAATTAGATTTATAGATTTTCTGAAAAAATTACGAATGACTCGAGTCGAACTCCATTCCACAATGGTTTGTGGGTGGTTGCCAGGGTGTTACAGTGGTTGCTAGGGTGGCTTTTAGGTTACTAGGATGTTCTGGGTGGATTCTATGGTTGCTATGCAGTTGTTAGGGTGTTGTGAGTGGTTGCTGGAGTTGCTATGCGGTTGCTAGGGTGTTCAGGGTGGATTCTAGGATTGCCATGCAGTTGCAAGTGTGTTCTGTGTGGTTGTTAGTGTTCTGTGTGGTTGCTAGTGTTCTGTATGCAGTTGCTAGGGTGTTGTGAGTCACTGCTGGGATGGCTATAAGTTTGCTAGGGTGTTCTAGCGTCGCTATGTGGTTGCTAATGTGTTGTGGGTGGGTGCCAGAGTTGCTATTCAGTTTCCAGGGTATTCTGGGTGGTTGCTAAGGTTTCTGTGTGGAGATGTTTTGGGTGGATGCTGGGGTTGTTATGTAGTTGCTAAGGTATTCTGAGAGGTTTCTATGGTCACAATGTGGTAACTAAGGTGTTGTGGTCGAATGCTAGAGTTGCTATGTGGTTGCTAGGGTGTTCAAAGTGGTTGCCAGGATTGCTCTTAGGTTTCTAGGACATTCTGGATTCTATAGTTGCTATGCAGAGTGGTGTGAGTGGTTGCGAGGGTGTTCTGTGTGGTTGCTAGGATTTGTATATGGTTGTTCTGAGTGGGTTCTAGAGTCGCTGTGTGCCAGGGTTGCTATGCAGTTTATAGGGTGTTCTGGGTGGGTGGTTGCTAAGATGTTCCTGGTGGATTCTGAGGTTACTATGCAGTTGTTAGGGTGTTGTGAGTGGTTGCTGTGGTTGCTATGCAGTTGTTAGGATGTTGTGGGTGGATTCTAGGGTTGTCATGCAGCTGCCAGGGTGGTTGTATATGGTTGTGTGAAGTGGATTCTAGAGTCGCTAGGTTTGCTAGGGTGTTGTGTTCTAAGTGGTTACTGTGGTTAGTCTTAGGTTGCTAGGGTGGATTCTATGGTTACTATACGGTTGTTAAGGTGTTGTGAGTGGCTGCTAAGGTTTCTGTCCGGTTGCTAGGGTTGCAAAGTGTTTGCTAGGTTGTTTTGAGTGGTTGCTAGGGTTGTTGCTAGGTGGTTGCTTACTGAGTCAAGTAAAGAAGACTATATAATTAATTAATTAATTAACGTTAGTTTTCAGAAAATGCTGTTAATGACCCTGATAATGGCTTTGCACTGGAAGTCTAAGGTGAATGAATGAATCTCTTTAAAAAGCATTTTAAAGCCATCAGCCCTGCTCACATCCACCCACTAACTAGGTCAATGTGTTTTTCTTGCTAATACCAGTCAAAGCGATTAACTACTACAGAGAAACAGTCTGAGAAAAGAAGAGAATGGGCATCATAATGGACAATATCTGGCTCTTCTTAAACACCTAAACCCACACAGCTCTCATACATCTGGATAGCCAAGTGTTATGAAGTTCAGAGATCAAAGCATCTGTTTAAAAGTAAATGAGCTCTTGTGTCTGTTATAATTTAAACTCAGCCGATCCAACAAGAGAGACCATAAACAAATATTAAAGCAATGATCAAATATCATATTCCTATTAGAGCAGTGCAAGTAGTGCAAATTGACCCTTTGCATGGAGTTTGATTGACAGGCGTTATAACCAATCATAACACTGAATTTGCCATTTTATCCGACAAACAAATCAGACAGGAGAGTAGATTACCATGGGTGCACTTGAAAAATGGTGTGTATTGACATCTTTCTGCGGTTGAAATAAAATACATTTTGATCTTAATTCATGTTTATTTCATACTTTAAGTAAATATGAAAAGACGAACGGTTTACGTGTGCCGCTTGAACCGAAGCGCTACAGCGATCTGTCATGACACATTACATTAGAGCCACAAGACGGTATTTATTGTTTGAATTTCATTTTTGGCAGTATGAACAAATAATAAATCAATGAGACTGACATTGGTTCTTTTAGATTGCATTGTGGGTTTTAGTATTCCATGCGATATTCAGATTTTAGCAAATGTGCAAGGTCATCCAAGTTTTGCATGCATATAGAACATGTAGTACATAGTGCACTGCATACTGCAAAAATAGTGTGTGATGGAATGCTATTCTAAATATGATATATTTCTATAGTTTCTCACACAAAGTTTCACTGTCCATGAAACCTCCTGTGAAGAAGTCTATTTTCTCACATTTGGTGTGACACTGACTGATAAGATCAGGACACGAGATGAACTACAGTTGGATATGTTTTCTCTTTCTGTTAGTTTTAATCTTTTACCTCTCTTTATCTCTCTGTCTTTCAACATTTTTCCTCTCACTGTGTGAGTCTGCCTGTGTGCCTACAGGGTTTGAATTGCACTACTGACTACCAGATGGATGGCACTCCAGATATAAATGTACTTCAAGAAGTGAGAAAGACATTTTGGAAACTGCAGTGTCCATGCACATATTGCCATTTTTACACATATTTGTGTGTGTGTGTGTGTATATTTGATATATACATTTGATGTATATGTATATATATTTGATTTGATTAATAATATGTAAAAAACATAATGTATTAATAATATTATTGTTTTATATTTTAACATATTTTGTTTAATAATAATAACAACAACAACAATAATTATTATAATTGTTGTTGTTGTTTCATGGTTATTTTTATATGCAAGATACCTCTACAGTGCATTTTTCTTATTATAATTACATTTATTATTATATGTAAGATGTATCTACAGTATATGTGTATGCATTTATTGCATATAATAACAGTAATAAGTATTATTATATATTAGATATATTATATACAGCATATTTTAACACATACAGTATTTTGTTATTATTATTATTACTACTGTTGTTGGTATCACTGTTATTGTTACCTTTTTTTTTTCTTCTCAAGAATTGTGAAAGATGTTTTAGGGCCTGTACTGCTCATTGCATCATTTTATATGCAATATTTATTCATTCTTTTTCTTCCACCACAAAACTTGCTTCAGCATTTTCAGATCTTGATTTTCTTGTTGGAAAATCTTGCTTGATGTTTAGTCTGATCCGATATCCAGTAATCTGCTTCAATCTAAACTGTTCCTTATGTAATATAACCACATCAATATCTTATTTTCAGGCTAAAGCACAACATGAATGCAGAGAACTGAGACAAATCACAAACAAAAACACTAGTAATGTGTTTTCTCTTCCCCCCCCCCCCCCCCCCATCATAATAGCTTCCATGTTTATTTTAGCACAAACCACAGCAGTGCATTATTTTTTGGATGTATCATGGCAGTAGTACCATCACAATCCTTGAAGTGCCTTTGAGTACATCATGTCCTATACACGGTTTTATGGGGAAAAGTAATGAGAAAGAAAGGGTGATTTCTATCTCTATAAGTCTGAACAATGCAAAGTATGTGAGTGGGAGGATGTTTATGTGTGCTCATCTCCATCTAACCATTTGGGTGTGTGTGTGTGTGTGTGTGTGTGTGTGTGTGTGTGTGTGTGTGTGTGTGTGTGTGTGTGTGTGTGTGTGTGAGTGAATGTTGCTCTATATGAGAGAGATTCAGCGGCTGCGTGTCAGGCTGTGTGGGTGTCTGTGTGTGGGATGCTCTCTCCGGCAAAGCTAATGTGAAGTGTTCAGAGAGCTCAAGAGAAGCGCATAGAGCTTTTAATAAACATAGGTAGCCATGCAAATGTCCACTCCCCCATAAACTCCACATTTAATGCTCCTCTATTCTATTTCAATAGCACCACCCGAATGCCAATTATGTCATTAAGGATCTTGTTTGATCTAAAAACGTCCTGCGCAGGATGTGCAAAATTTCACCCTTCCAACTCGATTTTCTGCTTTCATCTTTATCTCTGCGTATCTGCGAGAGTTGCAGAAATCGACAAAGGCACGGGGATGTTTCAGCAAATTAATTCGGCTGTTTAATTAGACTGTTTTTGATGAAGCGCTGAGGAGGAATCTGCAGCTGGTATCTGTCACAGTTAGAGAGGAGTAACACCCTCACTCCCTCCGTCACATTCACTCGTTTTCTCTCACCCACAATCCTTCTCATTCGCTCACTCGCTGGAATCCGAAATTTATAACGAGCAGTCTCCCTCCAAAGCTAGTTCCTGTGGATAAATTATTTCAGCATGCTTGTATTCTGCTGTTGAAATCACTGTAACAACGAAAGGAACTATTTTAGGTAGGCGAAATGTTTGGAAAGGACTTCAAATGTAACGTTTTTTACGACTTCTGTAGTAGCATTACCTTGAAAAGGTATTTTAATTTTCAACTGTCAAGTTAGATTTGCACACTTACATCATGGAGACGTCTATGTGACGTGCATTTAGCTACATCTGCAAGACGTATTTTTTAGAGCGTTTGCTCATCTGCTACATCTATAGGACGTTTCCTATCGGATGTCAAATAAACGTCTATTAGATGTCTTTAAGATGTTTATGATTTAGAATGTGTGTAAAACTGACATCTTACAAACGTCTGTCAGATTTTTGTACACAGATCAAGTGATCTTTAACAGACATCTTGCAGACGTGCTAGCGATAGCCTACGTAACACAATAAGATCCCAGGGACAAGCATTTTGTCAAGCAGTTGATAAGTACAAAATCTAATTTGTAAATATTAAACAATTTTAACATTGTTTAAAAAATGTGACTGAGTTACTTAACCAATAGCTACCATTAACAATCTATCCCAACTCCCCTGTTATGCTCCTTGGTGCAACGAGAAGTTTTTGACATAAGAGTTGTTATAACTTCAGAACACTAAACTGCCCAAAAACTAATCAAATAGGCTCAATTCACAGAATTTCTTTTTTATTCTTCCTCTTTTTATTTTTTTGTAGGCTTAATATATGCCCAGCCACTGCAGCCAGTCAGGGTGACCTTGTTCCAGGACAATTTTTTTTTCAGGAGTTTGTCATTACTTTCAGAATAACTGCATCATCGTGACTAACAGCCCAAATAACTTGCCAGTTTGGAGAGAAAAACTACATGTTTTAGAATATCTCAGGCTAGTTTGATGAGTCCTTGAGAATAATAGTACCTTACTTTTCATCTCACTCTCTTTTCTTGCTCAAGCTCTTATGTGACTATGAGCAGGCGGCAGGCCTATGCGTTTTTCCAGCAACCCGTGGTAGTCAAATCTAATTCCTGCGAGAAAAGCAGATGCAGTCATGCAGTCCATTAGTAGGACACGGAGGTTCTCATATCACTGTTGTACTCATCCTTGAACATCTTGTGCAGCACAAATAAACAAACACACTAGAATCCTCATTCTAAACGCATGTTTTTAAACTAAAAAAAAAAGTGAGTGCTAGGCACATTATTAATTAAATCAATGTATTCTAAGTAGTGCTGCCAAACGATTAATCGCGATTAATTAATAATAAAAGTTTTTTGTTTACATATATGTGTACTGTGTATATTTATTATGTATATATAAATACACACACAATCAAGTTTTGAAAATATTTACATGTATATATTTATATTCATATAATTTATATTATATATAAATATATGTAATATATAAACCAAACATATCTTTCTTAAATATATACATGCATGTGTATGTATTTATATAAACATAATAAATATACACAGTACACACACATATATTATGTAAACAAAAACCTTTACTTTGGATGCGATTAATCACGATTAATCGTTTGACAGAACTCATTCTAAGCGAATTCTCTGAATTTTGGGCATCTATAAGTGTTTCGGCAGAGTAGATTTCCATGAAACTTGTATGAAGTGTCTCCTCGTGCTCTATAAGGAATCAAAACACAAAGGTATAGCCTGCAGAGGCAAAAAAAAAAAAAAAGTTGCAGTTGTCATGGTGATAACAGAGTTGAATATAGTTGTGGAAAGAACTACAAGGCTGTAATTTGTCTAACCTTCCCACAGCCCGTTATTCCACCCGAGAGATCACGTTTATGTAGTTATACACCCATTTAAATATAATTGGTGATGATAACTGTTATGTTAGTAGTGCTAATACTGCAAGAATGAAGTCAGTCAACAAAACGAAGGATTTTTATTTTATTCAGCTACTCTAAATGTACACTTTATACGCACATTTTTCATTGAATATTTGCCATAGCATAAAAAATGTTTCTTTGTTACATTATATTGCAAAACCTTACAAAACAAAACAAGACTTTTATATTTCAAAGTGTTTCTTTATACCTTGACAACATCTTGATGAAATAGCTCACGGATACATATTCAACGATACAATACAATCCCATAACACAACACCTCCCACACAGACAAATAATATCTGAGAACTCAGTGTTTGCAGCAGGTGCAGATGGATAGGGAAAGGCAGTAGATCAATATACACATTAAAGGATTTGAATAAAGCACATGGTGATGTAGGGAATCATGGGAGATTTATATAATGTCAATGAGTCATACAGTGAATCACTGCAAAGGAGATGCGAGATGCAGAGAGTGAAATAGGAGAGAAAAAAGGGATGAAATGGAAGGATGGCAGTAGATAAGAAGTGCCAGGATGTTCAAGGAGACAGAGCGGATGAGGGAAGAGGTTGGCAGCTCTCTTTTCAGATATAGTTTGAGAAATCTGTTTTGTGCAAATAATTAAGAGACGTTTAACGTAATTATAAATATGTGTTATTGCAGAATGTACGTTCATATCCTGTAAATGAAAACCATAAAAAGCCCATAAAGTAGTATTTATCTTAGCATAAGAGTCCATTAACACTGTCAATATGGTAAAATATGCATACTACAGAAAATCATAGTAAACTGGTTTTAATTCTGGTTAAATGCCCTTTCCGTTGGTTGTTGATTGGATGAAGGCAGACTGAATATTTAAATGAATTTGTCATAATAAGATCAATAACATGCATTTATAAAATATGTGAATTTTCATGGCAAAATTAAAATTAAATAAACAGCTTTTAAAAAGAACTGCTGTCTCTTATGAGTAAAACAAAGCAAAATATTAATGACTCATCCTGAACGACACCTGATTTTTGTCCAATCAAATGCTCTCTGGAGTGAATATGCCCCTCCCACTAATACTACCTGTCACCACTTAGCAAGTAGTAAATCATGGTTTGTGAAGAAACTTAAGCATAAACTCCTGTTTCAAAAGTGAAAATGCATGACCCAAACGCAACACATCTTAAAATTTTTGTGACATTAGATCAGGAATATAGCCGAAATGCAGAAGCAAATCACTTCTGAAAGTGTCTTGACATGGGTTTTGCACATTAAAAACAGTCAACAAAGTATAATGTTATTTTTCATATAACACTCAGTCCACCAGAACCCCCCCCCAAAAAACTATATTTTGATGTACATACTGATAAAAAATTTCTGTTTCAGAAAGCATAATCATCCATCTGTCTGAGTGTCTGACAGAAAGAAGTTCTAATCTTTCACCTTGTTCAGTCAAGCATGCCAATTCCCAGGTTTCGTTAGACATAAATAACACAAAAAGTGCAGCTTCAAACATAAATACATTTACTCTGTGTGCAAGCTCAAAGTGTCTGTAGTTTAATGCTGTAACTAACGGACAGATCTCTGTGGTGGTTGTGGCTCATCAATGGTTGGCCATAGCGCTGGAATCCGAGGGATGAGGGCCTCTTCAATCCAAGGACCACCAATACTGCTGCCACCTTCTCTCAGGGTTTGAAACATGCAGAACAGGTCATTTCTTTATCAGAGTGGAGCTGAGGAGAGATGGTATCTGGAACCACTGATTTCAAGATATCATTCTCACTGGCAATTATGTGTTTCACAAGGAAGTTGGCAGCTTCATTAATGTTGACGTTTTCCTAAAATTCAGAGAGAAAGAACATACATTCAACATTTTTTAGACAACCAGGTGTCAGGTAGTTTGATTTGATCATTTGGAAATAAGCCGCCATTCAACTTGACCTGTGAACAGTAATGAATTATTAAAACCGTAAAAATGCTACTAGATGGAGGTTAATTTAAGTCTGATTGGACTCTTCATTAAGGATGAATGGATAGAGGTGCTGAAATAAATAAATAAATCCCTTTGAAGCCTCTCTATTGGATTTAATGAGACCGCCCCAATGTACCAACAGTCCATTCTCTCGTTCCCCCTTAGCAACTGCTCTGCATGTGAGTGGCAGGTCTAATTAGCATGCAAATATTAATAACCTTCAATCCGAAGCTTTAATCAAGCACTAAAGGCTCTGACAATACAAGTTCTGCCAAAAGATAATTGTTAGACCGCTGTCAGTGGGATAGAAAAGCCATTTTATTATACATATAGGTGGTCCTTGCTAGCCATGTTGAGATCACGCGACAAACAAAATAATCTTATAACTCTCCCAACACTTTTAGCTGCGGAACAAATTTATTACATTTGTTAGACAGACAATAGGTGTCAGTTTAAAATCTAAGATCTCTGTTGAATCAGTCAGTGTAAAAACTTCCAAACTTGCACTGTGTCAGTAAAAGATGGTAATCCATGGTACTTACTATAAATGATTACTATATTTACATACCAAGGAATTTACATGGCACTCTAAATAATACAAGTGTGCATATAAAAAACCCACAAACATAACAGTATTATCTTGATACCATGTCTTTTTTATTAGTTTAATTCCTATGGTACATGAATGCGCTAATTAGTGAATATACTACAATGACATATCAATTTACCATGGTATTAGCATCTGAAACCATTAGTATATTATGGTACTATAGGTTATTTTGTAGACAGACACAAATATTCTCTGTTGTTACTGTTGCTTCATCGAAAATCATACCAAAACGTTGTGCCTTACCTTAGCAGATGTCTCAAACCAGCCCACAAATCCATTCTCCTTGCAGTACTGGTCCATCTTCAGGCTGTTGTTAGTCAGAAAGTCTCTATTTTGGTCGCACTTATTGGCCAGGAGGACTGTGGCGATACTCTGGCCATTTGAAAGTATTAATTTCGAGTCCAGATCCTCCTTCCATTTGGAGACAGCCTCAAACGTGGTGGGTCTGGAAACATCAAAAACAATGAACGCCCCCATGGCCTCCCGGTAATAAACCCGCGTCATGTTCCCGAACCGCTCCTGACCTTCCAGTGCAGATGGAGAGGGAGAAAAAAAGGTATAAAACAACTGGGAAAAGCTCTACACTACAAACCAAATGCCACTACTTTTCAAAGGTTTTTGAAAGAGGTTTCTTATGTTCACCAAAGCTGAATTTGTTTGGTGGAAAATACAGTAAAAAATAATATTGTGAAATATTATTACGATTTTAAATAATAAATAAAAAAATCTATTCCTGTGATGGAAAAGCTGCATTTGCAGCAGCCCTTCCAGTTTTCAGTGACATATGATCCTTCAGAAATTATTCTGATATGCTGATTTGGTTCTGTAGAAATATTTCTTTTTATCAAATGAACAGCATTTATTTGAAATGAGCATCGTTACTGTCACTTTCGATCAATTAAATTTTCCTGTCTCATGTGATCTATAGTTTTCCCTCGTGTATACCCAGATTTGGTTCTGTTCCTGTTCCTGTCCCCATTTAGTTAATTCAGTTCCACCGGTGTTTGATTAATTACCTCGTTCAGTTTCTGTTACTTAAGCCCTGAGTTTTCCATTGTCCAGCGTCTGGTATTATACGTCGATGTTGTGTTCCTGTGTGTCTCTGTCTGCCTTGTTTTACCCTGAGTTTGGCGGAGTTTCTCCCCGCCTAGGATTATCATCATTAAAGACTTTAGTTTGAGTTTATTCCACGTCTCCTTGTTCTTCGTTTCGCCACAGTGGGCAACCGTGACAGTGTTCTTACTGAACTAAAGTATTAATTTCTTGAGAATAAAAAAAAAAACACGACCAAAAACTTTTGAACACTACGCTGAATGCATAAATTGCTTATTCATAGTAAGATATTTTAAGTAGCAGCTCATGGTCTCAAATTCAAAGAATAAGCTTGTGCTTGCAGGCTAAATAAATTTGGCATGATTACATTTAGTATAATGAATCTACTGGTGAAGAACACATGACTCTTCACTCTTGACAATTCTTTGTGCATGCACTTTCCTGCAATGCACATCGTTCTGACCAGAATCCACAGCAAACTTTCCTCTTGTTCTTATTCAATCGAATATGCTCATTACGACTGACTTTTCCAGCTAATGGCACATTCCATCTGTGCGTCTTTCTCTTGTCTGACTCTGAATGCAGCCACTCATCTGGGCTGCCAGCATTATACAACATTCCCTAGGACAGCTGTTTCTCTCAGCTTGTTCTGTTATTTGTTCAAAATTAGAATCAGGAGGTTTGTGTTGATCTCTGTGGGTCTGACAGCAGTCTGCTTCACACTTGATGGACCACGAAACAAGAAATGCTGTATTGGTTTTATTAATCCATATGGCCGTTTGAGATATTGCACATGTGTTGTACAATGAAATATGAACAACGAATTATAATGTAAATCATCAATCAAGTCTAAAAAATTCTTGACTTTGCTTAATGTGTATGAACAAAATGCAATTTTCAAGTTTGAATATGTTTTTGCTGCTATCGATGACTGAATGGGAATGCCCTTTACAGAAAGTGTAACAGTCACCTGGCTTGACAACTTGGCAAAATGTGCGTGCTTTTGATGAAAACTATTAGTCACTAACAAGGAAAATCAACTCAGCATGTTTCACTTCATGAAACTGTATGTCAGATGACTTCCTGGGCAGCAATGAGGTATTTATGAAGCCCACGAGGAGTTTATGATGATGCATGACTACTGAGTCATGTCAGGATGAAAGTTTAACGAAAAGCCAATCCTAACGAGAACAGTATAATGATGTAGAACAAAGCCTTGAGGTCCTTAGTGCGGTTTAGACTTACTGTAGGCTACTGCATTAGGCCTCATACACCTTATCCTAACTAGTAGACTTCCTCAAAAAAGTTTGTTTTTGCTAAGTATGCTTTTTCATTTATTAGAATTTGCTAAACACTAAAGTGCCATTGTTACCACAGTTAGCTACTACAACTACAGTGATGCAAACAGACAATGACAGAAAGATTTAGCTTCATACAGTACAGTTTGAAGGCTATTTACTAATTACTACAGTAGTAGAATAACTCTGTACCATGTTATTTTGGTGCAAACTGAAGTTACCATGGTATATACTTACGTTTATATAGCCTATTAACTTTTGGTTTTCCATGTTGGCAAGTCGAAGTCTTTTTGTTTTTAAATGTGCTGCTATTTCGAGCAGTTGTGCTGTTTTAATGTGAAATTTACCGAGGACTGAGAACAGTAAGTGCTGGAAATACACACTTGCCCGTGGTTTGTTTACAGAGATTTTCTCTCAGTCTCGCTCACATGAGAGACCTTTCCAAGCGGGCACGCGGAAAACCAGTTCTCAGCGGCGCGTGCCTGACACGTGAGGAGGACGATGAACGGGAACGAGCAAAAGCTTCTGGTTTGGGATTTTGTCGCAGAACAAGATCAGATCAACTGACATTAAATTGAGTTAAGCCGTAATGGGCTAATTTTATATTGACATAGAGCTGCTCTTTAAAGTTTTGGGCTGGTTTTGTAAGGTGGATCTCCACCTTACAAAACCAGCCCTTAAGAAAATTAACCATGTTTTTACTATATAAGTGTTAGTTTAAGTGTATTAAGTGTAGTAACCATGTTTTTTGGGCGGAATGATGAACATTTGTATAACCATGGTTTTGCTACACGAACCATGGTTACCCTGTTTTTTGGTTTCATTTGTAGTAAAACTATGGTTAATTTTCGTAAGGGAAAATAGCTATTATCAACGTTACAAAACTTTCTCAATTTATCCTTATAATATGCCAAAAATATTTTACATTAAACCTTAAATTATGCCTTATTAAATAATATTATAAAGAAAAACATTAAATTATAAGGTAGTCAAATTGAAACTTTTAACAATAAAACCATGAAATTACATTTTACATACGGTAAAATAACTTACAGTAGCCCATTTTCCATTCAAATGACTAATATTTTTACAGTTTGTTTTAAGAGTAGTGTTATTCATTTAAAGACACTTGTGGCTAACCTCTCAGTTTTATTGTAGTAACAACTGTAACTATTACAAGTAACTGTTTTTAAGGAAAAAAGTGACAGCTCCATCACGCGAGTTAAGTTGTGTGCTGCTTAAAACCAAAATCACTTTTTTCATTTCAGCATATTTTTAATAAATGCGGACACGGTTATGTCTTGGCTTTGACACACTGCTAGCCTACTTTCTCTTACCTGCGATGTCCCACAGCTGCAGCCGGATCGTCTCTGAGTCCCAGTTGAGAACTTTGAGCGCAAAATCCACCCCGATGGTCGCTCTGTAGTTAGTGGAGTACGTCTGATGCACATAGCGTTTGATGAGGCTGGTCTTCCCTACTCCCAAATCACCGATGACAAGGATTTTGTACAGATGCTCTTTCCGATTGCCATGCATCGCTGAGGACATTTGTGTGTCCAGAGTTTATCACACTAAAGTCATCCGTCATTGAACTTAAACTGGCACCGCCCAGGGTGTGGAGAAACTTGTGACCAGCTGTCAGACAAACTCTGTTTGCTCGTGCACTGAATATCCTGCCATTCAGAGTTTGTTTCCTCATGATGACAGATGCAAAGCTATCTATCTGTCCGTCTTTATATAACTCATTATCTATCTATCTATCTATCTATCTATCTATCTATCTATCTATCTATCTATCTATCTATCTATCTATCTGTCTATCTGTCTGTCTGTCTTTATATAACTCATTATCTATCTATCTATCTATCTATCTATCTATCTATCTATCTATCTATAACTTATTATCTATCTATCTATCTATCTATAACTCATTATCTATCTATCTATCTATCTATCTATCTATCTATCTATCTATCTATCTATCTATCTATTATTATATAACTGTCATTATCTATCTATCTATCTATCTATCTATCTATCTATCTATCTGTCTTTATATAACTCATTATCTATCTATCTATCTATCTATCTATCTATCTATCTATCTATCTATCTATCTATCTATCTGCCATTATATAACTGTCATTATCTATCTATCATCTATCTATCTATCTATCTATCTATCTATCTATCTATCTATCTATTATTATATAACTGTCATTATCTATCTATCTATCTATCTATCTATCTATCTATCTATCTATCTATCTATCTATCTATCTGTCTGTCTTTATATAACTCATTATCTATCTATCTATCTATCTATCTATCTATCTATCTATCTATCTATCTATCTATCTATCTATCTGTCTATCTGTCTGTCTGTCTGTCTGTGTACTCTAACATAAAGAGAGAGAGAGAAGTACATAAAGGAGAGACTATAGAGGCGGTGGAACTGCATTCCACACTTAATCATGGAAACTGTGAAAATAACAACCACACAAACTCCAGTCGTGGTGCATACACAGCAAATTTAAAAGAGTGGATTTAACTCCCTCAGAGTTAAAATTAACACTTACCCAGAGTACATATGGGAATCACTGCTAAAGTGTTAAATTAACACTTTTGAAAGAGTTAACATTTTTAACACTCTGACAGTGTTAACTAACAAAATCTTAACATGTAAAATATCAAAACCAGAATGGATGATAAGAACACCAAAGTTGGTGTTGAAAGTTAACACTTATGGATTAACTGGTCAACACTGCACCAGTGTTCAGGTGAAAATATTAAAAAATAAACCCACAAAACAATACACGTTTACATTTATTTATTTTATTGAAACATTGTAAATATTTTTCCCTGCACCAAAATGTCTTCACACTCAATGTTTTCAATACATGTAAAGAACATGTTCTTACAACAATTAAACATCATAATGTAGAAGCAAATCAGTGCAAAGACACAAAAAACATATTCTTATTTGGTCCATTAATGTCATAAGGTTTATAATGCTGACATTTAGGAGGTTAAATAACAGCATTCCATTCATTACCATAAAAGCTGAATGCATGTTAATGCTCACTAATCAAAGTCTGTGCTGGTGTTTGGACCTCCTTGGAGAGAATACTCTCATTCTTCGATGAGATGCGTTTCTCTGCAGTTTTCAGCCAAGCAAGATATCCAATCCTATTTGCAGCATCACAAAACTGCCCCTGTAAAATTGAAAAAATAAATAAATAAATATAAATACAAAACCACAACAGGATCATTTCACATCCATTTATCAAAACTATTATCAGGTGAAATGTCAGAGACAAGTATGAACTGCAATACGAGAACTTCACCCAAAACTGAAAATTCTGTCATTTATTTATTTATCCTCATGTGGTTCCAAACCTGTATGACGTTCAGTCTTCTGAGGAACACAAAAGGTTATATTTTGAATAATCTACAGAAGAAATACATGGGACCACTCTGATCCTTTTGCATCTTTTTTAAAAGCTTGATATTGATTGGCATGTACTGACATTATAAGGACAAGCAGGTCCAAAAAAGAAAAAAGCGCATACCAGAACAACACAAGGATGAGTAAATAATAACTTAAAGGCTTAGTTCACCCGAAAATTAAAGTTACCCCATGATTTACTCACTTGCAAGGCATCCTAGGTGTACATGCATTTCTTCTTTCAGACGAATCCAATCAGAGTGATATTAAAAATTTCTTGGATAATCCAAACTTTATAATGGCAGTGGGTGGGTGTTTCTGTTCAACAGTCCAAAACAAGTGCAATAAAGTGCATTCATCCATAATAAAACATTCCTCACACAGCTCTTGGGGGTGAATAAAGGCAATGTGTTCTTGTAAGAAAAATATCCATATTTAAAATGTTATAAACACTTTTTTCTAGCTTGAGCTAAATGTTGTACGTGGAAGCCTTTCCGGGCGGATGACGCAGGACGTCGGTGTAGTGCATGCGAAGTGACGAAAGCGGAAGAGCAGAGGAGAGAGCTAAACAAACGAATCACGAATTAGAAATACAAAACAAGAATTTGTAAAGAGAAATGTCGGAGGATTTCGATGTAAGCCAAGAAGAGAGTGGTTTGTCTTTGCTAAAGTAAGGAAAATTGAAACTGTAAACAAACGTTGGTTCTCGTGAGACTAGCATAATTCACTGGAGCCAAAAATTCACTAAAGTCCTACATCATCCACCCTGAACGGTTTGCGCACACGACAGTTAGCGCAAGCTAGAGGAAAGTGTTTGTTTTAAATATGGATATTTTTCTTACAAAAACGCATTGATTCGCTACAGGTGGCCTTTATTCACCCCCCAGAGCCGTGTGAGGCACTGTTTATTATGGATGGATGCACTTTATTGCACTTCTTTTGGACTGTTGAAACAACAACACCCACCCACTGCTATTATAAAGCTCGGAAGTGCCAGGATAATAAAATTTGAAAGAAGAAAGTCATCTAGGATGCCTTGAGGGTGAGTAAAACATGGGCTAATTTTAATTTTTGTATGAACTAACCCTTTAATTTTCATTTTTGGGTGAACTATCCCTTTAAGGAAAAGCATTTAATTCACTGTAAATGTATATTGTAAAAAGAAAGTCTTACTAGAAAATGGGTCTTCTAACGACAGAGACAAAGTCACAATTCCAAGTGCATATTGATCTCGCCACACTGAGGTTGGACGACTCCTATCAAAATGAATGCACATAAATGGGACAGTACATAAATAAATGTCAGTTCAAGCATATCAAAAACTTACAGTTGATATTTTTTAGAAAGAAATCAGACTCTTTATTGATTGTCATGTTTATTTAAAAAAAACAATAATAATAATAATCTTAAAATGTGCAGTTGTGGCTTACCCATGTATTGGTGGCTTCATACTCTTCAAGCACATCATCTCCTTTTGATTTTTCTGTTAAGTCAGCATGAACCATCTGTAACAATGTTAAAGAACTAGTTTACTTAAAATTGTAATTCCAAACCCATACGACTCACTTTTGCTGAATACAAAACACAATTTAATACTTAAAGATAATAAGATAAAGTGTCTAAAGTAGTTCATTGCAACTCATGTGCCATTCTCCAAGACTTGTGAGGGCACAAAATCACTTTGAATGATGAACAATGTAATTCACTCAATTCAACTACTTAAAGTGTTATTTTCAAATTAATTCAATGAAAATAGCACTCAAATCCAATATAAGGACACATCAACATCATGAAAACTCAATTAATGCTTAATGAAATCACAAAAATTGGTCATGAGACACACAAGAACAAATGACTTCTATTGTCATTTAGATTTGGGCAGTTTACAGTGGTTTGATTTGACAATATGACGTTGCAAAATACATACTGTATTATAAATGAGGTAAAACACTTCCCTTCAAATTCAAATGTCATTTGTGAGAAACGTTTCGGATCGTTTAGGCGCGCACATCTATAGATATTGTCATAAAGTAATATTATTTTATAAAATATATATCGTAAATCAAGTAAAACACTTACTTTTGGCGTTTTCCTTGTTAAAACCAACTTCCTCATCTGCTCCGGAGCATCACGAGCGAACGAAAATATCACTCTGAGAAAAAGTTTAAGAGTGCACAGCAGATGAATATCACTATAAATCGATATAATGTTAAAAAAATACATATAGTAAATGAGGTAAAACACTTACTTTCAGTGTTTTCCTTGTTAAAACCAACTTCCCCGTCTGCTCGCGCCGCGAGAGAAAGAAAATATCTCTAAAAAAAACGTTTAGGAGAGCACAACACATAAGTATGGCTATAAATTAATATGATGTTATAAAATACATATTTTAAATGAGATTAAAACACTTACTTTCGGATTTTCCCTTTTAGAAAAGTCCTCGTCTGTTCCGCATCGCGAGTGAAAGGAAATGCCATTGAAAAACGTTTAGGCGCATACAACACATTGAAATAATTATAAAACGATATGATATTACAAAAACACACTTTGTGAGTAGGATTAAACACTTTATTTCGCTGTTTTCCGTCCTAAAATGCTCCGCATCGCGAGCAAAGAAAATGGCGTCTGTAAAAAAATTTTCAGACGGATTAGGCTCGCACACGAGAAAATGTCCCGGATGTCACTAATAACACTCAACAGTGTTAATAAGGGTAATTCTCCGTATTGACACCGGCCAGAGGGTGCTGTTTACTCTAGCTAGTGTTAATCCTTCACAATTCAACACCACAACTTTAACTCTTTACTCTAAAAGTCCGTAACACTGGGATTTCAACACTGGAGATTTTACTGTGTAGCATCTCCAATTAAAGACTTCATTTTGTGATTATATGTATTCACATTGAATATATATATATATATATATATATATATATATATATATATATATATATATATATATATATATATATAAATGATTAAAGTAAAAACATTTGTAATTGAGTCCCCTTTAATAACACTCAAGTAAAACCAATATTTTTACACGCTTTGAAGAGAAATAAAAAAAGCTTATCCACACCATAACTAAAACCTCGAAGTAACAGAAATATTGCAAGCTACATTCGTCCCACTGTCACAAAGCTTAATCCACTATGACCATCATATTGAATCAGCACAAATAGTTAGTAGAAAAATACATCACACACACACACACACGGCTGAAACCTACATTCTATGAATGTCTTGTCAGAAAAGGCAAAGAGCGAGAAATGCAAAAGACTTTTAGAAAATGTACAAAAGTTCTCAAAAGAACATTAAGCACTTATTTCAGCTAATGGCACTGCTTTGCATGCAAACATGTGACCTTAGTACATTACACCTATTCAAGAAGAATATTGCACATTGATTAAAAGAATAGATGTCTGTTGGTAGGTACAATGTGCATTCCTACTAAGTCTAAACAGTTTAACTTAAATAAGTTCATACAAAAATCCTATTTTTAATTGGAGACTTTCATGTGGTTTATAGGCTTTGTCAATGAAAACTGTAATGCCCTGTTGTGTAAGAATCATGTCCACAGTGTATTAAGAATGTGAATTTTGTTTTTGGCTCATCTACTGTATGTATGGATTTGGAACAAAAGCCTGAGTGGATTAAAAAAGGAAATGATTTGCAAATGGAATTATTATATTTTTGGAATAGGCCCTGCATTCATATATATTGCTTTATGTATAAATAACCTGTTAACTGTTCAAAAGTTTGGGGTCAGTAAGTTTTTTTTTTTTTTTTTAAATGTTTTAGAAAGAAGTCTCTTATGCTCACCACGGCTGCATTTATTTGATAAAAAAATACATTAAAACAGCAGCACTGAAATATTATTACGATTTCAAAGAACAGTTTCTATTTTAATATATTTTAAAATGTAGTTTATTCCTGTGATGGCAAAGCTGTATTACTTCTGAATTACCTTCAAAAATCATTCTAATATGCTAATTTGATGCTTAAAAAAGATTTCTTATTATTTTCAATGTTGAAAACAGTTGTTCTGCTTAATATGTTTGTGAAAACAGTGATTATTTTCGATATTATTTAGTTACTTTTGGTCAATTTAATGTATCCTTGGTGAATAAAAGTACTAATTTCTTTCAAAAAATCTTGCTCACCCCAAACCTTTAAGTGGTACTGTAAATAGTTGGGTTTTCTTGAATCTCCCATTAGTTTTTCCCATTATTTTCTCAAATCCCATCTTTCAAATTAAAGTTAAAGATTTACTATTAAATACTTCAAGTAATACTGGGACATGTTCATATAAATAAATCCAGTCATCTGAAAGACATATGATCTATATTAAAGTGTTAGATTTTTTCAATATCTAAATAAACCTGCCCTTACAACCCCTTCTATTTGATTTATTATGAAAAATATAATAATAAATATTATTTTATATGAAGTTATATGAAGTGGCAGAACATGCAACCTCTAAACTAGGGAAATAACAAAAATGAACAATATTTAAACAAACTACTTCGTGCTCAAAGGCTTCATTTGGTCCTACATTCAACCATTTGCGTTTCTGTTGTACGTGAAGAACCGTGCAAGACGTTCAAGCATCTTGCTGACAGGCAACAAGAGAGATAAAAATAACATCGCCTGGAGCAGGAGTTTTGTAATTTTTCCCACCTGTGTAGATTGACGTCGTTGGAATGTTATTAAGTAGCTGTAAAGCCATGAAAACTTGCAGTACACAAACTGACCAACATCAGTAACTTCTTGCCAAGAAGGACCATAAACTTGTCGGAGCGCTCTAGTGCACAAGAGCATATCAAGTACATCCTTAATTATCTGAAAAGCAGTTTGGTGAAGTGCCTTCCCCTACGCAGATCGGGATTTTGAGGACGGGCTGGATTCCAAGCACCATAAAACGTCCTCAGCGAGTGCTTCTATATTAAGAGTTTACACTCCTTGACATTTACAGCTGGGTTTTGCAGTCTAAGCAGATGCAGGATCTCAGTAGCTGCCTCTCGTTCTCCTTCCTGCGCTCCGCATAATCTCTCAGAGCGAAGAGGAGCTCTGGCTGTAGTGCCGAAGCACCAGCTGGTCGTATATCGGGGAGCAGGGCTCGCACAACGGCAGCTCCGAGGCTGATTCGCTGATCGAGTCCACGGAGGAGTCTCTAAACGGCGAAGGTGGTGTCAAAGCGCCCAGGTCCTCAAAATCAGTGGTCCTGACCGCACACGAAGAGTCGTAGGTGCTGTCAAAAAGGCTGGCGGGTGAAGCCCGGCTACTCCCCCCGGCGATGATGCCCCCGGCGATGCCGACCGCGGAGCGAGGGTTGGTGTTCGCTGCGGCCACCACGTCTGCGTAGGTGGTGACGGTGGTTGGATGAGGCCTTTCTTGCGGGTGGAGACGGAATGTAGGGGAGCAGGGTCTGGGGACCGGGGCGGTGGCGGGGTTTACACCTGTTCCCGGCGGTGAACCGGGCAGCATCATGCTGTTGAGCTCACTGATGTTAGCCGTGAATCGACTGACCACACAGCTGATCTGATCCATGATGCAGGTCTGGGACGGGGCGCCGTGCTGCAAGCGCTCCGTCAGGTATGAGGGTATAGCCACCACTGGTGCGCGCTCTTCGACACGCTCTTCCATTTCCCGCCGCTGCATCGAAGGCCGCTGACACACGGTCGGCAGCGGTGAGGGGGTCCGGGGGCAGTAGGTTACAGGGTAGCGCTGGTTTTTCTGAGAACCATCGTATGCCAGCTTCACCCCGGGGTCTGGAGGCCGATCACAGCCCTTTGAGAAGGGCTTAATAATGGCCGTCTGGTTGGCCTCTTCTTTTTTCTTAATGTGGATTGAGATCCGCTTCCACAGGTTTGGCCTGTAACTTCTCTCATTCTGTGCCCAGGTCACTGTTTTGCCATTGGAACTGTTGAAAGAAAACAGCAATGTGTATTTGATTGATTAATTAAACATAAATACACGTTAAACTCAATTTAAAAATTATTGATAAATGTTACAAATGTGTATATTTGTATATATATATATATATATATATATATATATATATATATTTACACACAGTTGAAAGGAGTGAAATTATTTCCTTATGAAATTAATTCCTCATGAGGCCAAAACTCAAGAACTCTCACAAAACAGATGCCATGCAATAAAACCATAAAACTAATCTGGAGAAGAGATCTCCGAAGACAACAAACAGCACCACTCCCCTTGTTCGTTTATTTACGAGCCCTGTCTCCTCCTGCCTTCTCTGCCTCTCCCTCTTTTCCCCCAAAAGTTTTCACTCAAAGGTCATAAGAATATGTATATCCCACACATCATGTATCTTGTGAACCTGTTGTCTTCCCCTTCATGTTTGGTATCATTTTAAAGGTCTCTGTGCGATTGGTAAATTGGTCTCAATTTCACAGTAGTCACTTGTATTATGAGAAATATTGAAAACTTTTGTAGAATTGTGTTCTGCTGAGGAAGAGGTGTCCACTGAAATTCTTCATACAGTGGACTACCAGTAAAACTGATAAAAATTTAGGACCAAAAATTATTCAGTCACTTTGACCTGATGTTTTGCTTAAGTGTTTTTTCTTTAATTGCTAATGCGACCTTTTTACACCACAGACTAAACAAAATTAAGCATTGCTTGGTAATTGGTTGACCTAAATTGGTATTATCTAATTGTGTACATAAATTTAACAGCTGACAGCTATTCAACCTATTTCATTACATAACTTTCTATCAAAGTTATCTGACATTATCAAGATGATATTTTATCACCATTTTCTAAACTATAGCGAATAAACTGTGATAATGTGAGATAATATTACAAATATTATATATATATTATATATATATATATACATATATATAATATTAAAATATATGTACAGTGCTCTCCACTAATATTGGCACCCTTGATAAATATGAGCAAAGGCATCTGTGAAAAAAAATCTGCATTGTTTATCCTTATTGATCACTGAAGAAAAACAACTGAAAGTGGGGAGAAAATCTCATGATGAAATAAATGTTTTTCTCCAATGGATGTTGGCCACAATTATTGGTGAATAATTGAAATGGCATGAAATTGCATATATTACAATAAGCATGAAATTGTCCAGCCATGATTTCCTGATTTCCATATAAATATGAGGAACACAAAGGCCAAATTCCCTTAATCATCCATCACAAGGAGTAAAACCTAAGAATATAGTTCTGATGTGCAGAACAAGATTGTTGAGCATCACAAAATAGAAAGTGGCTGTAAGAAAAAAAGAGTTAAAGCATTGAAAATCCCCTTTTCCACCATCAGGGTAATAATTAAGAGATTCTAATCAACTGAAGATGTAAAAAATCTGTCTGGAAGAGGACATGTCTATATCGTCCTAATGCACTGTGAGGAGGAGAGTTTGAGTGGACAAAGACTCTCCAAGGATCACAGCTGGATAATTGTAAAGATTAGTTGAGTCTTGGGGTCAGAAACCTAATAAAAAAAATCAAACATCCCCTACATCACCACATGTTGTTCAGGAGGGTTTCAAGGAAAATTCTCCTCACTCATCCAAAAACAAACTCCAGCAAATTCAGTTGTCAGACACGACTGGAACTTCAAATGGCACTGGCTTCTATGGTCAGATGAAACTGAAAAAAGAGCTTTTTGGCAGTAAACCCACCAGATGAATTTAGTACAAGCAGGGATAAAAAAGTACCCCATGTCCACAGTTAAATATACTGCTGGATCTTTAATGTTGTGGGCCTGTTTTTCTGCCAGAGGTCCTGAACATCTTGTATATATCAATATATCAATTGAATCTCCCTTTAAAACACAGAAATTTAGACTACATTTATGGACTTTAGTATGGATTTATTCAGGCCACAGAATCACCTTTTTTAAAACGGTGAAGAGAGACCATCCTCACAATGCTGCTACAACCTTGCTAATGTGTAACACTACAGCTTAAAGGCAAGAGAGAATAGATCCTGCTATTAGCCATTCCAATCCATCCATTCCAAGCGCAATTACCACCCTCATCCAATCCTGTACGTCAGACAGGAAATCTCTAACTTCACTTCTCCTAATGCACCTGGGGATCCATCGACCCAAATGTGCGTAACTCCGGAGTTGCTCCAGGAATGATTCACAGGCATACAGGGTAATTGGTTGGGGCTTTTTTTTTCTCTTTCGAGGGGAATATTGACGGGGTTTTTATGTGCTCTAAAATATGCTCAGTTGGGGAGTTGATTCATTTTCAGTCTAAACTCATTTTCATCCTCAAAAGCAAACCTTTGGCAGGCATTACTGAGAGATAAACAGATTTAATGTGAGCTTTATTTATTTATATATTTATTTTTCAGAAGCGGCTTCTTCTGCAACTGAGAGCAGTGACTGCACATCATCTTCTTATAAAGAAGTAAAAATAAGGATTTTCAAAACTGACATGAAAAAGAATTGACATGTCATGCCTCATTATCCTTCAGTTCATTCACTGTGAATCCAATTAAACCAAAGAGTTTAAAAGAAGAATAAAGAAAAAGTAAGAAAAAATATGTTTGTCAATTCCCAACCTTAGAGAGCTGAATAAAATAATATAAATAAATTTATATTATAATATTAACAAATAAATATTAAAATAAAATTAAATATTATACATATTAAAATATTAAGAAATAAATATTAAAAATAAATATTAGATGAATTACCCCTTAAAGGGATAGTTCACCCAAAAATGAAAATTTGATGTTTATCTTACTCCAAGGGCATCCAAGATGTAGGTGACTTTGTTTCTTCAGTAGAACACAAATGAAGATTTTTTAACATATAATGTCAGTCAGTGGTACCCACGGCTTTGAGACAAAAAAAAGAAGCCTCTCAAAGCTGTGGGTACCATTGTGTCAATGGTCCATTTGAGAGATAGGTGGCGATAGAGGTAAAAAAACGATATAAATACTGTTCAGTTTCTTGCACAGACTGATCGTTTCGTGTCTAAAGACCTCAAACGAGCTGCAGGGTTTAATTTGGTTTTGTCTATGTATGGTTTTTTTTTTGTCTCAAAGCCTTGAGTACCATTGACTGACATTATATGACTGACAGACTGCAACGGTTTGAGTTAAAAATCTTCGTTTGTGTTCTACTGTAGAAACAAAGTCACCTACATCTTGGATGCATTTGGGGTAAGCAGATAAACATCAAATTGTCATTTTTGGGTAAACTATCCCTTTAATAGTAATATTAAAAAAAGAAAAACAAATACAATTGACAAATGCACATAACAAACATAAAATTGTTAAAATGAAAACTAAAAAATATATATATATAAAATATATATATATATATTAAACTGTAATAGTATATATAAAAATACTAAAATATAAATATAAATAAAACTAAAATAACACTGGCTTCATACTGACCTGACAGTGTCTGTTGCAGAGCCTCGTCGTCTGAACAGGTTAGCCAAGCTGCTAGACCGGCTAGCGGCCGAGGCAGCTTTCCCATCACCCACGTGCATCCTCACAACTGTTGACGTGGTGAAAGCACTGCGTACGTTCCTCTCAGGTTTGGCCAACATGATGTAGACTTTGGGCACAAACATGCAGCACAGCGCAGTGGTAGCGCTGAGGCTAACGGAGAAACACATGGTGATTATCTTGTAGTTTGACCCGAAATAAATTGGCACGAAAGCCAGCCAGATAATGCAGGTGGTGTACATGGTGAACGCGATGTATTTGGCCTCGTTGAAATTGGCAGGGACGTTGCGGGTCTTAAAGGCGTAGAAGGTGCAGCTGAGAATAAGCAGACCGTTGTAGCCCAGCGGCGCCACCACTCCGAGCGTGGTGGTGTTGCAGATGAGGTGCACCTCACGTATGGATGGATAGTCGTAGATCACTTGCGGAGGCTCCATGATGAAGAGCGCCACGATGATGCCCAGCTGAATCAGGATCAGGACGAAGACGATGACTAGCTGGGCGCAGGCGCTCATGAAACGAGGCTTCTTGGTGCAGATCTTCTTCTTGCTGCCGGCAAGGATGCGAGCGATGCGGTTGGTCTTGGTGACCAGGGCCGAGTAGCTCATGGCCGGCGAGAGCCCAATTCCCAATCTCTGCAAGTAACAGTAGGCCAAGTGCGGTTTGGCGATGAGGCAGAACGTACACAGGTACCCCAAACAGATGCCAGCTAGGATGATGAAGCACAGCTCCCTGCTGGAGGACTTCACCACCGGCGTATCGTGGAACCTGATGAAGACTAAAGTGACGAAGATGGTGGAGAGCAGGCCGAGGCAGGCGAAGACCACGGCGGCGATTGGCTCAGGATCTCCCCACAGAAGGTACTGCACCGGGATTGGCTCACAGCCTGAGGGACATGAATTTGAGATGTTAATGTAATTAGTAGGGCTGATTTAACATGTTAAATGGAAAAAAGAATTATGCATTAGAAGTAATTTGGAAATGTAATAGGTTACAGATTACAAGTTACCCTATTTAAAATGTAATACGTAGTGTAACTATTTCAATTACTTTCTTAAAGTAATGTAACTAATTAAATTTGATTACTTTTCTAAATTTCTCACAAATGTTTTTAACTGTTAAAGGCCCGTTCACACCAAGGACGATAACGATAAAGATATAGTTCTAAAAATCCTTCTCAATATTAAAAAAAATAGATGAGTCCACACCACAAGTATAACGATATCGCTGGAATCACTTTCAGAACGATTTTTTCCAGCTGATGAACAATACAAACATTGACACCCAATCAGAATCAATCTTGTTATAGTGAGCTCGAGAATTTAAAACAGCAGACGCACATGCGCTGAGAATAAACAGATGATACTGTTCGCTGGTGTATCATTATCTTTATAGTTATCGTCCTTGGTGTGAACGGGGCTTTAATCATTTGGAAACATTTAAAGCAGGCAGGGTTAACCTTACAGTAGTACTCAACACTGATTACTGTCAGACTTTCAAAATCCTTCTTCACTAGAATTAATATTACAGTAATTGAATTTTAAAGCACAGTCAGCACAAAATTATACTTTACTTTGAGATTGTTCCGAGGTTAAATACAGATTTAATATCATAATAAGAAAACTTTGCATAGCTATAACAGGAAAAACTGGCATCTAACAATGCCTTGAAAAAAAAAAAAAAAAACAGTTAATCTTAAAAAAATTAAATAAAGCATATATAAACCCAAATAGGAAATAAAACTTTGGTGTCTCATATTTTAAAGCAGTCAATGCAATTTAGGAAAGAAATCAATCATATCTGTATGTGTGTGAAAATATTCAGTTGTAACTCCCTTTGCAGGTAACTGTAACAGATTACAATTATATATGTTTTGGGTAATGCTTTATTTTAAGGTGTCCTTGTTACACGTTACATGTACTTACTATTGTAATAAAAAATAATTATGCATAATTACATGCAAGTAACCCCAAACCCAATCCTAACCCTAACCATATAGTAAGCACATGTCGTTAATTAATGTTATTCAGTACTTAAATGTATAATTATACTGTAACAAGGACACCTTAAAATGAAGTGTAACATTATTTTGTAATTAAATTACAAAATTCAGTTACATGTAACAGAGTTACGGCAGTATTTCCAAACAAAGCCACAGCAGAACTGTTTTGCATTTCTTCAGCAACACACAGTGGTGTTTCGATACTGAATGAGTCCACGTTTTTAAACTAATGAAGTAAACCAATGATTCATTGACACATTCATAAAGACAGTCACTTGCTTAGTTTGTGAATGAATCAGCTGTTTGAACAAATCAGTTGAATGAATGACTGAATGACTCACTCATTAAGAGAAAAGAGTTTTAGTTTCTGATTGGGAGTATCATTTAATTTCTTTTAATAATCTAATTTTTTCAATATTTAAAACCATTTATTATCATTATGTATGCAATGTTGAATATTTCATTTGGTAACACTTTATTTTAAGGTCAAATTCTCGCTATTAACAAACCATTAACTTTGACTTTTGCCTCAATAAATCCTAATTTGCTGCTTACTAATAGTTAGTAAAGTAGTTGTTAAGTTTAGGTATTGGGAAGGATTAAGGATGTAGAATATGATCATGCAGAATATGTGCTTTATAAGTTCTAATAAACAGCCAACTTGTTAATAATAGGCAAGCTAATACGCAACTGGTTAATAGTGAGAATTGGTCCCTATACTAAAGTTTTACCTTTTATTTTTGTAAAATATTTCTTTCTAAAACTACTTTGTGTAATGTCTATTTAATGCTTTTCTCATCTAACACAATAATGATTTTAAATGATCTTTTGGGGAGGAAATTCTCAATCAAATTTGATGTGCGATTAATTTTCAATTAATTACATTAATCATTTTATTAATTAGATTAAAAAGCTGAATCACTCAACAGCCCTAGAAATAAGGCATTACTACGATTTGCCCCTGGAACTTCAAATAAAATGTTTCCACTTCAGGGGTTGTAATTATACTGCATAATCTATGTGCAATGCAAAACACTAATTTAGCTAGTCGGTATATGGCCTATGTCTATGATCATTTAGAATCACTGATGTGTGACATTAAAAATTGTACAGAGAACATCTATCATTATGCAGATAACACACTAAAACTAGAGGCTGAATTACCGTACAACTTTATAAAACAAAAAAAGAAAATGTGCAAAAATAAACAAAACCATCCGTTCAACCAAGCACCATGCATTATGCATTAGAGGCTGACAAACAAGCGCTGATATATTTAGCATGTGCGATTTGCATCAACAGACAGTGAATGAGGATGAAACTGAGTCTTGGTTTGGATAGCTTTTAATGATGTTGGTCAAATGACACTGGAGGTTTGGTTTGTTTTTACAGATCAGATTCACAAACTAGCAACACCAAGACCTACTCTGGAAAGTGACGATTCTGATTATCAAAGGCTTTTGTGAAAATGCCTTTAGGGCAAGTGGGCGTACTCGGCAGCCATATTTGTAATGCCCCTGGGCAGCTATTTTTAGTCATGCTCTGAAATCTCAGTAAATGTTTGTCGAAATTACACTTCAATAACATGTTTCAATCAGGAATAAAATATGATACCAGCTGCACCATAAGCTGTGCTTCTTAAGCACTAAAAACAGCATTTTTGAGGCTGGTCCAGCTAAAAATAAACTGGCATTAATGCTCATATTTGAGTATAAACATGAACACTTTACAATAAGGTTCAATTCATTAACATTAGTTTGAATCAACATAATTAGTTTGAATTAAAAGAATTATGAATCATATTAGATCAGGGATTCCCAAACTTTTTGTCATCTGAACCCTTTTGAAAAAAATATTTCAGTAATGTAACAACAAATTTTCATGTTCACAGTTCTCTGAGGTCAATGGTCATATGACTTGTAGGTAAACAATTATTATAATTTTTTTTTATAGAAAGTGCTTTTTATTTGGTTTTTATTATTTAATTAACTATAATATTTTCATCAACCCCCCTTTTTGGAAACCAAGATTAACACTACATTAATGTTAAATTATGAATGTACTATTGTTTATTATTAATTCACGTTCATTCATTTACTAATGTTAATTTATACAACTCAAAATTTTTAAACTATGTAGAAATTAACATGTAGAAATTATGTAGAAATGAACTATGTAGAAATTAACCAGAATCAATAAATGTGTTTATTACTAATATAGCTCATTGTTACTTCATGATATCTAATGCATTAACTAATGGTAAAGTATTGGAGATTATTATGAAGTGCTACTGTTTGCTCTAAAATATGAGCATTAGCATATATGCAGATTTGCTGAAACAGCCTGAAAAACACAGTTTTTAGAGAGAGTTGAGCTTAAAAAAAGCTATTGGATATTTTAAAGTAATTTTAACATTTTAATTTCTCTGTTATAGAGTCTTTGTCTTTGTACATTGAATAAATGCTGTAAACACTAGTTTAAAATCCAAAAACTACTACATTAAAAAAGAACTGCAGGTACTCAAACTCAAAACCACCTGCTACTAAATGTCGAAAATTGGCATTAAGGTTCTTGCATGAACAGCAGAGCGGCCTCGGCTCTCAGTAATGTACTACATGCTGAGAGACTGCTGCTTCAGGGCTTACGCTTGACAGCAATTCTGGAACATTCTGATGGGGACCCCCGCCAAGTCCAAATCTCTGTTTTTGGCATTAAGTTGCCATGGTCCAGATTCTCAAATAACGCTCTAAGAGATAAATGGGTCTCCAATGTTATTCCGTGACCCAGATACTTATATCACACACTGCTGTATGAGATGATAAGCTTATGTGGCTGGTCTGAGAAGTTTAGAATCATGGGTAAACAATGGCTTTAACTTGTGGATGAACTACAAAAAGAACCACATTTTGCTCTGAAGGTGGATGTAGATTCACCTGTGAGGTCATCTGTAGGCCAGGATCCAAGCTCACACATACGGCAGGTGTATTCATCAAACACAAACTCGTTTTCTTTACATGGAGTGCAGGTCCAGCAGCAGCTCACCTCACCCTTACGGATAACCTGAGGTGGTCAGAACACAGGTCAAGTTATGTAAGTTATAGATTTCTGTGAAGAAAATACTTGCTCTCAAAGCCGCCACCACAATGCCAAAGTGTTGTGGGTGGTTGCAGTGCACTGCTATGCGGTTGCTACAGTGTTCTAAGTGGTTTTTAGTGCATTGATGTGCGGTTACTAAGGTGTTTTCAGTGGTTGCCATGTGGTTGCTAAGGTGTTGTGGGTGCTTTAAGTTCTACCTCCAAGTTTATATGAAACAGATCTTAGAAAAGCATATTAGAATGATTTTTGAAGGATCACGTGACACTGAAGACTGGAATCATGATGCTGAAAATTCAGCTTTGCATCAAGGAACAAATTACATTTTAAAATATAATAAATACAAAATAGTTTTTTGATTTTTAAAAATATTTCACAATATTACTGTTTTTTTCTGCATTTTTGATCAAATAATTGCAGCCTCAGTGAACATAAAAGACTTTCAAAAACATTAACAAATCTTACCAGCCCCAAACGTCTGAATGGTAGTGTATAATAAATATGCACATATACGCTTAAATAAAACACATTTTCTCCTCAAAAGATTGCTTTACTGCCTTTTTCACCTTTATCTGAGCTTTTTCACAGGGATCGCTGCACACTGATCTTATGATGGCACTGCTGTTGGCCCAAATCTCCTCGTCATCCATCTTCAGCCCACTGTTGTCCCAGCTGCCCACGTGGATGTAGCTATAGTCCTCCTCACTCATCTGTTTAAAGTTCATGATTTCATACCTGGAAAAACACACATAAAAGCACTGTTATGTGAGTGAAACTGTTAACCCAGCATCATTCATGTTTTGCTTATAAAGCCATTCAGTCTGAAGGAAGGTATTTTTGAAAATCACAATGGCATCAACAAGAGATTGTTTTTATTCTCTTTGAAAGGAGTTTAGAAGCACATTCTGACTTGTGTTTGGAGTAGAATATGAATGATTCCTACCTCCCTGGGGAGTCTCCGTTCTCATCAAACAGCACTACTTCTCCCGAGACACCAGTGAAGTTTGTCCTCATGAGGAATTCTAAGAGTTTACCTCCATCAATCGGCCGCATGGCTTCACACAGGCCTGCGTAGCCGGGACACAGAGACTTCTGCATGGCGTGCAGGCCGTAAGCCATAGAGTAGATGGCATTGATCACAAAGCCCATCTTCGTGTCCTGAGCGTACTGGTGTCGGAGGGACTCTTTCTCTATGAGATGGTGTAGTGAAAAAAAAAAAAACAGAACAAACAATGTATTGAGTTGTAAAGACCCTTTTTGTAATATCTATTCAGTGCTTTCATCTGCCACAGTAAAGTCTTTGTCCACATTATATTTTTGTTGATTGATAGATTCATTATTAGATAGATGAATAAAAGGACGGATGGACAAATAGATGAAGTAGTGGAATGACAAATGGATGGCTCAATGAATAAATTAGGAATACTTGAATTAACAGAGGAATTGATGAAAATGAAAGACTGATAGATGGATGCATGAGTAGATGAAGCAGTGGAAGGACAAATGGAAGTATAATGGATGAATAGATTGACAGATTGATGATGTATATTTGAATGAATGGATGAAATCGTGGAATGGAAGACGGATGATGGATGGATGGATGGATGGACAAATAGATGAAGTAGTGGAAGGACAAATGGATGGATGGAGGGAAGGATGGATGGATGATGATGAATGAATAGATGAATTGATGGAATGAAAGATTTGGATGTATGGATGATTGGATGGATAGATTGTGGAAAGAGAAACAGATGAATAGATGAAAGAATATATTGACACATTGGATGGATGATCTATACATGAATGAATAGATGAAATGATGGAATGAAAGATTGATGAATGGATGGATGGATGGATAGTTGAAAAACAGACAAAGCATTGGAAGAATGGATGGACGGGCGAATAGATGAAATAGTGGAAGCGCAAATGGATGGATGGATGGATGATGAATAGATGAATTGATGGAATGAAAGATTTGGATGTATGGATGAATGGATGGATAGATAGATAGTGGAAAGAGAAATGGATGTATAGATGGATGAATATATTGACAGATTAATGGATGGATGATGTATACTGTACATGAATGAATAGATGAAATGTGGGAATGAAAGTTTGATGGATGGATGTAAAACAGACAAAGTATTGGAAGGACAGATGGATGTAAAGACGAACAGATCGGCAGACAGATGGATGGATGATGAATAGATGAATTGATGGAATGAGAGACTGATGTATAGATTTTGAAATTTTGGATTGATGGATAGTTGGATGGATGAATGAATGAGTAAATTAAATAGTGGAAGGATAAATGATTGAATGAATGAAAAACAGTTGAATGAATAGATAAGCTGATAGGTGGATGGACGGATGGATGGAGAGATGGACACAGACAAACAGATATAGAGAGAGGATGGATGAATTGATGAAAGGACATCCAGATAAACTGTCCCAAACTCGTGTAAGTTGTGGTGAGTTCATGTGAGCACATCTTCCACTCACTGGTGCAGGTCTTGTTGTATTTGGTGCTCTCTTGAGGATGTCCCTTCAGCCGGCACTGGAAGCGGTGCTGCCAGAACTCAAGGAACCAGGGGTCCCGGAGGTTTGTGTCTGGCTGCAGGTTCAGGTAGTAATCATCGAACCACGTGACGTAAGCAGACTGCAGCTTGATAGTGATTCCCCCTGCTGCCTCCCTCTGGAAGCCGTCAGTGACATCATAGCGGTCTGCCCAACCATCGCTGCAAAGTGTACAAGAGACATGTGAGTAATGAATGGCTTTTATATAGAACAAACCCCCTTGAGAGACAGTCAGGGAGCCTCCCGGTCCAAACTGACCCACATAACAGGCAAGGCCCAGTAGTTATGACCAGGTTACTCTATGAATTAGGTCTTGAGGACACAGCTGGCCAGTATTTCATAGTGACAGGCTCATAATAAACCTCTCCATGAGATATATGTGCTCCAAATCTTCACCATTAAGCATCAAAGGGATCTTTGGATGACAACAGATGAGTCTTACCTTCTCCTTTCATACAAACACAAGAAAAATAAACTACACTTTTCAGCGTCCACTGCATCTTTATGTTCTTGAACACTTCCTAAACTCATAGCGCTAAATGTTATACAACTCAGCAGTGTGGGCGGTATCATTTTTGTTCTCATGGTAGGTAAGGAGAGGCTTTCATAACTTGTCCTTGGAGGCAAAAGCAATGGGAGGGAAGCATAGAGGAGCATGTTAGTAGCAGCTTGAATCATCTCATGGAAAAGAGCTGAACAGCTCCATAAACCCACACACTGACCCCAGAAGGTCAGCCTCCCTCTGCCCACTGCCGCTGCAGGAAAACTTAAAAAAAGACAACAAAAATGCCAAAGCAAAGGCGCCGCTGCCTTTACAAAGCTGTCTGACAGCATTTTAGAGCACATTAAAATTAGGGTTGGGCGAATATTCGCTATATGCATTTGATATGTTGATATTTACCAACAAGTAGGACATTTCTCGCTTGTTCTTTGTGCTATGAGACCACTAAAAGAGAGATATTTTAACAGTACATCTTATTTAAACCTCAGTAGAAAATGTGCAGATTGAATTTGACTCATTTTCAGTCATCTTTTGAACTGTTAAGTTTAAATGAATAAGTTCAAAAATACCGATTCAGTGATTTGTTTGTGTCGGCATGCAAAGATGTTTATGGATAATTCAAATAAATCCAGCCCAATGCAAACACAATAATAACATCACGAATATCATCAGAAGTCTGGAAAATGTTGAGAAATTTTTTTTGGTACAGTCTTATGTGCTTTATAGTGAACTAGTCACTATATGACTGCTGTTAGATTTCATAAATAGTCTTAAAAAAATAAAAATAATAATACTTTTACCTGTGCAACAGATAATTAATTAATTACCAGTTTTGAAATAATTTTTTATTGTTTACACTTTACAATAAGGTTCCATTTGTTGACATTAGTTAACTACATTAAATAAATATGTGAACAATAAAAAAACTTAATATTATTTAATTGACCTGAGCTAACATGAACTAACAAAGAACAGTTGGAATTTTATTAACTAATGTTAAATACCGTATCAAATGTGGTGCTCATTATTAGTTATTGTTAGTTAATGCAGTAACTAATGTAAAATAATGGTACCTTATTACAAAGTGTTACCTTTTTTAATTCAACCAGATGTGGTCAGGTTTTATAGCATGAAAAATGACTAAATCTGGATTTAGAGAGAATTAAAAAAAATAGTAATAATAATTATATAATGTTTCTATGCTTTATAGCGTTTCACAAAAAGAAAAAAATATGTCTGTGGGCGTTTCATGTTTTGGAATCTATACGGATCACAGTTTTAATCTGTTAACAATTAGCCCACAGAGGAATAACACACACACGTTTATGTGGGAAGCTGCTGTATTAAGGACAGAAAATAATATCAGATTTACACAAACAAATGCTGCAAAGAAGCTGCAAAGTGAAACTGATGATTAAATTAGGTTACCTTTTTATCCATCCCCAGCGGCGGGGGGAGTCAGATCAGCCCTCATCAGCAATAGATCAGCTCTTGTGCACACTTCACTGATGAACATTTTGACAGATAATACAACAGAATACAATAGTGTCCTCACACTCACTTGAGACAGATGGCTGGGCACAGTCTGCAAACTGCTCATTAGTAAATAATTGAAAGTCATTCAGTTGTGAAACGGAGGAGCCTGGACATCACTGTTTCCATGGCTGTCAATAGGCTGCTGAGTGGGGATGTTGACAAACAGCCTTTGGTAACAATTGTTTTTGTAAGAATCAACTCATATTGCAGTCCCATATGCCAATAAAAAATACCATATATATTTTTTAAATGTATCATAGATATATTTTTACAATCATATAAAAATTGGCTTTTTTTTTTTTTTTTTTTGCTAATGTACATTTTACATAAATATATATTCCATATGCTGTAATTACGCATATTTGTTGGACATTTGTAAAATATATTTTAAATATTATTTTTTATTTATATTGTCCAAATAAAATAAAAAAACTGGTGAATTAATATTAATATTTTAATTTTGGAAATTTATTTTCATGCCCCTTGAAATACATTTTTTAATATATTTTGGCATTACAAACAAAATCTATTTTTTATTAGAAGATTGCACTGTATTTTAAATATTTTGCTAATAATATATTGGTAATTTTAACAAATTTTAAATGAACTGAATCAATGAATTAATGCTAAATAATGCAAAAACCCATGCACCAAATCAGAAAGCAACTAATAAACCAAAGAAAGCACATGGAGTTTTTTTGTTATTGTCTTGAGACACTTTATCACTTTTGTAGCCACATAGAGATCAAGAAACTGGAACAGAGACACAGTGGCCATATTCTCACTGAACCAAAGAAAAAAACTCAACATTCGCCACCTTCCCTGGAGCTGGTGTCTGACACCTCATCAAACACACACACACACACACATACAAACTCGGTCATCCACTCATGCACACGCAAACACATCTCACCCACGCATACACACACACACACACACACACACACACACACACACACTGGCAGTGGCACCCCCATAAACATGGCATCTTCTCTCAGCACATCCAGGCTGTGTGGAATGCCCAGAGGCCCAGAATAAAGACCATGACACCATTTTCTGAAATAGATCCTCTTTAAATATTCAGAAACTACATAAATAAGCAAAATATAGGCCCCTACCACAGAACAAATCAACCGGCCTGTTAAACTTCACCAAAATAAGTGTTTTCCAGATGCATACTTTGATGTCATCTGGTTCTAAAGTTATTAAAAAGAGCTGATTTCAAAATAATGGAGTTTGTTTGGGCATTGTAAAAATACCCCAAAATCATTTAAAGAGTGCACTTCATAAATTATTATTGGATATATGAACAGATTACATCAAAATTCAAAGTATCACAAAAATGTTTTATGCTTTAAAAAAAAAAAGTTTTTTTCCCAAACATTTTGAAACATTGTTGGTTATTTTTTATTGAATATTATAAATAAACAAACAAAGAAATAAATAATGATGCTCATCATATGCCATCAGCATTTTGCAAAAAAAAAAAAAAAATAAAATAAATAATTGTCTGTGGGCGTTTCACGTTTTGGAATCTACACGAATCACTGTTTTAATCCGTTAACAATTAACCCACAGAGAGATGACACATGCACGTATATGTGGGAAGCTTAAGGACAGAAAACAATATCAGAGTTATGCCAACAAATGCTATTTATTTGGCATATGTTTCAAAATATTTTGTTGAATAAAACCACTTAATTTACACCTTGCCATTTTTTAGGTTTCAACTGATATATTAGTAATTGTATTTTTTCCTCTCGTTTCCATTTAGCAGAAGGTGAAGTAAATTTATTGTACGCTCAAAAAAGCAAAAAACGACACACTTCACCTCTAAAAGTTTATAAAACACGTCCACAAATGAGTGAACGTCTAATTATCCAACCGAAGAAACCCTGAACAGAAGCAGAAATCGGAGGGATTATTCTTAGTTTAATATCTCAAAGACATAATACATTATTTCGGTCTGTAATATCCATAAGCGATTTATTAATGGAACAGCCAGAACTGAATTGGGGATGAAGCTAAAAATAGGTAATTTAGTTGTCACACTCCAGGAGATTAAAAATGGGAAGAATCATTTCTTACTTCATTTGACACTATGAATAGCACGTGCAAATTTTTCAAGATGTCGATGCCTAGTCAAACTATTCTTCTCACAGGATCTGTCACATACAATTATTTTTTGTCAGTCACTGAATGGTGAATTAGTAATCTCACAAATAACTGAAGCGTCTCTGATGTCTTTCTCCGATGAGAAGAAAACCTATTAGGTAAAGTTGACGTGTGTAAGAATGCTTAAGAGACCATCTGTACTTGTAAAATCAGATCCAGCATTACAGAATTACTTCGGTGTGACTGAACCTCTCAAGTCCTCATTACAGAATCAACAGGCTTACTCAAGACATTATCATAACATGACTCAAGTGCCTATCACTGAAATAAACATAAATCACATACCTTGCTTCAGCAGTGGATGACTGTGATGGTGATGATGATGATGATGGTGATGGCAACACTTGTGGTGATGACAGACAGAAAGATGAGCCTTGCTTCCATGTTTTGATCCATTTTGATTTTGTCTCTCTCTCTCTCTCTCTCTCACACACACACACACACACACACACACACACACACACACCCACGCAAAGAGATGCAGATGATGATTAACAGGTGTAGAAATTCAAAAGGTATCTTTGAAATACCTACAGTTTTGGCTCATGGCGCGACCCTATCTGACTCACAATCTCTGTGGAAAAAGCACTAAATGAACACAAAATAACATGCAGTAAAAAAGATGCAGAAGATAGGGGTGACTGGGGCTAGTTGTCACACTGGGAAGCCATCACACGAGGTACATCTCAGTAACTATAAGGTTTTGAATTTGATTTGAATTTGAAACTTGAATCAATGTAATATACACCATATAATATGGCAACATGCCCCAAGGAAACTTTTTCTTGGGCAATTACAGTGAAATATTTTAATTGGATAGTCATGACTCTATGGTATGTGTCTAAACAGAATATACAATTAAAAAACAAATATTCTCAAAACAAATTGTACCCTTGAGAAATAGTCACTGGAGTAAAACATGTGGCAACTTCCCTCCGTCTCCTCTACAATATTTCCCAAGTATGCTAGTTGTTTTCTTCTGCTGCAGTAAGTGTTATAGATGTACAGTAAGCTTTTCTAAAACACCACCTACATTTTGAGGGAAAAAAAACAAGATTTGTTTTCCGAACCTGCCAAGAGTCCTTGCCACAGCTCACAGGCACAAATTCAGAAGTGTTTTCTTGCCGTTGCTTTGATAAGAAATGGCTGCTAAAAATATAAATCCATGTGCATAGAGTTCATATTTTGGGTAACTCACCTGCCAACCAACAGAAACTCTCCAACTAGGCGGCGGCGTCTCATGGCCATGAGGATGCCACGCACGGTCATGCCCTCGCAGAAACACGCCACCACACGAGCTTTGGGCAGGTGGCTCCTGAGCTTATCGAGAAGACGGTCGAAACTCTGTTCTCCAGCATTGCTGTAGATCTTGTCAGAATGGGCAATACAGATGCCCTCCTTTGCTGCCATGTCTTTGAAGGCCTCCATTCCACTCTCACCGTAGTTCCCTGAAAATGAGAGATTGAATGATTTTTCAAAAACTTTGGGCCATCACACCATCATATCAGTTTCAGTTTGTGGATATTTAAAGGATAAAATCATTATATTATTATAAAATTAAAGTATTATATTATTATTTTTAAAATTATATTGTCTATAAAATATATTTATATTAAATATTATTTTATTATAATTTTAATTAAACGTTTATTTAATAAAATAGTTTATTGCATAAATATAAAACTTTATTGTTTTTAATATAAATTAGCTTGGAATTGTACAGCTATAATGAAACTGTGACAGAAATGGCCATCACAAACGTCATTTTGATTGGTTCACAAAACAATCCACAGTGAAATGTGATGCTCAATCTGTTAAACTCGTGCTGATATGGCCTTGTTAATATCTTCAGGAGAATATGAAGAGCTGTAGGTGCTACACTCAGTCAGGAACAGCACACATTTTAGCTAACCCTCCCACATTTTATTCTCATCATTAGTTCTTCTTATGTTTACAAATAAAATCTATCCAACTTTCTCATTATTACCATGACTTGACTGGGTGGGCCAGTTGGGGGGAGTAGTGAAACGCTTGGTACAGTAGATTGAACACTAATTTTGAGGAATCATGGAAACCATGGAAATTTTCATTTCTCGTGAAAGCTTGTACTGCTGAACTGAAACTAACTGAAATTGAAACGTCAAATTTATGGCAAAGTCTCTGAAAATATCATTTATGTTCTACAAAAGTGTCCTTTTCTGTGCTTTGTTTCCTGAATATATTCAGTAAGAAATAAATACAGAGTTCACTTTTTCATGCTTTGAAAAACTAATGAAAAACAGGCCATGGTGCCCCTCTTTCATAAAGCGTCAGGGGTAAACTCCCCCAATTTACATAAAAATCAGGTCACCTACTTTTGTGTGAGGAATGTTCCCAGTCTTCACACATTTTATGAGGTGCGAATTTGATACAATTGCAAAGATGTCTTGATAAAGAGCAAACATACACCTTCATTTCACTCAAATACAGTAAATCGACTTTCACCTATTTTTCCAAATCAATGCACAAGCATCCTAATTACACCCGAGATTATGAGTTCTGATAATGGAGATTACGAGGATTAAAACAACATTCACAAGATCATTCCAGTGATGGAGCTTTGCTAAAAAATATTAGGAGTGAGCGTAGCGGTTAAGAGTCTGAACTCGTAACCTAAAGGTTGCAGGGTCAAATCTGGCTGAGGTGATATGTGAACCGTAAGAATCACCATCACGTCCCAGAGGAAAACACTTAACCCCAGGTTGCTTTTAGCACTCCAGAGAGTAAGCAGTATCTGCAAGGTGAGAAATGTCCATTACTGCTCAGGAATTGTATAAAATATGGAGGGCTTTTGCTAAAAATGCATCAGAAATTGGTCATTTCTTGCATACAGTACATTTTCATGTACCCATCATATATGTCTCAGTATTATAATAAACATTCAAAAGGTTTGGGTCAGTAAGGTTTTTAAAAAGAAATGAACACCTATATTCAGCAATTATACATTACATTTATAGACAGTGTTACAAAAATTCAATTTGAAATGTTTTTGCACTTTTTGTTCATCAATAAATCATGGTTTCTATAAAACAATTAAGTAACAGCTGTTTTTGTTCATAATAATAAGAAATGTTTCTTGAGAAGCAAATCAGCACTGAAGAATGAACTAATGATGCTGAAAATTTGATTTTGCAATCAAAAAATATATTACAATAACATAATATATCTTAAATTATATTAAAGCAGAAAACAGTTACTATAATTTTAATAAAATTTCATAATATCACTGTTTTTACTCTATTATTAACAGCATTAGTAAGCATAAGAAATCTTAGCAAACCACAAACTAGTGTCTAAATGATAAAATGTGAAATATTCATATGAAATATTATTGTAACACTTTAACTACTTTTAAATATTGTTTTGTAACCCTTCTACTAACTTTAAATATTATTTTGCTATTCTTTAACTAACAGATGCAAATTAATGATATCACCCTCCATTTTTCTGACCCTCCATTTACTTCAAAATACAAGCATCAAGTATTAGCAATGAATTTGAATTATTCTGTGATGTTTTGTGCTTTGTCTTATTTTAGAAGATCCTGATCTGTTCGCTAGAACTACAGAAATCAGTATGATGATACCAAAATGTACCTTTACTGAGCAATATTTTCTATATTTAGCATCCTTGTTTTGTATTTCCATTGTGTAAATAATCAAGGGATAATTAATCAAATCTAAGAGCATAACCTATGCATAACTTGACTTGACTATCAAACACGTCTCATTCTTCATCTCTGTGAAGTCTTAGATTTGAGAAGTGTACTTCCAAATGCGCATGACTTCTTCTCTAATCTCTCTCCTCAGGGAATATATTCTTCAAATCTTTCCCTCCATTCCTCTGTGCCAGTTCGGTGAATTAATTCCCTCGCTGCACTCAAACTTTAGTAGAACCTTCTGTCTCAGATAAAAATGGATATATAATTAAAAAAAAATAGAGTTACATAATATTTTACAGGTATTTCATCAATAAATGGCAGAAAACAAGTGGTCCTGTATTCCAAAAGGTTGGTCACAAGAAGCAATAACAAATGTGGTTAAAATGACCTCTGCACATAATAACCGAGATACTCTGATGACCTCAACTTTTCTTTCCCTCCTACAGAGAGACAGACGCTGCAGCAGCGACAAGTCTTTAAACAGTGTGTGCACTCGCACAGGAAAATTCATTAAACGCCCACATACACTGAAAACAGAGCTAAAGATGTAAATGATCATCATGATCGCCTTTCAGCTAATGATTTTTGTTTGTTCTATGGTCTGACATGAGGCCAAAAAAGGCCATAACAAAAGCGCAGTAGCAACACAATACATGAGCATGTCTATTAACCATTCGCTCTGTGTACGCTGTATGCAAAGCATCATGGGGTGTTTTCAAACATCAAAGACACTCTTGAACATGATGAAACAACAGACAGACAAATCTTTAGAAAGGTACGATGCTGCTTGACAGATTGCCTGGCTGGCCTTAGTTTGAAAGGAAACTTTTGCATTTCAATCCCTTTAATAAAATACATTTTATAAAAAGACAGTAAACCTCACTACCATACACACAGCTTTCATTTACATACTCCTTCAGTAATTTCACTGGTTATTTTCATGTTGAACTAGGGCAAAAACACCTATTCTCCATTGGTGTTCAGCATGTTGATTGACAAGCTGGGTTAAACACAAGTCAAATCAAATGTGACTACAAACATTTGTTCTATTTTATCAATAGAGCCCACAAATTACAAATGACAGTATGATATAATACAAATGGAGCTACAGATGCCAGCAAATGAATCAACATTATGGTGTATTTCACGGCTCCTTGTTCTGTATGTGGGTGAAAACTGTGGTGGGCTCCATATTTAACTACCTGCTGGCAATTAACACCTGTCTGTGAGGTCATCAATCTTCTAGCCAAACCGCTTCAGTTTGTAATATTCAGTAAACAATGAAACAAGGATAATATTTAATAGCTAAGTAAAACCATGAACAACATTTGTCATTCCTTGAAATAAAACAGTAGATTAAATAAAATATATGTGACCTGGACCACAAAACCAGTTATAAGGGTCAATTTTTTTTGGAAACGGAGATTTATACAGCATCTGAAAGCTGAATAAATAAGCTTTCCGTTGGTGTCTTATGATAGGACAATATTTGGTTGAGATACAACTATTTGAAAATCTGGAATCTGAGGGTGCAAAAAAATCGAAATATTGAGAAAATCGCCTTTGAAGTTGTCCAAATGAAGTTCTTAGCAATACATATTACTAATCAAAAATTAAGTTTTGATATATTTTCAGTAGGAAATTTATAAAATATCTTCATGGAACATGATCTTTACTTAATATCCTAATGATTTTTGGCATAAAAGAAAAATTTATCATTTTGACCCATACAATGTATTGTTGGTTATTGCTACAAATATACCCGTGCTTCTTATGACTGGTTTTGTGGTCCAGGGTCACACATATATATATATATATATATATATATATATATATATAACTATTTATAATATATACTGCCTGAGTTAGCAATATACAGTAAAGTTTGCACCCAGGTTACTATTTAATATTCATTAGTTATAACCAGTAAAAAACTGTTTTGTTACTTGAATTTGAACTTAAGATGAAGTTATTAAGAAAATTAAAAACTATAAGATATACAGTATATTATATAAGAAACTGCAATTGCTAAAACTTAACTCCCTTTAAAAGGAAAAAAGAGAGAGAGAGAGAGAAAAAAATTCAAACAATAATAAGATAAAATCTCGGTGGTACTAAATAGCATTGCTATGTACATTCAAGATATAAAGTTTGACTTAATGCATGGTGTTAAATCTTTTGTCACCAAGTGGCACATGCTGCATCAGAGACATAAACTCTTTATGAGGACTCCTTAAAAGATGTGCCATTTCCCTCTATGAATAATAAAGATATTTCGCTGTTTAGGCCAAGATAAAGCTGAACCGCAACAGACAGAGTAATACAGTATCACCTAATGAAAGCTGTCTGTAAAATCTCTCACTTTGAGAATGTGGAAGATTTAACACTTTAAATAATAGTTTTACATGCTTTTGGAGATCTGCCTTTCTCACTGGAAGACTTTTGTGAAATACTAATGCAAGGAAGAAATTAAACCTCCAGAACTAAAAAATGAATGGGCTCAAAAGAAAAATAAAAGAGTTGCAGGGCAGATTTAGCTCTTTTAAGAAGCGTTGTGGAAAATCTCATAGTAACCGTGAAGAAAAATACTTCCCCGAGGAAGAAGATCACGTACCTTCAGTGTGAATGGCAGACACGTAGGTCCAGTTGTATCTTTTGACGATGTCCACCATCGCTCTGGCCTGCTGGGCGTCAGAAGGCACCACCCTCATAAAGTACTTGTACAAAGACTTATCGCTGAGATCCATACTGGTTGCCGAATACGCAATCTGGGGAATGTTGAAGAGCTGAAGGAGATTCTGAACCTGGATGGCCACAGAACTGGATCCAGGTCCGATCAGCCCCACAATGGGCTTCTTCCCTTTCATGGGAGTCCCTCCACCTTCGGTTGTACACTTAGATATGCCTTCTTCCTCCTCGGCTGAGACTAGAGTGTCACGGATGAACTCGATACTCTGTTCCAGAGCCACAGCCGAATGCCAGCAGGAGTCTCTGATCTCGCAGCCCAGCGTGATGTTGGGTAGGATGTGCGGGTCCGCATTGATGCGGTCCAGGGTGTGCATCATGGCCTCCACCCGCTGGATGCCATACTGCTCGCGTACAGCGCCGCACTTGCGCTCGTGAACCTTGTCGGCCGGCGGCTGATGATGGACGGAGAAAAGAGCCCCGATGATGATGTCGCCGGGAATGTGTGCCAAGACGCGTCGCTCGCTGGCTTGGGCCTTCGCTAAAATGTCTGGCCGTGTAGGACCCAATCTGTCTCCGAGCAGCACAAACACCAGCAAATGTAAAATCCCCATTTCCTCGGCCCTCTCAGATCAGAGTGTCGAATACTGGTAGGTCCCTCATGGCATCTGAAAGAGTCACAAGAAGCAGAAATATTCAGAACAATATCCCTGGAGATCATCAACCTCCCACTGAATCACAGAGGTGCATATTTGTGAGAGTCGTGATAAGGATGAGCTGTCGCCAGGGCAACGTCTTATTCTAAAGTGTGAGGATTTTTCTGCCTTCCTTGAAATATCTCGAGATCAGGAGGAAAACAAAGTTGAAAGGCACATGAAGAAGTTCTGGTAGATCTCAGTAATGAGATGCATCATTAACAATGACCTGTTGGAAACAAAGAGCATGTAAATCTTTAAATATGTATTGATTCTGATTCATGTATTCGTTCAGAATCAAAACCTCAGAGATTTTCCACAACACAGAGACCCAGAGGATAATGATCTTATGCAGATTTCCAGCCACTGAATATTTATATTGCCTCTTTAACCTCTTTTCATTACTGTAAATGAATTATTAATTTCATTAAAATGAGTTACACAGTTTAGAGAAATAAATACAGAATTCCCAAGAATGATTTTTAGTTACTTATATGTGAGCCATTATATCATAAAACATATTGTGGTGTTTCCTTCAGTTTACAGGGTCTGAGGGCTGTATCTCATACTTTTACAGATCACTTGGGGAAATCACACCATATGTCATGTCAAGAAAACACAGGACTGTTTTTGATGTCTAACCACAATTTATAGTACTTTTTGTTGCAGTAGACTGATAGAAACCCACTGTATGAACACAGAACTTCATGTATACTTAATAAGATTGATTTGCTGTGCTCAAAATGCAGAGCTGGTATTGGTATATAGATGCACTATTTATGTTCTTCTATTGCTAGGTTTTGCTGTCTCATTCCAAAGAAACTATGATTAATTTTTAAAGAGCAGGAACGTATATCTTCAGCTTTCCAACTCAGCAGAAAACTCTGAATTCTTCTAACACAAAATTGTTGGACAAACGTATAAAGTGCATTCTGTTCAATTGGATCCGTGACAAACCACCAACAGTTACTCAACAGTACAGACAAATGCATTCTGCATAGAAAGCTTGCTACGGTTGACATGCTTGTTTTCTTTTTTGTAGACGTTGTACATTAATTTATCTATGCGATTGTTCATTTAAACAACAAATTAATAACTGAAAAAGGTGCCAAACATAAAAGTTAGATTCAAGAAGCATTCGCTGCTGCCTGAGCTCTCCGTGGTGCTGAAATACAGTCTGAAGCGTCAACCATAAACCAGTGAATTTGAATCAATGAATAATAATAATGTGGCGGAATACCCCTTCATATTTTGCCATAACACATAACGTTACTTAAGAACTTGATGGACAAATAAAACATATGACCGTTCAAATGAACAGAAACAGGACCATGAAATTAAGCTTGAGGCATTAGACCTCTGATGAAAAAGTGTCAAATAACATCATGAATAGTAATGAAATCAGCAATGATAATATAACTCACCGTTCGGTCGTTAATTTGGTCCATTGCTCGTGTTCTCACAACCGAAGTGTCTCTGGGTGTATGAGCGCGTGCGATGCGCGTTCACTTCAGCGACAACTCTCGCGCGCGTCACGTGACTTAGAAAAACATTTACATCTCATATTCATTCTCATATCTACATCAGTAGAGGTTATTATTATTATTATTATTATTATAATTATTGTATGCCCATAAACCTCCAAGATATGTTTTAAAACTGCAAGATTATATATATTTTTCATTGGAGTAGGCTACCCGTCCTATGTTTCATGAACTTCTCAACCGATTAGTTGAGGTAAATATATATATATATATATATATATATATATATATATATATATATATATATATATATATATATATATATATATATATATATATATATAAAATTAAAGATCAGTATGAAAAGTTTCGACAATCTGGTATTTCACTTACTAGAAAACGCTTTTATTAGAATTCTTCCCCCTAAGAGTGAGAGTAAAGCGCTGGTGCAGAATTTCTGACACTTATCTCAGTCATACGGGCACAGCGCCATCACCTGGTATATCAGAATATTAGATTCTTTATTACAGATTAGTGCTACTTCACACCTTTTTGTTTTACAACCTCTGAATCATTCAGTCTCAAGTACCCCTTCATCAACAATAAAGCAGAAATAACTCATAATTTACAGGATATCATTTCGTTTAATCAAATTTAATTGCCCATTATTTAAATGATTCACTTTTAAACCAAAACAATTGATACTACTGTGAGTGAAAAACGGACTTACGTAACTCCTTTTGAGGCTCCAGGATTGTGCCCAGACCATCTGAGCTGTAAAGAAGAGAGAAGCATAAGGTAAGAAATTGAAATATCTACCTCTGTATTTTACTACAGCTGTAGCCCAGTTTTACATATTCATTTGTACTTGTTTTTGGGAATTACTATTAAATCACCTTCATATATCTAGTCATACTATTCAGGCCTACATAAAATATTTAATAGTAAAATATGTAATGCTTGCAAAGATGTTTTTCTGAAGAAAATCCAACTGAGGCTGTGAATAGATGCGTTTTCAAACATTTATTATTAATAATATGCAATTTATATACAGGTTTAAGAGAAAGTTTTATAGATTTATTTTTGTGTCCATTTTATATAAATATTTTCCATGTTTTATGTACTTTTTATGAAGAGTTTTATATAATTTACATAGTTTTATATGAATGGTGTTTTATATAATATATATGAAAGTGATTACAAATTAACTGTATACAATTCAATTAATCTGTAAGGTTATACATGATATCAATACAGCAATATACAGCTCCTCTATATTTTACCATATTACTATTAGCCTCTAGATGGCAATAACATACTTTTTATTTTGTAGAAAACATTTTAAAAAGGTAAAAATCTTATTTTGCTCAGGTTGTGGCATTAGCTGGTTATCACTTGACTTTATTATTATACTGTAGTTGTGTGATCCAAAACAAAACAACAGTTAATTCACATCCTCTGAGCCAGTTGCATAAACATAGACACTATAAGACTGCGTCGTAAGAACTAGTTTGACCAACTAGCAGTTAGCCAAGATAATCAGTCTCACTTTTCTGATTAAAATTGATCCAGTCTACATGTTTGTAACTGACTTTAAACAGTTATGATCAGTCTAGATGAAAACAAATTAGATGGCTAACTTCAGACTAGTCTAAGCAGTTTATGCAACCAGCCCCTGGTGTGTGGCAAGGCTGCAAATTAATATCACCTGATTCTAATTCTGTTGGTCTATTTAATGCTCTTTGCAGTTGCTTGCTTGTTATTGCAGTTGAGTCTGACATTGAAACATCGGTTTGGTATACTAACTCCTGCTCTCAGTTCTGTTTTATTGTTGATCTTAAAAACTTTTTTTGTTGGCATTGATTAGCCTTTGGCTAGTGCTTTGAGTGTCAAAATGCCTACTGAAAATCTGTCTGATAAACGCATGTCCAAGTTCAAAAATAAGGGCAAGGAACCAACGGTGAGCTGTTCATCTATTCTGGCAATTTTCCCTTTTAACTGTTCACACCTCAATCTATTGATGTTTCTACACCCTATCTGTGCTTGCAGAAAATGCGTGACCGCAGAATTGCAGAGTGCGTTGAGCTTCGAAAAGCTCAAAAGGTTGAAAGTATTATGAAGAAGAGAAATATTTCATCTGTGGGAGATGAGGAGCCTGTGTCACCTGAGTATAACACTGACAACAAACAGGTGTTTGCAAGTTAAACCTTTAATTAGAATTTAAACTTTTAGAATACTCCTAAAACTCAGTTTATATTTTAAGGTCATATCTGAAACGATTCAAGAAATTGTTGCCAATGTGAACAGTGTCTGCCCAGAGAAGCAGAGACAAGGTTGTCAAGCAGCTAGGTACGGTAACCAGTCTTAACTTCATCAGTAATCTCAAAACGTCTTATAGAGCATTACCAACCTTCAAATTGATGCCTAAAGGAAGCTGCTTTCTCGGGAGAGGAACCCTCCCCTGAAGGAGATCGTAGAAGCTGGTCTTCTGACTCGCTTTGTGGAGTTTCTAGGAAGGAATGATGACCCCACTTTGCAGTTTGAAGCTGCCTGGTCTCTCACTAATGTTGCATCTGGCACCTCCTGGCACACACAGCAGGTTGTAGAGCACGGGGCAGTGCCAGCGTTCATTGCCCTGCTGGCTTCACCAATGCTGAACATCAGTGAACAGGCTGTCTGGGCTCTAGGCAACATTGCAGGTGAGAATACTTCAATGCAACTTCATCTGTATCCTAAAAGAAAGTGGCACGTCGTACTCTAATGCTTGATGAAACTTTGGTACTTGAGTGTTAAGAAGTAAAGTACTAACTAGTTCTGAAGATTGAAAACTACTTGCTAACGTGTTCATTCACCCTTTTAGGTGATGGTCCATCATATCGAGACGCCCTGATTGACTGTGGCGTCATCCCTGCGCTGTTGGCACGGCTCACGCCAGATGCTCCTGTGAGTTTCTTCTGGACACCCTGCATCTCTAGATTTGTAAGTGTAAATGCACAATGTAATTTTTTATTTTTTTTTCAGGTGGGGTACCTTCGCAACCTTACATGGACCCTGTCAAACCTTTGTAGGAACAAGAATCCCTTCCCTCGCTTCAGTGCGGTCCAACAAATGCTCCCCTCCATAATCCAACTGCTCCACCATAGTGACAAATCCATCCTGTCTGATGCATGCTGGGCCATTTCGTACCTCACTGATGGACCCAACGAGCGGATTGATGTGGTCATTAAGACTGGAATCCTTCCACGGTTGGTTGAGCTCTTGGGATTTGAGGAACTCGCTGTGGTGGTAAGTACCCTAGTGTTTCTAACTTTCTGGTGTTGAATTGCTTTAAAGGAGTTTCTCTAATATGATCTAGACACCAGCCCTACGTTCAATTGGGAATATCGTGAGTGGTTCAGACCTGCAGACGCAAGCGGCCATCGACGCAGGCGTGTTGAGTGCTTTGCCCCAGCTGATGCGACACCCTAAATCCAGTGTTCAGAAGGAGGCAGCTTGGGCAGTGTCCAACATTGCAGCTGGACCCTGCCAACAGATCCAACAGCTCATCACGTGTGGATTGTTGGCTCCTCTAGTGGATCTCCTAAGGAATGTATGTCGTAACTGATGTTTTTTTGGCATGCTGAATGTCTTCTGCCCACGCGGAGTTGCCTATAAAATGTTCTGGGTTGAATTTGATGGTTTGCTTCTAAAGCTGGGCATAAAACGAGGCCAATTATACAAACCGCCCCTCCTGGGGCTTCTTGAAGTGTTGCATTTCCATTTGGCTAAAGTATTTAACGTGCTTTGTGCTTTGAGGTAATTATATGGAAAAGAGTTACACGTGGCTATACTGAATTTGGTCTTCTGCAAGAATTTCTGACGGTTTCTAATGTTTTCAGTTATCCATTATTTGACTCCGATAATTGCTGCTATGGTAGTCTGATTTTTGCATCTGTTTGTGAATGCTGCTATTTGGGGTTCATAAATGGATGTCTATTTGGTAAACCCATTGGGCAATCCATCGATTGACCAGGTTCCGTGACTCATTGGGACACTTTTTGTACCTCTTCAAATTGTTTTGCAGGGCGACTTCAAAACCCAGCGGGAGGCAGTATGGGCAGTGACCAACTACACGAGTGGTGGGACTGTGGACCAAGTTGTTCATCTGGTCAAGTGTGGCACTTTAGAGGCCATCTTGAACTTGCTTCAAGTTAAAGACACCAAGACTGTCCTGGTCATCCTAGATGCCATAAATAATATTTTCTTGGTGAGTCCAACATGTGATTTCAAAGAGAATATGTAACTCCTACTGCAACTCCCAGTGCTTGGTGTTGTGAGGGATATGCTAAAATATTAACTGTGTGCCTTCCGCAGGCTGCTGAGAAACTTGGGGAGGTGGATAAGCTTTGTTTGCTGGTAGAGGAAGTGGGAGGGCTGGACCGAATTGAGTTTCTTCAAAACCATGAGAACAATGCTGTTTATCGGGCAGCTCAAGCTCTTATTGAGAAGTATTTCAGTGAGGTGGGTATCTTAAAGGATTTTGTTTAGGATGGGACGTTTCTTGTTAAACACTGTTGTAATTTGTGTGCAAATGCACTTTGATCTTGTGACACTGAAAAGTCCCCCTCCCTCCTCAGGATGGCGACGATCAGGGTCTGACAACTGAAGCCACAGATGCAAACTTTGTCTTTGGAGCATCTGATGTCCAAAAGAGATTTGACTTCTGATTTCTTTTATTAAAAAGCTTCAACTGAATAAATATTTTTGCATTATGTTCTGGCCTATTTCTTTTGCGCTCAGATTTCAGGGCAAGGCAGTTGTTATAATTTGTACAAGAGAATTTAATATGGCCATGCTGGCAAGGTAGGTTGACACTTGTAGGCCTGGTTTCACAGACAGGGCTTAGACTAAGCCAGGATTAGGCCATAGTTCAACTAGGACATTTAAGTATTTTTATAAACGTGCTAAGAAATCATTACTGGGGTGCATCTTGAGACAAAAGAAAGGCACTGCTATATTTTATTATCCGTCACTGCAAGTATTTCAGTTGAAATGGCTGAGACTCACATTTTTAGTCTAGGCTTAAGCCTTGTCTGTGAAACCAGGGGTAGCTAACACCAGAGCCACCTTAATGTCATAAGCCTCATCACAAATGGCCTGTTTTGTTGACCGTATACACGGGTAACATTGGTTTTGTGTCATCGTAATAGTGTAAATCTGAAACTGTCAGTGACTCGCTCTCAGGGTTGTTATAACCATATGTGAGTTTCTTTGAACTTAAAGGATAGTTTCTGGTCCCCACTGGCATCAATTGTACATCCTTTCCTTGCTTGGTTAATAGAATTGTCACTTTTGGGTGAACTATCCTTTTAACGTGTTTGCTAATTCATCTAACAGCCAACGATTCGCATCAATTAGCTTTTTATACTGAAGAAGCTGCATAGGAGTTTTACAGTGCCAGTTTTACAGTCTCTCTCTCTCTCTCTCTCTCTCCCCCCCCCCCCCCCCCCCAAAAAAAATCCTGGTCCGTTACATGCAATTTTAAATGGGTAAATTACAACCGTTTCACAGCACTTGTTTTGAATGGCAAGTAATCTTTCACAAGAAAATGTGTGCTTTCACCTTGACATCTTTGCAATTATGAACTCTTGCTCTGGATAAACTAATATTAATGAACGCAGCTTCAATGACTATTTGCACTGGCAAAAACAAAACGGTGGAATGTGAAATGCTCCATTTACTACAACTGCACACATTTTGGTCAATCAAAATACTGTATTAAGAGTAACTTGGTTCTTTGAAAAACCCTCTGAACATGCCCCTGTACAATAAATCTATAGCTTGTCCTTGGACAAACATGAAGAGCTTTCAGAATTTATATAACACATTCATGCTTCATTATGTATCAAACCAGAGAAAATGATTCCCACTTCTATTCAGAGAATAGTAGTTCTCTTATAGTCTCTTAATTTAATCATCACATTCATCCTCACTGTCATCATCTTTTTCCTTTTCTTTTTCCTTTGGTGGAGCTACTGGTGGAAGATCTAGTCGGGCCCATGACATTGGTTCTGCCTTCTTCAACACAACCTCAATTTTGGTAGCCATCATGTTCACCAAGCTTTTACTTGCATCAATTACCTAAAGGGAAAAGCAAATGGAAAAGTCTTAGAATAATCAAATAATTTGATGCATTACTTGTATTGTGGTGCTGAAATTTCTGTTAAAGCAATAAGCCTCAAAAAGCTGTGATTTACACTGATTTTAGAACAGCTAAGTGGTGTTGATAGGAATGACGTGGAGTGGAAACCCCCTATGACTGCAACTATACATTACATATTAAATACATTGTATACGCTTCAGCTTTAATGAAAGAATTTTATATAAGTACTTTAAAAGGCTATACTTACCCCCCACAAACTGATCTGCTGTTCAAATTCTTTCTCTCCTTCAAATATAATGTGGATTTTGAGCTGCAAGAATAAAATACATTTTAAATCTTGCAAATAAATGTAAAATTATTCAGTAAAATATTGAGTACAGGAGTTAGTAGTTATATATATATATATATAAAAAAAACACACCTATGAGACTTTCTATGTAATGTCAGCATAAAATCCAACAGAAATGACCTTGGTGCCTTACCACAGTGCTGTTCCCGTCCACTGAGCTCAGCTCTGGTACTGAATTTTTGGCATAAATGGAAATGATGACCTGACTTCCTGTTTGGTGCCAATCAAACCTGCATGGCACAACCTTCTTTCCCTATGTACACATAGAAAAATGGCATCCTCTGCTTAAAATAGAATTCACATGTAAATGTATTCAACATTATGGCCTTCAGCAAATTATTTGTTCATTTGAAACTTGGATATTGGCCTGCAAAAGGCCAGATTCTCTAAAATGTTTTATTGGACAGGATGTGAAAAAACTAAAAAATCCAATTAAAGTAATATAGTGCTTTGACTTTTAAATCTCATGGTAGACACTTACTGTATCTTTTTTCTTCCACTGATGCTTTCCTCGGGTACAGCCCTCCTGAGACAGAAACGTGTTGAAGTCTGAGGTTTTCCTTTTACAGCAGCTCCAGTATTTCATCCTTTTATGAGGAAGGATAAAAAGAGGAATTAATTGCAGAATCCGTGGATATATCTGAAATTTCCCCATTTACACTTTTCTAGTACTTTTTAGCAGTAGTATTCAGTTTTGATCTGACACTAATTTACCCTTCATGGAAGATAGGTACACCAGCATGATACAAACATGTGTCTTCATCACTGTCTGGTCCGCTGAACGTCTGAAAAACAGAATAATGAGAATCCATTGTTTATTATAGACCAAAGAGACTCAACGTGCCATGGATTCTAATCGGAGAAGCAGGCAGAGAGAACAGTACCTTACTGCAGCCTCCATTCTTACAGGACGTGCCTATCTTAATTTCATCACTATCCTCCTCTATAATACAAGAAAGAGAATAAAATGCATCAGAATAAAAGACAAATATAGAAAGGTAGGGAAAAGGATGGTTGGGCTATTCTTACCCTTTATCTCCTGTGCATTTTCCTCAGTTAATTTAAGCTTTTCTAAAGCCTGTTTGAGCGAAGGAAAGATCTTCTGTTGTAGAATGCAGAAAGGCTCATCTGGACTACAAAGACAATTAAAAAGGGCTGTTTTCAGTCATTTATCCTTAAGAGGTCGTAACATCAATGTGGGTTTTGGCTGGGTGAACTGTTAATGAGAAGAACTTGCTCTCTATAGTAGATTTAATGCTGCATTACTTCATCTTCTGAACATCTGAAATAATGAGCCTGAAAATATAAATAGGGAAAACCCTGTCCTCTTCAAGTGTGCTTTTACCTTGGTCGCTGAATAGACTCTATAGGTTTTGGTGCTTGGGTGATGCATTCATTAAACTTTGGCTTCACATCATTCACACTCTTTTCACCAGAGGACTTCACGTCTGGTTTAACAGGCTCAGAGGGCTTCTCCTGATTATGAGGGCCTTTCGTGCAACCCTAAAAGATTCATAAAAACTGTTTTAAGACTCCAGCCACAACTCTATCTATGCAAACGTTCAACGCTTCAGTCTAATCACATACGAGCACTCACAGCAATACTGAGGAAATCCGAAAAGTCAGTTGTTCGTCTCTTGCAGCAAGACCAACCCTGGGAAGCAATGAAAGACACAATTTAATGGGTTTAACTCTGAGTAACATAACAATGGAAAGGTTAAATTTCACATGAATAAGTAAACTGATCTTCTTGCATGTCCATACCTTCAATGCATCGTGAAACACTGGCACTCCGGGGTGGTATGTGCATGCGTCTAAGGATAAGAAGTGGTTGATAGCGTGAAATGTAACGTCAGAAGAATATAGTCAGTGTAGATCAAGTTTGCTACTCCAACAAATGCCTTTTATAAACTTAATAATCATTTACTAAATCGGAGCTATTGATTAAGCATCATTCAAACGTTAATGACCAGCATTGTAGATGCCTCCTTAAATGAACATACCAAATGACCTTTAAATAAAATTAATATGGGACTCTTGAGAGGCGGTCGTGTTTCGGTAATGTTAGATGTATATCAATAAATGTTATTAAAGACAGAAGGTTTGTTTCTGCATTTAAACTGCTATCTACCATAGCAATCCGGCTATCGTTTGTTTGTTGTCTTACCATTTGAATTCTTGTCGGGATCAAAACGTTGTCCACATCCCTTATTATAACACAGTACAGACATAACGTATGACAGAAATTAAACGTATAGTGTACAACGTGGTCAAAAGGGAATGATCCAAAGTCTTGACTAGCTTGCTACTGCGGCTTCCCGTCGTAAGGTCCCTTCCGGAATCTTTCGTCAATTTCCGTAAATGATCGTGCAGCACTTCGGCTACAATCGGCTATTTTCGGAATGTCTCGGAATTAGTTGGAATGATGGGATCACAGAGTGAGAGATGGGATGCACCACCTAACGGAGTTGTGAATGAAAAACACAGACAAGGCAGTGCATGAAAATGAACCCTGTTCAATTCTATTCCACGCCGTCACACAATATATATATATATATATATATATATATATATATATATATATATATATATATATATATATATATATATATATATATATATATATATTTTTTTTTTTTTTTTCCGCGAAGAAAAAATCTAATTATCATGAATATGTTTTTATGTTGCAATAATCCTAAATGCGTTTTGAACGATATTCTAAAGAACATCAGTATTGTTTAGCTTAAACACATTAATCTAATTGTCTAATGTTTGTGTGAGATAAGGTTTAGATCATTTTGTTGCCATGGGACAGCAGCAACAACGGTTTCGTTTGCGCATTCACTGGACAGCGTGCACTCGTGAGCGCGCTTTAGGAGGTGCGCGCTCCGCTGATTACAGTCAACTGTGAGTGTCACTGAGTCCTGTATGGCAAAGAAGTGAAGGATGTAGTTTCACAAAGCGGGCTCTTGGATGACTGCAGAGCAGAGATTTCTTTCTCCCTAAGCCAGAGGTAAGAGCTCATTCACATATTTTGATGCACAAATTATCGGAGAACAAGTGACTGCTCGGTCTCAGTAACAACATCTGTTACTAGAGTCCACAGCGTTGAAAGTTTCCTTTGATTACAATCGCATTTTAATAGAGACTCTTGCGTTCATTAAAGAGAATCGGTTTTGTTTTACATGATCAAAGTTATTTACTTAAAATGCAATACAAAAATATAATGCGAAACCAGGTTGTTTGTCATTTATTCACATTTTTTCTTGTTGCACTTTACTTTAAAGAACATTTAAATATTATTTCAATATTATTTGTTTTTACCTGTATGGCTATTAACACTCATTTTTGCTCTTCGTTGCTGTTATCAATCTTGCAGTGAGATTACCATCTAACTCGCTTGTCAGTGTTTTGTGAAAGGGTATTACTGAGTCCACTGAGAACAGGGGTCAGGTATTTATTTATTTTTTGACAATTTAATCCAAACCAAGGGCTTCTTAATAAATAACTGCCTTCACATTTATGTGAGCAATAGGATATGTCTTTGTGAGATGAATGCTCTAGATTGAAATGGTTTACTGCATATATATCTCTCTTTTGCAGGATAACTGGATGATGGCATGGCTATAAACAGCTGCCCTGGGGGGAGTATGAGGATCTGTCTCACTAGTTTCTCCTTATTGCTCCTCCACCTGCTTCCTTGTTTGGGGCAACTGCAGGAGCCAGGGTCCTCCTCCTTTCAATTTACCGCCTCAATCTACAATGCCACCATTTATGAGAACTCTGCAGCTCGGACATACATTAGGACTGAGGTTAAAATGGGGATCCCTCTGTCAAAGTCTGGTCTTTTGGACATTAAATATTCCATTGAATCTGGAGATGATGAAGGGCTGTTTCAGGCTGAGGAATTTGTGTTGGGGGACTTTTGCTTTCTCCGCATACGGACTAACGGTGGGAGCGCTGCCATCCTGAACCGTGAAGTGCAGGATAATTATACATTAACGGTGAGGGCTACCGGCAAAGGTGGGCTGGAGGCTTACGTGACAGTTAATGTGCAAATTATGGACATGAATGACCTCCGACCTTTGTTCTCGCCCACTTCTTATGCCATTGATATTTCAGAAAGTTCTCCACTGGGAGCAAATGTGGCTCAGGTGACTGCCACTGACGCAGACATCGGCTCCAATGGCGAGTTTTACTATTTTTTCAAAGAAGACGTGGAGGAGTTTGCTGTCCACCCAACCAGTGGGGTGGTATCGCTCACAGCCAAGCTGAATGCAGATAAGAAAAGCAGATTTGACCTTGAGGTTTTAGCAGTGGATCGTGGAATGAAGGTTTATGGGAACAGTGGTATTAGCAGTACAGCCAAACTAGTAATCAGTGTTGTGCGTATCAATGAGTTCGCTCCAACGCTGACTGCAGTCGCACGTTACCCTTTAATATTAGACAAAGAGCCAGTTTATGCCATTGTTACTGTAGAAGATTTGGACGAGGGACCCAATGGAGAAATTGAATGGGTTGCCATCATTGCAGGTGACCCTCAGGAGCAGTTTGTCTTTGACAGAGCTCCACTTGGAAATGAATACAAGCTGAAGACATCTGAACCAGTCAACTGGGATAAATTTCCTTATGGTTGCAATCTCACTTTTCAAGCCAAAGACCGAGGAACACCACCAAGATTCTCCAACACTCAGTCTGTTCAGCTCTTAGTAAAAAAACCACAGTCTGTGCAGGTGAGTTTCGAAAAAAAGATTTACAAAACCTCAATTATTGAGATTGCACCACCAGGGACCATAATAGAGACTGTGAGGATATCTCCAAGACCGCCGGTCGTCAGCTATGCTCTAAGCCTGACCTCAGATTCAATTTATTTTATCATTAATCCACTCACTGGTGTCATCTCAACAGTGCAACAGTTTACCACATTAAAACAGCAGCTCTTCAATTTAGAGGTGATGGAGACAGTAAGTGGCATGACAGCAAAGGTGCAAATCACGATTGAGGATGCTAACGACAACTACCCAGTGTTTACCAGCACATCTTACGAAGTCTCTATCAATGAGAGCGTCCCAATTGGCACTGTCATTCTCACGATATCAGCGGTGGATGATGATAAAGGTGATAATGGGTGCATAACATACAGCATAGCCAGTTTTCAGCCTCTTCCATTTATCATCAACCAAAATACAGGAGAGCTGACGACATCCAAAGAACTGGATTTTGAATCGTCTTTGGAGACATATGTGTTCGCCATCCGAGCCTCAGACTGGGGATCGCCTTACAGACGAGAAAGTGAAGTCAATGTCACGGTACAAGTGTTGAACATTAATGACAACCAACCTCTTTTTGAGCGTGTGTCATGTAAAGGTACGATAGGACGCGATTTTCCTGTGGGTCAGACGATCATCATAATGTCTGCCATTGATATCGATGAGCTTGGGTTGGTTAAATATAAGATTCTATCTGGAAATGAGCAAGATGTCTTCATTCTTAACCCGGACTCGGGGATGTTGTCATTAAAAAGACCCCTCTCTTCAGTGAGTGTAAAGAATGAACAGTTCAACTTGAAAATAGCTGCGTCAGATGGCGAGCTGCTCTCCGCACCCACCTTTGTAAATATATCAGTGGTCAGAGGCAGAATGCCAGCAAGAAGTTTCAATTGTCGAGACACAAAAGTTGCACAGAAGTTAGCTGAGAAACTTCTGAAAAGAGCCACTGCCATTAGCAAATCCAAAGTGGAGGAAGGCTACACAGATCTATTTTCTGTCAACAGACAGACGCCTCAGTTTGAATCCTTTCCGTCCGACATTGTAGTTCGTGAGGACATGCCCGTGGGAGCCAGTGTCCTTCAAGTGAACACAAATGATGGTGACACAGGCTTCAATGGTCGCATTCTGCATGCCATATCAGATGGGAACATTGACAGCTGCTTCAATATTGGCATGGAAAGTGGCCTAATATACATCTATCAGCCACTAGACCGTGAACGATCAGATCGGTACCTTCTCAACATAACTATCTATGACTTGGGTGTTCCACAGAGATCCAGCTGGAGATTACTGACAGTTATCGTTGATGATGTGAATGATAATAGCCCAAAATTCTCCCTTGAGAGCTATACTGCCATTATATCAGAGAATGCAGCTATCGGCACGGAAGTGATCCAGGTCACAGCCTCAGATGAAGATCTCGGTCAGAATGGCGAAATCTCATACACCTTGTTAACAAACATCCCTTTATTTGCCATTAACAGCGAGACCGGCTCCGTTTATGTGTCTGGTCAGTTGGACAGAGAGTCCGTCTCGGAGTTCAACCTCAAAGTTCAGGCCAGGGATAAGGCAGAAAGAGGGAATCAGATGTTCTCAGAGACAGCACTGAGAGTCTACCTCGAGGATGTAAATGACTGTGCCCCAATGTTTATTCCCAGGAGCTACAGTTGTCGTGTGTTGGAGGACCTTCCTATAGGTGCAGTTATAGCTTGGCTGCAAACGCAAGATCCTGACATTGGATCTGGAGGATGGGTGAGATACTCCCTGCCCAATGATTTCAATGGAACATTTAAGATTCATCCTGAAAGTGGTGCCATTAAGGTGGCCAAAGACTTGGACTATGAGAAGCAACAATTTTACAATCTCTCGGTGGTTGCAGAGGACTTGGGTTTTCCAGTCAAGCTTCGCTCTGAGTCTTATCTTGAAGTGGAAGTCATTGATGTCAGCGAGAACCTCAACGAGCCATATTTCTCAGAATTTGCAGTGAGGGGCACTGTGAAGGAAAACTCTCGGCATGGAACAAGTGTCCTCCAGGTGACTGCTCAAGATGATGACAAGGGCAGAGACGGAGTGATCAGATACTCTATCAAAGCTAGAAGTGGTCTTGGAAGGTTCTCCATTGATGAAGAAACAGGTATCTATAGTTTGATTCTTTATGTGCCTTTTGGTTGTGCTGTCTGCTATTCTTTGTCTTTTTTGAAGACTAACCAGTCCTGAGTCGATGCTTGCACAATAAAACAAAACCTGTGAAAATGGTTGTGAATTTATGCCCTAACATTTTACTGCAGTGTGCTGACTGAATGGTATTAAAAGGTCACGGTGACGTTATTTCTCTTGGCAATGAATTTGTGCTCTGAGTCTACAATTGCCTCTGAAATTGCCGCCACTGGAGAAGACCACTGACCTAGAAAGGTAGGACTTGACCTCTATGTGGTTTGAAACAGTGTTCTTCTGTGATTTTCACAGTCTGTCATTTTCAAAATCTGTGAGATCTGGCATTTGCTGTGAGATCTGATATTTGCAACACTGAAAAAATGCTTAGTTGCTTAGCTACGACTTATGTGGTGCCAGCTTCACTATTAATTACAACTAATGACTATTGATTAGAGAACTACAACGGGCAGTAGGATGTAACTGTGGTCCTCCATTCACATGTCAGCTAATTAGTCTGAGCCTGTTAATCAGGCCCCCGTTTAAAGTAAGCAAGTGGTGCACGCTTGTGCCAGAACCTCAAATGAGCACGGAATTTCCACAGAGAATTGAATGCCCTACCAGCAGCAAAAGACAAGTTGTAGGGGAAGCGGATACATGAGAACAAGAGTTGTCTTTCATCTTCAAAGTAAAACCTCAGGGACAAGTAAGGACAGTGGCTTTGGCTCTGCACGCCCACTACATATCCGCCTACCGAGATCCATTTAGCTGCCATGTTGCTTGGTGTGTTATGAGTCCTTGTCATTGTCACTGGACTTTTGAGATGATTGAAAGTGGGCAGTTCATGCAATAGACTTCTAAACAAGCAGAAATCAAAGCCACTTGATCTTGGCCACCAGTTGAAACGTGTTGGGTTGAAGTTGTGTGTATGTAAAGTGATTCCTATATATGAAGTCTCATTGCTCAGATGCAAGAGTGAACTAAAAAGGCTGGTGGGATTTATGAAGGCCTTATCGGCAGAGCGCTCTGCTGCTTTGAGCAGGCATTGGTATTCCTACCCACACTTTGGGAAATAAATCAGAGTGCACTCTCACTCAGACGCCTGTCGAGAAACAAGTTCAGCTCTAATTTGCCTCTGAGATTTGGCCTCTTTTTCTCCAGAGTCAGGTTAAGTCCTTTATGTCAAAATCTCTCAGACACCTATGCAAAGGGCTGCTTGTGCTTCACATCCCCACAAACTGCACACGACTGATGTATTCTGTTTTTCTTTTTGAGAGATAACATATTTTTGGAGCATAAGGGAGTCGAGGATCTTTACCACAAGCCCACTTCCTCTTACAGACTTCTTGAACTTTGATTGTAATTCAGGGGAGATATCAAGGGTTTTCCTATTGATGCCTGCATGGCATACAGAGGAAACTTCTCTCAGACCGTAACAAAGATGCAGATTTGGAGTAGAATGAAAGAGACAGGGAAAAGATTTATGCTGAAAGAGAAAAATGCCTTTTCAGCATGTTTAGGCACAATGCTTGTGAACTCTAGATAATTCAAGATGCCTGGCATAAAAAGAACTGCCCTTGATCTTGTTTGTAGACATGAAGTATGAGTTGATGGCTTAGTTCTGCTTGATTATGTTCTAAATTCAGGACAAACTATGAATATTTGATTGTTTACATCTTAAAATATGAACTACAATTTTTCTCAAGGAATTTGAAATTAAAATGGTGACAACAAATGTTAAGAATATTATGAAGTTGCATTAGGGCTACCGTTTCACTTGCAGAAAAACATCTGCTATTAAACTAAATGGCATGCGTGTCAATGTGACTTGCATTTGAAATGGTTATAATTTGCAAGTTCTTGGAGGATAATTGGGGCCTCTTTGTGATATTGCTAACCACAAAACACATAATCATCCTTTTAAGTCTGTTGCAGTTGAAGGACACGGCACCGATTTTCTGCCTTCTAGCTCCATAAGCAGTCCTTGATGTTTATACTACACACCTGTTGGTTGACTCTCACGAATAATGATAAATGCTAAAAGCAATGGCTTGTAAAGCTAAAGACGCAGATGGATTTAGGGCTGCTTTCAATGACATGATCAGTGGTTTGAGATTCACAATCAGCTGAAAGCCAATTGCAGCGTGTCAAATCGTTTGCATTGCTCTAGTCCCTTTCGTGACAGCAAATTAGTTTCTCGTGTTCAAATGCTTTACAAAATCAGGCACTTAGTGTAAATCTGTGTCTCTTTAATTTGAGCTGGGATAGGCCTCGTGTTTTGTAGAATTTCTGAGCCTCAGCGTCAGAACCTGTGGGACTCCATCAAAACAACCTCAGCTTCAAAGCTAGGATCTTTGAATCAAAACTGTGGAAAACATGTCTGAGTCTGTAGAGTCCTGTTCCAGACAGCATTGAAATCTTGTCACTTTTTTATGCCATCTGTCATATTTCTGACACGACTGATGTGGTTTCTCGGTATATGAATGTATGTAGAGTGCTGTATTCTCAATGTGATCATTAATTGCTGTGTGACCTATACCTTTACAGCAGTTTGGCATAAAGGTTTTTTTTTTTTCAATATGATGAAAGTGTGTAATGTGATATGATGACATCAATTAACTTTTTGTTTCAGCACTGAGGTTATATAGTTATCTCATGTATGGGTTTAAAAAGCGAACTTCATACATTTTTAACATCTTGGCGAATTTCAAAGGTTGTTTACTCCTGGAAAGCTCTATGTTAGGACATGCTATGTTTTCTATATTCCCTGAGTTGCAAGATGTGAATGTAATAAGAGTACTTTTGGCTGCATTTCAGACTGAATTGCTCCCCAATTTACTCCTATTGCAGTATATAAAAAAAAAAATCCTGCATGTTTAAAAGCAGAAGAAACGGCTCATTAGTGAACCTTCTCTCCATCCATCAAATTCAATTTAACTGGAACTATCTAGATTAATTGGTACACTTTTCATTTAACCCTCATTTTCTGTTTGGGTCTGAAAGGCTCCTATTTTTAGCTCAAATTGCTTATCATTTAAGTGCCAGGTTGATACGTGTTGACTTTTGCTAATCTTATGAGAACTGATCATAAAGAAACCTTTCAGCTTGATAACCTGCTTTAAGTGGACCAATCTTATTTGGTGCCTATCTGAAAGTCTTCATGTCTTAACGTTATTTATGACCTAAATTAAGGTTTAATCATTTATTTCTGCTGGGTTTTGATTAGTCATTGGAGACTGGAGGGATTGAAGGTTAATTTCATTTCAATTGATTATTTTTACATGTAGCCTACATGTTTAGGAATTCTGTGACTTTAGACATACAGTAATAGTGGTTTAGAGTTGCAAATTCACATACTGCTCTTAATATTTCTCATATATATATATATCTCATATTGCATGCTATTGTATAATATATGTGATGTTTTCACACAAAAATTAAAAATCAGGTTTCTTTTGTAATTTATTATAAATAAAGTAAAAATGAGATTGTATCGACACATGAGCAGCTGGCAGATGAGAGGTCCGCAACACAATCATGTAAACGCATAAAAACTGTTTATTGTGGTTTGATAATAGAGTGCTGCAGGGGTGACTTTTTTTGTAGGCCAAAACCCAGAAATGAGTTAGCATTTTAGCACTTCCAATTCCATTGTCCTAAAGTCCTGAAGGGATTTTTCAACGGCTTTATGTTTAAATGCCAGAAATAAGGTCTGTGGTTAACACAAGCTCAAGGTATTTTCACATTCTATTCTATGACTTCCAATACATTAGTAATACCCCTTGCGAGTTTTTATGGCATACTGGCATAGTTTGGGTCATAGGTCATAGTTTGGGCATATTTTATGCAAGTTGCTAGCTGTGGGCAAGCGCGCCCTCATTATAATCCAGATTCAACATTAGAAGAGCACGTAAGAGCAAGTTTATGGGTGCATACACCTGTTGTGAATCCGTCAGAAATTTTGCATGAGAACAAACACAAAATATTATACAAACTTATTAGTGAACGAGGTCAAAGTACTCTTTAAGACTTTGTTCGTCTGATTCATCTGTATATTTTGTGGTCTCCCTCTCTGTTTAACAGGTTGATTTAAAAAGTAAAATAAGGGGAACTGCTTTTGTTTTTCTTTGAAGGTGTGTATTGTGAATATAGCAGATTTCCTTCAGGCAAACTGACCCGTCACACTGTGTTAGCTCACTGAGCAACCATTCAGTCAGCTTCAGATGTCCCTGTTTAGTTTTCACATATCCTTTGTGTCTTTGTCCCCTCGGGTGTCCTACTTCTCAATGCTTTTAAGGTTTTAGTAAGAATCAGGGACCTGCATGCTTTGTGAGTACTCCTCTTTTTTTTTTTCCCAGCTTCTGCTGGCTATGAGGGTCGGAATCCCCTCGGCTGAATCACTTCACGGCCGGTTGGTTTTGTTCTGTGCCATGGTTGACCGATCGACTCATCGCATTGCATTGCACAGCCACGAAATGGGTCATTCTGTCAGCGACGCCCCTTCCTATCAGTGATCGTATTTACATGCGCCCGTGATGCAATGTCGAAGTGCTCCTAATCACAGAATGGCAGAGCCAGCACTTTGGTCAGGAATGATTAGATGTGCAGCGCTGAAGACCTGAAGGTCATACAGTCTCTGAGTGGAGCTGTTGTACCCTGCGGTGGGATTCCCAGCCCTTCTAAAGTTAGTGGTATGTCCAAGATGTCAGTTCGGATTGGACACCACCAGCTAAAAATCTGTCCGCTCAGCAAACATGTCCTCTGCAAAGTGTAACTGTATTACACCTAAAGTGTAAACAGACTGTTTGACACAATGTTATATAGAGGAGACCGGGGCTAGTTGTCACACTTTTCATTTCAGTACATTTCTCTTTGTTGTCACACATCTCATGTATTGCATCACCACAGTATTTTTGTTTCTAACATAAAATGTTATGGTTTACATTGTACAACTAGGGCTGAAAATTGTTTTATGAGGATTTAATTTATTAGGATAAACAGAGGCATTAATTATAGACTTAATTAAACATCTGGTTCTATTTATCATATATTAGAATTTATCACTAAATTAACATATTAAACTGACAGCCCTATATATTATAATGCATAAATCTATGTAATTTGCATTTTTAATCTACACAAAATAAGCAAATCTTCAGGAAATACTATGTTCACACGATATATAGAAAACTGTTTGTAACAACTAGCCCCTTTGACCACTATAACAGTGATTTCTATGTAGCTCATTGCAACATTGAATCATTTATTGCAGATGCTTTTATATGCATCTAATCGTTGAGTTGTGGGCAATAGAATGTAGTAAGAGAACGAACCTCTGCAAAAAAAAAAAAAAAAAAAAAAATCATTTTCACTGAATTGCTTTAGGTTGGTCTCAGGTATCATTGACAGTTGTGTAAATTTCCCCAGAGAAAATCTGAAGAGAAATTACACTTTTAGGCAGACCATACCAGCTCTGGCTTTGAAACACTCTGCTGAACTGACTCTGGTTTCTGGGAGTGTGTGTCTAAAAACATTAATCTTTCAGCCTGACTGTAATCTCTTCAAAATGTTAGGCACATTACAGTTTAATAAAGTTTGACACCAAAGTTTGACTCATGGTAGGGTTGGACGCTTTTGATGTGTAGTTGAATCACAAACCAAGTTATGGATAGCTTGAAAAATAAGTGAACGTTCCCTGCAGCTCACTCAGGCCAGAGTGCTGATAGCGGTTGATGTGTCATAAAAAATGTCAAAAAAGCTCACAAAGTGTGTGAAGTACTTCTTGTTGAATTCATCAAACAGGTGATCGATATTAAATGTGTTTTTTCTCTGTTCTTACAGGAATGATTTACACCACTGGCAGCCTGGACTGCGAGACTCAGGAGTCATACTGGCTAACGGTGTATGCAACGGACCGTGGCGTGGTGCCACTCTCTGCCTCTGTTGAGGTGTTTATCCAGGTAGAGGATGTGAATGATAATGCACCTTTGACCTCTGAACCCGTCTACCACCCGTACGTCATGGAAAACTCTCCCAAAGACGTGTCTGTGGTCCGTATCCAAGCCCAGGACCCGGACGTTACCGCCTCAGATAGCCGTCTCATGTATCGTATCACTGCTGGGAATCCTCAGAACTTCTTTTCCATTGATTCCAACACAGGTAATAAAAAACTGTCTGAGTATTTATTTATTTATTTATTTATTTATTTATTTATTTATTTATTTATTTATTTATTTATTTATGCTCTATGAAGAAACAGAAAAACTCCAAATCTTTTATTTTTCGTTATATTACCAAGGCTGCAAATTGATTTGAATCCCCCCCCCCCCCCCAATTAATTACAGCTAAATTAGGCAAATCACATTTAGTTGCATATATATGAATATTTGCTGGAAATTATAAGGATTTAAATCATGAAGGTAAAATCATGTTTTCATTCAAAGATGAAAAACAAAATGTTTAATTATAGACTTTTGTTAATTGTTCATTTTTAATATGCAAATAAAAACATTTAATATAAAAATACAAATGTAGTAACATGCATAAGATTATATTGCATATGCTTGTAATAAACATTTTTAATAAAATAAAAATCTAAAAAGTATTTGAAGTACATTTATTTCATGCTAAGTATAGTACAAATACATTTACATATTTATGTACTTAATTGTACTTAATTTTTGTAGTTAATGCACTTTAATTTTGCAGAAGTAGTGCTGAAGTCTAACTAAAGATATACTGAATTAAATTTGATTGTGTTAAAGTGGAACTATTGAAAGTGAAATATCTTGCATTTAAAGACTGATAGTATTCAAATGTCATACAGTCCTCATCAATAGTGACATTAAAACACATTTTAGGCTTAATATTAAGAAATTTGCATTGTGCACAAGTAGTACTCCAAATAAAGTTTAATTATAATTTTTATATCAGCAAGTCTTGAGCGATATGTCAGTAATAGATTTGAACTATACTTAGTATGAAATAAATGTATTAAATATATTACTTTTTTTTTTTTACTAGGGATATGAGATTACACTGCATACATTTATATCATTTACATTTTTAACCTACAGAAAATAAGCAAATCTACAGGAAATAAATAACAAATCATTTATTTCCCTCTGAATATGAGCAAATAATCTTTGATCATATTTTCCTTTGAAATTTCAGCGCACTGTCCTCCAGTCCAATCTCCCATCTATCGCGTTCACGAACGCTTTCACAAGTACTACTAAACAAACTGAGCAGCACAGGCTGTAATCTGCTCGGTGTCAGGACATTCTAATGTGAAGTGTTAACAGACATGCAGAGCTCTGATCCCATGGCATGCTGGGTGCATGCTGCACTACTGATTACACCGAGGTGCTGCTTTCCTTGTCATTTGAGAAGTGAGTCATGGGAGCTTATGTATGCAGCTGTAGTCAGTGAATTAATTAAACAAGGTTTGGTTGCCAGCAGGAAAGCTTTTCATTCTACTGTCGGCAAATCCCTCCAAGGCAGCATGTGGCACCACATATTTACACTGGAATACAGAGGTTTAAGCTCAATAAATCTTACTCAATATATATAATGAGATGTGAGCGAGAGTGTGCATGTATTGATATGTAGTGAGAAGAGAGGTAACACTGTATTTCAATCTATATGAAAGCCTTTGAGTGTTCAAGGATGAAATATATGGAAAAACAATATGTGGAAGGAAATGAAATTATGGTCGAATCAACCCAAAAGTATCAAACCTTGAACGTTTTATAGTTTGACCCTGGACTGCAGTCATAGATTCTACTTTAGCTTCAGCCACTGCTGGGAAAAAGCCGTTGTAATTGCTCCCCACTTATCTAGCTCTCTTTTTGTGATTGTCTGTTGAACTCAGACTAAGTGTTCAGATAAATTGCATTGTGAGCTCTTTTATAAAAACAAATGTGCTGTGACTAAGCCAGCAACCAATTACTGCACCCTGAAAATAGAGTGCATGTTTGATTATTAGTTTAGAGCGCTTGCCTCTAATAGAGTCATATCTTATAAGATTTCTTTTTGTTACAAATGCTCTCCCGACAATATCTTTATACTTAAATGAATGGCTTATGAGTGAAAAATCCTTCTCTCATACTTTCTTTTTTTGTGCTTCAGTCCCTCATTGCCTCTGTGAGTTCATATCTTCTCTAATTTCTCTAATTGAGTCTCTCTGGATAACACACATAAGGGAATACTGTGGATTCCAGCAGTGCAATTCAACCTGTGCCATCAGGAGTTCTTTTGTTGCCATGGTTATATTTCACAGAGAATCACTGGCTCAGAAAGCACATACAATAGATTTATGTTAGGTAAATAATGGGAACTTGTGCTAAAATGGTCACAGTGTTCTACAAAATGATGAAATTTGCAGTTTGTACGTACATGGTGTATATATATATATATATATTTTTAAAACATTCTCACGTATCACTTTGTTCTGTGGAACTCGGAAGGAGAAATGCACTATCAAGCTTCAAAAAGGATGGGAAAACACCATAAAAGTATTATAAAAAGTCATCCATAGTACTGATGTGCACTATAGTTCACAAATATAAGTTATACATTCTTCAAACTTTTCTTTTCGTGATCGACGGAAGAGGCAAAGTCATATGGGCTTTGAACGAGATGAGGATGGGTAAATATATTTTTGTTCTCTATTTCTTTTTGAGATTCTCAAGCCCTCTTCTCTACAGCTTGTCAGTATGTCCACAGCAGGAATTGTTGTCAAACCCATAGACCTGCTTAAAATTATTTACCTTCAGACTCCAGCATCCAGATGTCTTGTGCCTTAAGGAAGCATTCATATTCAGGAATGTCTTCCTGTTCTCAATCTCTGCTGTTCTGTCTGCACTGAAGTGTTTTTAAAGCCGCTAGGGGTTTGAAAAATAACCCTATGCATTCACCACATACCATCTGTGGGTTTATGCCAAAGGCCCTTGTGTCATGAGCTGCTGTTTTTCTGCAATAAACAAACAGTGTTGTGTAAATTTATGCACCCTTGCTGACATGTTATTAATCATTGTCGAGTGGAGCGGCTTTCCATGCTGATTGATGCAGCTCTTTCATTGCACAGTTGTCAAGGAAGTTTTCAGCTTATTCAATTTTATAATTTTTAAAAAAATGTTTTTCAGGACTCATCACCACCACGTCAAGGAAACTGGACAGAGAGCAACAAGCAGAGCACTTCCTAGAGGTAGTGAATACTTCTTTACCTGTGCCTTAAAAGAGTAATTCAAGCAAGAAAAGAAAAACTGCCTTTATTAATGATGCTTTCCATTTGAAGTTCAGTTTGGGATATTCCATTTTGATATCACATTTTAATATATTTAAAAATTTAATTTATTCCTGTGATGACAAAGCTGATTAGTAGCCGTTACTCCAGTGTTCAATGTCACATGATCTTTCAGAAATTATTCTAATATGCTGGTTTGATGCTTAAGAATCATTTCTTATTATCATCAATGATGAAAACAGTTGTGTTGATTAATATACTATATTTGCATTTTGATTTTAAGCTTATAAAAAGACTTAAAGGTCTTATCAAAAGACAGATGACGTTAAACAGGAATGATTTACAGTGAAGAATGACTTAAATTATTTCCTGAGTAATATTGTAAGACTTCAGAAGACTTGGAATATATATATAGAGTTGCATACAGGTGCTGGTCATATAATTAGAATATCATCAAAAAGTTGATTTATTTCACTAATTCCATTCAAAAAGTGAAACTTATTATATTCTTTCATTACACACATACTGATATATTTTAAATGTTTATTTCTTTTAATTTTGATGATTATAACTGACAACTAAGGAAAATCCCAAATTCAGTATCTCAGAAAATTTGAATATTACTTAAGACCAATACAAAGAAAGGATTTTTAGAAATCTTGGCCAACTGAAAAGCATGAACATGAAAAGTATGAGCATGTACAGCACTCAATACTTAGTTGGGGCTCCTTTTTCCTGAATTACTGCAGCAATGCGGCGTGGCATGGAGTCGATCAGTCTGTGGCACTGCTCAGGTGTTATGAGAGCCCAGGTTGCTCTGATAATGGCCTTCAGCTCTTCTGCATTCTTGGATCTGGCATATCGCATCTTCCTCTTCACAATACCCCATAGATTTTCTATGGGGTTAAGGTCAGGCGAGTTTGCTGGTCAATTAAGAACAGGGATACCATGGTCCTTAAACCAGATACTGGTTGCTTTGGCACTGTGTGCAGGTGCCAAGTCCTGCTGGAAAATGAAATCTGCATCTCCATAAAGTCGGTCAGCAGCAGGAAGCATGAAGTGCTCTAAAACTTCCTGGTAGATGGCTGTGTTGACTGTGGACTTCAGAAAACACAGTGAACCAATACCAGCAGATAACATGGCACCCCAAACCATCACTGACTGTGGAAACTTCACACTGGACTTCAAGCAACATGGATTTTGTGCCTCTCCACTCTTCCTCCAGACTCTGGGACCCTGATTTCCAAATGAAATGCAAAATTTACTTTCATCTGAAAAGAGGACTTTGGACCACTGAGCAACAGTCCAGTTATTTTTCTCCACAGCCCAGGTAAGACGCTTCTGACGTTGTCTCTGGTTCAGAAGTGGCTTGGTAGCCCTTTTTCTGAAGACGTCTGAGCGTGGTGACTCTTGATGCACTGACTTCAGCTTCAGTTCACTCCTTGTGAAGCTCTCCCAAGCATTTGAATCAGCTTTGCTTGACAGTATTCTCAAGCTTGCGGTCATCCCTGTTGCTTGTGCACCTTTTCCTACCCAAATTCTTCCTTCCAGTCAACTTTGCATTTAATATGCTTTGATACAGCACTCTGTAAACAGCCACACCTTTCAGTAATGACCCTCTGTTATTTACCCTCTTTATGGAGGGCGTCAATGTTCGTTTTCTGGATCATTGCCAAGTCAGCAGTCTTCTCCATTAATGTGGTTTCAAAGAACAAGAGATACCCGGAATTTATACTGTAGTGATGGTCATTAATTGAAACTCAAATGTAAATATTCTAATTTTCTGAGATACTGAATTTGGGATTTTCCTTACTTGCCTGTTATAATCATCAAAATTAAAAGAAATAAACATTTGAAATATATCAGTCTGTGTGTAATGAATGAATATAATATACAAGTTTCACTTTTTGAATGGAATTAGTGAAATAAATCAACTTTTTGATGATATTCTAATTATATGACCAGCACCTGTACATACTAGGGGTGTGTGATATGACCAAAATCTTATATCACAATATGAGTAATTTCATTTCACGGTACTGGTTTCACAATATAGTTTAGTTATTTTTGATCCCATAGAAATGTCATAATTATGTCATAACAAGTAAACAATCAGCGATTAAATAAGAATAAGAAACTAATTATAAGCAATAGGACTAAAAGGAAATAAGACATGCTACATACATTGTATAAAGTAATCAAATGTGTAAAAACTAATGCTGTCAATCGATTAAAAAATGTAATTGCGTTAGTCATGGACTGTTATTTAATCATGATTAATCGCAAATTTAAAATACTAGGATTTACCTGTAATTGTGTTGAAAAAGAAATGCGTGACAAACTAGTTTAAGGAAACAGAACCTTTCACACTTCCACCAGGTATGAGACATAATCCTTATTATTCTTTTATCATTATTCTTTTGTTTTTACTCAGCCATTACCAGCCTTTATATTGGCAATAAAACGTTTACCAAGCCACATCGCTTCAATCCCATTATACATTTACCCAAATGTTATCAAAAGTATTTCTAAATAAATACAACAAAACATTTTCTTGCGACCTTACGTGAAGTATTATGACAAAATGCATGAATGAAGAAGAATTGGACCTGTTCTGCAGGTGCATTAAAGCTAATATTAGCATCATGCTTCATAAGACAATTTATGAGATCAATAGTACACTTTTACTCAAAACTCACTTTAAACCACCATCGAGTGTTTGTAATAACTTCCTTTTATGATCACATGTGGAATTTGGTCATTTACTGTTGTTAAAATATGCTGTTTATAGCCTTTTATATTGCTGCACAAATTAGCATTTCAGATGTACACATTCCCTCAAGAAAATCACTTACAAACCATGACCTATCGTAATCGTGTGTTTATTATCTTATATAATCTATAGTGGCTGTTATCATGTTTATTTCTGTTGTTTAAAAGCCTTAACATGTATGCTTTGCTGAAACTCACGTTGTTTGATGTTACAACCGCTTCTCCGTTCTTAAGTTGCCAGAGATACATTCCAAGTATAATACACATTAGTAAAAGGATCTATTTTAATTTTTATTTGTGTATATACACTTTGGGCGGCCGCGGTACATTAGAAAAGTAGCCCAAAAAAACACAACCCACGGCTCTGTAATTTTTCCCGCAACTGTATTTTCAAAATGTCCCACTTGTGCCGCTATCCTGGCAACACTGGTTCGCTGTACCCTCATCACACAATGATAGATAATCTTCCGCGCTGCGATGACGGGAAGAAGTTGGGTCACCTTATCAAACGATTAATTTGCATTAAAAAAAATTAACAAGTTAAAAATTGATTAATTGCATGCACCCTAATAAAATCACTGCATATCCTTCACTGTGTAAATTACAGATTTCTTCTTATTGAAGTTACAAAAGTGATTTAGCCAAGACCAGTGAGAGATATTCTCTCTTTTGTTGTTTGATTAACATGAATGACAGACAGCTGGAATATTAGACTGCTGTCACTTTAAGAGCTGCCCGTATCCAATATACTGTTACACATGTGTTTTCTTTCTCAGCTGTTTGCTTTCACTTAAGTCAAGACCTAAATTACTGTTTTATAAGGATACTTTCAAAGATGAAATTTTGACAAATATAAATGTGTGTATTTAACCATTCAAGGCCTAAAAAGAGGCAAAAATAACTCTGGTTCAATTCTCCCATGCTCTATGTGCACCATCTTCATGTGCGCACGCTTCTGTGACAGTGCTCAGAAACAGTATCTCAGACAGAGCACGCGTGTAGAGAAATAAGTACTCTCTAAACCACAATGAAACTGAGATAAAGACCATAGTCCGAAATCTCTATCGTTGACAAATTTCTACCGGTTAATCGTGCACGTATATTGCCCACCTCTGGTATACTATATTTTATGGTGGTATTTTATGTTGTATTTATGGTTTGAACTGTTTGGAGTTTGACAGCCATGAACTTTCATTGTATGGAAAAGAGGAGCATGTCCATTCTTTATAATTCCTCTTTTATATTAAATTGGATAATAAAAAAAAAAAAAAAAGAAAATACAGGTTTGGAATGACATGAATGCAAGTAAATAGTAACAGTTTTATTTTTGGGTGAACTATCCCTTTAAGAGCAAATGCATTTATTTATCGATTCTCAATGGCAGTTTTATTAGTTTATAAAATGAAGTCATGTAATAGTCATAAGTGACAAAACTATGATGTAACTCCTGTACAAAGCAGGCTAAAATGATTACCCATCAACAGCCTCAAGAATTTGATTGATTATCATACAGGATACACACTGACTTATTTATTGATCTGTTTTAAGAACACACTTATCTGTCCAACGAAATAGTGAGATGCTACCAGTAACCTACTGAATTCATTTGAATAGAAGGAGAATCAGTTATAGTATCGAGTGAGGAATGGATCCATGTGCTTTTTAATTTCTAATGTCTTATAATTAGGTACAGTACAGCAAACGACTTGTCTACATTTGCATTATGAGTGAAAGAGAGGATAAAGTCAGCGCTTACTGACCAAGGACTCTTATTTAGCACCAAAACACGTGCAGATGTGCAAATTTTCATACAGTCTGGTGGGCAGCTCTTAAATTGCTGATCAGTCAATGAGGGCAGTACAGTAGCTCTGATCAATGGGATGGGTGTGGCTCCCCGTGATCCCTGCTCTACATGGACCGAGCGGAATGAGGGCCATTGATTTTTGTGTTCACTAAATGATGATGCACTCTGCAGCAGGCTTCAAGTTTCAAAGTTCATATCTTACATCTAGTGCCTCAAGGTGCCTGCTTTGACAGCTGCCCAGGCATCAGCGTCTCCAGCGTGTGGCGCTGACGGCGGATGGTGGCCATTAAAGATTTAGTTCGTAGAGGCTTTCATGATCTGCTGCTTCTGAGCTTTGCAGTGGTGTAGTATGCCCCTGGCCCCAATTTTGTGACCACTGTCAGATCAAGTTCTGGGAATCTCCAGTAGAGCTCCATGAAGAAGAGTGAGATCACTCGGCTCTTTGTGTTGTTTTGTAAAGAACACATTGTATTGATGTATTTTTCTATTCATTTATTTTAAATAGAGGTTGAGTAGGGATGGTTTTGTTAATAGGCATTTTATTCTTTTACTAGTGCTGTCAAACGATTAATCGCAAGTTTTTGTTTACATAATATACATGTATATATTTATATTCATATAATTTAATGGTAACACTTTAGAATAGGGAACACTTATTAACTATTAACTATGACTTTTCCCTCAATAAATTCCTAATTTGCTGCTTATTAATAGTTAGTGTGGTAGTTGTTAAGTTTAGGTATTGGGTAGGAATAGGGATGTAGAATAAGGTCATGTAGAATAATGCATTAATATGTGCTTAATTATTACTAATAAATGGCTAATATTCTGTTAATGTGCATGCTAATTAGCAACTAGTTAAGAGACCTTAAAATAAAGTGTTACCAATTTAATTTATATATACATATATTTAATATACAAACATAACATTTTTCTTAAATATATACATGCATGTCTGTCTATTTATTTATACGTAATAAATATACACAGTACACACAAATATATTATGTGAACAAAATTGCTGGAGTCACTCTGAGATTTTTTGCCTGTTATAATGTCTGCTTGCCAGAAATCTGGTTGATTGCTTAACTTCAGCTTTCATTTATGTCAGTACAAATGGCATGGGATGAGTTACAAGATTTAAAGAACAGAAGTAAAATATACTCTAAAATGTGCAATATGTTATGGCGAAGTATTTTGTTTTGATTGTATAAAAATGAAAAGGTATAGATGCAAATCAAATACTAGTTCATGAGTTTGGAGTCGGCAAGATTTTTTAAATGTTTTTGAAGTCTCTCATGCTTACCAAGACTGCATTCATTTGATTAAAAAATATAGGAAAGCAGTGTTGCGAAATATTACTACAATTGAAAATAATGATTTCTATTTTAATATACTTTAAAATGTAATATTTTCCTCTGATGGCAAAGCTGAATTTTCACCATCCATTACTCCAGTCTTCAGTGTTACATGGTCTTTCAGAAATCAGTTTAATATGCAGACTAGCTACTCAAGGAACATTTATTATCAATATTGAAATCAGTTGTGCTGCTTCGTATTTTTGTAGAATCCATTATGTGTTTGAATAAAAATTCATAAAAAGAACAACATATATTTGAAATGGAAACCTTTTAACATTATAAATGTCTTAACAGTCTTATTATATCAATTTAACTTATCTTTGTTGAAGAAAATATTCATTTATTTCAAATAAAAATCTTACTAACCCCAAACTTTTGAAGGGTAGTATGTATCATTTGGGTATAGTGTATATATAAGAAGTGTAAGTCATGAAGACATGAGTAAAAAAGATATGTACATGATTGCATGAATGAAGGTATAAAGACACAACGAGGAAATGTTCGTATAGAGTAAAAACTCCATTTGCAGCTTCCTTGACCTGGTAATATTGGATATTGACACTGAAATGAAAATATACTGCCTGTTTTATCTTCAGAAGCTGTGGATTTTTCACCATAATTTTGTTTATATGTGTTTATCTAGGTTACAGTTATGGATGGAGGAGGGATCTTCAGGCAGTCCACTGTCTGGGTGATAGTGCATGTTCAAGATGAGAATGACAATACGCCTGAATTCAAAGAGTCTGTGTACCGCATCAGCCTTCCGGAGCGGGACCGTAACAAACGCGGTGATCCTGTCTACAGAGTCTTTGCTTACGATCGAGATGAAGGGTCCAATGCAGATCTCACGTACAGCATTGTGGATGGAAACGATGACGGCAAATTCGTAATCGATGCCAAGACAGCCATGGTGTCTTCCAGGAAGATGGTGACAGCTGGTGGCTTTGATATACTCACGGTAAAGTATCAGACAGATGGGCACTTCAGTGGATATTAAAGAAAGTTTTTTTTCTTTAAAGCAGCATAAAGTTTTCAATCTTTTTTACTTCATATTTTCTCAGATAAAAGCCATTGACAATGGGACCCCTCAGAAGTGGTCGACCGCCCGTTTGCACGTTGAATGGATTCGGAAGCCCGTGCCTTCGCCACAAGCCTTGCGATTTACAGCAGCCGTTTACAACTTCACAGTGGTGGAAAATGCCAAAGTGTACGAGTCAGTTGGAGTGGTCTCTGTTTGGCAGACAGAAACTCCTTTATGGTTCGACATCATTGGTGAGCATAAATAATGCAGCATTTTCAGTCATAAATTAAGTCGGGATGCAAACTTTAATGTCCCTGATATTACTGATGTTACTGTCTGCTTTGGATGAATCGCTTGTGTTGTAGCATTCCTCGTGCGGATAAATGAGTAAATGTAAATGTAATTTAAAGGAGTGGATATCTGTGGTAAACTATTCTGACAATGATTTACTCCATTGGCTTGTTGCTTACAGATCTACATATTTATCATTTGCACCTATACATTCTACTCAACGGAAGATTCATGGATGGTTAACTAAAACATGCAAAACATGCTTGGTCAACTAAAATATGCAAAGAGGGTCATTTTGATGAAACTCTTTCAGTATTTGGGATTTCGCTGAGCTTTGCAGATGTTGTCCCACATGTTGGAATTGCTTGTGCAAATTTCAGTTGGAAAACTCCCGAAAGAATTAGCATTTAAAAATGGTTGTTTTTGAATTTGTCTAGCTTAATATGAGCTTGTGACTTCAATGTCAGTTTTTTATTTTCTTTTTCTCTGTTTATCTGTATCTGTTTCTGAGAAGGTGGAAGAACGTCCCGGGAGATGTTTTATATCCCACAGAGCTCCTGTGGTGGAAACTGTTCATCTGACAGTGGTAGGCTAACTGTCAGTATTTTGTAGTTATTTTCCTAAGCGTGAAGGGTTGGCTGGTTTATCTGATACTTTTAGATACTCGCTTTAAAAACTCCATTTGCTGCAGGGCAAACGTGAAGCGCTCAATCCTGTAAACACTTTGAGTGCTGAGATACCTTCCAGACTTTGGGTCTTCTGATCTCACTTAAGTGCAGTGGAAATTGAGTGGAATTGGAACAGATTCATGCAATGCATACTAAAGATGTTCAGAAAGTTTGCCCTTATGCGTCAGAATGGACCTGAATTAATGATTTGAGAATCTGCCGTGAAGAGGCCTGAACTTGACACAGATGTTTGTGGGAGTCGAAGATAAGAGACCTGAGGCTGATGGGAAAGATCCCAACATGAAGCGGTTGATGTTTCGAAAGCCGTGAAACTTTGATGAATCACTGTGAAACATAAAAAATATATTACTCACAGACATGCCAAACTGCATGACAGTTCGATTGGTAGAGTGTTTACCATGATCCTTTTCTGCTAAACCTTTACCTCTTCGTTGGATTTATAAGTGCATGCAAAGCATTTTCTATCACTTCTCATTGTTCAGTTCATGCTAACTCTGATTTCTTGGTGTAATAGGTAACTATGATGGTCCATTTGATATTCAGAGAGGGATGGGGACCATAGTAATAGCCAGACCTCTAGATGCAGAGACACAGTCGCTATACAACATGACGGTACAGGTGACAGATGGGACAAACACCGCTACTACACAGGTAGGTATATTTTTAGTGATGCAAACCTCTTGGAAACTTTTCCTAACAGATGTTACAAGTCTGCTAACTTTGCCAGAAACTTTGCAAAACGAATATTCCTGGCAGCAGTGGTTGAAATATCCAAGAGAGAAACGTCTGTAAGATTTTAAGCAGCGTGCCAGCTTTTATCTAATTTTATCAATACAAGTTTGCTGTGTGAAAGAGATATCTATATAATCTTCACTGAAAATGTCTTCAGATATGCCAGGGGCTGCTGAGTATTCCAGTGTCCCAGAAACCTACATTGTATTGTCACTCTAGCATGTGCGTTTTCTGTTTCTTATTTAAGCTGTTTTGATATAAGTGCCTATTGCAACAGTATAGATTACTCATGCATCTGTTTAACTGAGATTGAATGTCTCTGTGAAAAGCTAAAAATGACTCTGTCTGCTGTATCTACAGATTTACATAAAGGTTTTGGACAGCAATGACAACAGTCCTAGTTTCTCTGAGCGTACATATGAAGTCTCGGTGTCTGAGGATACGCCAGCTGACACTGAGGTCTTGCGTGTCCGGGCCAGGGACAAGGATGAACGGGCAAAGTTGAGCTATTCTATCCATGGCAGCGTTGATCCGGCGAGCATGCGGATGTTTAGGATCAATCCTGGCACTGGTGTCATGTACACAGCAGATCGACTGGACTATGAGACCCGCGCTCAGCACATCCTTACTATTATGGTGAGAATCAACATTTGTATTATTAATGTGTATTATGATTAGTGATTTCAAAGCTCAAACAGACCATTTCACATGTCATAGAGTGGGGTCCAAAGGTCTGAGATAACTAATAAAAATGCTTCACAATTGGCATTTTTCTAATTTAATAAGATAATAAAAATAATTATATATTATAATTATAATAAAGAATAATTATAAATATTTTAAAATAATACTTAATTTATATTAATTTAATTACATTTACATTTAGTCAATTAATTTAATTTCATTTAATTAAAATGTATAAATTAAATTATTAAATAAAAATTAGTGCTGTCAAACGATTAATCACATCCAAAGTTTTTGTTTACATAATATATGTGTGTGTACTGTGTATATTTATTATGTATATGTTAGAGATCGACCGATATATCGATTTACCGATATTTTTCCCGATATTTAAGCATTTTTCTACAATCGGATATCGGTTTTGTAATATTTGTAATAAAAATCTTGTGGCAGTTTTGAGAATTGCACGCAGGATAGCTATTGCAGCGCGTCTGAGGGGAGACGAGACAACAACAGTGTGGACAGGTACTTGATTTGCTGTAGTTAGTAAACTTTATTTAACATTACACCCATGAATGCACAGATTACATGTTTTACATAAATGCCTGATATGTAGGCCTAGTTTATGCAGCTTGTCTCTAAGAAATAGAGACAAACTCACAGTCACATAAGATAATCTGTCAGTCTGTCCCAATAAAGACATAACTTCACCTGAAGTAAATAATATGCAGCCATGAAAGAGCGCATGTTGGAAATAAAAGCGCTGAATTTAATTCTCTCTCTGTTGTATATGCTCATCATTAGTCTTGTGAAGCCGCTTTCATATTGCTGTGCACCTGGTTGATACTCAGGAAATGCTCCAGCACGGCCACTCCATGTAATTTTAAAGATATAACCATTATTTTGCTAATAAACATGTAAATAAATACAACTCTATGGAAATTAATTATTTATTATCTCCGTGATCGATCGGTTATTATCCAGTGAATTATTCTTCACTCTTTAGCCTATTAAACAGCTTATAAACCTACTAAAACTGTAGTTTAAAATGAAGTTGGTATGACTCCTGTCCTTTATTTTCTCCATTTGAAAACATTAGACATTCTACATTTATTTTGCTTATTGTTAATATTAGTGTTGCTACTGATGCTTTTTATAAATAAAATGTTTTTTATTGTTGTAATATGAAGATTAAATTTAACATGAAAGACTGCTAATTCTCAAAACACTTTTTTAAGATGACTGAAAGGAGGAAAAACCAAAGTTAAGTATGAACTTACTTCACTCAGTCTTTAATTTACTTTATAACAATAAATAAATATCGGTTCTGCATATCGGTTTTCGGGCACAAAAACATGCAAATAATTGGTATCGTATCGTTTATAAAAAAATCAATATCGGTCGATCACTAGTATATATAAATACACACACACACACACATGCATGTATATATTTATATAATTTATATTATATATAAATATATTTAATATACAAATATAACATTTTTCTTAAGTATATACATGCATATTATAATAAATATACACAGTACACACACTTATATTATGTAAACAAAAACCTTTATTTTGGATGTGATTACTCGCGGTTAACCATTTGACAGCACTAATAAAAAATATATAAATGGTATTGTCAACACCAGAAATTTATAAATATATTAAAATGTTCACAAAGTATTTTTAAATAGTTCAAAATTAAAAGCTTTATATTTTTTTCCAGATTTTTAAACCCCACTGTATCTTTACTATATGTGGTATTTTGAATAATCATAAATATAGCCCAGCATACCAGATTTTATATTTTGATCATTTACATTTTTAACTGCTCCTTTCTGTCTGCTGTCTTTTTTTTTCTTTCTCTTTTTGCTTGTTTCCACACAAATCTTTTCCATGCAAAATCCTCAGGTCTGTTGCCCTGTCTCTCCTCCTCTTTTTTTTTAGGTGAAAGATCAAGAATTTCCCTATTATAGAGATCTGGCACGGATTATTTTGACTTTGGAGGATGCCAATGATCAGCCTCCCTTTTTTACTCGCACTATTTATGACAGTACAGTGTTTGAGTCGGCCCTTCCAGGAACGTCAGCTTTGCAGGTGATCGCACTAGACAGAGACTCAGGGAGAAACGGGGAGATAGTTTACTCAATTGATGCAGGTAAACACGCTCTTGAATTTATTACGCTCCCTGATAACGTTTCCATTGTTCAGCTGTTTTGAGTAAAACTGATTGTCTGTTCCACAGAGTGTGATGCATTAGCTCATTCTTTTAACCTGTCATGAATCTTAAGATTTATCTTTGATGTATGCTTTACCTGACATGCCCCTTTTCATCATGAACTGACAGGTATGTGTCATTTTTTTCACAGGAAACACTGGTGGCATATTTGGTATAGATCCATTATCTGGCATCATTTCAGTAGCCAGAGATCTGGACCTTACCACTGTGGGTTTTTATACCCTTACTGTGAGAGCCACAGATGGAGGTACTCCAGCGTTAAGTAGCACCACTACTGCTAGGATCGCCATCTCTCTGTCTGATTTCTCTAGTCCAAAGTTTGCCCAACAAGAATACCAGGCTGAAATCACTGAGAATGTGGCTATTGGGACTTTTGTCATATTGGTCTGTGCAATTAGCCGAACCACACTGATTTATGACATTATACAAGGAAATGATGAAAGGAGGTTTAAAATAAACCGTTACACAGGTGTCATCACAACACAAAGGAATTTTGACTTTGAGATGACCTCTTCATACATCCTGGTGATCCAGGCTGTAAACATGGCTGGGATTGCCTCCAGTGTCACTGTCTGCATCCAAGTGGTTGATGAAAATGATAATCCTCCAGTTTTTCAGGAGCTCACATATACAGGGACCATCAGTGAGGCGGCCCCCATCAATAGTGTGGTGATAAGTGAGAATGGAAAACCCCTGGTAATTGAAGCCACAGATGCTGACAAGAATCACAATGCCCTCCTGGTCTTCCAGATTGTGGAGGACATAGCAAAATTGTTCTTTACTGTGGACTCAGGAACAGGCTCCGTCAGAACTATAGCTAAAGTGGATTATGAAACATTCAGTTCTTTTTATTTTTCTGTTAATGTGAGGGACAGTGGCAGGCCTCAGCTGACAGCAGAGAAACCAGCCAAGGTCTTAATCAGGGTTGTGAACATCAATGACTCTCCCCCTCAGTTCTCACAAGAAGCTTATGACACTGTTTTGCTTCTTCCAACATACGTTGGGGTTGAAGTTCTGAGAGTAGAGGCCACTGATCCAGACATGACCACTGATCTGATGTATTCCTTGGCTGATAGCAACTTGGAGCACTTTGAAATGGACTCATCTTCGGGCATACTCACGGTCAAAAACAATAAACTCTCCAAAGACCGCTATCGTTTCAATGTCAAAGTGTCAGACGGTCGGTACTTTTGCACAGCACTCGTGACTGTGTTAGTTAGGGAGGCTATGGACAGTGGCCTGCTCTTTAGTCAAACCACATACTTCTCCTCTGTACTGGAGAACAGTGTGAACATTACCACTGTGAGCATTGTAAATGCTGTAGGAAACCGCTTAAATGAACCACTAAAGTACACGCTTTTGAATGCAGGGACACGCTTTACAATTCGTACTACATCAGGAGTCCTTCAAACCACAGGAGTCCCTTTCGATCGAGAACAACAGGAACTGTATGAGCTGGTGGTTGAGGCGAGTAGAGAATACGACCAGCTGCGAGTTGCTAGAGTAACCGTCAGAGTAGAAGTTGAGGATATTAACGACAATGCCCCTGAGTTTCTAGGCCTTCCCTATTATGCGGCTGTGCAGGTTGATGCAGAACCTGGCTCATCCATCTTCCAGGTGTCTGCGACAGATTTGGACAAAGGGATAAATGGAGCTGTGTATTATGAGCTTAAGGAGGACCATCCACATTTTGAGGTGAATAAGCTCACCGGGGAGCTTATTCTTAAAAGGGCCTTTGATGCAGACTTGTCCAATGTTGAATATCCGCTGGTCGTCCTTGCTCGTGATGCAGGCTACCCCTCCCTCTTCACTGTTGTGGAGCTTCCAGTTACAGTTGTGAACAAGGCCATGCCTGTTTTTGACAAGTCATTTTATGGCATATCAGTTAGAGAGGATATTGCAGTGTCAACTCCCATATTATGCATAAATGCCACCAGCCCAGAGGGACAAAACATTATATACACTATTGTGGAAGGGGATCCTTCCTTCCAATTTGACATTGGCTTTGACAGTGGTTTGATTAGTGTCATATATCCTTTAGACTATGAAACCACACCCTACTACAGGCTAACCATCAGGTCTACAGACACTCTCACTGGAGCTAGATCCGAAGTAGATGTGGACATAGTTGTGGTGGATGTAAATGACAATGCCCCTGCATTTCGTAATGCTTCATACACCACCACTTTGCCAGAAAACTCAATGATTGGGTCTAGCGTGATACAGCTTTGGGCGACAGACAAGGATTCTGAAAAAAACAGTGTAATTAGCTATCAAATCCTCTCTGATGGATTTAACAGCACAGATTACTTTCACATTGACAGCACTAGTGGACTCGTGTTAACAGCCCGCCTTCTGGACTACGAACTTACACCAAGCTTTAGCTTTATCGTTAGGGCAACAGACAACGGTTCCCCATCCCAGAGCAGTGAGGTCACGGTCACCGTCTTAGTGAGTGACGTGAACGACAATCCACCATCCTTCAGCCAGCCACTTTACGAAGCTTTTGTGAGCGAACTGGCTCCCAGAGGGCACATTGTGACATGTGTCCAAGCTTCTGATGCAGACAGCTCAGATGCTGAGAGTTTGAGGTACAGTATACTCTCTGGAGATGAGAAAATGAACTTCATAATAGACTCTCAGACAGGTGTCATTTACTTGTCCAGCCAGCGCAGACAGGGGATACGGCCAGCATACAACCTCAATGTGTCTGTATCAGATGGGGTCTTCACCAACACTGCACAGGTGAACATTCGAGTCATGGGGGCCAACTTTTACAGCCCTGTCTTTAGTCAAAGGTTCTACTTGGCAGAGGTCCGCGAGAATGCCCCAGCAGGTACCAAAGTCATTCAGGTGCGTGCCACAGATGAGGACTCGGGGATTTTTGGTCAGATCATGTATTCCTTTATCAATGACCTTGGAAAGACTCAGTTTTACATTGGAGCCGATGGCCTGATAACTACAGCTCAGAAACTCGACAGAGAGAATCCGATAAACAGAGACATTGTGCTAACTGTTATGGCGCTCGATGGTGGGGGAAGAGCATCCTTCTGCACGGTTAGGGTAATTCTTGCTGACGAAAATGATAATGCGCCACGTTTCAGGGCTATGGAGTATAGAGTTAGCATAAAGGCTAATGTGCCAATGGGATCGCTGGTGACTCAAATCCAGGCTCAGGACCCAGATTCCGGCGATAATGGCAGAGTTAGCTACTCGCTGTACAGTGAGGCAAGGCTTCCTCTAGTGGATGTGCTGGAGATTGAGCCTGACAGTGGCTGGATGGTCACAAAGGGAAGCATGGCGCATCTGAGAGGAACAGTTCTCTCCTTTTTTGTGAAAGCTACTGATGGAGGTGTTCCAGCCAAACATTCCCTTGTGTCTGCATTTATTCATGTCTTACCACCTGATGCAAATGTGCCCTCCTTCACCCAACCCCAGTACTCCTACACGGTGCCAGAGGACACACCTGTTGGGACAGTCTTGGGATCAGTGTACTTAAGTCCAGGTCAGACTGCTTTCTTTTCTGTGGTAAATGGAGAGACTGGGGAGAGTAACCAGGGTGGGACATTTTTTCTTGAGAAAGAAACTGGACTTCTAAGGCTTGTTAACCCCCTTGATTATGAACTCATCAACATTTACCGTTTCAAAGTTGCAGCCACCATGAGACAGGCACTGGTTGAGTCCATGTCTGTAGTGGATGTAGAAGTCAAGGTGCTGGATGTGAATGACAACAAACCGTTATTTGAAACCAGCTCTTATGTGGCCATGGTTATGGAAGGTATGCCTAGGGGTACACGGGTTATCCAGGTACGAGCGCTTGACCCTGATTGGGGCTCTAATGGACAGGTTAATTACAGCCTTGGACCAACTCTAAACCAAGAACAGGACAAAGCTAGTGGATCTAAATCTGCCGCTGGTGCCATGTTTGTTATTGACAGCAAGACTGGTTGGATCACCACTCTCGGGGACCTGGATCATGAGATGTGCCCATCTTACACCTTCAGCGTGGTGGCGTCTGATCTAGGTGAGGGTGTCTCGCTTTCCTCCACAGCGGTAGTGACCGTTGCAATTGCAGACGTTAATGACAACCCCCCTACCTTCGAAAGAGAGTACTACAGAGGTGCTGTGCGAGAGAGTGACCCACTGGGAGAAGTGGTTTCGGTGCTGAGCACTCGTGACGGGGACAGCTCTGATCAGAATCGGCTTGTCAGCTTCCATATCACAGGTGCGTATTAAAGTAGGCCACTGGAGGATGATTTATGGCTCACGGTGGCTCTCTGGGAAAGATAATCACATTGAAAGGGTTTAATTTAATGAACTAAGTGTGCAAAAGCTATATGAGTAAAGAGCCATCTGCTTTATGTGTCACATTACTTTGTTTAAAGCCCATCTGGGGATGTGAACAGATTGTTAGAATTAAGCTCAGTTTATTGTTTCCAATAACTTGGGATACAATATACCCTCTCCAAAAGTGTCCCTAAGTGTTCTGGTTCACTTAACATGCTTTTAGAGTTATTTTGATATGTGTTAACACATTTTAATTTGATGTGTTCAATACAGTTTATGAAATATATGCATATTGTTTTATACTACATAAAGAACAATAACACCTTACAGCATATAAACTCTGTAATGTGTTTATGGAAATACGGTTTGGCCTCTGTGCAGGCCATCACAGAGTTTCACAAATTTACCTTGCTCATTTGTCTCAATTCTGTTGCCATCTTTTTGACTCAGGAGGAAACCCCAAGGGGGTATTTGCGCTGGCTCCCGTTCAGGGGGAGTGGAAGGTCTTCGTGAAGCGGCCTTTGGACAGAGAGGAGCAGGATCGATACCTGCTCAATATCACAGCCAGCGACGGCCTGTTTGTAACCCGCATAGGCGTGGAGGTCACTGTCATGGATGCCAATGACAACAGCCCCATCTGCAATCAGGTCTAAGCAATTGATTTAGGCTGGCATTTGTCATCTCATATAGCCCAAGTTAACAACTACCATGTTTAATGCTTGCATACTGATGTACGCAAATGAAGTTTTGGTATGCAAAAGTATTAAGAATTCAATACACTATCTGAATACATTTTCATCATTATTTTTTAGGCGCAATATGAGGCCTCATTTCCAGAAGATGTGCCTATTAATACTGCTATTCTGACAGTTGGAGCAACAGACTTGGACAGTGGTGTCAATGCAGAAATTCAGTATTCTCTGTTTGGCATTGGCGTTGAAGATTTTTACATGGATGCAAATACTGGTATTTCTGTACAAACTCCTTTTGACTTGTGCTTTTATATATTTGATGCTTTTAATTTTTCATTTTCTTAAGGCTTGAATGAATACACTACATGACTTTTGTCCAGACTTTTTCCCCTAAAAAAACATTAATACATACACTTCCTCATAATTACAAATTGCAACAATACAGCATATTTAATCCAGCCGCTTATAAAATCTGTAAGTAATACAAACACTTTTAGCATTCTTAATAAAATTCAAACTGCAAATATGAATGGCTTCTGGTTCAAAGGTAAACTTTTATATTTATTGGTCAAACACTTAATACCTCTAAGCCGTCTACCAGAAAGCATTCTCTCAAAGTGCAAGGGGTGCATGTCATTATTCATCATGATACACTTAGCTTTCCTTATTACTTGCTGCCCATAAAATTCAGTTAGGCTCCGCAGTGGCACACCAGTAATTTTTGAGCAAGTTCTAACAATATTTTGGAGGCGATTCTTATTCTTAGTAGAACTAGATGCAAACCACCATAAGAAGGAAAAACTTAAGACACTCTCATTAAAAGTATTATAAAATAAACTCAAAATAAATTTTTGTACACAACAAAAAAAATAATTCGGTTTCTTCAGGTCAAACATTATGCTGAAACTTTAAAGTTGTGTCAGAAATGGCTCCAAGCTATTTGTACTCCTCTACTTTATCGACCTCTCTGTCCTGAATAAGCAGTGGTTGCACCTTTTGGAGCATTTTTTTTCTGAAATCAATCACCATCTCTTTTGTTTTTGATATATTTAGTCTCAGCTATGCTTTGTTGCACCATGTAATAAACTTAAGAATTGCATGACTATCGTCACGCTTTGAGCTTGATAGCAAGGATAGGAAAATGTGTATCGTGTGCATATTTAACAACAGTGCTAACCCTCTGGGGTCCGAGGTCATTTTGGGGCCCTTGAGATGTTTTGACATGCCATAATATTTGTGCTTGTTTCAGCTACTTAAAACATACTATTGACCAACATGTAATTTTTTTTGTATTCAGCACAAACTGTACTACAATAATATGTGACCAAGATGGATGTACATGTTTGCATTTTTTAGAAAAAAAATATCATGCGTGGTTAGAAAGTTTTTTTGGGGGAAAAAAATGTAGCTGAAATACGGCCATAAAACCCACAATAAATAGTTCTGAATAAGACTTTTGAGTAATCAGTCTTGTAGGCTAGAATATTTACTTCAAAATTATGTGAAAATCATTCTGCTTACTCATTCACAGAAAACAATATATTGATTTAAAATTTTCAAGACATGTTTTGTCATCGAGGGTCTATATGCGAGGGAGTGGCAATGGCCATGAATATTAAGCGAGTCTCACCTGAGAGACAAAGGGCCTTCCCCTAACGGCCCCTAATTGCCCATCAGTGTGACTGTGACTTTGAGGCAGGTAAGAGAGAATGTGAGGAGATTGAAAAAAGTTTTTTTTTAATTATTTGTATTTTATTTACAAAACAGTATTATCAAAACATACATAATGAAGGTCAAAGACACATTATTGTGCACACTGACACTCATTTGTATAAATGATAAAAAGAATTGATGACAGTACACAGCCCTGTGGATACCCAGTGGATGTACAAAGTGTATCTGATAAAACTCATTCATCTTAAACCTTTGCTCACTGCAAGTTAACAAGCAAATCTCTATCTGCAAGGCACAACTCACTAGGGGAAAAGGTATGAGTATCTGCTCAAATCTAGTTTTGGAATTAACATGGAGCTTAAAATTAAAAAGCATGTGGTTAATCAACAATGGTCAGGTCAATGTCAAAAAAAAGTTGTGTAGTGTATTCCAGCCTTCAGTTCATTTTAATAAATTGAATATTTTTAGATGTTCATATATCTTTAATACAAGTTTGCCTGTTATCCCAGACTGACAGAAAAGTTGAAAGTATCTTTAGATAGATAGTAATTTAGTAAATAATTAATTGACGTCATAAGTCTTGATTGAATGAAACATTTATGACAGATACATATTTAGCAGTTTTTACTTAATGCAGCTCTGGCCCATGGTTCTGAAATCCATCCTGTGAGTCTTTGCACTTTTCTTATGTCTCTCTGTTTTGGTGCCAGGTGAACTGAAGACGGCTTCTTTATTGGACCGTGAGAGAACTGCAGGTTATAAGTTGATAGCACAGGCTACAGATGGAGGAGGGCTGTTCTGTCGCTCTGAAATTTCTCTGACCATTCTGGATGTTAATGATAATGCACCATCATTTGCCTTCTCACGGTTCATGGCGAGTGTATATGAGAACGCGGCACCCAAGGCCTTGCTCACACGCCTTCGGGCTAATGATCCAGATGAAGGTAAGTATTTCACAGTGTAACATTTAGGTTCAACTTTATATGAGTGCATAAGAGGTTCTGTGAATGATGACAACTGCTTTTTTCCTTCACCACTTCACATTTGAAATAGTCCTGCAATGTGATTTTAAAAACTATAAATATCAGCTCATAAAAAAACCAATAATAATTATTTAAAAAAATAGCAAAATAATGTTTTAAGTACAGGCCATACTTTTTCCTTTTGGATCGTAAAACTTGGAAACATCGTCATTGCATTTCTGATGTATTTTTTATTGTATGCATTCTCCCAGGTCTAAACAGGAAGATCGTGTACTCACTTGTTGACTCTGCTGGTGGCATGTTCTCCACTGATCCATCCTCTGGTGTGTTGATCCTGGAGAAGCCTCTGGACCGAGAGGTGCAAGATTCATATCAGATCAGGATCAAAGCTACCGACCGAGCAGGGGGCGATGGCTCGCTCTCCACCGAGGTGGACCTCACCATCGTGGTTCTGGACGTGAACGACAACCCACCTGTGTTTCAAAAGCAAAATTACATGGTCACAGTGCCTGAAGATGTTACTGTAGGAACAGAAGTGCTGCGAGTCTTTGCCACAAGTAGTGACATTGGAGAGAATGCAGAAATCTACTATAGATTCTTGTCTGGAAATGAGCTGGGGAAGTTTGCCATTGATGATTCAACAGGCAAGGCGGAGAGACGCACGTTTTCTGCATATATAAAATGTATTTCTGGTCTAACAATGTTTTGTTAGAGTTCTTCTGGGAGCTCACTTGTGATTAATACAGACAAAGGCTTATTGTCAGTTCATTTATCGTTGCTTTTTCACGAATCATTGAAAGAAATGTAAGAAAGTCTATTGACTGTAGACAAGACATTATGATTTGATAAATTGTGTCTGTTAAAACAGCACAATATAAGTGCAGCGAATGGGAAAATTAGTTATGAATGCTCCACGAAACTCTAATAACAGTGCTTAACATGCAGAAAACATGTGAACGGTTATTGAGAGCGCTCTTTGTCTCCTAAAAAGATGTGGGCAGTCAGTGGAAACGTTGAAATATGGCATCATTTTTACAGTTATATCACTTCCCATGCATTCAATTTTGACAAAAGCGTAAAGTGCTTTAGCCTAAACCCGTACTTTGAAAGAATTAAGCTCTTGAAGGCACAGCTGGGAAGTACTTTATTTTGGCTATTGTGCATGAACTAAATATTCAGGCTTTTAATGCATCCCAAGGAGTCTTTGTATTGCAAGTTATGTAACTGTGTTGTCTATCATATTCATATAAATTAATTGGCTTTACTCTGACTCATATCTGGCATGATTTCAGGCATCATTTCTGTGGCGGATGATCTTGACTATGAGCTCTGCAAGGATTTTTTCCTGAATGTCGAGGCCTTTGATGGTGGAACGCCTCCCTTGAGAGTCGCGACAATAGTGACCATAGAGCTTCTGGATGTCAATGACAACTCGCCTTCATTCAGCGAGGACATCTACAATGTTCTGATCAGCGAGGATGTAGCTATCGGAGAGACGGTCACGAGGGTAAAGTTCTCTCATTAGCCGAGCCACTTCATTGGCATTTAATTAGCCGCAGACATAATTTCAATTTCACAGCTAGCATATAATTAAGCTTATTGCTCACATAAATCCCCTTAATGAACTTACATTAGTTATTCATTTGTACTGTGTACTTGGGCTGTAATATAATTTACCGTAGGAGGGTGTAATTTGCTTCATGATCCGTATAAATTCAGGGAGTTTTAGCCTCTTTGCTCTCAAATACGCTAGGATTTATAAGTTTGTTATCTGTGTTTGTTATGTGCAGCTGTTTGCAGAAGACCTGGACAGTCAGATCAATGGGCGAATCACTTATTCCATTTTGAAAGGGGACCGTGAAAATCAGTTTTGGATCGACCCTGTCACCGGGCTTCTGAAAGTTAACAAGGCACTGGACAGAGAGACGGTTAGTCCTTGGAATGAGCTCGGTTACTTTGGCTAATGAATCTTGACATCCTTGCGCTGTGGCTCTTCTAGACACTCTCCTGAGATATTGCATGATTTTGGCCAATTATTTTTAAATCAGCCGTAAAGTCTTTAATTAGGCTATGTAGGGCTGAAATTGAGGCTTTTGAGTGACTGTGGGTGAGCGAACAGTCCTGTTCTTTTAAAAAAAAAGACATTTATCAAGAGTTGAGTCGTTCTGAACTGTTTTTGCCTGACATTTATCCTCCTGTCTCGGTTGCTTAAGGTCTCCAGCTACTCACTGTCTGTGCAAGCGTTTGACAGCGGGTCACCTGCCAAGTCAACCACTGTGAATGTCAATATCGAGATTGCCGATGTGAACGACAACCCGCCGATCTTCTCTCCCGCTAATGCTTCAGCTGTTATTCAGGTGTGAGAGACAGTTTTAACTCTTTTGTTTGCAACAATAGACATTGTCACATACCTGTATGCAACATGTTACTGTTGCTTGTGCTTAGAGTTAGGGATTTCAGTGAACCCTGAATTAGGACTGAATGATATATCGAATACATTATACTGATATATTCACAAGATATATAATGGTTTTAATGTAGTTTATCGTCAAGAATGTGTCATTAGATTAGATTTAATCTACATGATTGTTAGGACGGAGACGTTTTAATTAATAGCATCTCTGATTTAAACTTAAATAGCAAAAATGGTTTTTGAATTTGTACGTTTAATTCAGTTTTTTTTGTGTGTGTGAATCAGTTCAAACCACCTGTCTTGGTTCCATTTATTCAGAACTTGAAATATTCCAAGTGTGACATTTTAAATGTATTTAATGGATTTATTGATTAATAATACAGTAAAAAACATTAAATACAACGTTAATATTGTGAAATATTAAAATAGCCTTTCTATTTAAAAAATTTTAATTTATAATTTATTCCTGTGATTCCAAAGCTGAATTTTCAGCCGCATTGCTGCAGTCTTCAGTGTCATGTGATCCTTTAGAAATCATTCTAATTTGCTAATTTTATGCTCAATATGTATTACTTATCATCAATGTTGAAACAGTTGTGCTGCTTAGTTTTTTTTTTTTTTTTTGTGGAATCCATGATTTTTTTTCATGATTCTTTGATTAAAAAATATAAAAAGTTCAAAAGAACAGCATTTAATTGAATTTGTTTTCGTAATATTGTAAATGTCTCTTTTGTAACTTTTAAAAAAAAAATCAATTTAATGCACCCTTGAATACAAGGTTTAATTTCTTAAAAAAAAAAAAAAAACTTGCTGACCTTTTGATCAAGTGTGTTGTTCAATATTGCAGTTTATGACTATTAAATGGAAAACTATTAAAAAATGGAAACAATTTAATTTTTAATTTGTTATGCTTTATGTATTGCTCTTATCATTTAGCACTTACTTGGTTGAAAATAACGGTAATCTTTTTTTTTTTTTTTTTTTTTTTAAATCACCCTTTCAAGCCATTTTGGTGCATATACATAAATATTGAGTTATATTGTAAAAAGGCAGAAAAATATTGAAATACAGTTCCCCTGACTTTTAAGTATTACATTTCGGCACGTAACTCATCTCCCTATGGAAATGAATTGTACTGCTTGTTGAGGAGAGGTGTGCTGTGACTTATGATCTACCCCTGCCGGATGATAAAGTGTCTAAGAAATCTCATAGACTTACTCTAAAGGAAGTACCTGAGCAATATATATAGACTGGAATGTCATATAAATTTAGGCTGGGCGTTTTGACTAGGTCCAGGATACAACCACCCAGCAATTACCCTGGACACTCAATAAATTCAAACCAACAACCAGGCAACCAGCAACTGCACATTAGCATTATAGTATAGACTTTTGTATGATCAAACATCACTCACATTTTCTTCAGAAAACATACAAATCCTGACTCTTTTTTTAATTTTAAAATTACTATATTAATTCTGTTTTCTTTTTTTTTCTTCTCTCAAGTTGAACAAGCCTGCAGGAACTACAATCCTCTCATTATCAGTTTCTGATAAGGACTCTTCTAGAAATGGTGCACCTTTTGAGTTTCGCGTCGTGTCTGGAAATGAGGGCAATGCTTTCAGTCTGGACCAGAATGGAGAATTACGGACAAGCCGAGTATTTGGTCCTGATGCAACACGAGAGTATACGCTTGAGATACAGGTTAGTGCAACAGCTCAAAAAAGTGAACAGTCAGTTAAAAGGGAATTCAGAATTACTTCAACTGTTAGCACTTTTAACCTCTGTAAACACATTTTTCCAGAATGAAGTATCTGACTTCTTTGCTTTTTTAAGGCTAATTTCATAATGCATTATATATACATTTAAATTAAAATTATAAATAATTTATATAACAAAATAAAGCAAAATTTGACCAAATTGTAACTTTTTTATAAATAACATAAATAAAATTAATTTATATTTATATTATTATAACAAAATAATATTCTGTTCTGGAGTTAAATTTACTTTGATTTCTCTTTATGTCACATATTACAGGTCCCATATTTCATATCAAGTATGCTCTTCACTGAGACTGTTAATAGTTACTGTAAATAAAATTAATTATTTAACTCCTTGTTTGATTATCATAGTTTTAAATATAATTAATATTTTTTAGTGCTGCCAAATGATTAATCGCGATTAATCACATCCAAAATAAAAGGTTTCGTTTACATAATATATGTGTGTATACTGTGTATATTTATTATGTGTGTATATATAAATACAAACACATGCATGTATATATTTAAGAAAAATGTTGTTTATATATTAAATATATTTATATATAATATAAATGTATATACATGTAAATATTTTCAAGATATATACCGTATGTGTGTGTGTATATATATATATATATATATATATATATATATATATATATATACATATACATATACATATACATATACATATACATATACATATACATATACATATATATATATATATATATATATATATATATATATATATATATATATATATATACATATACATATATACATAATAAATATACACAGTATACACACACATATTATGTAAACAAAAACTTTTATTTTGGATGCGATTTAATTGTTTGACAGCACTAATATTTTTATGATGGATTTTAATATTTTATGACAAAAGTCTGGGTTTAGGACCAGGTTAAAACAATAGAAGTTGTTTATAATAATAATTGGAAAATAAAATGAATGAATTAAATAGTTAAATAAATAAATAGACAAAAGGTTCTAGCGCAACTTTAATGCGACCTTCATATAACAGAAAGAGAAATCAACCTCTGGAATATAAAAGTGCCTGTAGATGCCTGCTCTGACATTTCTAAGGGATTGAATTCATTTTTTAGTTTGATGAAGCTTTAAATTGTTAGAATTTTACAGTGTGATCTTGTTCTTGTCAACAAGGCGCGTGACTCGGGGAAGCCTCGTCTGTCCTCCACATCCTTTGTGTTTGTGCGTGTCATCGGAGACAGCCTCTTCAAACCTGTGGCCTTCCCACTGGAAATCAACATTGTCATGGCAGCAGATGTGTTTCCTGGCGGGATTATAGGGAAGATCTATGCCACAGACCGAGACGAGAATGATGTTCTGTCTTTCAGTCAGAGATCACAAACAAAGAGTCTTTTCAAAATCAACAGACAGGACGGGAAGATTGTGGCACTAAATGGCCTGGAGCCTGGAAGGTAAAATAAATGCAAATTTAATTTGGAATGTGTAGTTCTTCAATTATGGGCTATTTTGGCCTGTGGACCTTTAATATAAAAATAATTTCCCTAAATCTCTCTTTCACACTGTCACTGTTTTATTTAAATAATTTAGTTAGACTATAATGCCCAACGTGTCGTAATGCTATTTCATTTTGTGTATGTATGTATTTATTTTCTATTATCGTTATGTCTCTGAAATAAAGGCAATGCAAGTAATCATTTTCAGACTATAAAAAAAAAATAAAAATAAAAATAAAACTATTCAGAGGAAAAAAAAGTATTGATGCATTTGTGGTGGAGGAAATCTCAGCTGTGGCACAGTCAGTAATTGTGTAATTTGGTGTAAATAATTTTCACTATAAAAGTTTATTTTTACAATTTTTTTTTTTTTGGTCAGAATTGAGATAAAACCTCTTTAATTTCATCACAGACATAAGCTTTCAGACATAACAAAAATAAATCAATTAAGAATAAATCCACATAAAAGTGCTGGTAACATAAAAATAAATTGCTTGAACGTCATATCTATTTTGAAATGATCTCTCTTTTTTCATTGCAATATATTGCAGATATACATGGCAATTTTGATACTATTGGTTCACCAATATATACGTATTTCTGTACGTGTGTTTTTGTGCTTGTTGTGCTCACTGTATATTTGCATAGCTGCTTAATGATCAGTAACATTTTTTTTTTTTTTTCAGGTACTCCCTAAATGCTACAGTCAGTGATGGGCGATTTTCTGTGACGGTGGGCGTTAGCGTCCAGGTGGAGCAAGCCACGGATGAGATGGTGCAGAATGCAGTGACTCTGCGTTTCCAAGACCTGTCCCCTGAGGATTTTGTGGGTGTGTACATGGAAGAGCTGAAGAAGGTGCTCCGTACCTCACTGGTTGGTGACAGGACAGGTGTTATTGACGGACCTGACCCTCTTCACATTCTGGGAGTGCAGCCACTGAGTCGCTCCAGTCAACTGGAGGTGCTCCTTGCTGTGGAGACACCAGATGGTGGTTATATGGGTCCAGGAGAGCTGGCCCTCAAGCTGGAGGAGGTGAAGGGTTTCCTAAAGGGAGCGCTAAGGGTGGTCAGTGTTCTGGATCAGAGCTGCTCAGGAGAGCTTGAGTGTGGGGAGAGAGTCTGTGAGCTCACCCTCAGTCTCGACCCCATCGGCTTGGTCACCTATACCACCTCAAGACTGAGCTTTGTGTCTCCACGCTTCAGCATGAAAGAGATGTGCACGTGTCCAGGTTAGCGATTTGATTTGGTTTCAAATGATAAAACTGGCAAAACTGATTCAAATTTATTCCAGGGTTGCCAGCTCTCAAATATTTGGCGTGAGACACGCTTTTAGGTTGTCATGCTAACCTTAATAAATCTCACGGCAAATAACAAGAAAATGCTAAATATGCTTGGCTTAAATCTTACATTATATTCTTATATTCTTTATTTCTCAAAAAGTTATGAATTCAAAGTCAGGAACATATTTCCATTTAACAAAACATAAGAGCAAGTGAATAGCAGCTAACTTTAAACTTCAAATACATAGGCTATCAAGCAGAGAAAGTACAACAGAAAAATGAGCGATAGTTTAAATTAAATATTAGAAATTTCATCAAATATAGTTGTTGATTTACGTAAGAAAGTATTTTTTTATAGGAACAGTAACTATAATGGAATCTTAACTCTCATGTTGTCTTCTGGTCATTTATTTGTCCTGGAGAGGATTTTCTTTATAACAACTTTTTTTGGGGGGATAATTTTTGTACTTTTTGAGGATCCCCCCCAAAACCTAGTTACATTTTTGGCATATTGCACACATTTCTTGTTATGCTATAATATTACCTAATATTGGATTCAGACTTTTTATCAACTTGTTTTCTTTCAATCAGTTTTTGAGTAAATATTGCCCAAATTATCCGCAAATTATGCTTTTTTTTTCACTCAAAATTGGAGGAGTTCAGATCGATGAAGCCACTGACCAATCAGTTAAAAAAAAAAAAAAAAAACAGTGTTAATGAAAGAAAACAAGTTGACAAAAAGATTACACCCAATATTTGATGATAATATGGCATAATGAGAGACTTACAAGCAAATTTTAAACTAGGAGCATTATTATTATTATTATTATTATTATTATTACTTGCTGGTGCCCCTCTAAAACATTAGGTAGGTAAACAGCATGCACTGCAGTATTGAACATTTTTATAAAAACTGTATATTGTATTACAGTAACCTTAAGTAATAAAAATAAAAAATGAATTGTTGCCTCCTCAAAACTTCAGATAGGTGCCTGTAATTGATCTGCCCATTCCATCAAAATCTCACTCTAGCCAGGTAACCAAAGTTGGCAACTCCTGTTTATTGTAGGATGGATTTCACAGTATGCATTATTTATCCTGGTTGATTAAATTCAAACAGTAGCTTGAGTGGCAGAATTTCTATTTGCTTGCTATCTATCTTTTTGTACCCACTACAGGAGGAATATGTCCATCTTCCCTGGAGCTCTGTGATGGCCAAACGTGTCCGTCTGACATGCAGTGTGTGCGCAGCGGCCCCGCAGCGCCATCTCTCTGCCAGTGTCTGCCTGACACGCTGGACAAGTGTGAAGGTTAGATCAAATAGGCTTTTCATGCTGCTCCTTTTAAATCCTGGCTTAAGGCCAAGTATAATGTTAGGTAAAGCAACGTTTGATATTTCAAAAAGGGGTTCGCAACAAGTTGTGAGCTGGTAAATATTCAAATGCTTTTTCATATTTGATTGCAGCATATGAGGGAAGATGTAAAAAATAATATTTTTGCTTTTTCATATTTGATTGCAGCATATGAGGGAAGATGTAAAAAATAATGTTTTTGCTTTTTCATATTTGATTGCAGCATGTGGGGGAAGATGTAAAAAATAATGTTTTTACATGAACAACATTGTCTCTATGGACATATGGTAATATTACAAATAAATGAGAAGTGTTAATAAATGTTTTCTTAAAATATTTTTATTTAAATTTTACACTTTACTTTTGTCAAAAATTAAAAACATACTATAAAGTGACTGTTACTACATATTATTTTTAATCATTTTAAAGCAAATAGAGATTGACGTGTACATGAAAGCAATGGATATGTAAGGCAAATTCGTTGAAACGAATATCTACAAACATTTTGTTCTTACCAAAACATGCTTTTACTTTGGGGAAAAACATGTAGCATGATATAATGCAAGTGATACCATATTAGAAATGTTTATTTTGAGCCCCTCGGGGAGCTCCAGTGTGTCACTACAAATACAAAAGACAAAAATTCACTTGATATGGTTGGCAAAAGTTACGTAAACATTCATTTCCCTTTAAATAACGGTCCCCTTTTGTGGAATATCCCGAGGGTGAGTCAAACATATATATTTAAATGACATTTCTTCGTACGTGATTGAGGCCAAACACTTCTGCGAATATCTTTTGTGAAAGTGTGTATAAATAGCAGATTTTGAAATCTGCCCTTGACTGACTGATTTCTGTACCTGTGCTGGCAGGCCAAACATCTCTGAGCTTCGCAGGGAACAGTTACATCAAATACAGAGTGACGGACAGTGATGGGAGCGGAGACATGAAGCTGGGCTTGAGAATCAGAACGCTGCACAGCCAAGGAGTCATCATGTACACACGCGCTGACCCCTGCACACTGCTCAAGGTCAGATGGATACAGAGATATGGTTTAAACTGTTATTTTCTACATTATTACATTAGATTATATACACATTATTAAGCACAATTTTACTACCGTTCAGAAGTCTAGAGTTGGTAGGCATTTTTTTAATGTTTTTGAAAGAAGTATTTTGTGCTCACCAAGGATTATTTATTACAATTTAAAATAAGTGTATTCTATTATATTTTATGCAATTTATTCCTGTGATGCTAAGTTGAATTTTCATCATCATTACTCCAGTCTTCAGTGTCACACGATCCTTCAGAAATCATTTTATTATGCTGATTTGGTGCTCAAGAAACATTTCTTTCTTATTATCAATGTTGAAAACATTGAAAACAGTTGTGCTTTATGTGTGTGTGTGTGTGTGTGTGTGTGTGTGTGTGTGTGTGTGTGTATATGGTTTATGAGGACACAAATGTGTATAATAACATGGGTACTACAACGTAAACATGGTTTATGAGGACCCTTCCTGTGTCCCCATAAAACAAAAGGCTTAAAAAAACATACAAAACGGTGTTTTATGAAATTCAAAAATTGCCAGTAGTTTCCTGTAAGGGGTAGAGTTGGTGTAGGGCAATAGTACATACAGTTTGTACGGTATAAAAACCATTACGCCTATGGAGAGTCCCCGTAAACCACATATACCAGACTGTGTGTGTGTGTGTGTGTGTGTGTGTGTGCATTATTTTATATAATTATAAAATACAATATATAATTTTTTTGCAAACTGTTTTAGGATCTTTGAACAGTGAATTCAAAAGGAAGCATTTATGCATTTTAAATAGATGTATCCTAAATAAAAAAAAAATTTTTTTTCATTAAAAAAAAAAAGATTTAAAAATAAATAATTTTCTTTACTAACCTGAACTATTAAATGGCAGTGTATAGATACATTTTGGGGGTCATTATTATGTACACGTCATTGTAGGTACTTAAAATTAGCTGATTTCATCAACAAAAACCAACACTATGTACTGAAGTAAACCAAACATAATAATGACATTATGGTACACAATATTTAAATAATACACAATATTAAGTTAAATATTAATTAAAAAAAAAAAAAAAAAAAAAAAATATATATATATATATATATATATATATATATATATATATATATATATATATATATATATATATATATATATTAGTATAAAAAAAAGATTGTGGTTGCATGTTTGTGTTTTTTCAGATAGAGGAAGGGCGTCTGTGGTTCCAGATGGACTGTGACAACAGACTGGACATCCTGGGCATCTCAGGGCGTCCAATCAATGATGGGTCCTGGCACGCTGTGACTCTGGAGCTCACCAGTAACTACACTCTCCTTTCGCTAGACGACAGCTATGTGGAGCGTCGGCGTTCCGCGCGGGCCCCTGTCCGCATCTGGCCCCTGTCTGCAGACGGATCACTGTTCTTTGGGGCTCAGGTGTTGCGCGGACCAGTGGGCAGAGGCGGCCAGAAGCCCCCACGGGCACAAGAAGGCTTCCAGGGGTGCCTCGGGTCCATCATGCTCAACGGGAATGAGCTCCCTCTTCAGAATAAGAGGAGCCGGTATGCAGAGGTAGCTGGGCTGAGTGACGTGAAGCTAGGATGTGTTTTATACCCTGATCCGTGCCTCGGAGGACCATGCCAGAATGGAGCTTCTTGTACAAAGCTGCCCTCTGGTGGTGAGAAATAGAAAGCGCATATAACCATCAATACTTCAATAATGGTCAGTTGTTCAGATTTTAGTCGTAGCTCTGTATTAGCTAGTCTTGTCTTAGAAGTCTTGTTTCTCTTTGAATTTGTCCCCAGACTTCTCATGCAGCTGCCTGCCACAGTTCACAGGGTCCCGCTGTGAGCTGGAGATGACGTCCTGTTTGCCCTCACCTTGTCAGAACGGGGGTGATTGTAAGGCTGTGGGAAACACCTTCCTCTGCGGTTGCCTCAAAGGCTTCACGGGACTCATGTGAGACATTTTATTTCATTATATACTATTTGTAGGATTTACCATTAATCTTGCATACATTTCAGACCTTAATAACTTTTAAGATCCACAGACAGTTTGGTAGTAACTGAGACAAATGATAACACATAAGACATCAAGTAAAAATGTAAATTTCTCTAGAAGGACTACACAGTAGGTAAAAAACAGTAGGTGCTATTATTTTAGTAATTTTCATGTGAAAAATATAAATGTATGTAATATATTGTATGTAATATACTCTTAAAATAGGATTAATGCTAACCAATTAGTTTGAAAATAACTTGACAAAAATAATTTTGTTACAGACATTCAGATTTGGTAATTTATACATATTTCCATACGTTTTAAATATATATTAGTACATATAATTTTATTGGTGTTTCCAATTATATATATATATATATATATATATATCTATATATATCTATATATATATATATATATATATATATATATATATATATATATATATATATATATATATATATATATATATATATATATATATATATATAAAATACGCGTGCACACACAATCTGTATATGGTAATTGATCTAAAAATATAATTAATGTCAACAATCATTTTTGGAAAATGAGGTTTGTAAAGGTGAAATGTTTTGAAAAGTTGGTTTTATTATATATGACAGTTAATATGGCCTCTAATCACCAAAAAGTCCATGATTGGTTAACATTTTATATATATATATATATATTTATATATATATATATATATATATGTGTGTGTATATATATATGTGTGTGTATATATATATGTGTGTGTATATATATATATATATATATATGTGTGTATAATACTGTGCTAATGATTTTTATATATTTATATTTTTTAAATTGCTTTGAGTTTTGATTGCTCAGACATGGTTTTATGTTTTTCTTCTGTTAAAGTATAATCATATAGGCTTGCTTAACAAAAACAAAACATTTTAAGGGGCCATTTATTTTTTGCAATCAAATGGTTTAGCAGTCAATGTCATTTATGAGGAAAAATAGTTGTTTGGTAAGGCCACCTTGCATTTAAACAGAATTGGTAACCAGCAGCTTACTTTAATTACACTCTTTTCTGAAAGTCATCTCACTTAAGCGTTCACCTGCTGTTTTCCGTCTCACACCTCGATTGTTTGAATTGCTGGTTGAATACATACGTGACACTGTAAAATAGGTATGTTGTTTTCTTGTGTTAATTAGACCTTTCTCACTAATGATCAAAATCGTTTAATAAATAAAGAACAGATTTTAGAGCAATCCAAAATCCCAAAAATCCCATTAAGGCTTCTCTAGTAATTAGGTTTTTTTTCAATGCGAGATGAGTTGGAGTTATTTCTCCACTAGAGGATGCTGTTGTTTCTTTTTCGAGGCAAACCTAAACTCATACTTGAACAGCTGACCAAGAAAAGAAGGATACTGGGACCTGTGCCCTTTTCCTCTCTGTCCTTTTATGTAGTGGGGAGAAAGTAATGAAAATCTAATTGCTTTATATAACTACTATATAACTACTTTCTCTGCTTTACCAGCTCTATCATTATGTTACGCAATACAAACAACCCTCTCATTATGCTCTCTTATGCTCGCTTGAGAGATTCGTTGAACTTTCTAGTACTCAAGAGTATGTATAAAGAGTTCTCTGAGCAGCAGATCATCACATATTTGCTGTTTGCAGCACAGAGGGGAATTCAGCTAAATGTGAAAACTTATGAATCTTAAAAACCAACAAGAAACCTCTTTCTCTCTGCTTCTGAGAACTAATTAGATAATGAGAGAAACACCAACGCTGTGTTCAGAATAACAATATTCTTATTATTCATGCAGTTTATAGTGTGGGATAGTGATTAGTGCGTCAGCAAGTATGCTTTAAACTGATTAAAAGTCATAGTAAAGTCATAGTTTTTATAAAAGATAAGTGCATGTAAAAAAAAAAAAACTTTTTACACTGTAAACTATCATTTCTGTAGGATGTTCGCTTTGTATGGTTTTTGAAGTGCCAGATTTCGGGTTACTATCAACTTCCATTATATGGTATCACAGAAGTTGGTCACTTTTTTTTTTAAATCTTAATTTGTGTTTGTCTAAAAAAAGAAAGTCAAATATATCTGGGATGGTTTTAGGGTGAATAAATGTTTTTTTTTTTTAGCTGGAGTATCCCTTTATAGATTAGTATGCAGTATATACTGTACAGTAGTAAATAACACAATCCTTCTGTCCATAGATGCGACGAGGATGTGAATGAGTGTGAGAGAGAGGAGTGTGAGAACGGAGGGGCATGTGTGAACACATTCGGAGCCTTCTACTGTAACTGCACGATGGGTTTCGAGGGTCAGTTCTGCGGCCAGCCATCTCTGGACGGCCCAGACACTCAGGCCGAGGCCCTATCCTACATCGGACCAGGAGAGATCATCGGCATCGGCGTGTTGCTCTTTGTGGTGTTAGTCCTGCTGACCCTGCTGGCTGCGTTCCGCAAAAAAGTCCTCCGGAAGGACTGGAGCCGCGGGGAGGCGGTGGGCATCTCCACAGAGACCAACTACATGCTGCATAAGACAGGTATGGGAGCCGAGGGCATCGAGTTCAAAGCTGTACGGGTCAGCGGCGAGTGTCGCGCCAGCCTCTACAGGAACGACAGCACAGGAGGGCCGCCGCAGGTCATGGTGCGGCCCACAGCCTACACACTTCCCCACTGCCAGGGAATCCCTCGAGGGGAAACGGAAAAGATGGAGGGAGGGCTGGCCACCCTCTCCTGCCCTCCGCAGATGAGCACCTTCCAGGCAGATCCGCCACACATCCTCGGGATGCCACGGAGAGGTGTGGCCATCTGCAGCGTGGCGCCCAATCTTCCCCCATCTATGTCCCCGATCCCGTCAGAACGCAGCCCAATCCGCAAGCCTCCGTGGGAAGAGGAAGAGGATGACGATGAGGACAATGCTATGGAGCATCAAGTCCAAGCTCTGGAGTGGGAAGACAGGGGTTATCAGGCAGACGGAGAGGAAGCGTACAGAGCCGAGGGTAATGAATTGGCGCACACACTTTCTACTCATCCCAGATCAAACGGAGGATGACAAAACGGCAGCGTTTCAGCGTGACTCCGTAACTCCCCATGGCTAATTAAATGCCAGTCTTTGTGTGGATGAGATTAAACATATGCACCACGGTCTCCATTTGGAAAATCCATCTTACAATAATGTGTGATGGAGTGTAATTACCTTAGCGATAACACAAGGGGTTTCACACAAAAGGAGAAAGTGAAGTGTTTAGAGTGAATCAGATTCAAACAGAAACATCCATCCACACTGTGATAAATGCTATGAATAATGCGTTAATCGCAATAATGTATAATAAAAAAAAAACTGGATTTTAATATAATCTCCCTTCACAATGAGTTTCTTCTTTATGATTTCACATTCAACATTCTTGCGATTTTTCATATCTTTTCATATTTTTCATATCTCTTTCTATTGACCAGAGTCTCAAAAATTGTTTCACACCAAACCAGATTATAGTAATCAGAACCATCTGCTGAGCTGTATCGTAACACGAAATAGGCCAACAGGAGCCTTTCTCCTCATAAAATATTTAACAGTCTGGCCATGTAGGTTGGCAGCTAGTACATATGTGAAGGTGATTATTGCACTTCCGCTTGTGGAAATGCATTACCTATGTAAGTTTTCTCTTCGATTTGTGTTCTGAAGTGGATGACCTTGGTCTTGTTAGTGTTTTCTTCAAGCAGAAACTCATTTGTCATGGACTGGTTGTTAGCTTTTGCGGTGCGTAGTCTGGGATAAATATAGGACGGATATTATTGCTCTTTCACTTTAGCAGATTTGAAAGATTTTTATGCCGTAGAGAGTGTTAAGCTGTAAATGCGGTTTTGTTTGTGCGTATGTGCATGTCTGGTTTTTGGATATTAGATGTCTGTTTAGTGAATGCAAATGGGCCAGTAGTTCAGACATGGCAATATTTTCACTGGCTTAAAAATATTTTATATAAAAAAGACACAAACATATTAAACAAAACAACTGTTTTCAGTGGTGAAAAATAAGAAATGCTTCTTGAGCAGCAAATCAGCATATTAGACAGATTTCTGAAGGATAAGTGACACTGGAGACTGGAATTATGGCCGCTGGAAATTCAGCTTTGCCATCATAGGAATAAATTACGAGTTTGTTAAAATAGAAAACAGTTATTTTATTACAGTATATTTAAACAGTATATATTTTTAATAATAACAGTTATTATTTAGTTATTTTAAAATTGTAATAACATTTCACACTATTACTTATTACTATATTGTTTTTGCTGTATTTTTCACAGCCTTAGTGATCTTCTTTCAAAGACATAAAAAATTTACATGGTATAGCATTTAAACAGTAGTGAAAATGTAAAAGCATATGTGTGTGTAGGTGTATATGTGTGTGTGTATATATGTATGTATTTAACGTACAGTATAGCACAGCTGCATGCATTTGCATTTGTGTGTGGGTCTGTATAAGAATCCGCTATTGTATTCTTCTGCAGAAGCTGGAAATGCACCAGAAGAGGTCACCTGCTTCTCCGACAGCAGCACGAGCGAGGCACACTCCCTCAGGTCCTTCCAGTCCGATTCCTGCGATGACAACGGTGAGAAACATGCATTGCAAGACTCAAAGTCCTTAACATACCCTCCAAACAACCTCCAAAAACTTTCCCTGCTCAGAGAATATTCAAAAAGTTTAATTATGGAAAAGTTCAGCAAATGGTTTTTAAGGTGAACTTTTTAGAGCATATCTTATCCTGTCATGTTTTAACCATTACTGTAACCATACATAAACATTTCCCAATCCCAATGCAGGCCAAGACTGCAATTTTTGAATAAACCATGGAGCAATTAGATCACATACTGAATGAAACCTATGCGTTGATTTTTCTCACTTCTTGTTACATAAGCCTGGTCTCTTAGCACTCATTAGCTCTTTGTATTAGTCAGCTTTGATATGCTTAGTAGTGCTGTTGATTAAAAGAACTGTATATATCACTTTCTGTATATAAAATAACCACTATATAGATTACCAGATGGTTTTCAGTGACTAACAGGAAAAGTGTGGTTTGATTCACTCATGCAAAAACAATAAGTAAACCACTTTGCAACAGAGAGCGTCTGTACATGAGACCTCACATAGTATATCGATCACTGGTCATGTAATCCAGTTTCAGATTCTTATGTTTCGTGAGGTTATGACGTTTTTTTAGCCCCAAAAACAGCAGTATCTCTCTTGTGATTGATGGACAGAAATGAGTTCCTCATTAATTACATATGACAGTGACGCATGTTAAGGGGTGAGTCGAGGGGAAATTGTAACATCACCATTCCTCTGATTTCAAATCCGGCATTTTGGAAGAATATAAAAGAAAAAAAAAAATCATATTTTAAGCTGGGGAGTTAGTTTCGAGTTTTTGAACTGTGGAGCAACCTCTCATTTGTATACATATTAAGACCATTTTGCTTCTCCATTTAATGACCCCTTTAATCTTTTTTACTATGAATGAAGGCCAGTATCACTGATAATATTAAATGGATTTTTTATTCAATTTCTAGGAATAAAACGAGCAATTATAGCAATTCAACATATTACAGAATAATTAGCAATAAGTATAAAAGCCATCATTTTTAACTCATTATAATTAGCACATTTATCTTTTTTATTGTGTGTTTTGTTGATATATATGTTTCTTTATCAGCTCTCGGTTTCACATTTATTTTCATGATAAAAGCATAAATAAGAAAAACAGAATCACAGAAACAAGTTTTCTGTAGCCACATGATAGCTTTGAGTGCTGGGCAGACTGACATTTAACTCCAATTTGAGTCACTTCCTGCATTTATATACTAAAAATACTTGATTAAAAACACACACATGCAACATTATCACATTAACCTATACGTACACTCTCACGCACCCGCCGGTATTATAATGACCTAATCTCGGGCAGAGGTAACTCATTATTTCATTCACCTAATTAAGATGACTTGCGTTGTCTGATCTTTCCAAAAGGAAATCATGAGGATTAGTAATAACCCTACCCTGCTTTAACAAAGTGACAGCCTGAATAGGTCAGAGCAGTAATTACAATCCATCTGCCTTTGATATGCTCTCCAAACGCCATTGCTATCATGACTCAGTAGTGTAGTATCACTTTGGCTGTACAAAATAGATGCCAGACTGACACATCAGAGGTCTGCTTACTTCAGTTTAGCAGATTTCCTGATGCTGGAGGATTACAAATGGGTCATAGTGATTTATATAAATGCTTATGTAAGGTTTTCATTGAGTGTTTGATGTTTGTTTGAAGTGTTTGATCATTGATTCAATTGTTTCCTGACATTTTACACTTGTTCATGCCCTAGCCTCCATAGTGACGGTGATACGACTGGTGAATAATGCAGTGGACACCATTGAAAATGAAGGTTTGAGTCAATTTCCATTTATATGACAAAATCAAAATTAGAGTTGTGTGGCTTTTACTCCATGTCATAGAGTGTCTATCTATCTATCTATCTATCTATCTATCTATCTATCTATCTATCTATCTATCTATCTATCTATCTATCTATCTATCTATCTATCTATCTATCTATCTATCTATCTATCTATCTATCTATCTATCTATCTATCTATCTATCTATCTCTTATTTATTTACTTATTTTTAACAAATATTATTCTTTATTTTCTGCATTATTCTTATTATTTCTGTATATCTATCGTTTGTCTATCTATCTATCTAGCTATCTAGCTATCTCTTTCTTATTTATGTTTGTTTATTTATTTATTGTTTTTAATAAGCATTATTTATTTTCTGTATTATTATTATTATTATTATTATTATTATTATTATTATTATTATTATTATTATTATTTCTGTTTATCTGTCTGTCTGTCTCTTTCTTTCTTTAGCAAGTTTTGAATTAATTGATTTCAAAATGATTTAAATTATTCCTCATTTAAATTATTACTTTTTTAAATTATTTTTGTAATATTATATATGAAAATAATTCTTTTTTGTCTTTCTATCTAGATGCAACTTTTGATTTTAGTAATGTATTATTAAATGTTGAAATTACATTAATCAGTTTTAATTAATTCATGTTACTGATGTTAACTAATGTCAACAAATGAAACCTTATTGTTAATTGTTACCAAATATGTGACCCTGAACCACAAAACCAGTCATATGGGTCAATTTTTCGAAATTGAGATTTATACATCATCTGAAAGCTGAAATAAATAAGCTTTCCATTGATGTATGGTTTGTTAGGATCAGACAATATTTGGCTGAGATACTACTATTTGAAAATCTGTAATCTGAGAGTGCAAAAAAATCTAAATATTGAGAAAATCACCTTTAAAGTTGTCCAAATGAAGTCCTTAGCAATGCATATTACTAATCAAATATAAATTTTTATTATATTTAAGGTAGGAAACTTACAAAATATCTTCATGGAACATGATCTTTACTTAATATCCTAATGATTTTTGGCATAAAAGAAAAATAGATCATTTTGACCCATACAATGTATTTTTGGCTATTGCTATAAATTATACCCGTGCTATTTAAGATTGGTTTTTGTTGTCCAGGGTCACATATTCTTTATTCTTAGTTTTATTTCATTTTTAATTTAAAGATATTTAATAATAATTTAAAAAATATTATCATGTTATAGTATATTATTTAGAAATATTGCAGTCATCATTGCAAAAAAAAGCCAACAAGTCATCAGGACACCGATGCGAAGCAGAACTTCTTGCTGGCTTAGATGGCTTCTAGGCAAATAAATAAATAAATGGATGTGAAATATCGATTTGAGGTGAAAGTATTTTATTGTGTGCGAAGAAAGAAAGGTATAGAGTGATACTAGAGACATCCAGCACTGCAAGGAAATCGGTTGCCTGGATACAACAGTCAATTACACCGCTTAGCATCATTATAGAAGAAAAACTGACCATAGAATGCTGCAAATGACAGAATGAAATATAGAGCTGAGTGCCGTGTAGTAATATTTTATAGTATTATTCAGTTTAAATGTTAGAGGGATAAACCACACTGCAAGGTAAAGGTGAAATCCCAGAGCGCAGGAACTGAAGTGTCCATTCATGCTGGAGTTGAGTCCACACTGGACAAAGTAGGATTAGAGCCGTTAATTAAACTGCACAACTCTGGACTTGAATAAAACCAGGGTTTAGATTCACTCTTTAATCACTCACACAATCCAATTGCATTGAAAACCGGTACTATTGAACTAGACTGTAGTTAGTGAAGAACAGCATCCCTGTATTTCGTGGCTCAGCTGCAGTGACCTGTTTTTGAGGCGCACCAGAACCAGTCTCTAATTAAACCTGCCCTAGACCAAAGCTGTTTCCAATCAGTGCGAAAACAAGCTGTTTGCTTGAAAGTCTCACACGCTATGGTAATTTTTGCTGTCTGAGGAGTTTTCAGCTCCACCTTCTTTCTCAGAGGTCTGGATGAAAGTGGACTGTTTTTGTTGGTTATGCTAAACAGCACAATGTGATTTATCCAAGTAGGACATGTTCCTGGATCAACTAATTTTTTGGGTCTTGGACCAGCTTCTTAAACTTTAAAATGGGTAAACTTTCAGTTGTTGCCTTGACAAAATATATCTGTTATTACTCATTTCTATTTATTATCTTATTTATTACTATTGTATTAATTACTATTTCTAAATAACTTTTGTGTAACCTAATGTAGTCAGGTTGATTTAAGTTATAATAAGTATATGTACAGTCATGGCCAAAAGTATTGGCACCCTTGGTAAATATGATCAAAGAAGGCTCTGAAAATAAACCTGCATTATTAATCCTTTTGATCTTTTATTTTATTTTTTTTCAAAAATCTAACCTTTCATTGAACTAAAACAATTGAAAATGGGGGAAAATCTCATAAATTAATGTTTTTCTCAAATACACGTTGGACACAATTATTGGTACCCCTAGAAATTCTTATAAGTAAAATATCTCTGAAGTATATTCCTGTTCATATTTACAATTTTGAGCACACCACTCAAAATTATCCAGCCATGGCTTCCTGTTTCAACATATATAGGAGGGAAAACAAAGGCCAAGTTCCCTTATTCATCCATCACAATGAGATAAACCAAAGAATATAGTTTTGATGTCCAGCAAAAGATAATTGAGCTTCACAAATTAGTGAAGTGGCTTTAAGAAAAGAGCTAGAGCAGTGAAAATTCCCATTTCCACCATCAGGGCAATAATTAAGAATTTCCAATCAACATAAAATGTTACAAAACTGCCTGGAAGAGGACGTGTGTCTATATCGTCCTTATGCACGATGAGAAGGAGAGTTTGAGTGGCTAAAGACTCTCCAAGGACCACAGCTGGAGAATTGCAGAAAATAGTTGAGTCTCGGGTCAGAAAACCTTAAAAAAAGAAAAAAAAAAGTCAAACAGCCCCTATATCACCACATGTTGTTCAGGAGGGTTTCAAGAAGGATTCTTCTAGCTCATCCAAAAACAAACTCCATGGTCAGATGAAACTAAAAAATTTGCTTTTTAGCAGCAAACACTCAAGATGGGTTTGGTGAACACAGGGATAAAAAGTACCCCATGTGTACAATGAAATATACTGCTGTATTTTTGATGTTGTGGGCCTATATTTCTGCTGGAGGTTCTGGACATCTTGTTTAGACACATAGCATCATGGATTCTATCAAATACCAACAGATAAAAAAATCAATAAGTGACTGATTCTGTTAGAAATCTTATAATGGGCCATGTTTGGATCTTACAACCGTACAATAATCCAAACACAAACCTCAAAATCAACGCAAAAATGGGTCACTGAGCACAAAACCAAGCTCCTGCTGGCCATTCCAGTCCTCTGACCTGAACCCTATAGAAAATGAGTGGGTGAACTGAAGAGAAGAAGCACCAACATGGAGCTGGGAATCTAAAGGGTCTGGAGTGATTCTGGATGAAGGAATGGTCTCTGATCTCTTGTCAGGTGTTTTCTAACCTCATCAGGCATTAGAGGAGAAAATTTAGAGCTGTTAAACTGGCAAATGGAGGTTTCAAAATGTATTGAATAAAATGGTGCCATTAATTGTGGCCTGGTGTATTAGAGAAAAATATTTATTTCATAATGATATTTCCCCCCATTTTAAATTCTTATTATCCAATGAAAGGTTAGATTTTTGTGAATTTTTTAAATGAAAGATTAAAAGGATTAACAATGCAGATTAATTTTCACAGCCGCCTTTGATCATATTTACCAAGGGTGCAAATACTTTTGGCCATGACATTATATGTATTTTAAAGTGCCCCTATTATGGGTTATGAAAGGTTCATATTTTGGTTTTGGGAGTCCCCAACAACAGGTTGACATGCATGCAAGGTCAAAAAACACTTTCATTGTCTTATAATATGCATTTATTTTTACCTTATTTGCTCACCGACTCCCAAACGATTCGTTCAACAATTCATTTTTCCAAACCCCTCCTTTGCGTGACGCTAATCTGCAGTGATTGGTCCGATTGGTCTCATTTTTATGTCATCATGCCTGTAACTCCTGATAAAGCATTTGCTGTTTTGTGTACAGCGTTACCGGGGAAACCGCTATTTTAAAGCTCCAAAAGCGGCACCTAATGACAAAGAATGAATTTGCATTTTCATTCAGACCGACGCGAAAAGACCAACAAGTGGGTGGGCAATATGCTAATGTTTCATGTTGATGTCAACATGAAACTATGGGATCAGATTCCCAACAAAAATATTGCAGTCACGGATAAAAAAAAAAACAAACAACAAGTGTGAAAACCAAAATTTAAAAACGCAAGTAAAAATATATTGCACAAGATTTAAAATTGAAAGTTTTCAGAATAGCAAACAATGGTCACAGATCAAAAAATAACACGCTTAAATCAAAAGATTAATAACGCATTTTTAAATATAATAAGCATGAATAAAAATTTTAAACATATTTAAAATCATATTGCACAAAATTGAAATATTAATGCAAAATTATCTGACTTGCGCACAAAATCATGTTTTTCTTGGTTATATTTCTCATTTTTTTTCCGGCTCTCAGACATTTTCTGCTCATATTTTTATTTTTTGTATGTTCTGCGCTTGCTTTTCCAAATGTTGCGGTTAGAGTTTCATGTAAATCAGGGCGGGTTTAAGCGTCATCATTGGTCCAGTAGTTCTTGATTGACAGCTCCTCCTCAGCCAATCAGTCGAAGAGGGGCGTTGACATCACTCCAATGCGCCTCATTAGCTGCAGATGCTCAACGTTCACTTGTACAGGTTAAAATGTTTCACTGTCAGCTGGGTAACACCTTTCAGGTCACCGTTATATGTGTCTGCTTGTCACAGCTGTAGACTACACCTACCTGGCGAACCATTAACTTTAAATGAGCCATCCTAGTGACCCGTGATGGTTATATTCACCTGTATTTATTCACCTATGGCCACATTGCTAAAGGGAGCAGCTACAATATGCACCGGCCTCGCGAAGTCACCATTATATGTGTCTTGCTCGCCCATACCTGACTAATAATGTCTTATGGTTATTACTGTTAGGAGAGGATAATATGAGTAAAAGTAATACATCCTAGTCACAATTGTTTAGTTTGCTGTATATTGCTCGTAATTATTAACTGTCTGTAGGCAATATTTTGCTTATTTCTTGTCATGTATTGTTTTTTGTAAACAGCTTTGCAGCTTTTTCTTTCCTGTACAGTATGTAATTGATAATGGTTTTGTAAGATTTATCACATTTTGTGTTACCATGTGATTATAAAATGACATACTGAATGATTCACTTTATTCCTCAATGAATCTGCCGTTTGAATGAATGATTTAATGTCTTACTCTAAAGATACTTGCCGCCACCTGCTGGCTGTTTTACTTTCATATTGTTGCTGTATTCTAACTTCATACATTAAAAACATTAATATTATAGTGTTATGCAATTATATATGTAGCTTGCTGGATATTGTGTTTATGTAAATAAACACAAGTCAGATAATTTTGCATTAATATTTCAATTTTGTGCAATATGATTTTAAATGTTTAAAGTTTTTTTTAATTCATGCTTATTATATTTAAAAATGCATTATTAATTTTTTGATTTACGCTTATGTTTCGATCTGTGACCATTGTTTGCTATTCTGAAAACTTTGCTTTCAATTTGACATCTTGTGCAATATATTTTTACTTGCATTTTAAAATTTTGTTTTCACACTTGTTATTTTTTTGTCTGTGACTGCAATACTTTTGTCGGGAATCCCATATGAAACGGCTTTATACACGGTGCATTTTCAGATTTAAAACATTGCAGGATGTTTTCGTTCACTTAGAGCTGTGTTACACACTGCATGAAAGGTCATTTTCAAAAATCCATAATTGGGGCACTTTAAATGTATAAATTTAATACAAATATATTTTTAAATATTATTTTAATAATACATTTAAATATTAATTAATTTTAAATATAACTTTATAACTATATTATATTATAGTTCTAAATATATATACAGTATATATAATATTATAGAAATATAATCAATTTAAATATCTTTTTATATTAATTAGATTTTTTTTGTTCTAAATTTAAATTAAATTTAGAACAAAAAAATTCTAATTATTAATTTATTGCTATTATATTCATTACTATTTCTAAATAACTGGTGTAACCTAATGTAGTCAGGTTGATTTAAGTGATATTAAATAATATAAAATCTTCATGTGTATTTTAAATGTATAAATTTTATAAAATTTATATTGTACAAATAGAAATAATCAAATAATAATTTTATAATCAAATAATAATTTATTTTTAGTTGAATTTTACTCTTATTAAAATCTTTACATTTTCAGCTGTTACTTTTGTTATATTTCAGTTGTTAAATATTTCCATTATTACTATTTCATTAAAATAATATAATTAATAAAAATAATATAATTTATTAATTCATAAAAATATAATTAATATAAACAACATATGTATTTTAAATGTATACATTGAATCCAATTTATCTCACAAATGCATTTTAATATTAATTTTAAATATTTTTAAATATACTTTTATTGTCAATCAAATATGAATCAGTTATCATTTTTTAATTCAAATAAAAAGTTTAATTTAACTAATGCCCTTACGTACAAAAAGAGGGGAAATGATTGAGTAATCATAATTTTCAGTAGTTATATACTGCTAAAATCTGATTCATTTATACAACATGTTTATACAACAAGGATGGTGAGTAGGTCACATTAAACTAGCTAACCATAAACAGTGATACATGATGTGTTTTCCTCTTCTCCTAACAGTTGCAGGTCTGGGCGACATGCAGCCTCACAGTATCACCTGTGAGTCCTCTTTATGTTTGGTTTATTGTTCTATTTTACTTTAATATCTGTTCCTCTTTTTCACTTTGGTCATAGGCATATTTCTAAACCTTTACATGCATCCCATATTAAAACATTCCATCTTTAATTTTTCATCAAGCATGAACAAGTTGATTGTTCTGACTGTTTTGTTTTTGATTTGGCTCTTGTTTATTTGTTTCCATCTCATAACTCATTAAAACACTCCCCCTGAAACATTTTCCACTTTATTTCTCTACACAGCAGGCCCACACCTCCACTGTGAGGATGAGATATGCGTGGAATTCGCCAAAGAGTATTTTATGAATTGTAAGAGCTTATATCTTCATTAACTGTACTAAACTAGAGATCTTGTGTATTCCAATATCAAGATCCCATGACAGTTTGCATTTTCTACTCACTTGAAACAATTTCGAGAATACAATTCACAGAAAAAAATAAATAAATAAATAAAATAATATATATATATATATATATATATATATATATATATATATATATATATATATATATATATATGTTATTTATTTATTTTTTATTTTTTTCCTGTGAATTTTTTTTATACACACACACATACAGGTGCTTCTCAAAAAGTTAGAATATAAGTGAAAAAGGTTTTTTTTTTTTTTTTGTAACATTTCAAAAAGTGAAACTTTCATATATTCTAGATTCATTACATGTAAAATAAAATATTTCAAAAGTTTTTTTTGTTTTAATTTTGGCATCCTATTTTTGGCATAAATTTTGACCCATAGTATGTATTGTTGGCTATTGCTACAAATATACCAGTGCGACTTATGACAAATAATAATAATAATTATAATAAATAAAATTTTCTAATAATAATACAGTATAATAAAGATATAGTATTAAAAAACAACAACAACACAAATACAGGCTGAGCAGAAAAAACCTGTTTTCAACATTGATGTTTCTTGAGCACCAAATCTGCATATTAGAATGATTTCTGAAGGGTCATGTGACATTGGAGACTTGAGTAATGACTGCTAAAATTATGTAAAAATGTATACAAACATATAAAGTCATACATAAAAAGTCATTTACACTTGACATGTATAAATTTGCATGCAATGAAAGTTTTTTTATACGTTTTGATACTCTGCGTGTATTTTCTAGCCTACCAATGGCAAACCTCGGAGTGGCTTGACACGTGTCTCCCAGGACTGGAATCACCGCCTCGAGACCAGACCCCTACACCACCACCTCCACCCCTTCCTGCTCCTCCACCTCCCTTGACCCCTACACGACTAGGCGGCACCCCTATCCGCCTGGGCGGCAGCGTGCGGTTGGATGGCAGCACCCTTTCACTGCAGACTGGCTACCCGTTACGACGACACCAGGGCCAGAGAGATTTCCGCACGTCTCTAACCCTAGACGACAACAACTCGCCTGTATATGAAGAATACCGTCACCCTGATCACTACGACAACGCCTCTAGTGTTCACCCGCTGGGTTTTAGCGAGGGCCGATCCAGACCCCACTATCATCACTCCAGCCAGTACCTGCTCTCTCACCCTCCCCTACTGGCCTGGGAGGAGCGTCCGCGTGTCTGGGAGGACACGCACCCCTTCGGCAGCCAGCAGGAGATCGACAGACTGGGCAGGATTTCACTTCGGGCCCAACGCTTGCGTAGTCAGAGCCCAAAGACTTCTATGTCTGGCATGAGAGAGTATTATTGACTGTTAACTGTACAAAGAGTTCTTAATTATACTGGATGCTTGTGATCATGCAACTGAGGACTCGGCCTGGAAATGTCAGGACTCTCACAGCCTCAATCATACTGTACATTAGTTATTATTCTTCATGTACTTCAGCAAAGGAATAGTTCACCCAAAAATGAGAATTCTGTCATCATTTACTCACCCTCATGTCGTTCCAGCTCATACAATTTGCTGGTGTAGAACACAAAAGAAGATATTTTGAAATGAAGTCCAAAACAATTGGATTGGAGGTCCAAAACACAATGGATCCCATGACTTTATAGACATTCTTCAAAATATCTTATTTTGTTTTTTACTGAAGAAAATCATACAGGTTTGGAACCATGTAAAGGTGAGTAAATTTTCATTTTTGGGTGAACTATCCTTTTAATAGATGTGTGTGAGAACATTGTTAACTCATACTTTTCCATGAGTGCATCTGAAAAACATTGTGATAGTGGGTTTGTGTAGGTATGCTACTGTGTTTATTGAGAAACCACATATTTTATTGATGGAATCCATATACAGCAGTGGTTCTCAACCAGGAGGCCTCAGCAAACTTACAAGGGGGTCTCAAGATGACTTTAAAAGATTTAAAACCAAAATAATGTTCTTTTGATCCCCTCAACATCTTTTTAATTGAAAACAAACAAACAACAAAAAAACTGAATTCCTACAGTCTTGGAAAACATGGATATATGAGGATATTTTAAAAGTTTTATTTCTAGACCTGGAAAACTAAATTGATGGAAATGAAGTCTTAGTTTTAGTAGAAAGTCTTGGGGCCTTTGAATATTGCTGTGGACAATGCGCAACCTTGGAATCAAAATGGTTAAGTGCTGCTGATATTTGTGGCCCTGGATGACAAAACCAGTCTTAAGTGTCACTTTTTTGAAATTGAGATTTATACATCATCTAAAGCTGAATAAATAAGCTTTCCATTGATGTATGGTTTGTTAGGATCGGACAATATTTGGCTGAGATACAACTATGTGAATATCTGGAATCTGAGGGTGCAAAAAAATCTAAATATTGAGAAAATCTCCTTTAAAGTTGTCCAAATGAAGTTCTTAGCAATGCATATTACTAATATTACTAAGTTTTGATACATTTACGGTGATACATTTACAAAATATCTTCATGGAACATGATGTTTACTTAATATCCTAATGATTTTTGACATAAAAGAAAAATCGATAATTTTGACCCATACAATGTATTTTTGGCTATTGCTACAAATATACCCCAGCGACTTAAGACTGGTTGTGTGGTCCAGGGTCACATTTATGACTAAGGAGGACCAAATCTTCCAAAAATGTCCTTGGACAGCCAGTGTTTTGCTATAACAGTCTTGAAGAACAGAGGAAACCTGTTTCATTCCATGGACTATATAGAAGCTGTGGAGAGAAAAAAAGTTAATGTAATTACATTTTTGTCAAAGCTTCAAGGTTTGTCAGGCTCTAATGTATGCATACACAAAATGATTCCAGAAATGAAAGCACACAGGTGCGTTTTACGTAAATGAAGAGCTGTTTATGTAGAGCTGTTTGTATACATGACAAGTACATATTAATCTCTCATCACACAGCTGGCATTTTAGTGTTTTGCTGTTTATGCTGCCATTTTTGTGATTTTGATTTCGTTTAGGAGGGAACCGTTTTGACACTTCAGAAACATGTGTTAATTGTTTAGAGTGTTATAGACTTACTGTATGTTGAAGAAAAAAGTTCTCATTAAGGTTGCTTTGAGGTTGTGGCTACAAAAGGGATTTTTTTTCACACTATGTATGCTTATTATATATCTGTTTTCCTTCATCCCCAGTAGCAATTGCCCATATAATATATACAGCATAAAAATCATACTGAAAATCTAAATCTGAAAATTTTCTTGGATTATGACATGCATATTATTTTGTTTGTCCTTGATAAATATTTTAGATATCTTTAATACCTCATTTTAGTGATCATGCATAGACTTCTGGAATTACTATTATAATAATTTTTTTTATTGTTTTTTATAGCGCCTTTGTAGAGTCCAGAGTCATTTTACAAGGCATGATAAGCAAACAGGAAAAGCATGAAGAATGTTTTATTTAATTTTATATTTAGTTTGTTTCTGTAAACAAACCAGAGAATATTTTATTAAAGCAATATATCTGATTATTTTAATGATTTTCAGGATGACCCTGTGGGTCAGAGGTTCTGATGATCTGTGTTGTGCTCATACATGTTAATATTGTCCATTTAATGTGTAGAAATCACCTTGTATGTATGCATAAAATGCATTGTCCAGTGTAAAATAAAAAAGAACTATACAGCTACCATAGGATTTCATCTTTACATTGATTTAACAAGGATTACCGAGTATATCTCAGTAGTGAAGATGTTTCGGCACAAATGCTCATCACAATCTTTTCATGGCTGTAAGATTAAGTCATATTTATGTAATTCTTCTAAGAGAGAAGCTTCTGTTCTCTGAAAAAAAAAAAAACACTGCACTCACAGTTACTTTATGCAAATTTTGTGATTTTACAATTGATGAAAATTTCTACTCCTATTAAAATCCTCCTGACTGACACTTAATTGAACCGTTAGACTGACGTTATCACACATAATGAACTAAACAAGTTTTTGCACAAGCCAATCTTCCCTGTGCACAACAGAAAGCCATTGTTTGTGTTCCATCTTTTGTGGAAGAAGTGCACAAAAGGCCACTCTTGTTGAACGCAAACAATTTAAGACACTCTAGAATTTCCAAATGCATACAGAGACAACTGTACAGGAGACAACACAATCCGATTGCATGATCCAAAGCTTGTTTATGGGCAAGGTTCCAGGAATCCGGCTTATCTGATCGAAACATAATGACGCTTTCATTTCTGGGCCTTTTCACTTTGTTGTACGAGGACTTCTCCAAGAATACATTGGTTTCATCAGAGATGAGGTTTTGTAAACACCCTGTGTTTCTGTGCTTTTATGCTCTGGGTGTATCAGTGAGCATGACCACTTTTTCTTTTCAAGTTTGAAAGTGTGCTGTTCAAAACTGCAGTAAAATATATTTAGTGCATTATCTTTTGTAAATGACTTTGGCCCTGAGTCAGTTAGGTGGGAGGTTAGAAAAATGGGTTACATGGCCAGCAGAACGTGCATTCACACTATGATAGTTTCAACACACTATCACAGCAATTCGGAACTATTGTATATGGAAGCCTGTTGCCGTCACAGAATAAATAAATTAAGTAAATGCAACCTTTTTTCTTACAATTTCTGACTTTGTTTTTTAAGATACAACGCACATAAACTTGCAATTATGCATGGTATTAACGCCTCTCATCATGAGTTTACATTTTTTCTAAAATCATACGAAAATAATATGAAATCGCCACCTCATAAAATAGTCTGTTTTTATAATGAGACTGGGTTGGATAGTTTTGCTTTATCGGACATTGCGCAAATTCACAATAACATCACAAAATCGCTTTATGTTGTGTTTCATTTCCACCTCTTCACTATCTCTGTTTTCCATAGTCTCTTGTGAGTGAAACAATTTCACTGCTTTCCAAAATTATGCCAATCACATTCCAGCACTGAAGACTGATGGGTAATTAAGCCTAAGCACAGTGGATCCACAAGGTCAAACCGACACAGTCTCACAGCTGAGTCGACTTCCACTAAATCAAATGTGCAACGCAGAATGCAAGGAGGATAATTTACGAGGAAATGAAACTAGTCGTAATCCCTCTGAATTAATACTGGTGTTTACATCTTTAAGTATACTCAACCCCTAGAGAATCCACACTCCTTCAGTACCACTTCCTTTGACTTTTAAAACAAGTGAGAGCAAGCCGTTGGACTGACAGAAAGATGGCTGGTTATATAAGGAGTGGGGGAGAGATGCTGGATTATCGTTCCCCTGTTTCTGCTCAGAGACATGAGAGAGTTAGGGGTGATTATACCCACACAGTCTACTGAATAATACCCAGATTAGACACACTAACCAGGCCTCATCTCCACGCAAAACATCTGCCTTTGCCTTCAGACAGATACACACACACACACACACACACACACACACGCGCTCTGGCACCATGGATGTTAAACACACTGCTTTGGAACAGATGCTGCTGGTATACGTCACAAGCTTATAACACCACGCGCCAGAAACAGAGACGTACAGACAACAGAGGCATGTTTACAGAGCGCTCAGTTGTGCCAAATTTTCCCTTTTTGTCTTTTGCTGACACATGTAGCTAGAGAAAATCTTCCCAGACTGTTTAAGTGGGGAAATTGTTTTTTTTTTTTTTTAAGAGGGGATAATTGGGAAAAGTTTCTCCTACATTTCAGATGGCAACAACAAAACTTGAGGAAACTTAAGACAAAGTCAATGTGAATATGCTTATATTGGTAGGCTAATTACTTTATGGTTGTTAGAGCAGTCTGAGCAGAAGGATTCAGAGATTAAGTGTTCAGTTGTTGCTGATACACAGAGAATTAAAACTAAATGGGAGGAAGAGTTAGCTACTCATATTGATGATGAAACATGGGATGACATTTGGTGTTATGCTAAGAAAATATCTGTTTGTTAAATTCATACATAGACTCCATATTTCTCCTGACCGCAGGCATTTTTTTTAACCCCTCTATATCGCCTATGTGTTTAAAATGTAAAACTGAAGTAGGTACTTTAACACATTGTCTGTGGTCATGTAGCAGACTGCAAAGGTATTGGTTTTTGGTGTTGGGGGAAATGGAAAAGATCTTTAATATGCATGGATTATGGGTATTCCTTATAAATGCATTGTTTCATCTGCTAACAGGAAATTGTATAATATTCTCTCCTTTGCTGCCAGAAAAAATATTTTACTTAATTGGATTAGTGATAAATCTCCATCACTTAAAGGTTGGCATAAGATCATTTTTGATCTGATTCCCCTGGAGCGTCTTACCTATGTGTTACATAAAAAAACAAGCCAGTTTTAAAAAAGTCTGGACTCCACATATGTAACCTCATCTTCGCCCTATTACACTACAAAGAATATTGTAATCGTGTAACTCTCTGGACATTTAATTTTCCGCTCTACTCATTTTTTCCTCTTTCCCTGATCTGTTATATATATATGGGGGGGGGGGGGGGTGTATTACACTGAAAATTCAATAAAAATAAATATTAAAAAAAAAAATCAGTTGTTTCTCTTTGGCTACCTCTGGCTGCATCCCTTACAAAAATTAACCATGGTTTATTATAGTAAAAGTGTAGTAACCATGTTTTTTTTTATGTATTGATTACCATTTGTATAACCACAATTTTACTATAAATACATGGTTAAGCTATGGTCAGTGTAGCAAAACCATTGTTAATTTGTGGTTCCCATGGTTTAACTACGGTAACCATGGTTTTACTTGTGGTAAAACCATGGTTAATGTTCGTAATGATTTCCTTGTTCGAAATATGAATATTGGTTAAGTGAGTGAAATTAAATATAGCATTTTATATTTAATATAACTCCACTGAAATAAATACAATTAGGTCTGCTTGAATATAGATTGGTACATTTTATTTAAAAATGGTCTCATTCACTAACTATACGAATTGGTAGGTAAAACAAAAATTTTACGAACATGATTTAACAGTAACTTTCTTATTAAAATGTATTCTAAATTTACGAAAAATGCAGTAACCACACATATGCAAAGTCCACACACTGTCTGACCTTATAATTGTGTTACTAAATGTCATTTTAAATATACAGTAGGCTGCACAGTTTCTCTGTATAATACAGCAGATACGTATATGCACAGCTGGCTAATGATAAGTCTGTAATCTGGGTCTTTATAGGGTATTTATTGTGTTTGACCTGGTTTTGAGGGTAACACACTTGACATTGGTAGAGGTTCTTGCTGCAAGCTCGTCTTTACAGAGCGGCATATGCTTGCAGATAGTGGCAGAAGGCTGTGGGGAAAGCCTGAATATAGAGATGGTTTGGCCGTGTTTTATGCAAATGACTAACAGTGGGTAAATTAGAATATTCCAAATTCATTACCATTAACATTGCAATGAGGTTAATAACAAACACGTGTTGTGAATTAAGCAGAAATTTTTCATTCGATGTTCTCCTGACCTGTGCGTACAAACACAAAATATTATTAGTGAATGAGATCCATTGTGAATTGTTCGTGAACCACACTCTCTCCTTCTCCCGTTAGCGGTTGACACAGTTGATTTATCCGCACAGTGTTTTGTAAACCACACATTTATTTTACACCTTACTAAACTGACCAATAATGAAAGCTCAATTACTCAACTGAGAGCACTGATATGGGAAGCTGAATTTAATTTGCCTCCCTTATTTTATAATAGTAGTTATTGAAGTTTTGGATATGCTGGAAATGCAGGTTTTTTTATTTTTGGTTTTTACTGAGGTGTGTTGAAATAAAAAATGCATTTTTCCACATTTTACAGCCAATCAGCTTTCACTTCCATCAAGCATGCTAGATTGTGACATTTAGCTAAACTATTGCTGGAACCCAAATTACTTAATAATATCAAAACATGTAAACTACTGCGAGACACGGTTATATAAACATTTTGGCAAAATGATAAAGTTGGGAGAGAGTTTATCTACGCACACATGAGTATATGTTCGATGGAATATGGCTCTCCATTCATTATTTATCAGTGTTTATCATTTCTGTATGGCTCTGCGAGACCCTTGTTTATGTTGGCAATTGTGAGACTGTTTTGAAATATCAAGGGCATATCATGTACAAGAGCAAAATGATCAGCAAATATATAAAATTCAAATCTTGTATCGGCCGTGTGGGAGACTGATCAGATGCTATGAATATTTGACAGCAAAATGCAGCAGTTGACCACTCAAAATCAAATGTGAGAAATGTGTAATAATTAAGCAAAATCAAACAAGAAAAATGCTGTTTTTTTATATCACAGCGGCTGTGATTCTGCCATAGTGGATGATTGAGGGTCACAGGTAGAACAACACTGCACTACAACTGTATGCTATATTTTAAGCACAGTGCTGGCTACTTCGTCTATTTTCACTACACCAATGACAATAACAGTTCTAAATGAAGCTACAGAAGACTCAACTATTATGTCTATGTGGATCTGAGTTTATAAATAGGCCGCTTGAATTAATGTTTCAATACCTTGCTCATTAAAAACAACCACAAACTAGTTCTGTCAAACGATTAATCGCATCCAAAATAAAAGTTTTTATTTACAGTATGTGTACTGTTTATATATATATATATATATATATATATATATATATATATATATATATATATATATAAATACACACACATACAGTATATATTTTGAAAATATTTATACATTTATATATTCATATTCTTATATTATGTATTATATATAAATATATTTAGTATATAAACATAACATATTTTTCTTAAATATATACATGCATGTGTTTGTATTTATATATGCATAATAAATATACACAGTATACACACGTATATTATGTAAACAAAAACTTTTATTTTGGATGCAATTAATCGCGATTAATCGTTTGACAGCACTACCAGAAAGGGATCTAGCATGCTGTGTTAGTGTGTAAGATAATGATTTTTTTTTTTTAGCTAAATAATAAGCACTCAGCCTGGGAAATGGCATTCTCTTTTCTGAAAACTAAGTGTTATGTAATAACAGCTTTCCTGTAGCTCAAATAGTAGAGCATGGCGCTAGCAACGCCAAGATCATGGGTTCGATTCCCAGGGAAAGCAAGAGCTGATAAAAAAATGTAAAAATTGTAACTTGAATGCAATGTAAGTCGCTTTGGATAAAAGCGTCTGCTAAATGTAAATGTAAATGTAATATCTATTTGTTTCAAATTATCATCAGCTCATGAATAATTCCTCAGACAAAGAAAAAGAGCACCTGGTCGTAATAAAGTTGAATAAGACACGCTTGAGGCTAGTTTGGATTATGTTGTTCTGTTATTCTTTGTTTTGCACTTTCAGTTTGATAGGCTTTTAGCTTGGAGCCACGTTCCAGCTTGTAAATAACTGTAAATAACAGCTATTCAAACGAATCCAAACGATTCCATGGTGTCCTTACATCACCAAAGTAAGATACATGGCAATTACCTAATCCAGGAATAATCATATTTGCATTCGACCAAAGTTTATTTTATGCTTATTTTATTTCTAGCAAAGCCTGCAGTATGTGTTACACACTAATTGACAAGACGGGTCCAGATAAGCACAGTCCTGTACGCATGTACACAGGATGTACGCATTCACTTGTTTGTTCACATAAAAATGATCTTTTCTGAACAGCACTTTTGACAAAAAGCCTGGAGATTGCGGAGCAAAAATGAATAGCAGCCCATTACCTTGCACAAAGCAGTCGTCCTGCCTGGCTCTTCATGGCTACGTTTTTTTGGTTATGGATTCATATAGGAAAAAATAACTGCAATGCAATGATTCAGAGTTTGTGACACCAATTTCCCATTTTCCCCCCTGAATCTGCCTGTTTAGTCAGCCTATCTATAAATAAGTGGCAGGTTATTAGTGTCACTCACGGATTTCCTACATACTGCTGTTTACCTCAAAGGTGCGACAGCTCTAAGCTCATGGAACATGAGGGTCAAGATCTGAATTCAGTTCTAACACTTTGGCTCCGTTCCAAAATATAGTGAACTACCTTGCTTTCTACTGCCTACAGGCAGCATCCTGAACCCAGAGTACCCCACTGTATAAGTGTAGTAGGAGCTCAAGTGTGGAGAAGAGGCGGTGGAGGGATGCTGATTAAACCGTCCAAGGATAGAGGTATGTCAGCTGTATTTATACCTACACTATTCTAAAAGAAATATGGTGCTAAATAGCACTAAAAGTGGTTCTTTGGCTCATAATCATAGGGGAACCACTTTTAGTGCTATTTACCGCCGATCTTTAAAGGTGCTATTTTGCACCTTTGTCAAATGGTGCTATGTAGAACCATAAGAGGTGCCATACAGCACTTTATTGCAGTGGTTCTTTGGCTTGTTATCATAGGGAAACGTCTTTTCGATAAGAAGATAAGAAAAGATAAGAAGCTTAATAGCACATTCTTCAAAATGTGGTTACACAGAACCATTAGAGGTGCCATATATGACTACCATAGATGAGCCAATATGCTTCTAAATGACACTTATGATAACTAATCACCAAATTGCAGTTTTAAAGATTCAAGTTCATGTACTAAATGCTTACTGAGAAACAAAATACATCCTGCTTTCAGAACCTTTTAATTTATTTCTTTCAGCAGAAAATAAAATGAGTGCTGACAAGCCAGGGAATATATATATATATATATATACATACAACATCACAATATATGGGGAATTGTTGTTTTATACACATACAAAATAATGCAACAAGCTTGAAATATGTACATTTTTGAAGAAGAGAGAGTCCTGGTTTACACATACAGTCATGGCCAAAAATATCAGCACCCTTGTTAAATATGATCAAAGAAGGCTGTGAAAATTAATCTGCATTGTTAATCCTTTTGATCTTTTATTTAAAAAATACAATAAAATAAAAAATATTAAAAAAAACTGCAATGTCTAGAGATGCATTTTTTAAATGTTAAAGCACCATGTTTTAGAACATGAGCACAACGGTCAAACATGTCCAACTAGCATGTTTACAAAGAGAATCAGAAAAACACAAGGTGCAGGGTAATGGAATTTTAAAAATCACATGGTCCGGAGACACATTTTTAGAAGTTACAGCATCTTTGTAACATGAGACATGAAAAAATCACGAGTGCCATCAAATGTGTTTGCATAGAAAAGCTGCACAGTAGAATGCAAAACCACAAAATGCAGGGAAGTGGAATTAAAGAAAAAACAAGGTCTAAATATAGATATATATTAAGTGAACTTATTTTAATTTGAGCACTGTGCTTTTTCATGCGCAAGATGGTACGGCACAAGACCCCAGCACAGTGGTCAAATCTGTCCATCTGGTGCATGTTTACTGTACATAGAAAAACAATTGAAACTCCTGTGTATGCATTTAAAACAGCCTTTGCATGGGGAGATATAAAATTCTCTTTGGAAAAAAATTCTGTCATTCTTTTTTTTTTTGATTAGTGTAAATGGAATCCGAGCACATGTTTTCTGCTCTTAGGTTTAAGTCCTCTACAGATAGCAGTCTTCTCATTAAATTGATCTCCTGCAGTGATGGAGATCCATGTACCAGTGTGATTCGGCTTGAGAACACTGAGTCTAATCATCCCTATTATCCAATGCATTTCCTCAGTCTCTAGGGGTTGTGCTTATAAATGATTGATGATTATACTGAACAAAAACGTAGGTATTGCAGCCAACCTTTGGTGCTTATGTGATAAAATGCTTAATTAATACATTACAATGTGGAAAAAGTCTCCAACAGATGCTTGTGATGAGTTAAAAGGCACGGCACTGTTGCAAAACACAGCAGAAACTGTTGCTTCATAATATGTTACGCCTGCAAATTTCATATGTAAGAGCTGCCTTGTTTTCTCTATTTTAACAGCTTGTGAAGACTGAAATATAAAGCACAGTTCAGACTCTCTTCCAGCTTCCCACATTTTCTTTGAATATACCATTGCCAAGCAGTGTCAATTCAAGTCTTTATGCTACTTTGTAGTGGGAATGAAGAAAAATACCCTGAGGATATTTTCAACAGACCCGAGTGTCCATGGGTGAGAAGGCTTAGATCAATGCAGAGTAATTACACATGCTTCCGTCCAGTATTACTGAACTCAGTAGGGTTAGAGAGGGACAGAGGGAAATAATATTCCTTTGCCGTGCCAGACTGTCATGCCTGTCAGTGATATTCTATACTGCTTAAATAACAGCTAAAAATTAAACAAGTATAATTCAACCCAAAGATGTCACAAATGGCAGCTGCTCGGCTGGTGCAGGACATCTAGAAGTGGAAAAGCTGGAGCCTGCAAATTTGCTTCTGGAGCACTGTAAAGGTAGCAAACAGGGAAAAGTATTACACTTTCAAGAGCCTTAAAAACATTTGTCACTGGTACAACATCTTCTATAATATAATAAATTGCTTGCAGTCTGTTTAGTCAGAAAACATGGTAGTTTTACAATAGCTGTCAATGTAGAAACATGCTATTTACTTTCACAATTGTGTAGTTCTGGGGCCTCATTTATAAAATGTTGTGCAGAAACCATCCTAAATCTCTCGAATATGCGTACGTGTGATTCTTAGAATGGACGTACGAACACAAAACGTGCTTACGCATCCCTTTCAGATGTGAAATCTATGAATCGCAAATGATCTTGAACTTACAGGAAACTAAATGGTTTCAGCTCTCTGCCTTGTAAATGACTCCTAATTAATGTCATTAACATATATAATATAATTTAGAACAGCGAGCTGCAAGAACAGCTTACATTTTCAAAAACCTACAGTACTCCGACAAGAAAAAGGGCATACGTCTGCTCAGACCCTGACGTGACGCTAAGCACTTTCCCACGTCAAAGACAGTTTTTACAGATATGAGCGCTGGCGTGGATTTAAATGTACGCACACTCTAAGATCAAATCTGTGCGTACGCACACTTTATAAATGAGGCCCCTGGTATCTACCAGCAAGTTGATTTGACTTGCATTGGCAGAAATCATCAATTCTGTGGACATCTTTAAAGTCCCCTTTAAGGAAAGTCACTTCACTTGGAGGCTATTTGCAATACCTCAGGTAAGCTATTTTGGACATGCAAGACCAACGATCTACATGGGGAAATAAAAAAGTCTCAAAAACTGCTGGTCAAACTTACGTTTAAATAAACTATTTCAAATCAAAACATAATCTCACATTAACTGTGTATATTTATGTTGGTCCAGCCAATGCGCACGTGCAGTCCCAAGTGCTTATCTGTAGAAACTGGAGATTCAGGACTTGTTCCGCCATGTTGCACGTTGCACGTTGCACTTTCTCCCATTTATAGTAATATGAGTGAACCATCTTGGTATATACACAAACTTTGATGTCTCTGTTCATAGCGAAGTTGATATGCGTCCCAGTTATTCAATGTGAAGACTTGTAACTATTTTATGAGCTGACTATTTTTTATGAATTCATGCAATGTGATTTGTACGAAAATGCAAGATTTTAGGATAAAAATTAAGCATTAAGGTCCACCCATAAACTCACTGATGAACCTAACGATCTGTGGGGAGTAAGCAGATCAAATTTGCCAGAAATTCGCTAAAACATTACACAAATTGCCATGAGACTGTGTTGGCATTTTGTATTGCAATTTCAATTTCATTGTTTGATTCCAGTTAATAGCATCATTTAAAAAAAGCTATTTCACATAGTGTTTAAAAAAAAATCAACTACATAATGCAATACTTTATTGCTATTTTCTGGCTTCCCAGTGTGTTTATTGTTCAACGGAATGGAGGGAAATCTTACTCCGTGATGACAAACACAGCGTGTCGCTGGGATCCTGCAGTGTTCGACGTTGGTTGCTGAGGCAGCTCTTGAGAACCAATAGCATGCTGCAGTGATGATTGTTTTTGTAGGCCAATTTAGAAGTTAGCATCACCCTGATTCACCTCAGGGAAAAAAAGGTTGCAGAAAATGAGCTCTGTAAGCAACGAAGTTTGATTTTTACATTTTGTTAATCCTGATAATCTTCACAAATGAACACAACTTTTATGAATTTTGAATACAATTGCCAACAACACTCTCTTTTTTTGAGAGAATTTATTCCTTTTTTTGTCTCTCTCTCTTTTTTTACATTTTCCCTGAATGTTTTAGGTAATTAGTTTTCAATTAGTTATAAAAATGACAAATCTTTAAAAGCAGACTAGTGAGCAGATTTGTTTACCTGCTCGGCAAGTCCCAGGTAACCTCTTAGTCCCATTTAACCACTTGTTAGCAACCACCTATTACAAGACGAGTAAGTGCTTTAAAAATCACATAATAGTTTGTCACAGAATAAAACATGAAAACATCTTGAGCTTGTGTTAACTGCAGACCTTACATCAGGCACTGAAACAAAAAATAAAATGACTTCTAGACAAAGGAGCCAGAAATGCTAAAATGCTAATTCGGTTACACTTTATTTTGATAGTCCACTTTAGACATTCTACTAACTATAAGTAACTTTGTAACTACATGTCAACTAATTCTCATTAATTTGCAACTACATGTCTACTAACTCTCAGAGTAGACTGTTAGGGTAGGTTTAGGGTTAGTCGAATAAGTTGACATAAACTTGCAAAGTTTCTCATAGTCAGTATGTTGCATGTTGTGGACCCATTAAAATAAAGTGTTAGAAGTTATTTAGCAGACAGTCTACTAATACTCTTATGACTGCTAGCTGACATGTAGTTGTAAAGTAGAATAGTAGAATGTCTAAAGTGGACTATCGAAATAAAGTATTACAGATAATTCATTTGCGGGTTTTGGACTGCAAAATAAGTCATCCCTGTAGCACTCTTGGGCAGGTGTTTTGTGGGTGAGGTCAGAACTGAGATGGTGGGAGGACTAGTCTTGAAAATGTTGTGAATTTGATGATTCATGTTATGACTGTATGATTTTACCTCTTATGTGGCAGTCTACCTCAGAAGTACTATGTATTTGTCAACTACTCCTTAGCTGACTTCTTCATGTAAGAGTAAAATTATACTTGATGTTGTCTTCACAAGTCATTGAAATACAAAATTACAAAAGTAAAGGAGCGCAAAAGTAAATTGAGTACAAAAACGGCCTTGGGTTTTTTGGTGTAAAAGTCATATTAAATCTCTATGAACTATTACCCAGCTGAACTATTCGCAGAGCAATCAGTGCATTTCTGAGTGTGTGATTCATTACAAAATGATTTGTACAGTATATGTATTTTAACATTTTATGCACCTTAAATATTATAAATCAATAAGCTTTTTTCCCCATGTGATACTTCCATCAATATGTAGCCTATGCAACATTTTTGTTTTCAACCAACTAATGATGATGCTGAAATGAAGTGCGCCTGCCCTACTGTTGCTATAGCTACAAAATTAAAGTTTTTGAGGTAAACATTCCAGGATTTATCTCCATATAGTGAACTTCAATGCGAGCTAACGTGTTGAAGGTCCAAATTTCAGTTTGTATGCAGCAACAAAGGGCTCTACATAATCCCAGCCAAGAAATAAAGGTCTTATGTAGTGAAACAATCAGCCATTTTCTAAAAAAAAAAAAATTAAAATTAAATAAAAGTATATATATACTTTAACCACAAATGCTCGCCCGTGATGTAGATGGAAGTACCAACTCAATGTTTACAAAGCAAACGTGCAAAGAAAGTCAAATGGCCTTTACAAAAAAAGGTAAAACGATGTGGGGCGATTTTGAAGTTGGAGGAGAAAATGAGATTTTGAGAGATGAGTTTTTCTAACCCGATCTCATGAATGTGCATTTCAATGGCACGATTTTCTGTTTGCGTACTATTTATATGCAAAAATGGACTTTGGCATGCATATGATACGCAATTGGTAGGTTTAGGGGTGTGGGGTAGGTACGTAATATATGCACGTCAAACACGTGTGTATGCACTCCAAAGTCAGTTTCTGCATATTAATATCACACACACACACACACACACACACACACACACACACACACACACACACACACACACACACACACACACACACAAAATAGTGCTATTAATACGTATTTTCATGAGACCCTACCTTTTTGAACTGGGAGTACACAGAAGAAGAACTAACCACACGTGACCTTTCCAACATGATTATGTAATGCGTGAAGTCGTGGACATGCATCACAGAGCTAGAGCCAAGTGAGCATTTGTGGTTAAAAAGTATTTAATTTTTTTTTTTTTTTTTTTTTTTGGAAAACGACCAATCGTTTTGCTAGATAAAACCCTTATTCCTCAGCTTGGATCGTGTAGAGCCCCTTGAAGCTGCATTGAAACTGCAATTTGGACCTTCAACCCGTTGGCTCCCATTGAAGTCCACTATCTGGAGAAAAAATTCTGAAATGCTTTCCTCAAAAACTAATTTCTTTTTGACTGAAGAAAGAAAGACATGAACATCTTGGATGACATGAGGGTGAGTAAATTATCAGGACATTTTTATTCTGGAAGTGAAATAAACCTTTAAAAGCACGTGCATTAAAGTATAGCCAACAACACATGAGGTCAAGGTGCGAATTAAAACTTTTAACCCCACAAAAATACCATGTCAAAATAGCATACATCTCTAAAACTGCTTTCTGTCTAATAAATAAATTCAATTCAGCTATATGGAAAAAAAAATATTGAACTGAATGTTGTCTGCTAAAATGCACTCTAACACGTTTTAAAATAAATAGCACTGAAAAAGTTACAACTTTTCTTTGTATTTTGTCTTCCAAATAAAACTGTTAATTTATTATCTTGAACATGCAACTCTTGTTGGTCTAACTAACCTCATGCTGATTCCGTCCTGTTTTTAAAGAATAAAATTCATTTATATGTCACCACTTTAGTACATTTTGGTTACCTGACACAAAGCACGCCCTTTTTACACACGCAAGGTGTAAGCACACCCACCCTTGTGCTTCAGGTTAGAGGCGCTCAGGGGTTGTTATGACAACTCCCGCGCAAATAAAAGATGCGCTGTGCTGTGCACGGTTTGTCTCAGCTCTGAGCGTGAGCCAATCATCTGGCCATATTCCGCTCTGATCGCGCGCTGGATTTACAATTCCGAGCAGCTGCTTTAAAAAATAACTTGGAGCGAACGCAACGGTCGCCATGGGGCAACACGGCGCCAAGACTCTCCTGTTCCTTAGCAGTTTTAAGGTGAGGGGGAAGCAAGCTGAACATTCGCGCTAGACACATAACTGAACTACAAGACAGAAAAGAGTTTGAGGTGCTGAAAAGATGTTGACACGGACTCTATCTCGTATTTCTGGGGAGAGGGATGAGAGGAGCGCGGATCAACCAGAGGCGACAGAGATTTATAGCTCAACTGTTCACAACTTCTGCTGAAAGCCATCTGGAATGACTCGCTTTTTACAAGTATGGAAAATAGAAACAGAAAGAAATCATAAAATATGTTCAAGTACAAACGCTTTTTGTTTAATATGCGCAGTGCAGTACATTCTAAAGTTTATTCTCCTTACTTCCTCAGGTCGCGTGAAGAACTTTTAACAAACCAAACCTCGGAGAACAAGTTGGTCCGGGATGCCAGACAATATCGCTTTTCTGACGAACAGCACAGATTTGGGGCACGTCGGTCGCGCGTTGGGTTCGAGCGCGCGCCCCGCCTGGGCAATAGCGGTGCTGGCCAGCGTGCTGATCTTCACCACTGTGGTGGATGTTTTGGGTAACCTGTTAGTCATAATTTCGGTGTTCAGGAATCGGAAACTGAGAAATGCTGGTGAGCTTTCATTTATCTTTCTGGGCTACGCGCACTACATTCGCGCGCTGTTCATTGATGTAGCGCTTCACGTGCCATTAGGCTCAAGTGTTGAATGGGGATACAGATAATGAATAATGTAATGAATGATGTAATTAAGTCGACTTGTTTCCTCTTTACTTGACAATAATCTCATTTGACATGCTGCCTTAAGTGTAAATTATACATGGTGAAAAAACTTCTACTCTCTAACATATTTGCCTGTGTGGTTTAAGGGTTTTAGTTAAATGTAAACTGTTCATACTGTTCATACCAACATCATAGTGTTTATGTAGTGTCAGTGAAGGATTACTTTATAGCAATAACAAGAAAATGTCTTGAAATTGGCAAACATCTTATATAACCATTCTATCCAAACAGCAAACGTCAGCTTTAAAAAATAAATAAATAAAGTAGACAAATTAACGAACAGCTAAACGTTTGTTTGAATTAAAATGCAACATTTTAGTACTGAATATACTCATGCATACCAATATTGAAGCTTCCAGCAACCATATCAATATTTTTGTCACTCACAAGTTCATTTTTGTGGAGAAACTCCTTGTTTCAGCATTTTTTAAGTCTGAGCTTTTGGTAGTGTTAAGTTCACTTCACCTTGACCATGTCATGAAAAATTTACTGCAGCTTATCGCTCTCAGCAGTATGGGCTTCAAAGACTTTCGACTGTAGTTTGCCATAATTGGACGTGTACATCAGTGAAAATCTGGCACCCTCCAGAGCCGTATTAGACCCTTTATTTAATTGTAAATGGATGTGTTTGATGTTTTTAAATTGATGTTAAATCTAATTACCCACTTGAATGACCACATTGTGTTTTCACACATAATCCTGCCTAAAAAGTGTTTTTGGGAACAACTGTTGAACTATGATGTCACGCTGTTGTTGGACTTGCGATGGATGACATTGAGGAGTTCAGAGGACAACAGATTTCATCTCTTTCAGTGCCTGTGACAATGTGTGTACGTATGCTTGTGTGTGTTTGTGGGGTTGTTCCACACACCGCTGATGCAATTGAGTGGGACTGCATTCAGAACCCCTTGACAGTTTGTGCATCTGCGGGGACATAAGCGTGGAGAGCGCTCACACAAGAGCGCACTTCAAAGCTCATGCTTTTTCTCATTGAGCAAGAGCCAGACCTGTCTGCTTCAAAGGCGTACTCGCAGTCTTATATCACCCTCTGTCTGATAGAGACTCCTGACTCTCTCTGCCTTCCACCTCCAAAGCAATTCGAGCACATGGAGGTGGCATCAACGGCTCATTAGATTGAGTATGAATGCTGTCAGATTTTGTGCATGGTCCCCCCCCCCCCCCCCCCCCGATGGCTGTGGCGACTGCCTCTGTCTTCTCGCCTCTCGCCTGAGTGGATTTTCTGTGAAGGAGGAGAATTTATTCCTTCGTCTTTCAGCCTTTTGTCATTACCAGGGCCAATCAGGCATCTCACGCAAGCAATAACACTGTCACTAACACCCAAAGAAGCATTAAAGCAGCAAGGATCGCCACATGGATCTTTAGTGGTGTGCTCTGTGTGAACTAACAAGGGCAGAGAGCTGAGAAACAACAGAACCTGGAAGCCTCGTTCTCCAAACAAGTGTATTCGGAAGTAAAATCATATGTTCCCAGAATCCTGTTTGCAGATTCACCGCGTAATCACCCCGTGTGAAGTGGGGACATAAAAGATTTATGACTGGTAAAAAAATCTTTTACGATAACGAAGCACATTCTGATGAGAGGGTGGGTATGAAAGAGACTGTATAAAAAGACTCTTCTCTCCATGTCTTTTGCTTCTCCGTTTATGTTATGCAGAACAGATGCCATGCTTTATTAGTCAGACTTCCACGTCGAGTTCACATTTGAGGAATAGTTCGTATAGAAATTTAAATTTGCTGAAAATGTACTCATCTTCAGGCCATTCAAGATGTAGATTCATCCAATCAGATTTGGAGAAATTTATCATTACATCACTTTGGATCATCTGCAGTAAATGGGTGCCGTCGGAATGAGAGTCAAAACAGCTGATAAAAGCATCACAACAGTCCACATCGAATCGACATAAAGGGAAAGCCTTGTACTAAACAAATTCATTATTAAGATGTTTTAACTTCAAAACCATTGCTTCTGGATAAAATATGAGTCCTCTATCCATAATATTGCTTGCTCCAGTCAAAAAGTTGTCTCATCTGAGTCAGGAGAGAAATATGCACGAGCACCGTTCACAACTGAAAACATACAAAACAGTTCTAAACAAATATGTTGGTGGGTTTTGAGAGGACACCATGGAATGAACTTTTATTGTGGATTATGGAAAAACACACTTTTTGTGTCACAAGTTGATAATTGGCTGGAGTCGTATGCATACTTGTGGAATATTGTGATCTTTTTATCAGCTGTTTGGCCTCTTATTCTGACGGCACCCATTCACTACAGAGGATCCATTGGTGAGCAAGTGATGTAATGTTAAATTTCTCCAAATCTGTTCCCTGTTTCCTCATTTACATCTATGCCTTGAGTGTGAATATATTTTCAGCTAAATTTTGGGTGAATGATTTCTTTCACCAATACTCCAACAGCTGTCAGTTGAAGGGACATGCCAGCCAGGGCTTCTGGAGTATCACTGTCCACTGGCCCCTCTCCCTTGCACTGTCCCCTGTGTGGTTATGTAATAGTGTTTCTAGAAAGGGGGGTGAGTGCCAAGTGAAGTCCTCCTGCTGTCAGATTCCTGGCTGGCCCTGCTGTGCCACATGAGTATGGACGTTACAGTGGTCAGCACGACCGTCAGCACGTGTTTGTGTGCACTGATGTATGTGTGTGGTGAGTGTTCCTGCTCTGTGATTAGGGAAGTGTAGTTTTGTAATTTTGCTTTAGGTTAGATAAAATAAAATATTAGTGGGCTTGAAGCCAAGACTTTGGAGAAGATTAGTGATTGGTAAATGACTGTGACTGGCATGGCATTAGCTGTGAGAGATTTGAGGTTCAAATTCATATTCGTGGAAAACTGTCAGCATTAACTCACCCTGACATTGTCTCAAAGTACTGTAATTTACATTAATATGTGGAGAGCATAAGATTTCTTAAACATAAAAAGCAACATAATGTTCCTGGTCACTTTAAATATTCATTTTGTAGAAAAGAACAGCATGAACATTATTCAAAATCTTGTTTTTGCTTTCAACAAACACTAGGTTTAATTCAACATAAGGAGGATGTTTTTCATTTATGAGTAAACTATTGCTTTAAGAAATCTTTGGAGAAATATTCTGTTTGATTCTTGTTCTGTTTGTGTTCTAGGGGAATTTTGTGCACTCTTGCTTTTCTCTCGGCCTCAGGGCTATCCATGATTAAACTTAAATCGGGTCAGTGTCCATCCGCAGAGTTGTCAAAGCTTTTCAGCATCTGTGGTGCTTCCCATATAAGGTGTATCTCTCTCTCTTTGAGTGTGCGATTTTGAATTTCTCCTTGATTTTTCTCGTCTTGGCTTTTGAGCCTTGTGAAAGTGAACTGCTGTCCTCACCACCTGCTGGGGTATTCATGTCCTGCACAAGAGTGGAAACACCTCTGCCTGTCACGCAAACAGACACACGCAGGGAAACCAAGAAAATTAACACCAGTAGGAAAACGGATTAATGTTTTTTTGTCTGACATTTAGAGGAAGCAGGAAATAAAGGAAGAACAGAGGCATTCAAAGAAAGACAGCCACCAGCAACATTAGTAGTTGGCTACTAGAGACAAGCATGAAGATAATGTGACTCCATAGCATGTGTCTGACCCAGTTCAGCACCATGGACAGCAATGGATCAGTCATTCAAATCCAAATCCTTTCTATATCTGTCTTGATTGAATGCATTGTAATCATTTAGAAGAAACTTATGTAACTGTCATGTAGGACCCTTGAGCAATTCCGTTAGGAAGTGGGTTTGGGCTGGAGTGCTGTGGATTTGACTAAAGTCTGTGTGAATAGTGTTGAGAGAGAGAGAGAGAGTACAGCCCACCTGCTGTTATTTAGTGCCTAGAGACCATCCTCACAGGGCAGTAAAACTGTTTCCAGAAGCATCACAGTTTAACATGGCTAAGGTCTACTCTGAGACAAGCAACACAAGGATTTTTTAGGCACTTTAAAGAAAGTCAGTACCAAGGAGTTTAAACACAAGGCCTTTAAGATCATAATGGAGCAGATGATTTGCTGTACTTTCGGAGATTTTTCTCGAGAGCAAGAATCAGCCTTGCTCTTGTTCTACTGTTTTCAAAATAGTAGGGTAGTTTCTGTTATGGCGTACATTTTGAGCTTTATAACTTGGAAAAAACGAATATACTTGAGTTGTAGTTTGAATTACATTTATAAAATAGTGTACCAGATTTACATAAATCTTTTTTTTTTCTCAAGGTCAGACATTTAATCATAACTCATTTACATAGTAGCAAAAAAAGCAGAATGTCTAACAAGAAATAAAGATAAGGTTGAGGATGTTGAGTACATTTTGACATTTACTGACCATGCATCTTTTAAAATTTTTGATTATTATACAAAATTTCAGGACAGCATGGATCGTTCAAGTGAAACCAGCTGAGTCCACAAAATATTACAGAATCCACTGAAATTTCCATTGCTTTATGCAACTGTATTGCATGTACTGCACAAACATTTTCAGTTAATATTATAATATATAATATTTGATAAATAATCTTTTATCTTAAAAGTGAGTGAAATATTTTGTTCATTATGTTTTGTCAAATGCTACTGTTCAAATGTTTGTGTTCGGTAAGATTTTTTTAAATTAGATTTTAATATTCTTACTCTGTAAGGGCACATTAATTTGATTATTATTACTTTAATGCCTTTTTCAATGTTTTAAAAGATTTCAACTTCATATGCTGTTCTTTTGAATTTTATGGTCATCAAGGTATACAGAAAAAAAAAAAAAAATCACAGTGTCCCCGTGTCCTGTGTTTTTCTCCCCATTGTGCCTTCATTGACCCAGTTTCTCCCTTCATGTCCATATTCTCGTTTGGTCCCCATTTAGTTCTATAGGGTCCAGCTGTGTTCTATTAATTATCTCGTTTGCTCCTGTGTTCTTAAGCCCTGTGTTTCCCAGTCTCCAGCGTCCGGTGTCTTATGTCACTCTATGTTTCTGTGTTCCTTGCTGTGATTATGTCATTAAAACACTGTTTGTTTTGAACTTCTCCCGCGTCTCCTCGTTCCCTCGCTCCACGCTCCAAGTGAATTCGTGACACACGGCTTCCACAAAAATATTTAGCAGCATACATGGTTTTAACATTGATTATGATAATAATAACAAAAATGTTTTTGGAGCATCAAATCAGCAAAATAGAATGATTTCTGAAGGATCGCATGACACTGAAGAGTTCAGCTTTGCCATAAAAGGAATACATTACATTTAAAAAAACAGAAAACAGTTATTTTAAGTTGTAATTATATTTCATGATATTGCTTTTATTTTTGATCAAATAAATGCAGCCTCGATGAGCGTAAGAGACATCTTTCTATGCATTAAAAAATGTACTGACCTTTTGAAAGTCGCTGTATAAGATGGGGGCATGAAAATGTACTTCATCACATGATTGACAGAGTAAATGTTAAGAGATTTTTTTTTTATTACACCCCCTGTGAAAAGGGCTTATATCTTCCTTATTGAATTTGACTTGTTTTGCCAAAAGGTTTTGAAAATCTCATAATTCTCTTCAATCCATTCAGCCCGGTTGAGCTACAGTGGCACTAGGAGAGCCTGTCACGAGTGAATTCACCAATGTAATAGAACTTTGCTGGTGTCCTTTGTTCCTTCTTTTACTTTTCTTTTTTTTTCTTTCCAGTCTTTCCCTCACTGATGTACCAGCAAATGTCATTGCCCAGGGAGGCATTTGAAATTTAACAGGTAGAAAAAGAAAATCTCTACCGAAGCGTTTGTATTCAGTTCTTGTTTCGCTTTACCGCAGGTTCAAATAGGAGACAGAGTTTTGGCTTTGCTTTCAGGTTTACTTGATGATAGGTTCACAGCAGTAACTGTTTGTCTCCGCCTGTCTGTTCTCAGGACAGCAGCCTCTTTTAAACTTTTCGAGAGATGCTCGGATTTGAATGCATGAAACAAAAATATGTCCACCCTTTCTGTTTCCGTCCAATTTAACAGATGCGTCCCTGATTCTCAGTGGACCATGATGTTGTTGTCTCAGGATGTATCATTCGGGGCGACACTTTAAACCAAAGGTCTTGCAGTTGGATAGTTGCAGTGACAATAACAGTTGTCCTGGAATCACTCACAACCCTCTCCCAACCAAAATTATTATTATTATTTGTGGAAATGTCGTAAAAATGCACCCATAATAAAGCATGTTAAATTACACTGAACAAAATTAAATCTGAAGAGTTTCGGAGCTTGGCAAACTTTACTTTGCTCTCTAGGCAAACGTTCTCTTTTACATGCAGCATGCTGACTGTACCTTGGCACGAGATAAAACAGCAAAACCCTGGACAGGCAGGCTGAGGCATCACCATGATCTTCAAACCCATCTTTCCTAATTTCACAAACCAGAGACCCAGCAAAAAAAGTGCTGTATGTCAAGATTTTTGAGATCCATTTATGTATGCGTACATTGAGGCATTATCTGATCTCTTTAGTTTAATGAAATCCATCGTTCTACACCCTACAACCAGTGATAATAATGCAAAGATCTGGACTGAGTCATTTGATCATTGGGAATTGTGGGCTGAGGCGCACAATCTGAATTTCATGAACCCCAATTTTGATCTGATCAAAGATTGCATGCCTCAAGCATTTTAAACCCTTTAAAGCTTTACTTCAACATCAGCATGAAATAAAAATCCACACTATTCAGAAAAAAGAGAAAAATTAAGCAAACTCGATGTAACATACAGTATATCATCCTACCAAAGCTTTCAACACAGCCTAAGTTGAACTTTTGTGCCGTTTACGCTGCTGTTACATAACACAATCTGAGACATTTTATTTACATTACTCCATGACTCATCTGATTCACTTTGAAGGAGTCAAAGGTCAACATGTTGACATTTTGACGGAGGCCTTCAACGAGGATACTGTTTTTTATGTGGCTGCTCAGAGGGCTGAATGATGTAATAGTGTTTGGCTGGAAGGAACGCTGAGGTTCAGAGTGGGCTGACTGTTCGCAGGGTGGATTGTAGAGAAGCCTGTGTGGATTCATACAGGTGGGATATAGTCTTTTTCGATTTGTGTTGGCAGAATGACGTGAAACTCAAGCAGCAGTTATCCTTTTAGAAGAAAACATCAAATTCCAGAGCAGAAAGGGCCAGCTTTTGTATGCGATGGGAGCTTTTTGTATAGTACATACTTATAGTTCTCCTAAAAAGGAAAATTCTTTCATTAATTACTCACTCTCATGTCATTCCAAACCCGTAGGACCTTTGTTCATTTTCAGAACACAAATGAAGACATTTTTGATGAGCTTTCTGACCCTGTATAGACACTACCACATTCAAGGCCCAGAAAGGACATTGTTAAAATAGTCCATGTGACACCAGTGGTTCAATCGTAATTTTATGAAGCTACAAGAATACTTTTTGTGCGCAAAGTAAACAAAAATAACGACTTTATTCAACTATTTCTTCTCTTTTGTGGCAGTCGACGCACGTTCACTAAAGTACCAGAATAATAATAATAATAATAATAATTCAACTACAGTTCTTTCATGCCAGTTCATGTCAATAAATGTATTTTATTAATTGGTCATGAAATAAGCAGAATGTTGTAGTGGTATTACAGGACATTACATTCTTTGGAAGTAAGGGGAGCTGTTTGAAGCTGCAGTGGCCATGGCTCAAGGGCACAATAGTAGTGGTTGTCATTTGATGCTACTGAGAGTGCATGCTTCCGGGTACCAATTAAGATTAGCCCTGGGTGCTGCTCTGTTTGGTCCTCGGTCCAGTTTTTCATCATTTCAAGCTCTCATAACCCCAAGGACTGGACCCCTGCCACAATTTGCAATCTGTAAAAATACAACAAAAACATGTCACCATCCTCATCTGCATATCCAAAAAGTTGCAATAGCCTTATAATGTGATTTCCATATTTTACCTAGTATGAAATGACCTTGTGAATATATCACTCCAAAGGAACAGAAAAGTGGTTCCTCAGTAATTTTCCTTGACCCGAGTCCTTCACCCTGCTGCATGTTGTAATATATAAATGAAAATTTAATTGTTACAGTGAGTAAAATATGCAACAGGGTTAATATCAATAAGTGCTTTAACCTTTCAGGATCAAGGTTTATACTTTGAACATTTAAACTACACTTTTAATGCTAAGCTCTGAAATTACAAAAGGTTGTGATCAAAGACTAGTTTTATTTTATTTAAATTGTTTAAAATTGTTTTTAACTATTTTATGTTTAATGTATTACGCATACTTATGACAAATAAAAACTGTAGGTAATCCAGGTTTGAATCTGGTTTGCCTCATCCTGTCTTTATTACTCTAATTTCATCAATTATAATGAACATATAATAGTATGTGTATATGTATATAGTAAAGAACCAAACATATCAATAATATAATCGCTGATAATTATATTGTGTCAACACCAAGTCTCTAAATTCATTTTCTGTAACATTTGATCTTCATCTGAATTCTTTTTTTTTTTTTTTGTCTCGATCCTTAATCATATGCAGTCGAGGGGTCTCCATGTGCTATCAGCTTTTATCAATTATGAGTAACAGCGCAGATGCTGTGCTAATGAGCACATAAATTAGGCCGCATGTGAAGTTCCTCAAGGTCATCCTCCTCCATTAGTAATTACACTTTTTGAACTTAAGTGGAATTGAGCTCGAAGTGAACCATAAGCCATGCTCAGCAAGAACAAGGGCTTCCATCAGAAGTTTAATTTCCTCTAATTACGCATGGATCACCTTTCACTCTCTGAAAGACCAAGAAGTTTTATTTTGGGCAAAATCATTCAAAGTTAGTTTTTTTCTTTTTGGGTTTAATGAGAGGAACATGAAACAAGTCAGAGCACAAGTCAATCCTTCTCACCTCTTTCTCCTTCCAATTAGCTTTCTCGTGTAACATCTGGAATAACACACTACCGTTCTAAAGTTTGGGGTCAGTAGATAGATATATATTTTAAAGAAATTAAAACTTTTATTTAGCAAGGATGCGTTAAATTCATCAAACGTGACAGCAAAGAATTTAGATTGTTACAAAAGATTTCTATTTCAAATAAATGCTGTTCTTGACTTTTATTAATCAAAGAATCCTGAAAAAGGCATATCATTCCACAAAAATATTAAGCAGCACAACTATTTGCAAAGCTATCAGTAATAATAACAATTGTTTCTTGAGCTCCAAATCAGCAAATTAGAATGATTTGAAGGATCATGTTACACCGAAAACTGGACTAATGATGCTGAAAATTCTACTTTGTCATCACTGGAATAAATTACAAATTAAAATAGAAATCAGTTATTTTAAATTGTAATAATATTTCACAATATTAAAATTTTTATTGAATTTTTGATCAAATAAATGCACCATGGGTGAGCATAAGACTCTTGAAACAAGTATTTAGTGTGTTTGACTTCAGCAGCACCATGGACAGAACAAGGAAACAGTTAAAGTATAAAGTCTTACTATATATCAGCATGGATTTCTGCTCATGATTTGGCTTCATTTTCTGTCTGTGTTTTCTAGATATACTGACCTTGTAAAGAAAAGGTCAAATAGCCATTTATATGAAAGGACCCACTAGTGCACCATACTGACTCTCATTTACTTTTATTCTGTTGATCTGTGTGTCATTCATTCCCAAAAGATCCTGGACCTCGCTGAGATGTATTATTGTGCTTGGCATGGCTTCACAAAATTGCAAAGGTTGTCCAGATCCGTAAGGAAAAGCAAAAAAAGCCATCTGTCTTGTGGGCATGTTGAAACAGAAGTGTCTATGTGTCTTACAGCTGTAGCTCTTCTTTTTTTGCGCTTAAAGTCTTTGACAGGTGAGCATGGCATGCACATATCATTTTATACTGTACTCTGAGGGTTTCATAACCCAGTCTGACCCTGTTCAAGTGCTTCTATAATGAGCCTTACACATGGAATAAGAACCCTTGCCTTCTGTTCTCCCTCCAGAACTTTTCCCCAGCGTTCTCTGTGAGGTTTTCCATTACACTGTGACTATTTTATGTAGGAAATAACTAAGACATCTTCTTGTCCTTACTCGCCTTTCTTATATCACTCTTCCTCTTCATATCTAAATATGTGACATTCATATGCTTGTAAAGGAATACTTCACCTAAAATGAAAGTTTTCTAAAAAAATAAAAATAAAAAAAATGTTCTCACACAGGCCATCCAAGATGAGTTTGTTTTTTTTCCCCATCAGAACAGATCTGGAGAAATTTAGCATTAATTTAGCATCCTTTGCAGCGAATGGGTGCCGTCATCAGAATGAGAGTTCAAACAGAGTTCAAAACATCACAATAATCCATAAGTAATTGACTCTAGTCCATCCCATTATCGTCTTGTGAAATGAAAAGCTGCATTTTTTGTAATAAACAAATCCAATGTTTTAAAATAATATTGCTTTCTCCAGTGAAAAGTTGTTGCATCTGAATTAGGAGAGAAATATGCACAATAGGGGACTTTTTTACTGGACGAAGCATTATTATAGATTACTGATAGGTCTGATATTTTGGCTAGAAGTGACATTTTAAAGTTAAAACACTTTATGATGATAGATTTGTTTCTTAAAAACATGCAGCTTTTCACTTCACAGTATGTTAATTTATGGACTGGAGTCATTTTGTGGATTATTGTGATGTTTGTGATTGGTGATCTAATGCTAAATTTAGCCAAATCTGTTCTGAAACGAGATTTGAAGAAACAAGCTAATCTGTATCTTGGATGGCCTGAGGGTGAGTAAATTTTTCAACAAATTTTCTATTTTGGGTGTACTGCTCTTTAAATACGAGTTCCCATAGTTCTGGAAAACCTGGAATTATCAGGAAATTTTAGACAATCTCTATCATGTAGGTTTCCATACATTTTTTTTTTTGAAGCTCAGATCTGAAAGCCTCCATCAGCTACAATCATGGAAATTTTTTGGTCAAAAGGTGTGGGAACCCTGGTGCATGATCTTAAATGTGGTAAGGAGTATGGGCACAGCTGAATGGCATTTTAGATTTCCTTTTATTCTTACTTCACCTAGACTTTATTCACATCACGTGCACATATTCACATCAGACTAGATTGCTGTGTTTCACTCTGTCACTCACACACAAACACACACACGCACACGCACACACACACACACACACACACGCAGACAGACAGTACACCATTAATCAAACACAGGCTCATTACTCATTAGGTTCTCATTGTCAGCTTTTGTAGTTGTCATATTTTGATATTTAAGTCAGAGCAAGTTGGAGCTTGCAAAAAATGCTGTGTACACAATATATTATCTTTCATTATATTATTATTCTGTTTTATAGATCTGCAATTATTGTTCGTGCTCAGTGGGCAGCATTTACATATTTAGCTTTGTCTGAAACCAAATCAATATTCTGCATAATTATCTCTTTATGATGCTTAAATATGCAGAGATGAGTTATATAAAGGTAAATAAATAAATATGAATTCGAACAGGAGCTTTTATTATGACCAAGGGCATTACTAAAAAATAACCTTAAACAGTATATTGTATAGTGAAGTTCACACATTAAGTAGCTTAAGAGATTTTAAAAATATGCATGTTACACACAGGTTGGTTTCTTCACATATGTGAACACAATAATACCATTTATACCAGCTGTCATTGTGCGTTATTTCGCGATACATTCATCTACAGAGCAGCGCTATGACCTTGAATGTGCTTCATCTCTGGTTGAATTATAGTGGGGATAAAAGTCTAAAGAAAAGAGAAGAAAGCTCGGGTTGGGCTCAGGTATAGGTCAGGGTAATTGTGTTTATCATTTCATAGACTCTAGCTTTATCCTCTGAATAAAGCTAAGAAAAGGGTATAGCTGAAAAGAGTAAAGTCAGTGTCATTTCAACATGACAGACTGACACAGTTTTTAGGTTTTTGGATCATTTTTTAAAGGCCACCGTGATGAACAGCAGAGAATATTGGGTTATGATCTCTCTAATGACATGCTGAGAGGTGCCGGGAATACTTTTTGGCATTTGCTGAAAAGGATGAGGAAAAAAACAACTTCCCCCCTTCTAATTTTTTTTATTTGTATATGCATTGCTGTTGGTGATATCTGAAAAAATCCAAGTGAAATGTTATGCTTCTCTTTCAACAGGAAAATCTGATTAATGGGGGTCTTTACGTTTATGGCCCTCACGTTTCATCCAGAGTCTTAGGGCTGGGAGGGGGAAAGACACTGACTGAATGTTAAAATGGTCTGGATGTCTAAAAAGCTGTAGGCGATGAGGGGGAAATGTATGCCTCATTGAAGCTGTTCACCACTCATGCCTTTGATACAATCATTTCTTATTCTTTTAAAGGTGAGTCTCATGAAACTTGGCAAGAATATGTCAAGATCACATTTCACTCCAAAAAGAAAAATAAGAATATTGTGCATAAAGAAATTGAATCTTAGTTTTAGCACCATAAAGATTAGGTTTTATTAAGCAAAGTTATTATAATTAAGTACACATTTCCCAAAATTGCATAATACAAAGCAAATGTTAATGGCTTAGCATATTTAATGTATTTTACACTAGTTATAGATCATGTTATGCTGATTTTAAATAAAAACTATAGTATTAATATTTTGTATATGTATACAAAATTCAAGAAATCTTATTGATCCTGAAAATAGATTTGCTATTTTATGCTAAATACATTTTTTCACTTTTAATTTTGTGGTAAAATGTGAGCTGGATATGTTTTTGTGAGATTCAACTTTTCACTTCCTTCCACTTTCATTATTCTGATGGGAAATCAACTGGAAAAACACAAAAATTACACTTTAAATATATCTGTAATAAATGTATCTGTATGCAGATATTTGCTACCAGTAACAAGGAATGAAGGGCTATCTGGAATAATTAGATGACTCAGTCAGCTGTCTCTACATCGGCTGTAAACAGTGACTGTTTAACATGAGAAAGTGAGTAAATGGATTGGTCGACATAACAAAATTTTTAACACAGCAGACCATGCATGAGATTAATCTGAGAGGGCAGAAGCTAGAAGAGAGTGCATTGTTTTACGGAGCGATGTGTTTTCTGTTGTCACAGTGTAATCAAAGGCTTCACACTCCCTGGGGATCCTGCTTTTGAAGTTGATGTGATTCATTCTTTGTCTTTTCTTTTCAATCTGTAGCTTTGTCAGTCTTGATTCTTGTTTCCTCTCCTATTTGCTCGCTGGTTCTCAGCTTGTCGTTAACATGAGTTTAGCCCTATATTCAATTTAAAAGGCATAAAACATGATTGGAAGTGCAAAGGCAAGACACAGGGCATCAAAAGTAACAGGTATACTGTGAAAAGGTTCTTTTTAATGCAGGCTACATAAATGTACTTATAGGAATCATAAACACGTCATAATGATTTTCATGTGCGGCAGACATCGTTTTCGTGACAACAGAAAAGTTTAATACGCAAACTGAAAAGAAGGTTAGGGTCAGAGTTCACTACAGTTTTCAAAAGTTTATTGTCAGCAATTTTTAAAATGTTTTTGAAACCTTTAATGCTTTCCAAAGTTGTATTTATTTAATGAAAATGACAGTAATGGTAATATTATAAAATATTATAAAAGGCCTGTTTATATATATATATATATATATATATATATATATATATATATATATATATATATATATATATATATATATATATGTATATACAGCGGGTAAAATAATTTTTGAACACGTCACCATTTTTCTCATTAAATATATTTCTAAAGGTGCTGTTGACATGAAACTTTCACCGGATGTCGGTAACAACCCAAGTAATCCATACATACAAAGAAATACAAATAAGTTCAGAAATTAAGTTCTGTGTAATAAAATGGAATGACCCAAGGAAAAAGTATTGAACACGCTTACTGAAATTGATTTAATACTTCGTAGAAAAGCCTTTGTTGGTAATGACAGCTTCAAAGCACCTCCTGTATGAATAAACTAGTCTTATGCATTGCTCAGGTGTGATTTTGGACCATTCTTCCACACAAAAAGTCTTCAAATCTTGAAGGTTCCATGGGCCTCTTCTATGAACTCTGATCTTTAGTTCTTTCTATAAATTTTCTATTGGATTCAGGTCAGGTGATTGGCCGGCCATTCTAGCAGCTTTACTTTCTTTCTCTGAAACCATTTTCCAGTTTTATTGGCTAAGTGTTTAGGATCATTGTCTCGCTGAAATGTCCACCCTCATTTCATCTCCATCGTCCTGGTAGATGGCAGCAGATTTTTATCAAGAATGTCTCGGTACATTTTTCCATTCATACTTCCTTCAACTATATGAATTTTGCCAGTGCTACACCATGATGTTTTGTTGTGATGTACAGTGCCATTTGACCTCCAAACACGGTGGCATCCAAAGAGTACAATTTTTTATCTCATCTGACCAGACTATATTCTGCAAGTATTTCACAAGCTCGTCTAAATGTTGTGCAGCAAACTTTAAACGAGCTTCAGCATGCTTTTTCTTGCGTGGTGAGTGTGCATGCAGGCCATGGTCGTTGAGTGCATTACTTATTGTTTTCTTTGAAACGATTATACATGCTAATTCTAGGTCTTTCTGATTCTCTCCATGGAGTTGGCTCTTGCACAACTCTTCTGATAACTCTTTTCACTCCTTTGTCAGAAATCTTGTGAGGAGCACCTGGCCGTGACCGGATTATGGTGAAATAATGTTCTTTCCACCTCTGGATTATGGCCCCAAGAGTGCTCACTGGAACATTCAGAAGTATAGAAATCCTTCTGTAACCAATGGCATCAGTATGTTTTGCAACAATAACGTTGCAAAGGTCTTGAGAAAGCTCTTTGCTGTTACCCATCATGAAATGTTTCTTGTGTGACATGTTGGTCATGAGACACCTTTTTATAGGCCACCAGTTGGGACTGAACCAACTAATATTAATTTCCACTGACGAGGGGCAGGATTGCTTTCTAATTACAGATAGATTTCAGCTGGTGTCTTGGATTTCCATGCCTTTTTGCACCTCCCTTTCTTCATGTGTTCAATACATGTGTCATTACACTTTATTACACAGAACTTAATTTCTGAATTTATTTGTTTTGCTTTCTTTGTATGTATGGATTACTTGGATTGTTACCAACATCTGGTGAAAATGCACTGATAACATCTGGTGAACTGCACTTTTAGAAATATATTTACTGAGAAAAATGGTGACTTGTTCAATACTTATTTTAGCCGCTGTGTATATATATATATATATATATATATATATATATATATATATATACACACACATAATATTTATAAATTCATTGATTTGTTCACGTAATAATTAAAAACTTTTGACATGGCCACAGAGTCAAATTGTAAAAAACAAAACAAAACAAACAAATAAATAAATATTCATTTTATTCACATAATACAACCTAGGTCTTGAACCTTAATCGAACACACCTGAACCAGCTAATCAAACTCTTCAGGATCACTTGAAAAATCACAGGCCAGGTGACCTGAAATAGGTTGGAAATAAACTTAACAGAATAGAGGGGCACCAAGAGCAGGTGTAGGTAACACATTTTTCGATTTTGCCACAATAGGCATAACAAACTGTGCTATCACATCGACATCAATCTGTGCTCGTAGAAATGAGATTATTAACAAGTCCTCTTTCTCTCACTCTGTTTCGCACAGGCAACGTGTTTGTTGTCAGTTTGGCCTTCGCTGACCTGGTGGTGGCTTTCTATCCCTACCCGCTGGTCTTGTACGCAATCTTCCATGACGGCTGGTCTCTGGGGGAAACCCAGTGTAAAGTCAGCGGATTCCTAATGGGCCTGAGTGTGATTGGCTCGGTTTTCAACATCACTGGCATCGCCATCAACCGTTACTGCTACATCTGTCACAGTTTTGCCTACGGACGTCTCTACAGCTTCCGTAACACGCTGCTGTTAGTGGCCCTGATCTGGGTGCTCACTGTGCTCGCCATTCTTCCCAACTTCTTTGTGGGTTCGCTGAGTTACGACCCCCGCGTTTACTCCTGCACCTTCACACAGACTGCCAGCAGCTCCTACACTGTGGTGGTGGTGGTGGTTCACTTCCTGGTGCCCATTGCGGTGGTAACCTTCTGCTACCTGAGGATTTGGGTTCTGGTGATACAGGTGAGGAGGAAGGTGAAGAGCGAGGAACGCTCAAGGGTGAGACCCAGTGACCTGCGCAACTTCATCACCATGTTTGTGGTGTTCGTTTTATTTGCAATCTGCTGGGCTCCGCTCAATCTAATCGGTCTTGTGGTGGCCATCGACCCAGTGGCCATGGCTCCACGTATTCCAGAGTGGCTCTTTGTGGTCAGCTACTTTATGGCCTATTTCAACAGTTGCCTCAACGCCATCATTTACGGACTCCTCAATCGTAACTTCCGAAAGGAGTATGTGCGGATCATGACGTCAGTGTGGATTCCTAGGAGGTTTGTGACTGAGACCTCCAGGGCTGCCACGGATGGGATGAGGAGCAAACCCTCACCAGCCATCAATAACAACGAGTGACTTTTGTTTTCAACCAATCACTGTTCAGAAGGAAACGTCATGGATGCATGAAGCAAATTCATATGCTTTGAACTGTGAACACTTGACTTTTTTTAATGCTACGAAACAATTATGTACAACTCAGGGTGCTTGTTTTATTTTCAACCTAGGCTCATTGGAAATTTGTGAGTGCCTAAATTTCTGCAAAACCTGAAACATGTTGCTTTGGGTACATTTCACTGAATTTTTCAGGTGGCACGTCAAACAGTGCTATAAGCCATTTCATTTTTTTCTCCATTGGAGATGCAGTTTTATTAAACAGTACAGCACAATAAAAATAACATTCCCATGTGTACGAAATAGTTGCAAAATGATATTGCATTGCTTGTAGCATCTTTCACAGCAGTTTCAAAGCAAAGTATCCAGTGTCTAGCAAGTTTAATTTTCTTTGAAACAGCTGAACATGAATGAGCTAATGCTTTATTACATTGCTTGTAACACAGCAATTCAGAAATGAAATGTTGGGTGAGTGGCGCAAAAATGCTCCATTGCCTTTGAAATTAATTTACCACCTACACTAAACCCTACCGACAGTGTTAAGAAAAGCAAATGTCAGGTAAAACCATTTGCTGAAGCAACCATGCCATTTTAGCTTCAAAGCTTTGAGCTCTTTTGTGGAGTGTCGTGACTTGTGGTTTACAGGACTCGTACCAGAATACTCTGCATCGCAAATACAATGCTGTACCTACAGAGCAAGTTTACTATGTCAGAAAAAACATTCAAATTGAGCAAATTATGTGATGCAAATGTTAAAACGTATCAGTCTACAAATCATCCAGTATGATAAAAGTGTTTTGAGGCCATTGCATAGTATTGTGGAAGGAACCGTGCAAAAACAAGCCTTTTATTCATCAATAATCTGCCCCATAATGATAATTTGTGTGAAAAGAAAAGAAAGTTGTTTTACGTCTCTAGTGTTCTAGTGTAGTTATGTATAGATGTGTTTATGCAGTATGTAGAAATGTAGGCAGTTCCAGTGAGCCTTGGTTGTATATTTTTGATGTTGTGATCCATTTCAGAACATTATTATTATTATTAAGAATAATAAGAAATATTTAACTCAGAATTTATATTGAAAATTAAACAAAGTACATTTTAAATCCATGTATTTATGGATTGTTTATGATCCATGACTATTTATTGAAGACATTTTGTACAATTTTGTGGGTCTGTTGTATATATGTTGTATAAATCAGTATGCATCACACATTTTAGTCATTTTCAATTCAGAACTTCTGCCTTACACTTGAACTTTCACATTAAATATGAAAAAAATCCATATATTCAAGGTGCCAAATGTTAATGCATTGACAGGAAGTATCTGATATACCAAATCAGTTTGTCATATCGAACCAAATGAGATTCTGAGAGCATCCTAATTTAAATGTAACGTCAACAGAGCTTTAATGAGCAGAGAGCTTCCAGCACAGCAAGATAAAGCACAAACTTAAAAAAAAGCACTTCATGTGGATTCCGCAAAGAGAAATTTAGCTTTTTCAAAGTGAACGGTGACAGCGTGCGGTCAGTCAGTCATCAGTTTCAATCTGTGTTCACCTCTTATCTTTAAAACATTAAATGTCATTCATGACTTTGGGGTTATTACTTTGCCAGGAAATGTGCATGACTCTGAAACCATATATTTTCTTCAACAAATGATCTGCTAGTAAAATGTATAGCAGGAATTCCGATTAAGATAAAGGTTACTGGCAAAAGGGGAAAGTATTAATGAGACCTGGTTCGAATGTATTATTGTTATCTGTGCTTGTTTTCATATGATTTGACAATGTGAGATTCAATCCTCCCGCCATAACGAGACGTTCCATGCAGCTTGATTGTACTGCGTGAGAACATGCTTCACCATTGACCTGAATAAAAGAAAAGAACCAAACTGATGAAAGCCAAGTCTATTGGTGATTGTGTAACCTCTCTCTGGTATGAATGGGCTGCAGAGGGATTACATGGAGAGATTGGGATGAGCTTGCTCCTTATGGCCACATTTGCACAGGGAATTATGGGGGATGTGTGGCTGGCGTCCCAGCAGATGGTGGACGGAGGTAGTTGATAACATAAACACTTGGCCAAGTTGAGAGCGATCTTGTCGTCAATTTGCTGAATGCATTATCCAGAAGGGTTGCAGGGAGGCAGTCTGGTTGAAAACCATAGCAGGAATTTAATGGGAGTTGTACCAGACAAGGCTTTGGAATATAGAAGATTATTTGTGAGGAAAATAAATATGTCATGGATAATTTCAAGCTACTTTGCAACAGACTACTCGCGATTTAATGAAGTTCACTCACATCTTAATTAGAATGACAGCGTCAAACCGCCACATAAATTTACATGAAATACCAAAATACTACAATTTACATAAAGGATATATACTTTAAATTTAAAACACCCATGGTATACAATGGGAAATTAATACTTTTATTCAACAAGGCAATTGATCAAAAGTCACAGTAAAGACATTATATTACAAATAATCATTTCTACTTCAAATAAATGCTGTTCTTTTGAACATTCTGGTTTGTATTCAAATGCACCACAGTTTACACAATATTAAGCAGCACTGTTTTCAACACTGATAAATATCAGTATAATAATGTAATTTCTGAATGAGTAATGGCTGCTAAAAAAATGCAGCTTTGCCATCACAGGAATAAATTAAAGTTTAACACTCACTAAAATGGAAAACAGTTATTTTAAATTATAATAATATTTCACAATATTATTGTATAATGTAGTTTTGAACAGATAAATGTAGCCTTGGTGAGCAAGCATATATGTATGAGATTTCTTTCAAAAACATTAAAAGATCTTAATGATGGTACTGTAAAAATTATATCTATGTAGCATTTAGATGCATTTTACCACTACTTGTTGAGGGGGAAAAAAAGCTTGTCATTTAAAAGTGGTGAAAGTTGGCAGAGCACAAAAACACAGCACAACAAAGTGTGTGGGTCACTTCTTGGATCAGAACTGGTTTTTAAACCTTTGAGAATGAAGTTCAGGTTTGATGTTCCAGCCGTGAGTCAGTCGGAGCGCCGTGTCTGTGCTGAGAGACTCTGAGCTTGAGTTCCCTTCACCCTGCCTTACAGCACTCTTGCTTTACACAGCAACTTGAGAAACCTGTCAAAGATATCTAAAAAACCGCTAACGCACAAACACACACACAATGAATTTTCCACATCCTAAACATAAAAACAAAACTATTCTGCACCCCCAAAATAAATAAATAAATTAATTAATTAAATACTCATCTTGATTGGGTGTGTTGATTCATAAATCATGTATCAATACACGGATATGAAGCTTTGAGTCATATGATAGTATAATGCAACCATGCACTTTGGTTTATCACATGTATTATGTAATATTCAGTAAATTCAGATGATGGATCTTGGACTGAACACAACAACAGCCTACAATTATAACATATTTTGCACAGATAAAAGAGATTTGATGTATTGAATGTAACATACAGACAGCTATTCTGCCAGTACACACACACACACACACAAAATCATAATGAAAGTAAATATTGTAACAAGTAATTTTTAAACTTCGAATTAAACCATATAGCACAGCGTGAAGTGAGAGAACTAAGTGGTTCCCTCGGCAGATGAAACTGCCCCGTGGGAAAATGATCATACTACAAGCCCTTCTAATTTACCTTTGCTCTCGCTTTCATCTCTCAAACACACTCACGAACACTTACACACACTCATACAGAAACCTTATTTAAAAACATTTATGCAGCACACTTAAAGGCCCCTGAGACTGGTAAACATTCACACATGCACACATATGCTTGCTTAAAGAAACGCTTTGCATGTACATCAATGAACACACAAAGACTGAGTGTGTACATGCACACTTCTAAAATGCATAGGATTGAGCAAAAGCAATCGCAGGTTCAACTATGGGTCGGTGAGTTATTGCAATCTGTCTGAGCTCAATCACTATTGTAGCTCTTAGAAAAGACCTCATCCCTTTAAATGCTCCCTGTGTGCTGTAAATTGGATAAATTGTTTATTTATGGAAGAGGTTAAATGCACATTTATTGTATGCAACATGTTTACACTGCAGCGTAACACACCCTTATATTTACATTGCTATTTTTCATTCAGCAGTCGCTTTCATTCAAACAATACAGTTAGTGCACTTAACTTACACACAAACCTGCTTGTGTGCATTTTTCTAAAAACATTTTAAAAGAGGCCATAGTTAATTATGACACCCATAACACAAACATTTTGTACTTCCTTTTTCCATTCTTACGGAGCCAGAAAAACTGTATGCACATGCCTGCCATTTGCCTTTAGGATTCATATACATTTGCATGATTTCATTATTCTTCGAAAAGTCAAGTATATCTCATAATGTGGTCAAAACAGTTCAGGGATGAATTGGGACTAAAAATAAGCCCGGGACCTTTACCAGTCCATCACAACCGTCAGCATGAAGAATCCCCCACCATCATACACATACAATACAAATAATACTCTCCTCTGCTTAAAATTGTCTATACAGCATACTTTTTGCAAGCATATTTTTGCTTAGCTGAAAAGTGTGTTTACAAGCATGCTTGCACAGTCTCTATTATAGATAATAATAATATATGACCAATAAATAAATGCAAAATAATATATTAACAAACATTTTATTATTACAATTATTATTTGAAGTAAAAGTAGTAGTAGTATACAAAATAATATTTTAATGGTAATATATGTTTGTAAATTGTAATACACTTTGATGAATAGAAAATTTGGTAACACTTAAGTATAGGGACAATATCACTATTGACTAGTTGCTTAATAGTGTGCCTATTATTAACATATTGGATGTTTATTAGTACTTATAAAGCACATATTCTACATAACCATATTTTACATCCCTAATCCTACCCAGTACCTAAACCTAACAAATACATTACTAACTGTTAATAAGCAGCAAATTAGGTATTTATTGAGGAAATAATAAGTCATAGTTAATGGTTTGTTAATAGCGATAATTGGACCTTAAAATGAAGCGTGACAGAAAATTCAAATAGAAATAGAAATCTTTTGTAACATTATAAATTTCTAAATAAATTAAAACATCTATAAATGTCAAATTTGATCAGTTTAATGTGTCCTTGTTGAATAAAGGTATTTTGAAAGAAAAATGACCAAAAATACAAGTTCCATTTTATCAGATAAAAACTCTATTTTAAAGGTAGATTTAACTACTGAATGTTGTTGATAATACATACATATTTAAGTAGAGTCAATTTTAAGGCCATTTAGCATGAGCATCTTGCAATGTAAAGTTTACAATGTAAAGTTTGATGATAAGGGTCCAAACAAACAGGCTGATGTTGCACTTGAATAATTTGCATTTTTTGGTCACAGCATGTGTTATGATGAATAAATATTTGTCATTCATTCATTCAAAAGTTATTTTAGGTCTATGTAGTGTTTGTGCTTACATTTTATTATAAGTTGCATGTTTCAAGTCACCATTAGAGTGATTAGTGTTCCATTTTAATTAGTATACAACTTATTTTGATGTATAGAAATGATTATATATACCCTTGTCGGTTTGATCAAAAACTGGCACACAAGTTCAATCAAAAAAGGTTCAAAGCTTTTTGAACTTGTGTAATGTAAAAAAAAAAAAAAAAACAATTTGTGAGTTTATAGAACTTCAGTTAGTCTTTATAGTACATGTCCTAGTATATTATCACAAGCTAAAATGAAAAAAAGAGCAAGTCATTAACAATCACCACTGAGTCCTTGTACATGACACTAAACCCCAGGTTGCTACAGAAAGACTTTCCATGTAATGAGTGTGTCACTTTGGATTAAAACATCAAGTAAACAACTGCTTACAAAAAGATTTTATATTGCCTCAGGGTGACACTATGTAGTACAGAGTTAAACAAACACAAACAGACACACTCTGTCCCGCACAGCGCACAAGAGGGAGTCTCATAAATGACAGGGATCAGCAACCGCTTGCGACACATCATGACATCCGTTAGCTCTCGCTCTCAAACTTTAGATGTCACCTTTTATGACCTTGTCTTTCCAAAATCGCAAAGGAGGTTATTGGGCTTGTGAAGATGTGATATTGAATTGCCAACCCGCAGACAGGAAATGCTGTTTGGCCACAGACAGGCTCTGATGTAAACCGGCTTCTCATGAAATGTCACATGCATGCATGAATAAGCAAAACACTCAAGCATACACACACACAAAATCGCCCTGGGTTCCAGCACCACCGCCATCAAATGTTGATCTGAATCTTGCACGACATGATAAAAGCTTCCTCCTCAGCTTCTATGCAAATCCATTTCTTGCTGAGGAATAATTTTGCACTCATGCTTCTTCAGCGTAATGACTAAAGAGGCATAATTTATGACTTAAAGGCGTGGACGCAGCACGCAAAGCTGCTGTTTGTTCTTAATGAGAGCTCTGAAAAACATTTCAGCGATCTCATGGAGCAGATCATGAGAATGTGCTTTAATTCAGCAGTTTGAAACAATGGTCTGGCTGGTTGTAGCTTCAAACCCCATGAGGGATGAGCCATTAGTTACCACTATTGTGTCCTTAAAGAAAGCCCCTTAACCTGAGAAGTGAATTGTACTGTATGGGCCTGTTTACACCTTTCGCTTAATGCGTTTTCTCTGATCGGATATCTGTCTGATTTGTTAAAACATTTCCATTTACACTTGGCCACATAAATGTGTCTTCTACAAAACTGATATAAATCTGGAGTTCACGTTAACGAAAGCATCAGATAAGCGCTGCATTTTATTCATTATCAGCTAATTTCAAGATCAAAGACTGCAACAGGAGCGAGCGTGGCATCAGCACTGGAAAGAGAGGTTAGTCTCACTACCTTTAATGAAGATGATTGCGTGTTGAACGTTTGCGACTTACTTTCAGTTTCAGTTGTGGCAGTTTGCACATCGGCTTGCTGAAGATTCAGCTACTCATCCGCGGTGATGCATGTTGCATTAGCACTGTCATATCTGAATATAACATGCCATATAGCCTATAAAACACTCTCACACATTTATTATTTTAATATTTTGGGAGGAGTAAAACTTGCATATGTGGTTTCAACAATCAGATGCATTTACACTAGTGCAGTTTTATCTGGAATACGGCTCAGACCACATCCTGAAGTGGTTTGAACAATCGTATTTAAATCCATCTCAAAGTGTTTCGGAGGGCATTTACACCTGGTCTTTTCACGATTGGATTGCCATCCGATCAGAGAAAACACATGAAGTGACCAGGTGTAAATAGGCCCTATATGTTGCTTGGGATAAGAGCATCTAAAAGTCCCTTTTTGTGCCGACATGACGATTACGTCCCAGCGCTAGCTGGAGGCAAAACAAACAAACAAAAAAAAAAAACTGGAGGAGGCCCATTCAAACCAGTGCAGATTCGGCTACATAAGGAGCTTAAAATATCATCTTGTTGTGATGTTGGGTGCCAGAATCAACGTAATACAGCCTCAAATTTGAAATTTTATTAATATAAAATATAAAATATAAAAAAGGTATAATTTTATACCTGCTGCCATTGCCAGACAAAAAAAAAAACGGTTAAAAAAAGGTTAAACGCGATAAAACAAGCAGACTGGACAGAAACGATTGTCAAAAATGCTTGCGTTTGCAGTGCACTCTTCTTATCAGAAAAGGTTAAATAAAGTATTGTATTTTGTTGTTATGGATTATGGTTTGTGTTAGGCCTACGTGTTTAAAGATTTCTTATGCATCACGACTATGTCGTGTATGAAACGTCTGTGTGCATGGTCCCTGTACCTTCGGATAATTCGTTTTTTGATTTAATATTGAAATCTGAAAAATGAAAAAAATGCCACATATTTCGTTTTTCATTTGTTCAAACACAACGAAAAATCAAGAATTCGGCTTCATTTTTCGTTTTTACTTTCAGGGACAGAAAACGGATAAACTACTTGAATATTCAATCTCTACAAGTGGGAGGAGTGAAACGCCCCTCTCTGCTGATTGGTCAACCAAACATTACAACATAATAATAGTCATAAAAAACCATAATAAAAGTCCTCCGCTACCATGTATTCTTAACGTGTTTATTTCTACTACATTTGCTCTCTTTCTCTTCAAAAAACAGCCAGGTTAAGGAATAGCTTGACACAAACCATACCGAGGCAGAGCCTAGACAGAGATTTCTTTTGTGTAGGCTTAAATTCTGCAACCTACCCCTAAAATATTAGTTTATCTCATAAATATTAATTTACTTCGTACCTGCACTCACAACTACCTACTAGCCTACATCTTTGGCACGGCCGCCTGATTTATTATAAAAACAATAAAACCCTGCCCAAAACACAATAGAAAATGTAATGGTTTTAATGGTTATGATGTGAATTGTATTGGTGTTAATGGAAACTATAATGGTGTCTACTGGTATGTGATGGATTCTATTGGATGTTAAATGGAAAAATGCCCAAAACACACTACAAAATGGAATTTTGTAATGGTTTTACTGGAAAAAGCTAATGGTTCATAATGGTATTTTAATGGAAACCACTGGAATTTCTGTGATGGTTTCTAATGGGCTTCTATTGTTTGTTTTGTTTTTTAGTAGGGCACCTATTAAAATCTGTGTGGCAAAACTGCGCAACGTATCGGAAGCCAAACAACCCAAAAGTGGGACGAAACAGTGCAATATTAAAGAATTTGCGCCGCGCTGTTGGCGCGGCTCGACCGACTCGACAGCGCAGGGAGGACGTGTTTGCTAGCGCCACCGAACTGACAGCGCAGCGCGAACATAAGAAGTTCGTGTTTTTCCCTGCACGTTAACATAATGAAGATCAGTATTAAGTTATTACATTTCCCCTTTGCTTATTATCTTTCTTTTGCTTAATATCTCTCATAGTGTTAGCTACTTTGAAGCACATATAGGCTATATTTAGTAACCACATGTTCAAAGCAGAAACTTCCATTGACCTCATAGAATTAAAAATGTTTTATGGTTTCATTCATCAAGCCATATTTTAAGTAAATTTTACATTTAAGAATATTTGTGTAACTGTAGCATGATTAGGCTATACTGAAAAAAAGAGAGTGAAATTTACTGTTATTTTTCTGCCAGGACATTATCCATTAATTTGACCTTACAAATTAACAATGGTTTTACTATAGTAAAAGTGCAGTAACCATGGATTGATTTTGACGTAGCCATTATATAAAATTGCACTGTTCAAGTTAAAGAACATTACCTTGGATGTTCCCTGGTCTTTAGAGACAAAAAAAAAAAAAAAAAAAATTCCCTGGACCACAAAAAGCAAGGGTATGTTTGCAGCAATAGCCAACATTGTATGGGTCAAAATGGTCAATTTTTTTCTTTTATTCCAAAAATCATTAGGATATTACTGTAAGTAAAGATCATCCATGAAGATATTTTGTAAATCCCCAAATATATAAAAACTTAATTTTTGATTAGTAATATATGCTAAAAACTTCATTTGGACAAAAGCGATTTTCTCAATATTTAGATTTTTTTTTTTTTTTGCACCATCAGATTCCAGATTTTCAAATTTGTATCTCGGGCAAATATTGTCATAACAAAACATACATCAATTGAAAGCTTATTTATTCAGCTTTCAGATTATGTATAAATCTAAAAAAAAAAAAAAAAAGTACCCTTATGACTGGTTTTGTGGTCCAGGGTCACATACCTATCCTATTTAATAATAGTTCCAATTTAAAATGTTACATTTTAATTATGTTAAATTATGTTATGTTAGCAATTGTGTGCTATGTAGAACTTGACGACAACAACAATAACTAGGTACAAAATAAAAATATATAAACTAGAAGCTGGGTGTGCTCCTCAAGAAAACTATGCTATTGTAAATTTATTGAAGTCTTATATAGGCTGGCCCTTTATATAGGCAATGTGTGCAGTTCTTCAAAGTAGCTAAAACAACTATTACTGTCTTAATATGAAAGATAATTGTCACGCCCCTGGACTGTCTTGTCTGTGTTTTGCTCCCCATGTGTGCCCTGTGACCCAGTTTCTGTCTCCCTTTGATTGTTTAATTTGATTCCAGGTGTGTCTCCTCAGTTCCTTGATTGTCCTGTCTTTATAAGCCCCAGTCCTTTCAGTTAGTGTTTGTCGGTCTTTGAATGTCTACCCTGCCTGTTCTCTGTGTTTCCTGTTAGATTAATAAAAGACTCAGTAAGTGTATTCCTCGTCTCCTCGTTCCTGCTCCCCGTGGACCCGTGACAGAAAGACCGACCAAATTAGAGTAACGTCCGTGTTTGTACCCTCCGTTTATTTTTTCCGTGTTTGACCCAGTGTTTTTGTTTTTTGTTCTATGGATCCCCTTGTGCGACCCGAATTCCTCCTCCTCCTGCTGGAGCAGGGGGACAGATCTCTCGAGGACCACACCAGACAGTTCCTGATGATCGCTAATGCCACCAGCTACCCGGACGACGCGCTCTGCTCATTCTACGACGCAAGTTTGAACACCGCGTGCAGAGCGCTGTCGTCCGCGGATGGTCCTCGAGAGGATTTCGCCACCTTCGTTGAGTGGATTCTGGTGAGAAACGGATCACCCGAAGATGATCTCGCCAGATCCACTCCAGACCCAGAGCCCAGCCCACCAACTCCCAGCGGTGCGGAGCATCAGCCGGAGCCCACCGATGACGGAGAGCCACTCCCCGCCGCGATCTGCAAGCCAGCGCGAAGCCGAGCGACTGAGCGGAAGATCGCCCCGGAAGTTGAGCCCAATACGTCAGATCAGGTGCGAGAGCCGGCGACAGTGCCCATCGCGAGGGAGCCAACCGTGGACGGTGTGAGCGTGGAGTGGAGCTCCGCCCCCTGCATCACGGCTGAGGGTGAGTGGACTGTTCATCTGGGGCTGCTAGACATGGAGGAGGATTTGATAGACTGGGAGATGGATCTGGAGGTCGAAGTTCCCCCTCTCCTCTCTCCCTCGCCCTGGCTGGTCCCGTCCAGCTCGTCTGTGCCTCCGCTGGTCCCGTCCAGCTCGTCTGTGCCTCCGCTGGTCCCGTCCAGCTCGTCTGTGCCTCCGCTGGTCCCGTCCAGCTCGTCTGTGCCTCCGCTGGTCCCGTCCAGCTCCGCGCTGCAAGAGCGCACCCCAGTGCCTGCGCCACGAAGGCGCCTCCCTGTCTCCGCGCTGCAAGAGCGCCCCCTTGAATCCGCGCTGCAAGAGCGCCGCCCAGAGTCTGTGCCTGCAAAGCGCCCTCCAGTGCCGGCTCCTCGAAAGTACCCCACAAGGATTAGCCCGGAGGCTCAAAAATGCCCACCCTCCCACCCGCTCCTGCCTCCTCCACCGCTGTCGTCTGGCAGCCCCTCTGCTCGCCCTCAGCCCACTATCAATACAGTGCGAGCCCCACAGGACTGCCATCCTCCAGCGTCGCCGGGGCTGGAGTATCCCTCACCTCCGCCTCCAGCCTCCTCGGCCCGGACTCCGCCTCGGTCCGTTGACCCAAAGGCTCCACCTCGGCTCCTAGCTCCCTCGCCTCCACCGTCACCCGTCTATCCTCCAGCTCCACCGGGCTCCCTCGTCCCTCCGGCTCCGCCTTGGTCGGGCGTCGACCCGCCATCGCCTCAGGACTCCGCTCCTCCGGCTGCACCTCGTCGCTCCGTCCCACCGGCTCAGTTGGGCTCCTTCCTCCCGCCAGCTCCACCTTGGTCCTCAGTCGCTCCGGCTTCGCCGCGGATCTCCGGAGCTCCGCCTTCGCCTCAGTCACCAGAGCACTCGGCTCCACCTTGGCCCCCCGGATCCTCGGCATCCCCCTGGCTCGTTGGCTCTCCGTCTCCACCTCGGGCTCCTCCACCACCTGCTCCGCCGCCGTTGGTCGGCCCCATGGAGTCGGCGGCCATTCCTCCTCCATGGCTCCTCCCCCCGTCGGCTCCACCGTGGGCCATCATCATGGCTGTGGCCTGGGTCCTGCCAGGCTCCTCCTGCTCCGGGTCCCTCCTGTTTCTTCCCTGGCTCCTCCCTCCTTCGTTGCCTCCCTGGTCTCTGTCTGCCGGCCTCCTCCCGGTGGTCCGTCCTCCTCCTGAGCCTCCACCATGGTTCCCACCCGTTTCCCCCCCCCTCTGTTGTTCCACGGTGCGAGGACGCACCTTCCGGGAGGGGGGAGTAATGTCACGCCCCTGGACTGTCTTGTCTGTGTTTTGCTCCCCATGTGTGCCCTGTGACCCAGTTTCTGTCTCCCTTTGATTGTTTAATTTGATTCCAGGTGTGTCTCCTCAGTTCCTTGATTGTCCTGTCTTTATAAGCCCCAGTCCTTTCAGTTAGTGTTTGTCGGTCTTTGAATGTCTACCCTGCCTGTTCTCTGTGTTTCCTGTTAGATTAATAAAAGACTCAGTAAGTGTATTCCTCGTCTCCCCGTGGACCCGTGACAATAATAAGCAAAGGGGAAATGTAATAACTTAATACTGATCTTCATTATGTTAACGTGCAGGCAAAAACACAAACTTCTTATGTTTGCGCCGCGCTGTCAGTTCGGTGGCGCTAGCAAACACGTCCTCCCTGCGCTGTCCAGTCGGTCGCAAACTCTCTTTTCCGCGCTGTTTCATCCCACTTTTGGGTTGTTTGGCTTCCCGTACAACACACTGCAGCGCGGGAGATTGTATTAGCGCAGACCACTATAAATGTATGTGAACATGTAGTTTTAGACAATAAGCTGAGTTTATCTAATTAATATCGAATATTGGCCAGCTAACTGATGGCATACAAAATTTTTATTTTCTCTGCCACCTAAACCACAGAACCAGGGCCACAGGTTCATTATTATTGCCTTGGTTTTATATAATGCAATTTAAGTCATTTTAAAGGCTGTTGTTGGTTTAGGTCTGTTTTTATAACCAGAAAAAAATTATCTTAATACTTCTTTGTTAATTATTGTTTGAAATAACAAAACCATGGCTAATTTGCGGTTACCATGGCTACAATAACAATGATCTTTTGGTTTTATTCGTGTTAAAACCATGGCTAATTTTCGTAAGGGAACATGGAAACTCAGAGAGAATATTAGATGCTGGTGGTGAAATTATTACCGACATTAAAACACGTTATTAACATCAACAGCAGGATTGCTGATGTCTTTTCACATACATTGATACTGGTCTGGGCTTCACTACAATACATTTTTCCCGCGCTGCAGTGCGTCGCCCGGCTTTGCCACAAAAATTTTGACAGGTGGATAACTACAATAAAACAGGCGGTGTGCCAGAGGACTGAAAGGCTCTGCCTCGGTACGGTTTGTGTCAAGCCATTGGTTAACCTGGCTGTTTGATGAAGAGAAAGAGATCAAATGTAGTAGAAATAAACATGTTAAGAATCTGTAGAAGCGGAGGACTATTATTATTATTTTTAAGGACTATTATTATGTTGTAATGTTTGGTTGACCAATCAGCGGAGAGGGGCGTTTCACTCCGCCCACTTGTAGAGATCGAATATTCAAGTAGTTTATCCGTTTTCTGTCCCTGAACGTAACTACGAAAACTGAAGCCGAATTCTTGATTTTTCGTTTTGTTTGAACAAATGAAAAACGAAAAATGTGGCGTTTTTTTCATTTTTCAGATTTCAATATTAAATCAAAAAACGAATTATCCGAAGGTACACAGACCGTGCATATGTGTAAAACAACAAACTGATGATTTATATGCTTACCGGTAATCATCTGTAATATACACTGTTGTGACTGATAGTGGCTGGAATTTCTAAGAACTTGGTAAGAAAGAATAATCAAACACAGAAAGTTCTAAATTAGTTTCTGGAATTTTTATTTCTAGAAAATGTTCACATTTTACTTTAAATGTACTGTATGTAAAGTATTGTAAAGGTACTGTAATGTCACCGTAAACTTAACTGACATCATTTACAGGATGTATATACTTTAAAATAACTATTTGGCCATTACATGACGCCTACATCTTCAAATAATATATCCATATCCATACATTTTGTATTTTGGCCCAGTTCACTCTCATGTAGCTGTAAAAATAGTTGCCTGCTGAAATTGAAATATATATATATATATATATATATATACATCTTAATGACTATATAAACAGGTGAGTTTCTCTTTATTGCACGTTAGGTTTCTCTATAGATGTGAGTCACTGGTAATCCTGTCAGATCGTCGTAGGTCAGCCAATCTGGTTTTGTCCGTTAAAGTTAACTTATTTAAATAAAAATCACGGTCCTGCACAGTGAGTGATCTTACATATGCCGGTAAAATCGGATTTTCTCCACTAATTTTTAAAAAACAACCAGTGTAGTTTTAGTTTTAGTACTTAAACTTAGTTTATTTCAGTTAACTGCCAAGGCAACATTTTCTTTTTAAAGTATAACATTTTCATCTAATATTTATGTATTATTTTAGGTTTATTTCATTTAACAAAAATGATTTTTGATAGTTTTAGTTTACAATAAGAACACTTCTTTGTGGCTTCTTGTGTGCAAGACTGTTTTTCATTTAATATTTATATTTTATTTCAGCTTTATTTCAATTAACGAAAGGTTTTTAAAAATAAATTTGCTTTTAGTTTACAATAACAGTCATTCTCTTTAGCTTCTAGTGTGCAAGTTGTAAATAGGTTCAAATGTTTAATGTACATTGAAAACACATTAACAGTGCTAAATTATAAATGATAAAATATTATAATATTATGTATTAACTTGTTCATTTGAGACCAGTTCAAATAGCTTCTGGGCTCACCGTGTGCCTGCACGTTTGCATGTGTGTATATATGTGCGCACTCACAAACTGAGTGAAAAAGTGTGAAACCGCAGCCCGAAATCATAAACCTCACTTCCTCCAGCAACTTTAAATCCTCTCGCAAGCTGTGACCTCACGAACCCAAACAAAAACCCAGAGCTCTAACATGAAGTCACAACACCCATAAGTGCACATGAAAAACCACAGGTGCATCAGCATGCCATCTGCACCGTAATAAAATAATAAGCACATACTTCTGAACTCAGCTGGGTTCTTCTGGAGAGAAGAAGCTGCTCGTAATGACAGAGCATTTGTTCTGGTGGTGTGGCAGGTTCCTGAAAGGCAGATGTCCTGAAGGACAGAGTAAATTACTGTGTATCTGTGCGGCCTGCCAACTGTCAGCTCAGCTCGTTGCCGATGACCTTGGAATACTATTGTTGTTCCTTTGACCAGGCTTGAGTAATTGCACTCAAAGCTTGTAAGGAAGGACAGTGTGATGGGAGGGGGACTTTTGAAGTCCAAAAACATAAATCAGTTCCAATCAAGATGTGTGGAGTATAGTGCAGGTGAGAGACGGAGAGATAAATGTGCATGTAAGCACATGTACATATTTTTTATTACATTTATTAAATTATAAAAAAAAATAAATACATAAAACATTTTAATTAATTAAACTTAAAAAATTAAACAATTCATATAAACAACTGGAAAAACAGAAACTAACTAAAATGAATTAATATAATATATTTTAGTGTTTTTATTTTGTTACATAGTATATCAAATTTTACGTCATTAAACATATTTACATTACATGTTAAAGCATTCGGTTTTGTAAAAAAAATTGAAAAATGTCGATGCGTTTCAGAAAGGCGGGGCAGAGAGGAGCAACAATAATGTACTCTATGTGGAAAATAATGTGCTTTTTTAACCTTAAACCACGTAAACACATTGCATTACACCTAATACTCAAAACAATGTTATTTTTAGCATCGTCATATGACCCCTTTAATTAGCTTTTTTAAATGGTCTAAGAAGTGTTTCAGTTCATACTGAGATCTTTTAATCATGCAAAAGTGAAGACAGTTTGAGACATTCAAGATCTCGTATGAAACTAAATAGGCACATGTGAAATTATTGAGGTCTTTTTCTCTTTAATTATTTCCATTTACTTTCAATTTAACCTTATTGCAGTCTGGGAAAATGAACAAGAAATCACATACTTTTTGTCTCCTATATCCTCCTATATCCTATGAGTGTTGAAGAGTCCCATTTTAAGTTGCCTTCTGTTAACAAAAAGAGTACTATGGTGGTACCTTGCTGATGGTTTCAAATAGCAATAGCATGATACTTGATATACAGTATCATAAAATGATATTGCATGATACTCCACGCACAAAGGAAACATAGTAGGCTGCACAGGACACAGTAGTCCAAAATATATTTCCGTAAGTTAGTATCCTTACTGTTCCTGACTCACAAGCTATTTATTAAAACCGCACAATAAAAACGTCTTTGTGACACCCGTGTGCAGCAATCGCCCTGTCATGCCCTTGTGACATACTGCAACAGACACACATATCTCACAGTTGTTTTCTCCCTCGTCTCTCTCGTTCTCCCTCTCTAAGCAAAGAGAAAGTGCAAAGCCATTAGGTGACGCAAAGACCTTGGAATATGAACGAGAGACTTCTTTAAACTGCGTTTATCTGAGACAGGCCATGATTGGAGGTCAGAAGGGAGGCTACGACGGAATCGAAACGGGTAAGATGATGGTCCTTTTCTCCTTCATCATACTCAAATGCCCCTGGAAGCCTCTGGCAGCTCAGAGTAATCTCCTGTCAGGTTAATGACTGAGCAAGCGCTTGCTGAATTGAAGGACACTGGTGCTGTACCTGTGTTTTTTTGAACACCTGTTCTATCATCTAAATCCTCTCTGTCATGCACAAGTTTGACAGTGTGAAACAAAAGTGAGAATTACTCTCAGTTTGGAAGAGAACCCTAATAAGCACTTAATCCACAGGCTTTGTGTTTCTCAGCCACTTTTACTAATTTTAGGCTAATTTAGCTTGAATTAGTTGCATTAGCACATGCCAGTCCTATCAAAGTTATTTTTCCATACTTTCGTAAGTGTAAAAATGTGGCAATCAGACAAAAAAGTGTATTTGTATGCAAATCTCCATTAATAAATTTAAAATCTGACAGATTTTAGCAATGTGCGGGTTGGGAACAAATGATTCTGAGTCAAATCTTATTAATGAATCAGTTCACATCTGGTTCACTAAACCCATCAGAAAAATTTGTTTATGAATGAAACCGCATCTGTCCCACCACAGTAAAACTATTAAAAACTGGTTTCAGTAACTAAAATAAAGTACAAACATTAAAAGCCTTGGCGACTAACTAAAAAGTAAACTAAAAAAATAGAGGAGAAAAAAAATACTTTATTAGCTAATTAGCATAAATTATAACTAATGCAGTGAACTGAAAATATATTTGAGAGACATTTAAGAAAGGGTTGATTTTAATAAATATTATTATTATTATTATTATTATTATTATCATTATTAAAATGTAAATGAATTGTATTAATGTAAATGCATTGATTAATGTAAATGCAAATTACATTTAGTAAATGTCTAGAAGCTATTATGAGCTAAATCGTGGCTGCTGTAAAAAAAAAAAAGCCCAATTGATTAGAAAAGAAATATTCTCTTAATATGCTTAATACTCAATTAAGTATTTCAGAATTTGGGCTGCAGGGTTTAAACACATATGTAAGACTCAATCAATATTTATCAAAATCATAATCAATATGCAGGCAAAGCACTGAATGTAATAAGATATTATGTGGCAAGAACACTAATCTCCATTAGAGTGGGCCTACAACTGAACTGGGACGCATTAAATTACAGTTAAAATTACAAATGACAAAAAAAAAAAAAACATAATAAACCACAATCTGCGCATTAAAATGGTTTTCTTGAGAATGTATTAGAGCATTTAAAAATGCCACAACAGGAGTCAACAGGGAACATGTAACAGTGATGCAAAAGGACCGCTGAATCGATTTTTGAACTGGTTCATCAAAACTAATTATCTGAAAGAACTAATTTGCAGAAATGAGTCAGACTTCCCATTACTAATGAATCTCTAAATCTTCAGGGAGCGTGATGATGCTATTTGTAAAATTGTTGAAGTAGAATTGGCAAACTATCTTAGGTTAGAGCTCTGTAAACATTGGCTTTTTTAGAAAAAAAAAAAAAAATTTGTTGGATGCCAAGGTTCCTGAATCATTTTAGCACTGCCTTCAGTTTCAGGTTGTACATTTAAAAAAGAGCAAAACTGAGGTTTGTCTCAATGGTGCAACAAAGGGGGCAAGAAATAACAAGAAGTAACAATAAAAAACCCTTCACACATCAAAAAGCATGTATATGTACCTTATTCCAGTAGCCAAGAGTCTTTCTTAAAATGAAAGTCAGTTTTGACACAGCCAAATGTTACACATCTATATTGTATTTTACACTTTTAATTAATAACTAAGTTAATAGTTTTATTATAACAGAATTATCGGTTTTCTAGTGTCTTTTTAGTGATTAAAAAAAAATACAATAAAAACAGCAATATTGTGAAATTACTGAAGGTAATTTGTTCCTGCAGCTTTATCTACACAACATCCTTATGGAGAAAAAGAATAAGAAAAAGGCTTCCAGAACCAAGGCCACTGAAAAAGTGTCTAGTCACTTTGTTTCAATCAATAGCATCTGATTTGTGCACCTCTAATGTAGCTGTTCTGCTGACTTTAACTTGCACAAGTCAATTAAACTATACAAATGTTATGCCAAATGCTTCTACACTGTAAAAAATGACAGTGATTGTAACTGTAAAAAACTGTGAAATGCTACAGTAAAAACCTGCTAAATGGTTAACGGTAAGTTCCTGTAAAATTTACAGTTAAAAACCGTAAACTGACGTTCACAGAATTCCCTGTGTTCCATTTCAAATTTTGTTTGAATTTGATGTTTTTTCTTTGAAATGACTATGTTTCTTCTTAGTTTTTTCTTATCAGTTATGTTTATTAGGGTTGTATGTTACATTTAATGTTGTTAAATGAATGTTTATTGCATATTTCAGTTTAATGAGTCTCACCATGATGGTGTTTAATGTTTGTGTGAATGACACTGTGCACCTTCTATATATGTTATTATTTAAAAGCTGCTTGTGATGGGCTTTGGTTCATCATGTGACTTTCTCATCACCATCTGCATTTGGTGGTTATCAGTGTATTTCAGATGTACAAAACAGATTTCAGTACTTTATTAGGTTGGTTTATATAACATTATATCAGTTAATGAAATTACAGTATTTAACTGTAAATTTAAGTTAAAACCGTAAAAAAGTCAAATGTTGTTACCGTATTTTTTACGGTAGAATTCCGGCAACCACTCTCAACCTAATCATTATCCATGCACTTCTTCATTTTGTCCTCCAGCATAATTGTGAGAATGCATATTTGAGAATCACTCATTGCCTACTTGAGGCTTGAAACTGTACAAAATTAAATGCCACGAGGAAGACAAAAAGGAAAAAGAGACTTCCTAAGGTCACTCAGGCTTTTTTTGGTCCCTGTCCAGATGGTGATTTGAGTCAGTTGTCCTTCTGCCAGAATCGTCCCAGCTGGGAAGTCATGAGGTCCATTTACACACCAATGAAGCCCATTCTCTGATCCCATCTTGGGGGCTGATGTCTTGCTAACAAAGGATCACTTACCCTCATTGAGGTGCATTTAAAGGCAATGTGTTTGCTCAGACGTGCGCTCACACGGACGCACACAAACACGCTCTGACAGACTTGTTTTATAAATACTAAATGATGCCTCCACCTTCGCTGGTTGGTTCTGTCAGGCACTGTGTTTGTCTGGATGTGTGCTTGTGTCCTCTGTGTCTGAGAGGATGAAAGGAAGCACAGCAGTGAGGGAAAGAGGGGACTTGCATATCTGAAGTGCACTTGTGTCCCTGTTAGAGGAGGAGAAAAAGACAGGAGAGAAAGTTTAAACAAAAGTCACGCTAAAAAGAAAACTCGAGTGTAACGTATTAATTCATATTATCATATTAAATCACAAGTTTGCTCAAGTCAGTAATCCAAGTTTAAAAGTGTGTTTAAGATGTGTGAGCTAAAACTCTACGCATGACTAAATTTTAATTTTGAGGCAGGACTTTAGTGCTCAGATCGCAGGATAAACACAGTGATGACACGGAATACCTGATGACTCCACAAAAACAAACTCAGTCCCAAGTAATTTTGCTCGTACTGTATATTAAACATAATATTTAATGTTATATAATAGGCTAAACAGCTAATATTACATTTAAATGAATCCTCACTAAATAAATAAAGGCGACAACTGTCAGAGGTTTTTAAAAATGTATTTTCAGTGCATTTTAGGCCATTTTTAACTTTAATTTTAGGCCATTTAAGCAGAAAACATATTTATTTATGTGCATTATAAACAACCCTTACAAACCATTCAGTTTCTGATAGTATTAAAACAAAGTTAATTTTTTGTGGGTTCTAAATCACTTTTGATTAATATGCAAATTTGTGAATCTTTAAAAAAAATTGAAGACTGTTTTGCATATTGCAAAGGCTCAAATGGGTAAAGTCAAAAAGCACTTAATACTTAAATGACATGATGTTCTGTTTAGTAATGCTACGGCCTACGTACATGTGGACTGAGTGGCCCTCGATGATAAGATGAAATGCGCTGATTACCATATCAGAGCCGTTTAACCTCTAAGCTTTAGATCTGCAGATCAACCTGGTTTCAAATGAGTTAACAACTGTAATTTCAAATCCTTCAGAGGTATCTTGAAACTATCATTTAACCTGTCAATCCAGAGGACGCTTCAATGCTCTCTCTCTTTCTCTTGTTCTGTTTGCTCGTATACACACAAGCATCTTTGATTAAAAAGTAATTTACCACAAAACACCTCTTACATAATCTTGATATTAAAAAAAATGTAAGGCTTTGCAACTATATAAAGTGTAAGATCAACTGTTAAATTATGCAAACGATGATATTTAATGTTTTTCTTTCAATATTTAACATTTTCAGCATTTAAGAAACATTGCTGAAAACATTCACAATGTAAATGAAATATGAAGGCATTGCAAGGTTGAACTGTTTGTGACACATATACTCTGGAGAATACAGAAAGAGAGAGTTTTTTGATACAACTTACACATGAACTTTCACACTGAAGAAAGATTCAGAGTTATTTATCAACCTTTCATTAGAAATTATTTACATTTATTTTACTTTGTCGAAAGAGCTCCAACAGTCAAGGACTACATTTCTGATTCTTTTCCTTATACTCTCTTTTTATTGGCATCTTTGATTGCTTGAAGAACCTTTAACATTTCTATTGTGCAACATCTGTATAGTGCAAAAAGGGAACCTTTATACGAAAGCATAAAGAACCTTGAGAAACTTTAAAGGTGCCATAGAATGAAAAACTGTCTTTACCTTGGCATAGTTAAATAATAAGAGTTCTGTACATGGAAATGACATACCATGAGCCTCAAACACCATAGTTTCCTCCTTCTTATGTAAATCTCGTGAATGAAAAAGACCACTGAAAAACAGGCGAATCAGAACATAACACCAACTGTGACGTAACAGTAGGGATCACTACGCCCCCCCCCCCCCCAACATTTGCATAAACCCGCTCTTGTTCTAGACCAGCCGCCAGCCGAACCTACACTGTAAAAAGTGATCCACTATATTTACTCAATAAAATTGAGTGATACACTATATTTACTCAATAAAATTGCGTCAACAGATTACAAGCAATATTATTCATTAAATTCAACAAATAAAAATTAATTAGAATTAATCAAATGAGATGATTACAAATTAACCATTCAAAATGAGTAAAATAGCACAAAAAAATTAAGTAAAATTTAAACAAAAATATTGATTTCACTGGTCCAAAAAAAAAAAAAAAAAGACCTCTATGTTAATGAATAGTATGCATGTCAGGCCAGTAGTTGGCGATGAAGAAACACTGCGCAAAAATGTAATATGCATGCACATGGCGTCACCTTTTTCACAAATTCATGTTTTTGTTGTTCACATGGAGATGATACAGGCATTGTGCTTGTGTTTCCAGGCCCCCAAAAAAGTTATTGAAGACACCTTATGTTAACAAACAGAATCACTGAAGGAGAAAATCTGAATTTTTAGGTTACCATTATGGTGGTCAATGTTTGCTTTAGTTGGGCTCTTGACCCTTGATTCTTTAACATTAGATTTTGTTTGGCTGCTGTTATAGAGTTACACAATAGTTAGGCAAGCCAAATGAAAAGGTTGTCTGGTGGTGCTGATTATGTATTGTCATCATCATTTGACCTGAATCTCTGAACTCTTTTAGAGCTTAATCTCTGAATTAGATTTACTTTGATTACAGCAGTACTGTAATTCTACATTATAAGATCTGAAATTTTCAGTATAATCTAAAGGGTTTCTTAAAAATTGTTCTGATCCAGCATATTCAGATAAACAGATCAACTCTGAACGTCACAAAACAAACTACTAAAAATATGCAATGCATGATGGGAGCTATTGATGAGTTTTGATTGGTGGCACCCAGAATGCACTGCAACATTTGATGGTCACCATTGTTGAGGTTCTCATGCTGATACTTGATGTCTGTGTGCCTAGATGAAAGCTTTTTTATTATTTGATCAGGAGAGCTTTTAAAAATCTGTTTATGCTGAAAATTCCAGATAATACACTGTACAATCACAGGACAGCAGAAATTGATACTGTAAATCCAACTCAGAGATTAAGGTCAGATGATGACGTCAAAACATATCCAACACCACCCAATCACCTTTTCTCTTGGCTTGTCTTAACTGTTGTTTAACTCAGTTACAGCAGCCAAACAATATCTAATGCTAAATAGTCAAGGGTCAAGAGCCCAACTAAAGCAAACATTGACCACCCGTGATGGTGACCCAATGGCAAAACATGATTTTCATCTTCAGTGATTCTGTGTTAACATCAGGTGTCTTCAATAATTCAGTTTTGGGGGCCTGGAAACACAAGCATTTGAACAAGATGCCTGTATCATCTCCATGTAAACAACAAAAACATGAATTTGTGAAAAAGTTGACGTCATGTGCATGCATATTACGTTTTTGCGCAGTGTTTCTTGATCGCCAACTACTGGCCTGACATGCATAACATAGTATCATTAGCATAGTGTTTTTTGTCCAATGATACCAATATTTTTGTTTAAATTTTACTTAATTTTTTGTGCTATTTTACTCATTTTGAATGGTTAATTTGTAATAATCTCATTTGATTAATTCTAATTAATTTTAATGTGTTGAATTTAATTAATAATATTGTTTGTAATCTGTTGACACAATTTTATTGAGTAAATATAATGTATCACTCAATTTTATTGAGTAAATATAGTGGATCACTTTTTACAGTGTATACACAACTGAATCATCAGAAGTTCTGCAGGTATTGTAAAGAAACAAGTGAGGACAACAGCGAAAATGGCAGACCATGGAAATAAATGTTATGTTCCAGGCTGTGCAGGGGATGTGAAGTGCAGGGATGGGTTGGTGTCTGTATTCAGAAAGGCATGGAAAGCAAATAACGCTTTCTAATAAAATAACGCCAGCCACTAAAGGGACATGGTTAGCTCCTTGCTAGCTGTAGCCTGTTACAGTACATAAGATTTCACTTACCACATAAACAGAGTAAAGAGAGATGAGGATGATGGCGAATGATTTACAGATCCTGAGCACCACTGACAACCATCTGATCTTGTAAAATGTGTGGTAAGTACTGTCGCTCCATAGTATAAACAGAGTTTGTGCGATCGCGAATCTCGAAAGTGAAACTATAACGCGATTGACCGATCGTTCAAACGCAGTTTCAATGCCTCGCATATTAATAACAGCTCCCTGATGCCCGCATTTTATATACAGTGTAATTACCCGACAATATAACTGAGAGAGAAAGTATTTAAATATATATTTTCCTCCCTGTGTGAGAAATCCTAGGGTTGTAAATGCACATGCAAAACCATTTCTGGAGATTTTTTGCCCTTACCTAAGCCACATACCTTCTATGTAGATATCAGAGAACAATTGAAAATATTGTATCAATGCAATCTATGGCACCTTTAATTGAAGAGTGCGCAGAGCAGTACTAGGAAAATACTAAAATATCTTTCGTTACAAATTCAACCGACATAGTTGTATAGCAATGTCACCATGCATCTTGAAATCAATAGTTTACATTAAAATGTCACTTTTGTGCTAATTTACTTTGGCCTGCCATTGCATTTCCATCCTTAATTATCTGTCTACTAGGGGTGTAATGGTACACAAATTTGACGGTTCGGTACATACAGTACCTCAGTTTTGACGTCATGGTATGATTCGGTACAGCAGTGGGAAAAAACTAAACATTTATATAAACCGTGGTGGTTTCACTTTATTTTGATGGTCCCTTTAACACATTCTATTGACTATAAGTAATGTTGCACCTACATTTCTACTGACTCTCATTACAGTGTTAGTAGTGTATTAGTTGACTGGTAGGGTTTGGGTTAGATTAAGTTGACACGTTCTTGCAAAGTTACTTACAGTCAGTAGAGTGTCTGTTGAGAGACCAACACAATAAGGAGTTAGTAGATATGAAGCAAACAGTCTACTAATACTCTTATGAGAGTTTGTTGACATGTAGTTGCAACATTACTTAGTGTCAACAGAATGTTCAAAAGGGACCATCAAAATAAATTGTTACCACAGTGGTTTACTGAAGAAAATGCTCTTTATTTAAATAATTTCAATTATAATTAAAATTTTATAATAAAAATCTACCTCAGCATATACTCTTATCTATAGGGAGCCTTTTACGTTATTATAAGGTTACAATTAACAACAGAGCCCAAACGTAAATTAAATTACTTATTATTTATTTTTAAATATAATAATCAACACTCAAAATTGTATGCAAACAAGTCAATTGCACATAATGCAGTTTAAATGAACTAAAATTCCTAAATTTTGTTGTTGAAATATATTTATTTACACATTGGCTGTAATAACTTGTTTTATAACATGCAGGTAACACTATCAGGTAAAGTAAAATATAATGAGTATATAGTCATCTAATATTTCATGAAATGCTCTTCTTTAGACTTCATTTCTTTGGTGAACTAACAAGCTGTAGACACTGATGACTTGCCTGAGGAAAATTAAATGCTACATGACATAATATTTACAAGCTTCACAAGTTTATTGATGTTTTTCATGGTTGAAACATTGATTGGGCGATTACATGAGGCATGATATGTTCATTCATGTTTATTTTACGTTAAAAACAGTAGTAAAGAAGAAGGGATGACCATGCTCACTCGCACACCGTGCTGCTCTTTGAACTGAGGTGTTTTTACAACGATCTGTCACGCCACATCAAAGAGTGTCAAAACTGCATTTATTGCCATTTTTGCCATAATTTGAAAGATGAGACTTTGTTTCTTATCAAAAGTAACTATATGTAAAACCTGAAGTTTCCAATTAAGTTCCACTCATGCAGTGGTTAAAAAATGTTTTGGTACATATATGTGTACCATTACACCCAAGTTTCTTGATAGATTTTTATACTCATCCTGTTGATTTTGCATCATGGGCCTTATAAAATATTTACTTTGCCAAACATTTTATGTCTGAACAGTGTAGTACATAAATATGGATATCTGGGATTTGTAACGGTTATGTAAAATACACCCAGACAAGCATATTCAAATCATTTTATCCATTGCATGCACATTCAGAAGTGCCCATAATGGTTTATATGAGAAGGCTATGTGATGGATTGATTGTATCTTTTCTACATTTCACTTGGAATGAGCTCATTAGTTTGCAGCATGTGCCACTCAGGCCTATCTGACCTAGCAAGGCCATGCAGGCAGACTGTGTTAACATGGATCTAAGAATACACCCATGCTGGGAACATTACTTTAGTAAAGTCTCTCCTATTGAAAGCCATGACAGGTGCAAGATAATTGGAATGAGAAGTGTGTGTTTGTGAGTTCATGCATGCATGTGTGCATTCATATCAGCCAGTCATTATGCTTCTGCTTGGAACCGGTCATCTTTCACATGCTTACTGACTGAAGACGAAGCATTACTCGCACAGATGGTCACCCTCCGTGTCATTTATCTGCTGGAAATAAATAAATAATCGAAAGGCTTGCTCAGCAGAGAGGTACAAAGATAAAGGCGGGAACAGCACGGGCACATCTTCCATGCTGTTGCATAATTTAGTTTAAACATTAAAGGCCAATTTGAGATTAAGATCCTGTAGCTGACGTGGCTCAGACCCAATCACAGCATATGAATGCACAGTCTCTGGAGAGATTAAACTCATTACTCACATGCACTGACAAATGGACACTGGCAGGCCTGGCATTGGTTTGGTCGCGAACGCGCACCGCACTCATTCACAGGTCACGCAGATGTTGGAATGTATAGGTGATCTGTGTGCGTGTTTTCATTCCAAGTCTTATTTTGACGTAACAAAGTGGCGTAACAAAGTGTAAAAGTTGTTTACTTTTTAAAAAAAAAAAAATTTCTCATTAACACCTTTTTATTGTTCATTCAAACTGACAACGAAGGAGTATTCACAAAAGCAGAGTCTTTTAATAAAAATCCAAACAAGAAACAATGATAATGGTAGGGGTTGCAAACACATAGATCAAATAATAGCAGACAAAGAAACAAAGATGAACACAGGCTTTAAAAACTAAACATAATCAAGGGGAAACAGAAACAGGTGTGGAGCTAATTAACTAATCAGGGGAACTAAGGAAACTAGGTCAACATGTAACAGTTATCAAGACGTAAGTTTATGATTTATTAGCGTACTGGTGTATGGTCCTAAATAGATCCTATTGCTTAGCTATGCTAACACTTGCACCCCAGTGCAAACGCTGGAAGGCGGTCACACTCAAATTCAGCTATGCACTTTCTCTTAATCAGTGAAGTACATACTTTTGGTGCATAGTACCATATTAGTTTGCAAATTGATATGCAGCCAATGTATAGGGATGGGGAGAGAGAGACTCCTGTAACTCAAACTAATAAGAAAATGTTTTAATATCAAAGCCAACTTCAAAAGCTTTAATGATGTATGAATCGTTGTCATGAGCTGTTAGCGTTATTAGTCAGCACTCAGAATGTTCAAATTATTTCACCAGTTCTCATGGAGTTCGGAATTTTCTTGAGTGCTAAAATTCCCACATATATTACTAGATTAATCATATCTGTCCTTAAACTGCTGAGTTCGCATGTCTGTATGAATGTGCGTAGGTGTTTTTATGAAGTGAGTCTTATCGGAATTTTACTGTGATTTCTTTAAGTTCATTGAGCATCAACATACAGCTGCAGATACTTCAAATGGAGTTTTTTAGAGAGGCTGGAGGCACATCAAATCTCAAAAATGAAGTTGTGATATCAACTCATCGGCCATTTCTGATGCAATGCAATGGTAACATGCAGAATGCAGATTCCCTATTTTGGAACATCTGGAGTGTGTTATAATTTATTAAATTACTAATTAATGATGATTAATATCGAATCTTGAAGATAAAAGTTGAACAACAAAAGGAGAAAAACTGCAGCATTATAGTTGCATAATGTAGAGTGGGAGACTCTATAGAAATCAGCAAGACGTCAGCAAAGAAACTTACACCCCCTCTTCTCCTATTCTCACATATTTCAGTATGTGACAATAAGAGAATAGCTCTCTACTCTCTCCCATGCATAAACGCCTCCTCTCGGTCCATCCAAGCAGAGGTAGTTTCGTGTCCAGAAACGTCCCACCCTAATCTCATTCTGAATGTGTGCTGTGGATTTGAGCAATTTCGCCTCTCTGGAATGCTTCAGTAGCACTGTTAATTGTCATGATTCAAAGTCGTGAGTCATGATTTATTTGTCAAACACTGCTTTCCTTCTCCCTTTCTAGTCGAATTGCCATGTGCATTAAATAATACACAAATTGATACAGATTTTAGAGGACACTATGTTATTGCAAAGTGATTTATGCCAGAGTAAGAAAATTAATTTATTAACACCACTAAAGATATATTGATTTTGGCCCTCCAAACACATTTACTGTAAAGTGCTTCATTAATGTAGATTATAAATGACATCTATAAATTATACTGCATTGCTGGAAAAAATATAAATAGGCATTTATGTAATATACAGTATAGGTTTTACAATGTACAATAACACATTTTTATATAATATTACGGTTACAAGAGTAGAGACACAGTCAAAAAAAAAAAAAAGGACCAACTACCAAGATAATAGAAAATGTTTTTGTTCAATAGAAGCCAAGCACGTACAAAAAGGACAAATGAAACTGTCTTGCTACATTTGGCTTTCCTGGAACATAGGATAAAATGATTATGTAAGAGTCGCAACAGTGAATGAGTTTGATACATTCACTAATGTCTCGCTCATTGAGGGGCATGACCTCGTCTTCAAACCATCCGGCAGTGATACATGAGGGACTCCAGTCAAACCATCTACATCTGTGATGGACAGCTTTGCCGCCTGATAAAATGTCCCTTTACTGTGTCTATAATTGGCTTTGTGTGTGAGCCAAACTTTGGGTTTTCTTTTCCTGCAAGGAAACAAAAGATTACAATGTCTGAAAAGAACTTTTCAATCTACTTACTGACACTACTTATTCTGACTGTCAACCACAACGACGTGCCTACAGAGAAATGGAGAAATTAAAAAAAGGTTGTGATGAAGGAGGGTGGGGACAAAGCAGATGAGAGAACACCTCTCCTGCGTGTTGTGTAAGATGAGATTTTTTGACATGGCGCTCTCTTAATGTCACCGATGATTGTCCCTGTAAACCACTTGTGGCTTTGCCATTTTCAAACCTGTGTCAATTGTCTGCAAGCACAGCAGGGCGGGACTGACCTAGTGGGCGTCACGTCCCTCAAATAACCCATCTGCAGTATAAATGAAGCTGTAGAGCTCAAAGTAAAAAAAAAAAAAAAAGGTTAGTTAACCTTAAACTGAACTTTAACTTTGTTTTAACTCAAAAGTTTATGTAGATCATTCCATTTGTAATTTTTTCTTAAGTCATGTTTAATTCTGTGTATTGCATGCTGTTTCTTTGTAATTATTTATCAATCAACACAAACTCAGCACACCTGAGAAACTGATAGGTGCATAAGAAAAAACACTCCAACAACAATGTGGAATCCAATCAATAAAAAATGATGATCCTGCACACTATCAGTCCATGCTAAATATAGAAATTTATTACAAAAACCAGCGACGTTTCGGTCCACTGACCTTCATCAAGCTTGTCTATGCTGTTACAGACAAGACATTCAAAAACAGTTACCACCAATGAATGTAATCGACACTACATGTGAACCAATCACCAGCTCGTAAGTCATGATTAGCGAGGACTCAGATATCCAATAAAAAGCACTTTTCTATATTACCAATAAACGATGTTCCCTATTTTATAAACAAATCTAATGATATTTACAAAGTCACATTGTTAGACAATATCTAAACAAGGTTACAATATCATCTCTTCGCAATTAAGCAGACACTCAAAAATACAATACAATAAAAAACACCCTACAACATTACATTAAATAATGCTTCATCATTTAACCCCAAAAAAATGCATGCATGGTTTATTATTAAGGCCTAACACCAAAAAAAGACTTACATAATTTTGTTAACTTTGGCAGCCCTTAAATACTGAAACTGTAATGTAAACAAAAATGAACTTCAAATATAAAATACTGAGGAAAATAACAATAATTGAGTGAAAACTAACAAAAGCTAAGTTACAAACAATTCAAAGGACAACTAAATACATAAAAAAGAAACAAATTATTTAAAACACTGACATCACATGAACACACAATACACAAATAGTATTTTGATAGCTGCACAGGGATGCATTGCTTGTAACTTGTAAGTTGACCCAAACAACAACATTTCAGTTATTTTCCTGCATTATTTACTTGATATTAGAAAAAAAAAAATTCTACAGTGTGCTGAAAGACAAAGACTCAACCAGCCCCTAGAAAACAAAACACCCTAGTGCCTACAGGCTACTTTTGTAAAAGTCTCAAGAATGAGTCTGTGTTGTCAAAGAAACAACAGATAAAGAAGCTTGTTTAATAAACCATCATATCTGCCAGATCATTACAACTTGTACAGACCAAAGAAAAAAGCTGAAACACACAATGGGGGGAAATAGGCCCCAAAAAGGATAAGAACTGCAAACTTGGACTGAGGCAAGCCCACTTATGAGAGTTCAGTAATGTTTCTTGCTTTGTAGTTTCATGAAAGAGCCAAAAAAAAATCAATAGTAATGCTAAAGACCAAATCCTGTAATGCAGTAGAGAGGAATATGACTGTAAAATCTGGCTTTAGTCTGTGTGATACACAAAACTGAGCTCATGCCTCTCACTGATGCACGTCTCGTTCTGCTTTTAATGATATGAGAATTTCTGTTTTATTTTTCAAGGGAAATGTCCTTGGGACTTAGCAGCGTAATACGGATGATTGTCCTGAACTAAGTAAAAGAGATGCATATTCAGCTGTTCTCACATGCACACAAACGCACACACTCTTTTGTAAAGAAAAAAAAAAAAAAAAAATTCTCTGTCGCCTCTTTGATTCTGCTCCCCAAAATCCATTAAACAGCACATCTTAAGAAGAAGCTGTTTTTCCCCTTCTTTACATCCTTCCTTCAAGGGCCCTTAAGAGAATACAGTGTCTGAGACATTCCTTCTTTCTATTTTTCATTCGCTGTACCTTACCTGCCCTCTTAAACTAGTTTGAAGCGAAAGCAATAGTTCATCCAGAAAAGGAAATTCTGAAATCATTTACTCAACCTCATGTCTTTTGAAACTCACATTACTTTCTTTCTTTGAAACACATAAGGAGATGTTAAGCAGAATGTTCAAGTTGTTCTTTCCTATAGAAAGTGAATAGTAAGATTAAAAATGAATTTTAGTCTGTTACACAAAGCTATAGAATGACTTGGAATATAAGTTGTACGATATATTGTTATGATGCTTTTAGGGTGCATTTTTGGAGCTCGACAGTCACTCATCCCCATTCACTTTCATTATATGGAAAAGAGCAACTTGACTTTTACATACTACAGTTCACAATAGCAACATGGACAATAATGCAGAATTTCCTGGATTCTGAGCACATGATTCATAGGTGCTTAATGGTGCAATTATTTACAAACATATTAACTCAAATGATACATTTTTGAACACAATATTTTCTAAAAATGAAGCCGTTAAAGGAATAGTTCACCCAAAAATGAAAATTCCTCAGGAGTGAATGGGTGCCGTCAGAATGAGAGTCCAAACAGCTGATAAAAGCATCACAATAATCCACAAGTAATCCACATGACTCTAGAGATCATCAATTAATGTCCTGTGAATTGAAAAGCTGTGTGTTTATGAGAAGCAAATCCATCATTAAGCCGTTTTTAACTTTAAGCCGTCACTTCTGGCCAAAATATGAGTCCATAATCTATAATAACATCTCCTCTCACAGTATTATCCACCAACATATTTGTTGAGAACTGTTTTTGAATGTAAACTTGATCTGTGCATATAGGATTATTGTGATGTTTTTATCAGCTGTTTGGACTCTCATTGCAACAGCACCCATTGTTGGTGTTTGTTAGCATTTTGTCTGTGAGGTGTGAACAAGTGTGAACACCACAATAGAAGTTCTAGACTAGTTTGAGTTATTTCTATCACAGAAACTACAAATGATAAGCATCCGCTTTAGTATAAGGTTGTAAAACTAAAGCACCGTTTAGACAGTGATGGTGTTTGGTGTCTCCCACGGTCCTCTGAGACTGTAATCAGATTAATTGTGCTCTTATATTCTGTATATAATCAGTAGTGCTGTAGTAATCAGTATCGTGCAATCAGCCCGTTAATCAGTAGTGTTGGGATCATTTCACAGCAATGATCCTTTACAATGTAGGGCACTTCTGCCACTAAAATCCACAGAGAAAGTGACGTTTAATACGTACAAAGCCCTGATTTAATGTACTGAAATTAAATAACACTAATACACACATCAAACAAACATCTGGATAAACCATTTAATGCTTTTAGCAGATGCTTCAACATATGAATAATTTGCTTGTATGATAATTGAACCGACAACTTTGATGTTGTTAGCACCAGTTGAGATACAACATTTCAAACTATATTTCACATTCACTGAACATACCTAAAATAATGGCACCACATATTCTGTATTCATCAGATGTCATGTTGGTATGTAAGCACAGGTGTGTGTGTGTGTGTGTGTGTGTGTGTGTGTGTGTGTGTGTGTGTTCGTGTGTTGGGCAGATGGTGGGGATGGACCAGAAGGAGCTGTTGTGACCCACAGGTGGCTGTTCGACCTGCTAAAAGGCAGACCAACACCTGGAGAAGTCTTAGAGTTGAAAGAGAGAGGAAATAATGAGTGGCAAACACACTCTCAAACACAGAAATACAGTGAGTAAAAGATAGAGGGCACAAAGGGTGAAAAGGGATGCTAAGACTCTCTTCTTATTTCACTCTCATAAACGTATTTCTTGCAACATTGCAATATAAATCATTTTATTTAAAATGCCCCTATTATGGATTTTTGAAAATTACCTTTCATGCAGTGTGTAACACAGCTCTAAGTGAAGAAAAACATCCTGCAAAGTTTTAAATCTGAAAGTGCACCGTGTAGAAATTTATTGTCTCTCAAAAGAAAGAGGTGACTCTGAATCATTGAAACGAGTCATTTTTCAAACGAATCCTAAGCCGTTTCTTGTTGATGTCAACATGGAACATTAGCATATTGCCCGCCCACTTGTTGCGCATGCAGACCTGGGAAAACTTGATTTTCGCATTGGTCTGAATGAAAATGCAAATTCATTCTTTAAGCGCTCACAAAGACTGCTTTAAATGAAATCGACCAATCACCACAGATTAGCGTCACGTAAAGGAGGGGTTTGGAAAAATGAATCGTTAAGCGAATCTTTGGGAGTCGCTGAGAAAACAAGGTAAAAATAAATGCATATTATAAGAAAATTAAAGTGTTTTTTACCTTGCATGCATGTCAACCTGTTGTTGGGGACTCCCAAAACCAAAATATGAACCTCATTTTTTTTTTCAAATCTCAGTTTTTTAATAACACAGCAAAAGCTAATGTTGATAATGTAAATACAAAGTTCTGTCTTGAAACTCTAGATGGCGCAGTTCAATAGGTTCTAACCACAGACTGTAAAAAAAAGACACATCCCCACTTCATCCCACTATAGAAAACTGAAGCCAAAGCATCTCAGTATGGCCGCTGTCATCTTGCATCATTTGGAGCCAGAGTCTGCGCAGCAGAGATTCGTTGGAGCTTGAGTCTGCGCAGTAGCGATTATGAGGTGGAGCCTCAGTATCAAAGTCCCGCCCAAACTCCCACAGACCCAATCACAAGATCACAATCATGACACCACACCCCTTTTTCATAGCATCAAATAACTACCTAAACGAAAACTTATTGAAAAAAAACGAACACTTGACCATAAATCAGCATAAGAACTACCTCAAATGATGGAAACCATCTTTGGAAAAAATGTATTTGAAGTGTAATTTGATTCTTTAGTTTGTCTCACATTCCATTAGATTACATGGAGAGGGCGGGGTTTATCACCTGTACTGCAGCCAGCCACCTGGGGGCGATCAAGCCGCTTTGGCTTCACTTTTCAGGACTCATGCGGCTCGCTTGGTTCTAACTCTATCTGACATATTGACATTATCATTCACATGGCACAGCTGTTTGGTTTCTTTTCATATCAACAGCCAATAAGCTTGCTGCTCAACATTCAAATACTCGGCTGGTGCTTTCTGTAGCAGTCGCAACACGCTTCAGAAACCCTCCACCTTCCCCAGCTCCACCTGTATAGATCTGCTATGGGGTGATTTCATGTATGTTATATACTGTATGATGTAATATGTGCAACAGCAGTATTTTCTACATGTTCACAGCAACATGTTGTGGATGTATTGGCAGCATGTCTCGGTTCTTGCTCTGTCGCAGCAGCAACAGCGTAGCAGATCTATTCCTCCAAGACCAAACACATTAACATTGTCATGTATATTACCATGCTAAACCTTCCAAGAGTTGTCTTGACAGAACCAACATACATAAGTAAACAGTCAGTAATAAAATATAAACAACAAAACTAATTACAATCAGTGGGACAATTAAATACAAATAAGCAGATCTTCCGACCTCACTTACCACTCTACTGTTATATTGCTCACCTCTACCACTGACACACAGTTGGCCAAAATAGAAGTTCTTTCTTAGAGACACAGATTTATTCTGTTTGTTTTAAGTACTGCATAATAATTCATACTAGTAACTCACATCTCAGTTTGAAGTAGGCAGTCTAAAATGTGTGTGTGTGTGTGTGTGTGTGTGTGTGTGTGTGTGTGTGTGTGTGTGAATCTAGTGGAAATTAAATTCTCTAACGCAGTGTAAATAGGTCACTTCTTAAGAGATTCAAAACATTAGAATTCCTCAAGGCTCCGAAACACTTTCAAGACCTTGTTAGGGCTGTGGACTGCATCTTAAATGACACCTATTATCAGAGGCAATACAAACTCAATCTTTCTCATTTCAAAACAAAACATTTCATCTTAGTCACAGCACACAAGGGTAATTAATCTGTACAGTCATCGTTTTGTTGCTGCATGCAAAACATCCAATCGCAAACAGAACTTTTAATTAAGGCTAGTGCTTGCATATTTTATTCATCACTGTTTGAGGACTTCTCAACATTGGGTTGACTTTACTTATAAACAATTCAATATTAGCATGTGTTTTCATTAATGAGACTATATTTTCCTCAATGCATGGCATAGGGCCTGTTGACCTGTTGATGAACTGACACAGAACAAGAAAGCTGACAAGAATGACATTTCCTGAAGGCTTGAGATTTCCAGAAGTTTTGACACTTTTGCCTAAAATAACTTGTTCTTACCCTTTGCACTTTCACAGCTATATTATTTAAGATTTTGTAGACTTCAAAGTCACTTTGAAATTAGTGCTCAAATAAAGATCAAATCCTGTCACAATAAAACAACCATCTAAATAAACAGTTTGTGTAAGTCAAAAATGTTCTTACCCTGCAAACAGGCCTGCGGTGGCCCTTTACGGGCCCACTTAGGGCTAGCCTAAGGGCCCCCACTGGGCTGCCAGTGCAGGGCCCCTGAGAATTTGCTCATTGGCAAAATGTTGGCCCCTTCGTGCTGGTCCTGCACAGGATCTCAGGAACAGGGCTGGGCACCCCTGATCCACAACAATAAATCTGTTTCACTATCAATACTTTCAAGCTACTATAACTTAAGTCTTTGGGGGAAAATAGTTATTATACATCTGAAATGGATGCAGTCACCACATAACTAATGTCTGTATTGTCAAAAATTGAAAAATTTCAAATCAATTTATTAAATACACAAATACAAAACATTCAATTCAGGTTAATACAGCTACATACAGCCAAAAATATAAATACACAAAAGTACAAAAAAACTAAACAAAAAGAAAGCAAACAAAGCAATGTAAAGGCCATACATACAAGTAACATCTCTGAAAAAAAACATCAACTCCTTACTTTAAACTGGGCTTGAAATGACACATTTCCCAACCAGGACACAGCACAATATCCTTAGCAAGTGATCCATGTTGGCTACTGCTGCTTGTTATTGCTCCCTCTACACACATGGCTTTACTTAAGGAGACCTAAAACACCCTAGCACCCCTAGTGGTAAGCAAAAAAACTGCCCACAAAATTCTTGTTAACAGGCTCCGTTACACCTCAGATATGACTCGTGAGACCCACTTTAGCTACAACTTGATCAAACTCACCCAACTGTGATTTTATAATGATCCTGAAGACATTGATTAGCATGCTCAGGTGTGTTTGATTAAGGTTAGAACTAAACTCTGCAGGAAAGTGTATCTCGTGAGCCAGATTTGAATATCCCTGGCATATATAAAACAACAGGTTCTGGAAAGGTGTCTTTTGGTTTGAGCCATTCCAGTTCAGTTGAGTGGCTAAAGAATGGCCAGTCAATGTTAGTATTCTCCTAGTTGCATTACAGGGCTGTCTACACCAAACCTGCATGGGCCCGAAGGTACAAAAGTTGCTCTGGGCTCGAACAGGCTGGCCCACACTGGGTTATCATTGGATTAATGTGGGCAGTCCCATAGTGTGGGCTGCTCATATTTAAATTTAACACAGGCTATATTTCATTTTATTTCTGCTAAGTAATAGACCATAATTACAAATAATAATAATTATAATAAATTATTATAATAAATAATTATAGTGTTTCGTTGAGGAATTAATCATTCACGTAATTTCATTTGTAAATGAAAACACAACACGCTCATTTATCATCACACACGGGAATAAATACAATCATAAAGTCAAAACTTTATTGGCATAATTGTGCGTTCACAGTATTTGCAAATAACCCTATAAGTTAATGTAATAATAATAATAGTAGCCTATACAAATATTAAATTAAATGTTTAATGTTAATAAAAAAATATGACAAGTTTTATGATAATCGGGTTGCTATGGTCACGCAGGTCTATTTATGCGTTGAACTCATTGCCACAATAAAAATATGTCGTTCCCTCAACAAAATGATCTCGTGGCCACAACATATTATCATTTAGTTATTTTAGTTAGTCTGTGAACTGAATGACACAGAAAGAACACTCAACATCATCGCAGAATATTAGTGTTGGACTTTAAAAGAGCAGAGATGTCTGATACTATTTATGGCAATGTCATTGGGACTTAGACTGAGGCAATCAACAGAGAGAGTGGAGATGATGGTGGCTATCAATGAGAGTGCAGATTCTGTGAGAGATCATGACTTCAGGACAGAGACAAACACTTCCACTTCAGCCACTTCAGCACAAAGGTAATCACATTTATTTCTTTGATTAAATGTCACAGTTTGCACATGTCCAGTCATTTAACATCATGCCTGTGTTGTTCAGGAAAGAGCAGCTGCAGTGTGTTTGGTGCTGCTGTGTGTTCTTCTGCTGACTGCAGTCATAGTGCTGCGTGTCCACATCCATACAAACTACGCTCAAGAGACACACCAGCTGCTAACCAACATTACCGACCTCACAAATGAGAGAGACCAGCTACTGATCACGATCAAAGATTTCAAAACAGTGAATAATCAGTTAGAGACCCAGAACAACAACCTGACAATTGAAAATAAAGAATTATTATCCAAGAGTGATGATCTAATGAAACAAAGAGAGCAGTTACAGTGGGAGAACAATGACCTGCGGAAACATCTTCTTGATATGAGTAATTATGAACTACATCATAGCTATACAAACATTCAACATTAACAACATAAAAAATATATATCATCTTTATAAATAAGTTGTGTAATTCAGTGTGGATGGGAATAAAGTGCTAATACTTAACTGCTTATGTTAACAGGTGGATGGATGTACTATCAGTCCAGTTTTTACTACATTTCCTCTGAGAAGAAGAGCTGGGCTGAGAGCAGAAGATACTGTACAGAGAGAGGAGCAGACCTGATCATCATAAACAACAGAGAGGAACAAGTGAGGGAAATATACTGTGTGTGTGTTTGCTTTGGATGGATATACAAATTGTCTGTGTGAAGTCAACTGGATTTTGGCATTATCAGATTACAATGTATTTGTTTCATCATTTTAGGATCTTGTTGAGAACATGTCTGCTGATGCTGATGTCTGGATTGGTCTGACTGACAGTGATGTGGAGGACTCATGGAAATGGGTTGATGGCAGCACACTGATCTCTGGGTGAGAAATCACTGAATTGAACTGATTATTATCTAATAAATGATTCTCACAGTCAGTATCATATGCAGAAAGTAGCACTGAACATCTAATGCTGATCTGTTGTAACAGGTTCTGGAGGTCTGGAGAGCCCAATGTATATAGAAGAGAGAACTGTGTTTTGTCTTCTTCATCAGGATGGGCTGATTATCCATGTTATTATTATATACATCTGTGAGAGGAGTACTTTAAAATGATTAAATCACATATAAATCAACAGGCAGACAAAAAGGGTTTGGATTTGTTCACAGCAATTCTAGACCTAGATCATGTCTAGATCTGCTCTATTAAAGGAACACTCCACTATTTTTGAAAATAGGCTCATTTTCCAACTCCGCAAGAGTTAAACAGTTGAGTTTAGCGCCTGCTGCACCCATGGTACGGCAGCAAAGTTCCTTGATTTATTACACTGGAATGAGAGTATAGTTCCTAGCCATATCAGCCTAGAAAATCGCAACTTTTCATTTTTAAGCAAGATGCTAACGGTCTAATCAGATTCAATGATCTATGCTAAGCTACGCTAAAAGTGCTGCCGCCAGACCTGGAGATCGGATGAATGGATTCGAAAACGGTAAAACTCAACTGTTTAACTCTTCGGGAGTTGGAAAATGAGCCTATTTTCAAAAATAGTGGAGTGTTCCTTTAATAGAGCAGATCTAGACATGATCTAGGTGCTTACTTCGGTGCTTCAGTGTGCACTTCATTCACTTCACCGCAGCCCTTTACCACATTGCATTCTTCAGCTTTTGCTCCAAGTCTTGTAACATTTCACCAAGACGACCCTACAGTTTCATCACGCGTCTGCAGCCTCACACTAGAAAGAGCGTACTAATGTTATTGCTAGAATAACAAATAAATATTCACTTCCTAGACATTTCCTATGGCTCTCTTGAGGACGCAGCAGAACTTTAATGAATGTTCAATCCTATAGACATGACCTGTTGACATCTCCTGCTGATGCTAACATTGCACTGCTGTTAACTGAGGGCATCCTGATATACGCATGCACAAATATTTCTGTGCTAGACGTCTTATTTGAGGAAGTGTTTCTTAGTGACTGATATCACTTATTAGTTTCATTGCCTCTAAATATTTGATTTTGTTTGAAATTTCCTCAAGCGTTTTCTTTGAAAGTGCACTCTTAATCAAGTAATTTGTAGCTTTCTTAGACAGAAAAATCTAAACGACATGTAAATGCACATTGTATTAGCCTGGGACAGGAAAAACACAACTTTGTTTCCCATTCAGTCGGTCACGTTCGACGTACGTCGGACTGACCGACGAATAGGAATCTCGCTAGAGAGGCCAATCTACTTCGAGTGTAACTAAAACGAGCCAATGCACATTGGCATGCAATCATATGCAGCAGCTGCTCACCTCGCAGCGCGGGTATATAATGAGCAGCAGGTGCGTTGCATCTTTAGCTTTTCGCTTCGGAGCCGAACAGTGTTCTCTGCTGGAAGTGGTAACTGAAGAGTCTCTGCAGGACGATCTCTTTGTGTGAGGAGTGCGGGCGTACAGCACAGCAGTGGGGTCGATTCTCTCCAGCTTTCCTTTTCTTCTCTTCTCTCTTTTTCTTTGCCTTTTTTTGAGCAGAAAGAGCTGCAAGAGCCGTTCTCACGGCTGGTAAACGGGGCGCTTAAACAGCGCGTAAAAGCCGTTTTTACGGCTGGTAAGAGAGCGTCGGAGAGAGGGAGAGAGCGCACACGACAGGCTGCACAAATCCCTGTCCGTGTTGCCGCGGCCATTCCCCTGCGTGCTTCAGCACCAGTTAAAAGAGTAAAGTCCCTAAAAGAGCTTGCACAAGTAGAGCTTGCGTCTTTTTAAAGATGACATTCTACTTGTGTGTTTCTGGGTGCGGTCGTTACCTGGCACCGGGGGATGGTCACGAGCGTTGCATCGCGTGCCTGGGCTTAGCGCACGCTGAGGCAGCGTTTGTGGATGAGTCATGTACCCATTGTGGGAGGATGACCATCTCGGAGTTGCGGTCGAGACTCCAGTTCCTGCAAAGGGGCGGAGTCCCAGTGCCGCTGCCTCGTTCCAATCCTCCTCAGAGGGTTGCCACGAGCGGTGGCACTGGTGACCTGAGGATTACAGTGAGTGCGCTTCCTTCGGGGAACCAACCCCCTAGGAACCCTCACTCCTCCTGCACTCCGCAGCCAGTAGAGCTGCCGGGGGAGCGCGGTGGGCCATCTCAAAGGTGTGTACCATCCGTATCCTTCGGCGCTCCTCCCGATGACCAGATGTCGATAGCTGCATCGGAGGGTGAGTCAGACCTTTCTGGAGATGACGCGTCGGCGCAGTTGCCTCCTTCGGGTACGGTAGCTGTGCCCGATACAGATCCGGAAATGATGGCTATGCTTTCCCGGGCCGCCAACAGGGTCGGGCTCGTGTGGAATCCTCCACCGTGTCCCGAGCCCTCAAGGCTGGACGATTGGTTTCTCGGGGTGGCACGAGCTGGTTCTCAGCCACCCACCCCGGTTCCTTTCTTCCCGGAGGTGCATGAAGAGCTCACTGGTACATGGAAGGCACCTTTTACTGCCCGAAACCGTGCCGGTGGGCCCTCCTCCCTCACCACCCTTGATGGCGGTGTGGCTAGGGGTTACACGCGCATCCCCCCTGTGGAGCGGGCCGTTGCTATGCAACTGTGCCCTAACTCCACCTGGCGGGGGGAGCCGTCTCTCCCTTCCCGGGCCTGTAAGCACTCGTCGGACCTTACCGGCAGGGCTTACCAGGCCTGTGGGGAAGCCGCTTCCGCCTTACACGCTATGGCGTTGTTGCAGGTCCATCAGGCCAAGGCACTGAAGGACCTGCACGAGGGTGGTCATGATCCGCAAGTTCTTCATGAACTTCGTACCGCGACGGACCTCGCGCTTCGGGCGACGAAGGTTACGGCGCGGTCAGTGGGTCGTGCGATGTCCACTTTGGTGGTCCAGGAACGCCATCTCTGGCTGTGTCTGGCCGACATGAGGGATACCGACAAAGTCAGGTTCCTTAATTCCCCCGTGTCCCAGACCGGCCTCTTCGGCGACGCGGTCGAGAACTTCGCCCAGCAGTTCTCGGCTGTACAAAAGCAGTCTGAGGCGATCAGTCACATCCTGCCACGGCGGTCCGCTGTTGCATCCACCCCGCCGCCGGCAGCACCTCAGCCTGCTCGTCGCCGAGGGCGACCCCCTACGGTTGCCCCCGCTCCCGCGCCGCAGCAACAGCCTCCACCCAAGCGGCGTCGTGGAGCCAGTCGTAGGCGGGGTCCCCAGCCCGTCCAGGCCCCCGCCAAGAGGGGCGGCAAAGCCAAGAGCAAGAGGCCCTAGGACGGGCGACCCGGAGATGATTGGGACTGCTCGTCAGGAGGTGGTGATTGCACCGCTCCTTCCCCCGGAGGAGGGCCGGGTGGTAAATCCTTTGTTTCCTTTTCTTTCTGTTCCGCCGCTGGCCCAACGGTCAGCGGTACCCAAATTTTCAATAAAAGAGCAGTTTCCATCATCTCCGGGTCCGAAGAGGGCTCGGAGAGTAGTGGGAGGAGTGAAACCTCTCCACTCTCATCCACCTCTTCTGTCGCCAGCGGACAGCAGCGTGCAGTTCGAGAAGGTCACCCGAGCCTCTCCTGCACCCCCTGTTCGACCGTGGAACCAGGTAAGTGTTGCACAGCACACTCAGACCCCGCTACGGGCCGCCTCCCAAAGAGAGCCCCCCGAGCCGCGTCCCTGCGTTCCACCTCGCTGCCCCACTGCGGGTACGCCTACGGTCCCCTTGGTCCCGCTTGCGCGGTCTCTGCGAGCCTGGTTAGTGCTCCCCAGTCCGTCTCGCTGGCTCATTCGGACCATCAGGCTCGGCTATGCGATTCAGTTCGCCCGGCGTCCCCCCAAGTTCACAGGTGTCCACTTCACTTCAGTGAAAGTGGTCGATGCCCATGTCTTGCGTGCGGAGATCGTAGTCCTACTGGCGAAGGGCGCGATAGAGCCGGTCCCTCCAGCCGATATGAGGTCGGGGTTTTACAGCCCTTACTTCATTGTACCCAAGAAGAGCGGTGGGTTACGACCGATCTTGGACCTGCGAGTTTTGAATCGGAGTCTTCACAAGCTACCGTTCAAAATGCTCACGCAGAAACGCATTTTCGAGTGCATCCGTCCCCGAGATTGGTTTGCAGCGATCGACCTGAAGGACGCGTACTTTCATGTCTCGATACTTCCTCGACACAGGCCGTTTTTGCGCTTTGCGTTCGAGGGTCGAGCGTATCAGTACAAGGTCCTGCCCTTCGGGCTGGCCCTGTCTCCCCGCGTCTTCACGAAAGTCGTGGAGGGAGCCCTTGTTCCCATGAGAGAACAGGGTGTTCGCATCCTCAACTATCTCGACGACTGGCTCATTCTTGCTCAGTCTCGGGAGCAGTTGTGCGAACACAGGGATTTAGTGCTTCGTCACCTCAGCCAGTTGGGCCTTCAGGTCAACTGGGAAAAGAGCAAACTCGCCCCAGTGCAGAGGATCTCTTTTCTCGGTATGGAGTTGGATTCGGTCAAACAGTCAGCACGCCTCACAGAGGAACGTGCTCAGTCGGTGTTGAACTGCCTGAATGCATTCAGAGGCAGGACAGCGGTCCCACTGAAACTTTTTCAGAGGCTCCTGGGGCATATGGCAGCCGCGGCGGCAGTAACCCCGCTCGGTTTGCTTCATATGAGACCGCTTCAGCACTGGCTTCACGGCCGAGTCCCGAGATGGGCGTGGCAACGCGGCACGTACCGAGTGGCAATCACTCTGGAATGCCGCCAAGCCTTCAGCCCGTGGTCAGACCCCTTGTTTCTTCGGGCAGGAGTGCCCCTAGAGCAGGTGTCTCGGCATGCCGTGGTCTTCACGGATGCCTCTGCCACCGGCTGGGGTGCCACGTACAACGGGCATGCAGTGTCAGGGGTGTGGACGGGCCCCCAGCTGCATTGGCATATCAACTGCCTCGAGTTGCTAGCAGTACACTTTGCCCTGAGCCGCCTGAAGGGGCCGTTACGCGGCAAACATGTGCTGGTCCGGACGGACAACACTGCGACCGTTGCGTACATCAACCATCAAGGAGGTCTGCGCTCCCGTCGCATGTCGCAACTCGCCCGCCATCTCCTCCTCTGGAGTCAGAAGCATCTGAGGTCGCTTCGCGCCATTCATGTCCCTGGTGTGCTCAACCGTGCGGCCGACGAGCTCTCACGAGCTGCGCTACCGGGAGAGTGGCGACTCCATCCCCAGGTGGTCCAGCTGATTTGGGGAGAGTTCGGCGAAGCTCAGGTAGACCTGTTTGCCTCGCCAGAAACCTCACATTGCCAGTTGTTCTATTCCCTGTCCGGGGGGACACTCGGTACAGATGCACTGGCGCGCAGCTGGCCCCGGGACCTTCGCAAATATGCGTTTCCCCCAGTGAGCCTACTTGCACAGACCTTGTGCAAAGTCAGGGAGGACGAGGAGCAGGTCCTGCTGGTTGCGCCCTATTGGCCCAACCGGACCTGGTTCCCGGAACTCTCACTTCTCGCGACAGCCCCTCCCTGGCGAATTCCTCTGAGGAAGGATTTGCTTTCTCAGAGACGGGGCACCCTTTGGCACCCGCGTCCAGACCTCTGGAAACTCCATGTCTGGTCCCTGGACGGGACGCGGAGGTTCTAGGTGACTTACCCTCTGAGGTACTTAACACCATCGCTTCGGCACGTGCACCGTCTACGAGACGTGCTTACGCCTTGAAGTGGAACCTGTTCGTCGAGTGGTGCGCTTCTCGCCGAGAAGACCCCCGAAGATGTTCGATCGGTGTCGTGCTTTCCTTTTTGCAGCAAGGGTTGGAGCGTAGGCTGTCCCCCTCCACCCTCAAAGTTCATGCTGCGGCTATTTCCGCATGCCACGACCTCATCGATGGTAAGTCTGTGGGTAAGCACGACCTGGTCGTCAGGTTCCTTAGGGGGGCGAGACGGTTAAATCCTCCTCGACCTCCCTCCATACCCTCTTGGGACCTTGCTCTGGTGCTTAGAGCACTCCAGATTGCTCCCTTTGAGCCTTTGCAGTCAGCAGACTTAAAGATTCTGTCTATGAAGACTTTGTTGCTGGTTGCATTGGCCTCCATCAAGAGGGTAGGGGACCTGCAGGCATTTTCGGTCGACGAATCGTGCCTAGAGTTCGGGCCGGGTGACGACCACGTCGTACTGAGACCCCGGCCTGGCTATGTGCCCAAGGTTCCTACCACTCCCTTCAGGGATCAGGTAGTGAGCCTGCAAGCGCTGCCCCCGGAGGAGGCAGACCCAGCCTTGGCTTTGCTCTGTCCAGTTCGTGCCTTGCGACTGTACATAGACAGAACTCGAAGCCTCAGGACCTCAGACCAGCTCTTTGTCTGTTACGGAGGCCAGCAGAAGGGAAAGGCGGTCTCCAAGCAGAGGATGGCCCACTGGATAGTGGATGCCATCGCCTTGGCTTACCAAGCACAAGGCGTGCCCTGCCCGCTCAGGTTGCATGCCCACTCCACGAGAGGCGTGGCATCCTCCTGGGCGCTGGCTCGTGGCGCCTCGCTGACAGATATTTGTAGAGCTGCGGGCTGGGCGACACCTAACACGTTCGCTAGGTTCTATAGCCTTCGTGTCGAGCCGGTCTCCTCCCGTGTTCTCACCTCAGGTCAGAGGCATGGAGAGGTCCCGGCTTAGTGTCGGCTTGCTGCGTTACATACGCTTATTGCTCCAGAGAGTCCCTACAAGGCAGACCCTGTTGAGTCCTCCGATCACCTTCGGCAGCCAGATGTGGCGGAGCATCTGGCGCCAGGCCTTTACTCCGTTGTATCCTTGAGAACCGGATTTAGGCTAGGTTCCGTATGTGTGACCCTACGGGGATCCCATATGGGGTATTCCACGGGTTGCTCCTAAACAAACCCGTGTCTTTCCCTCTGGGAGAACCCACCTCTCGTCAGGGTTGGAGTCACCCCAGTACTTCCATATGTAGTACAGCCCTATGGGGTTATTCCATATGTACTTCTCCACATAACTCCTTCGGGGAAGGATGTGGCTTCCGCAGCGTTCCTTTCCAGTGAAAGGGTTCGCTTTCCCAGTGTTATCCAAGGTCTCACTGAATGGGTTTTGGGGAACAGCAGTGATTGACACTCTCTGTGTTTGCCCTGTCCCACCGTCCTTAGGCAAGGGGGTACAGGAGGCTGGCTACAGAGCGCTGGAAGGGGGCAGCTCCTGTGGCGCTTTGGTAGGGATTCCTATTCGTCGGTCAGTCCGACGTACGTCGAACGTGACCGACTGAATGGGAACGTCTCGGTTACATAGGTAACCCTCGTTCCCTGAAGGAGGGAACGGAGACGTACGTCCCGTCGCCACAGTCGCTGGACCCCGCTGATGCTGCCGCCTTACCTGTTCGGCTCCTCAGCGAAAACCTAAAGATGCAACGCACCTGCTGCTCATTATATACCCGCGCTGCGAGGTGAGCAGCTGCTGCATATGATTGCATGCCAATGTGCATTGGCTCGTTTTAGTTACACTCGAAGTAGATTGGCCTCTCTAGCGAGATTCCTATTCGTCGGTCAGTCCGACGTACGTCTCCGTTCCCTCCTTCAGGGAACGAGGGTTACCTATGTAACCGAGACGTTCCTGGTGACTCCACTGAAACTCGCAAGATGATGACGTTGTTCTAACTGCTATTAATCTTTAACTGGGTATGAAAAGATGAATAGCAAACTAGGCATGCCATACTTATCACTATCACAACCTAATGTTCATTAAAGTCTTTAGGATCCCCAGAAAATCAGGTGAATTCAATCAGGGTTTGAGCTAAACTCAGTGGCCCTCCAGGACCAGATTTGAGGAGCTATGCTATAGAGCAATAATGTAACAAATGAGGCTGGAATGCATTCAGCCGACCACCAGCGGGAGCCCTCTTCCAAATAATGAGGCAAGGCAAGGCAAGTTTATTTACAGTATATAGCATATTTCATACACAGTGGTAATTACTTACACTACTTCACCCCTCCTTACTTTGACCATCATGAACCAAACAAATAGAACTCAGGAGGTCCTACTTTCAACTGATTAACCAACACACTTGTCTTTCTTTGCCCACATTCTGTTTACCATCACAGCACTTATTTTAGCCTTCTGTTTAAACTTTTAAATAAATTTAAAACAGTTAAGAATAAAAAATGATTATACATCAAATACAATGCAATCAGTTCAGACGTAGCACAGTGCTCATTCAACAAATGCACAGCTAAACAGATGAGTTTTGGGTTTGCCCTGCTACAAAAAAAAAAAAAAAACAATAGAAGCCCAGAAGAAACCATCACAGAAATTCTAATGGTTTCCATTAAAATACCATTATAAACCATTAGCTTTTTCCAGTAAAACCATTACAAAATTCCTTTTTGTAGTGTGTTTTGGGCATTTTTCCCAATAGGATTTAAAGGGGTCATATAATGCCATTTTTGTACAAGCTAATATGATTCTTTAGGGTCTAAATTGAAAGTTTGTAATATACTTTAATTAAAAATTCTCATTAGTATTGTAAGAAAACACTCATTTTACCTGCTCAAAAACAGCTCTGTTTTCAGCACACCGTTTTAGTGCGTGTGTTTTTAAATGCTAGTGAGCTTTGCTCGCCCCGCCCATCTGTTCTGTGGGGCGTTTTTGGCACAACACACGTGGAGTGTTGCCTTGACAACAGTTGAGAGTATATTTTGAAGAATGGCAGTAAATATGTGATCAGATAACATAACTTATTCTGGCATAATATTGAAAAACATCAATTAGAGTATTTATAGTCTTGGATCATATGCATTTGCAGGATGTAAACAGTATTTTGCAGGTATTGTGTTACCATTAATTTTCATGCAGTTATAACTGTTTTTTATTTATTAAATTTTTTTTACATTACTTCTTAACAGACACCGTTATAAACCATCTACAAAAGTAAGCTTAGTGTAGTGTTATCATGTTAACTTTAATACCTGCGTACACAGTTTGTAATAACACAATAACCATAACGTTTTGTTCATTATAAACGTGGGATTATTAATTATATTGAGAACGTCGTAAACAGAAAACATGCATGTACCCTGAATGTAAACATTAGCCACATACATCGTGAAGCGTGCTAGCGATTTGCAAAGATTAATATAAAGATTAATATAAAGGTTAATTAAACGTTACACTCACTTCTTCTGGAGGTTCAGCAGGAACACGAATAGTTGGAACCGATTCTTTTTTCAGGAGCAGCTTCTTAGCAAAACCAGCTTTATACTGACCTTCATTTATAAAGCAGTCTGGTGAAAAATGATTCGCGCAAACATGAAAACATTGACGTTGCTCGTGGGGAATATTCCCTTCAAAAGAAAAACCCAGCCACTGTGTCTTCAGCGGTTCGGATTTAGGAACATCAAAATGACTGCTGTGTTCATTATTGCACCCGAGAACAGAACACCACAATCGCTTAGATGCCATTCTGCTCATAGACAGCTCCAGGGTATATCAACAATGACGCGCGGACTATGATTGACAGCTCGCTCACGAGCAAGGGCGGGTCTGTGTTGAAACACTGCTGTCAATCAACCATCGTGGGAGGGGCGTCCGACCGTGTGACGTCACACGGTCGAACGGCTTGATTTGAGACAGGGTAAAACAAATAAGGAGATTAAAAAAAAAACACTGGATGGATTTTTATCATTTTATGATGGTTGTGTACAGGCACTGCTAACACACATTTCAGTACAATCAACTTGTAAAAGTGCATGTACCATTATATGACCCCTTAAACATCCCACCAATAGAATCCATCTCATACCAGTAAAACCAGTACATGTTCTATTGTGTTTTGGGCAGGGTTCTATTAGTTTTTTCAACAGGGTGGATTTAAATGTGGTTAAAGTTTTAGCACATCTGATCTCTTCTGGAAGCTGGTTCCAACTGCGGGAGGCATAATAGCTAAAAGCGGACTCCCCTTGTTTTGTGTGATCCCTTGGTGTTTCTAACTGACTCAATCCTAATGATCTGTGTGGTCCGTTACGTTTATATTTAGTGAGCATATCTGCAATGTATTTAGGTCCTAGGCCATTGAGTGATTTATAAACAAGTAAAAGTACTTTAAAATTAATCCTAAATGTAACTGGAAGCCAGTGTAAGGACCTGAGGACTGGTGTGATATGCTCAGATTTTCTGGTTCTAGTCAGAATCCTGGCAGCAGCGTTCTGGATGAGCTGCAGCTGTCTAATGGTCTTCTTTGGAGACCATTACAGTAATCCACCCTGCTGGTGATAAAGGCATGAGCAAGTTTCTCCAAGTCTTGACTGGAAACAAAACATCTAATTCTTGCAATGTTTTTGAGATGATAGTATGCTGATTTAGTTACTGCTTTGATATGACTACTGAAACTGAGGTCTGTCTCCAGAATCACCCCAAGATTTTTGACTTTATTTTTAGTTGTAACTGTTTCTTCTATAGTTACTTCCTGTTTTTGACCTGTATAAATAGTCATGCCCTTCCCAAGATATTTGCAAAGTATTGCCAGTAATTTTCACTTTCTTACTGAGCGATGTTTTTTTTTCTTATTTTTTATTTTCATTTTTTCTTCTCTGTTGCCTGTTTCATTGCCTTCCTGTTTTGACCATTGTGCCTGCCTTGTTGACTATGTTTTTACTTTGTGCCTTGGATTTGTTTGCTGGATTCATTAAACTTTCTGCATTTGGATTCTACCTTCACCTCCATGTTGAACCCCCAGAAAAAGTGTGAATGGTTTTCATTGTGATTATACTGTGTGCAAATTATTATTCCTTTATTGCTAATAAACTTATGGGACATGTGGGAAAAACCAACTCTGAATGTCACACTGTTTGTTCACACTTTGCCACACTATCGTACACTATCGTATCACATGTTCTAAACCACACAGAAATGCCTTAAAAAAGAAAGAGTCTAAAAGCAGAAGTTCAGAGCTATGCAGAACACTTGATTCAGTGACTTCTAATAATTTCACATTAAACTCCAGCAGACTGGATATGTCTTATTACGGTAATATGAACATTCCCGGGACACGTGGGATGGCTGGAGATAAAGAGGAGATGAATATCTATGCTAATACATATGTTAATGATGTCAGGACAGAAACAGAGAACACCTCAACACACAGGTACTGAGACTCATTTAATTATAATAACTAACACACACTCATTTTAGTCATTTTAGTGATTAAGAAAGAAATATCTTCATATTGGTCATCTTCAGAAAGCTCCAGAGCTGCTGTAGTGTGTTTGGTTCTGCTGTGTGTTCTTCTGCTGACTGCAGTCATAGTGCTGTGTGTCCACATCCATACAAACAACACAAGCTGCACAGAAGAGAGAAATGAGCTACTAACCAGGAATACCAACCTCACAGAAGAAAGAGAACAGCTTCTAACCACAATCGAAGCTCTTAAAGACCAGCGAGCAATCAAGAACGAGGACTTTACCGCTGAAAAGAGAGAATTATTATCCAAAAATGACAATCTAATGAAACAAAGAACAGTTAACAGTTAAATCAAGAGATCAATGACCTGCGGAAACGTCTTGGTGAAATGGGTAATAATGAGCACAACTATACAAACATTCTACATTAGCAACTTGTCATACTGTCCAATCTTTGGGTACAAACTGTCAAACAAGTTGTGTAGTGTGGATGAGAATGAAGTGTTAATAGTTGAATTGTCTGTGCATTGTCACAGAGAAATGGAAATGCTATCAATCCAGTCTTTACTATTTATCTTCTGAGAGGAAGAGCTGGGCTGAGAGCAGAAGATACTGTACAGAGAGAGGAGCAGATCTGATCATCATAAACAACAGAGAGGAACAAGTAAAAGATATTGTGTTTGCTTGAATGTAAAGTCAGCTGAATTTTGTTTCATCTTTTCAGGAATTTGTTAGGAAATGGTCTGATAAAAACAGAGTCTGGATTGGTCTGACTGACAGTGATGTGGATGACTCATGGAAATGGGTTGATGACAGCACACCGACCCCTGGGTGAGAAATCACTGATTATTGTGTAATATATCATTCTCACAGTCAGTATCATATCACACGGAAAGCAGCACTGAACATCTAATGCTGATCTATTGATGCAGGTTCTGGATGTCCGCTGAGCCCAATGGATATAGAGGAGAGAACTGTGCTCTAACTGTTGTAGGAGAATGGGCTGATCATTCATGTACAGAGGAATTTAATTGGATGTGTGAGAGGGGCACAGTGCAAGTCACTGAATGAAATGCATGTGTATTGTAACATCCAGTTTAATTCACCCACAGAGGGTTTCAGAATCTCAGTGGTCATTTTGCTTTTATAGGCTACATGTGACATTGTTAAACTATTTTTTACACGTTGTTGGCTGCCTTCATAATTCATTGTTTTTAAAACATGAGATGTCACGCAATGGACCCTGCTAAAAAAAAAAACAATAGAGGCCCAATAGAAACCATCACAGAAATTCTAATGGTTTCCATTAAAATACCATTATAAACCATTGGCTTTTTCCAGTAAAACCATTACAAAATTCCTTTTTGTAGTGTGTTTTTGGGGGTTTAATATCCCACCAATGGAATCCATCACATACCAGTAGATACCATTATAGTTTCCATTAAAACCAATACAATTCCCCTTAAAACCATTACATTTTCTATTGTGTTTTGGGCAGGGTTCTATTGTTTTTTTTTCAGCAGGGGTCTTAGCACCTCTAACAGTCAGCGTAGCATCATATTTAATCTTTCATAGGAATAAAAAACAAGGGATGTAGCCTACTGTTGTTTAACAACATACAACATGCAAAAACTTTCAGTAAGCAAAAACTCCATAAAGCAGTTTTAAAAGTTATATGTTGCGAAAATTACATGATCTAGGACCTTGTAAAGACTGTAAGTGTGTCCCTCATCGCATTAAATCCCATATGGCATCTAACCTAACCAAGGTATATTAGCAAGAAGGCTGAAAGTAAGCTAAATTAAATGTTTCTAAAATGTATACACATATTTAAACAACCAAGCCTGTTTTAAAGTAGCCTATTTTTATTTTATTTGACTTTTATTGGACTACTTTATTTTTCTTTTTTATATGTTAAGTACTATTAAATTGTGAAATGAACATGATTTTTATCAATGTTTTTTTTATTTTTTTTTATTGTAGACAGTACATTTTAAAGGTGATTAGCGAATATGTAAATACAACAAATTATCATTTGCTCTGTGTGGCAGTGTTTATATGACTATTTGAAAGATACATATAAAAGTGAGTTCAAATGTCAGATTAGCTGCAACCACAGTTTGTTTTGTTTGTCAAGGTCACCAACATGAAAAATGTCCAGCTTATGTAATACAAAAGCTTCAAAGCAATTCTAACCATAACACAATAATCTTGTATTAAGTAGTCATCATATTTTGTGAAACCTTAACTCAACCCGCATTATAGTGTGTAATAAGGGTATTTCTAGACATGGAGAAGTTATATAAATGAATACATTATTAAAATACCATGAATGTTTGTATAATGAATATAGATTATAATGACTGATTCAAAAAGTCAGATTCATTGGCTAAAATGAATCACTTTCAGTGTGAACGGTTATACAAGGGTTAATATCAGATGTGGTTTTAAAGTACCCCTATTATTGGTAATGAAATGTTCATATTTTGGTTTTGGGAGTCCCCAACAATGGGTTGACATGCATGCAAGGTAAAAAAAAAACACTTTAATTTTCTTATAATATGCATTTAGCAAACCTTATTTGCTCAACGACTCCCAAACGATTCGTTCAACAATTCATCTTTCCAATAAGTCACTGCACGCTGCATTCTGGGTCGTCACCGCCATGTTTTAGGACATGCTAAGTAGCGTACAATGACAACAAATACAAATCACCAGAGGAAAAAACTGCTGTATTTGCGTTAATATTTTTAAGAGCTGCTTGCTCTTGCTTAGAATAAATGTACTAATATTTGAATCCATTGCATTCATTCGAGTGCTCAAGTCGTGTGGCCTGGACACACACATAAACAACATGATACACACTCACAGAAATCATACGGCCGCCTGCATGAAGAGCTGCAGGCGGTGGCGAAGCGCAAATCCATGAATGAATATTCCTAAGTAAAGTAAACTTCAACTGATTTCCCCTGCTCTGGGAGTAGGGAGCAATGAACACTGTGTAGGGACCATGTAAATAGGAACACAGTTCATTCATGAAGCTCTCTTCATCGAGCTGGTTATCTGAATCAGGTTAAATAAGAGAGGCATGCAAAATATGCAGAGTGAGGGTACACGAGGACTGTAATTGAACCACTTATGTATTTAATCAACACATATCTTCATATCACCTTAACAACATTAAGAGATAAAGTACAACCCTCTGTACTTGTTTTACTGGACTTAAATGGAACAAATTCCTTAAAAAGAGCTGCTGAACAAGGGAATCAGGGGAGCATTGCTTTATGAATACAGAGAGTGACCGTAAGGAGCTGTATCACACATAACCTTTCCAAACGTGTTTTCGTAGATTATTCATAGCGTGAGCACTTATCAAGCGGATCGGAAATTATGAATCTGTAATAAATAATAAATACAAGTGACAAAGCCAGATTTTGGTCAAGTTGTTTATTTTCATTGAGCTGCTTTCGCCATTGTGTTGTTTCAAGCTGAAAAGCATAAAATTGCGCTTCATTTTAGATCCGTTTTCTACTCCGGTCATGAAAGCAGATATGTCAGTTCATAACACAAGCAAGCCTTTTCCTTTCCAATATGTTTTTAACTGTACAATATAAATTTTGAACATCTACTATTATCTCCACTATTACCCAGTCTGTACTGTAGTGCCCGTGTCCCAAAGTCCCAGAATGCCGTGCGTTGCTGACGTCACGTTCCCAGGTCTGCGCGTGCAGCAAGTGGGCGGGCAATATGCTAATATTTCATGTTGACGAAACGGCTTGGGATTCGTTTTAAAAACGACTCGTTTCAATGAGTCAGAGTCGACTCTTTCTTTTGAGAGACAATATACACGGTGCACTTTCAAATTTAAAACTTTGCAGGATGTTTTCATTCACTTAGAGCTGTACACAATGCATGAAAGGTAATTTTCAAAAATCCATAATAGGGGCACTTTAATAACTAAACATCATACAGATGGAAGTTTGAGGAACTGTGGAAAGACTGATCATCTGATCATCATCAAATGCAGAGGACAAATTCTGAATATTGGTTACCATAATCTTCACTAAGCATGTGATGTTCGGCTTAAAAAGCAGAATCAGATTGCAAGTCACAGAGAGCAGCCAGACTGAGCAAAGCAACATTCAGTGTTATAATGTCTAGAGATATCTGAGGTTATTTATGAGAGTGTGAGCAGGACTGAGCTTCAGGACATGGACAGAGGGACAGTGGAGATGATGCTGGATATCTGTGACATAAGAGATCATGACTTCAGGAAAGAGTCAAATACACACCAGCTGCTTCAAATTACAGGTAATCACTTCCACTTCTATGATAAAATGAATAAATAGGTAAAAACATAACAGTTTGCACATGTTCAGTTGTTTCACATCATGTCTGTGGTGTTCAGGGAGTGATTATGTGAAGAACAGAAACTCCAGAGCAGCTGTAGTGTGTTCTTCTTCTGACTGCAGTCATAGTGCTGTGTGTCCACATCCATACAAATAACACAAAAGAGACACACCAGCTGCTAACCAACATTACCGACCTCACAAACTGTGCAGCTGAACTGTGGAAATGTCTTCATGAAATGGGTAATCATGCATGACACAATTATAACTTTTAGCATTAAAAAGAAAATTCATACAGTAATCATATGCTGGACTGAGAGCAGACAAGACTGTTTGAAGAGACCATCGGATCTCATCATCATAAACAACAAAGAGGAACAAGTGAGTGAAAGAGAAAAGAGAAAGATTGTATATGTTTGTACATATATGTATATGCATATACTTGCTCTATATTGTTCTCATTCTCACAAACATCTTAAAAACACTTCAGATGCTCGTCACTTGTAGACAAATGCATATAAATGCAAATAAAATGTCTTGATTAACTGGCCTACAGAGGCAAAAGACAGAAAATAAACCAATACTAGAACTACAGTAAGGAATTGTGTTAATGAATTTTGTCCATTTCTCAATATGCATTCTGATGAGATCTTGTTTCCATGTGTACACATTCTACGTCATCATCAACTGCCAAAGTTCAATTTCAGTTCTCGAGAATGCAAGTATACAGAGGGTGCACAAGATAACCAGTAGGCGTGCTTGATACTGAGGAAGCATTGAATACAGACTTGAAAAATTAAACTGTAAGAAAGCATTGCAGGCAGACGATGTGCAAAGTAAAAGTTTTAACAGGTTTTGACCTTTGTGATGTTATATTTATTGTGCATTTAGTGGAGCTTTCCTACTATTTAAAATGTGCTGAGTCATTTGAGCAATAAGATCACGGGACATCTCTCAGAATGATTCTATGTCCTCGTCTTTTCAATTTTGCTTCTTCAAGGTAGCCTGTGTTCTTGGAGATGAGCCAAACCTGAGAGCTCAACATTGACAAAAAAGTCACTTACTTGCATGGAAGAAAGCCTAAAGTGGTAAAGGTGTCTGTAATGGGTATGGTGTTATTATTATAATTAAAGATTAAACCAACTTAATTAAAGATTAAATTAAGGACATTGGGCATCCTGACAAGTATAAATGTATGTGTGTGTGTCAACTGGATTTTCGGATTACAGCATAATTGTGTTTAATAATGCATTTCATCTTGTAAGGATTTTGTTAGGAAGATTTCTGGCACTGGAGTCTGGATTGGTCTGACTGACATTGATGTAGACGACTCATGGAAATGGGTTGATGGCACCAACATGACCTTTAGGTGAGAATTCATTGGATTGAATGGATTGATTATTATGTAATAATGATTCTCAGTCTGTATCATTATCACACAGAAAGCGGCACTAAACTTCTAATACTGATCTGTTGCTGCAGGATTTGGAATCGTGGAGAGCCGCACTAATGGATATAAAAAAAAGAGAACTGTGTTTTTTCACTTATTTTTCAGGGTGGGTTGATAATCCATGTAGGTTATCAGTGGATCTGTGAGAACAAATTTTAAACCACATATTGGTTAATGCAGTTATTTATGAACATATATCAAGTTTTTTTCTTTCTTAAAGGGACAGTTCAAAATGAAAATTTTTTATAATTGCTTGTGCTTGATCATAATGGCAGTGAATGGTGATAATCTTTTCAAGCTTTGAAAAAATGGGTGCAGACGTATTATAAATGATTGCTAAAATGAAATATTGTGTTCTGAGAGCATATGATAAATGCTCAGTTTAGAATTTGTCCTATATTTGCCAATGTTTTTATGGCTGTATAATATAATAAAGTTCAAATGTTACTTTCAAGCTGGAGTTAGTATGTTTTCTCTTAGTTGCTGTTCTGTGCTTTGATTTGTGTTTATTAAAGACCGTACAATTTCAAATCAAAATCATCACCAACACAAATAGTCCCGGTTATTTTTCAGACACGGTTTTCAGAAAGGTCTTTACAAGAACAATGTCCTGTACTAATCAACATCTTTGCTGCAGAACTTTTATTCAACCCACATTACACTAGAGTTTCAACGTGGATGTCATTATCAACTAAACTTCACCGAGGTGGAGGTTAGAGGAAACGTGGGAAAATTTAGTATGTGAGCTAAACCATGAAGAAGGATAAAAACTGACTCGTCAAACAGCACTACAGAGAAGTGAAGTATCTGCACGGCTCTTAATGTCAGTCACTTTCTCTCTATTCTCAAGGCCACGATTTACGTCCTTGATGGTGAAAACCTGAAGATATTCAATAATTCACCTCACACTGTTTTCCAGCAGCGCCAAGCGTTCAGGCTAGCTGAGGCTTGAATGATAAGTATTTAACAGGGATCAACACAACACACACATTAAAACCTTTTCCCCTGAAACCTTTCTCTATGTCTGACTACATTTACCACTCTGTGAGACACCACGGTTTGTTCATCAAAGTAAAAAATTGTCTTGCTGTTGTGTTGTATACAGACCCATGGTGTCCACCTTTTAATTTTTAACCACTCAGGGTGTGATGACATGCTGTGTTCAAGTCCTCCTGGGATGTTTTTGCTTAAAGGGATAGTGCACCCAAAAATGTTAATTACCCCATGATTTACTTACCCTTTAGCCATCCTAGGTGTATATGACTTTCTTCTTTCAGACAAATACAATGAGAATTATATTTAAAAAAAAAAATGTCTGCTGCTTTATACTGGCAGTGAGTAGTGGTCCAGATTTTGAAGCAAAATAAAGTGCATCCATCCATCATAAAAAGTGCTCCACACCAGGGTTGCCAGGTTGTGAAAACCTGGCAACCCTGGTGTGGAGCACTTTTTATGATTATTGTTTGTGGCAGGGATCCCGTGGTGGAATTCACATTTTAGGGGCTAAATATCACGTTGTTGGGGATGCTTAAACCCGTGGCAACAGTGTTAAAGTAGCCCAGTTTGGTAGGAAAACAGTGGACTTCACAACACAAGGTCTTCTGAAGATAATTGATGCATCTAGCTTCTGCTAACTATCGTACGCATGTTCACGAGAGAAGGCCGTCCAGCAGATGACTCAGGAAGCAAAACAAAACACCGGTCACCAATTAGAAGTACAAAACGAGGATACAAATCATATACTGCACTAAGTCATATACACCTAGGATGACTTGAAGGTGAGTAAATTATGGGGTAATTTTCCTTTTTGGATGAACAATGCCTTTAAGTTCAGAAATCATGATTTTTGTTATTGTTGTTCAGAGTAACATGGACTCACGGGGCAGTTCAATATTTATTTCTTGTTTACACATTCCAGCGAAGACAGGAACCTTTTCAGCGGTAATATAACATAAATTGCTAAGGAGCCTTTCACACAGAATGTGTTTTTGTTTTGAAAAATGTATTCACAAATAATGTTTCAGACTGTGTATTCCTAAACCCTGAACATTCTTATTTGAATAATTGTGCAATGTCAGTGACAGTGTCGGGGATTGGACAAAAGAAGTGCACGATCTGTTTACGTATTGGCGCTAGTATTGAAATCCTTGTGTTGTATTATATTTTGCTGGCTGTTTTTCCTGAATTGGCTTTTTGGACTTTAAAAGGTAAGAATGAGACGGTCTCTTTATCACTTGAGTTGACACGTTTTTTTGTTTTTTTTTTGCCATTTACCCCTTAAAAGCTGAAGCAACTGGTTATGCAGCAAGCAGCGTTTCTGTAATCCAAAGAAAGTGGCATAAGCATCTAGCCAAAGCATTTAGCCCTTTCACATGCGTTTGGCACAGTAATGCAGGGTTAACACCAATAAAGCTCTGCTTCTCTGGAGCAGGGTTTCGTAATCCCGGAAAAACAGCGGTGCTAACTACTACTAATAAGAATACTATTTTTATAATTATATTTTAATAAAACTTTACAGTATTTTCTTTAAAATTATGCTTAGATTTTGTAAAAAAAAATATAGCAATATTGTGCATAAACACACCTGTCAAGCTGTTTAGAGAGATACTGTTTTTTTCTGATGGGGTTTGGAGAGAGTCCCATTAGCTGAATGGACTTCAGTGTCACATCAACAGACGAAAACCTCAGGCAGAATGTAGCAAACTGGAATGCTAGAAGGTTCCCATGGTAACTGTGGAGCATGGAATATTTCTTGGGAAGTCTCGGAACATTTCATACTGTGTTTCTCTCTCCTGGTAGATGAGAAGACCTTTGACCATCTTTAATGGTCAGAGTGTGCGCCAGAATATAAGAATTGATCAAATCTAGTTGTGTCTATATACTAAGCTGCTAAGTAAGCCATTTATGCACACTGCAACACAACAAATATGTTTTTAACACAAAGGTTCCCAAAAGGTGGTCGCTGAAAATATGTGTGCATCACTTCACATAGATAAGCATTTAGGCATTACGGTGAATCGTTTATGCTAGCAAAATGTCAAAGATTAACTACTGGGTATGATACAACAGAAACCCAAAGCCCTAAAGCAATACCTAGTGCAAACTGATCCTGATTGAGACAGAATGACATGTAGATGTAGAAACATGCATCTGTGTTGACCAATAAGCATTTCCAGTGCCAGCTGTTGTTAAGGACAGAATATGTACATTGAGGACGTATACAGCCTCGGGTCCAGGATGTTGGATTGCTCAGGTCAGAGAGTGCCATTCCACATTGCTTTGCACTGGAGTCGACAAGCTGATTATCAAGTTTAGTAGTTGTCAAGCCTAAAAGTTCGACCTTGAAATGTCAACAAACACAATGGCAGTAGATTTCCACGCAAGCAAAAAGACACGATTAAATATGCATTCTTAGCTCTTTATATCTATACTAGGTTTTAAATAATGTGTGTGCCTCAGCATAGCTGAAGAAAGAGATCTGAAAAAGAAAAAAAAACGAATAAAAGAATCAATGAGCGAATGAGTGATGAAAAGATTTCTACAGTTTTGCCATCTTGCTTTTAAATTTAATTTAATCCCAAGCGAGATTATTAGATTCAATGTGCATTTGTTCATCATCAAAGCCCATTTCAGCAAGGATTTAATTTGTCAAAAAGTGTTTGTCAAAGATCCAAAAAAGGTATTTTTCCTCCGTCAGGAAGGAGATTTGATTCATTTCTTCCATGCAGCCGTGAGCCAGCCCGTCATCCTCATATCCTGCGGTTAAAGCGCGGATTGTGAAGGGCTTATGCAATCCAGTCTGCTTTGGAGCACTAACACTGAGATGAGCTGCTACATATTACAGCAGGAACAGATAGTGATGACAAGCACACGCACAACTCAGACAAATAAGCATGTAATGATGCACATGCGCATCCCGCAAACTCACAGTCTGTCACGTTTATAGACATATTTTAAAGAAAAAGACTTAATTCTACAGCATGCAATGACATTGTAGAGCAGAGCTGTTTAAATTTGGGTTCCTTGACCTCTGAGAGCCAAAAGGGGGTGCTAGTGGGTCTGCAATATTTTTGTTGTTGTTGTTGTTTTACTAAATGTTTTTGAGCTATCGTTATAAGCATATTAACTAAATTATATATTTTTAACATATTAATTTAATTTAAATGCTGAAAACACAAATATCATTAACACGTTTACTAAATTTTGTAATGTTACAGCATCATAATAATAAATATATAGTTATTTATAATTGCTGCAGTATTATCAGATTCAAATTATGTATAATTTATTATTCTTGTGATATATACATAATTTAAACATGTTAAAAACATTAACATATTTACATAATTTTGAAATATTCATAATAAAAAAATAATAAATATGTAAATTCAAATGATTTTGTGTTTTTTTAAAAGAAGTCTTTTCTGCTCATCAGGCTATTTGATGCAAAATACAGTAAAACATTAATATTAGTGCTGGGCAATGATTAATCTCGATTAATCACATACAAAATAAAAGTTTTTGTTTACATAATATATGTGTGTGTACTGTGTATATTTATTATGTATATATAAAGACACACACATACAGTATATATTTTGAAAATATTTACATGTATATATCTATATAATTTATATTATATATAAATATATTTAATATATAAAACTAACATATTTTTTTTTAAATACATACATGGATGTGTGTGTATTTATATATACAAAATACACAGTACACACATATATGTTATGTACACAAAAAAACTTTTATTTTGGATGCGATTGATTGCGATTAATCGTTGCCCAGCACTAATTAATATTGTGAAATATTTTTACAATTTAAATTAACTTTTTTCTATTTTAATATATTTTAAAATGCAGAAATCATTATAATACGCTGAGATATAGACAGACAGACAGACAGATTTTCTTCTTGTAATTATTATTATTATCATGAAGTTGCAATAATATTGTGAAATTCAAATTATTTATATATCAAGGGGTAAGAGCCAAAACAAAAATTTTACCATAGTTTGATCTGACTTTGTGTACTGATTTCAATTGTTTATCATAAAAATTTGTACACTCATTGATGATAGTACTTTTGCCAGGGCTCATTAAGAGCTTTCATTTGATATATATATATATCCATTTCACCAAAAATATCACTTACGCCCTTTTGGTTCTCACCCCTCGATATATAAAAACAATTATAAATTACTTTAAATGGGATTTATACATGAAAATGTATAATTTTCTTTATTTTATGTCCCTGTTTTAGAAAACTATGTGCTTCTAACTTTTTGGGACAAAACCTTGAAGCATTTTTGTGTTCCATCATTACAACATGGCAGTTTTGTTTGAATATCTAGGTACTTTTGGCCATATGAGTACATTCCTCAACTTTTTTCTTTTCTTTCTCCATCGCTCTCTCCCCTCACGCACATCCGCACACAAATACAGACCCAGTCATGCATAACAGCAGACTCTGCAATATCTATGCTGTATTTCAGAGCAGTAGGGAATTGTCCACGAATGGAGCAGGGCCAGAGAGTTCAGTGTGGACCCAGAGAGAGTGCTGGAGGCTCATCAGATGGGATCGGCCTAAACTAGGAGGGCAGTGTTCTCGACGTCATTGGAATCACAAAACCAGCTTCCCCCCAAAATAGCCTGATGCGTCTGAGCACTTGTCTCTGAGGCCTATAAAAACAGACAGCCGAAAACAGGAAAGAGAGAGAATAGGACAGTGCACGGGACGGTCCGAGGAGTCACATGCCCAGAAACATAATCTTCTCCCACTCGCTCTGTCTTTAGCCTTTTTCATTTTCTCCCTCAGATGTCTCCTACCATTCACCTCCCTCTTTTCGATAATTCCACACAGTAACAACCACAGTTTCCAAACTGTTTTGACAGACACAGCCCTGTTCGTTATAATAGTTCTTTCCTTTTATGTGTTTTGTTGGATTATTCGCAAATCCTCTTTTGAATGCACCAAATCAGCAGATTTCTGACTTTACCTCACATGACACTTACAATTTTCTTCCCCCCGCCCTGTCTTTCAGTACAGATCTCAATTGAGTTGGCATTTATGAAAAGCATATATGTTCCCAGACAGCATATAATCCAGTGCTATTACAGCTGAACTGTATTGCAACAAATGCCAGAGGTGGCGGGACTAATTTGCAACAACAAACGGATGACAAAAAAAGCTACTTTTGCAGATGATTGTCTGAAGGAAGCTGCTCTGTTGTCTGTGATCTCTGGAAACAATTTTTTCTGCAATCATTTGGACTCGAATAATGTGTTCCGACAGAAAGAATGACAGAAAATCGATCAAAATTAGTAATTAGTGGAGTTTTTAACGTCACATCACTCCACCATCAGATCTGCCTTTGCCCACCTTGCACTTTGTCAGATAAAAGCCAAAATAGCGTCTGACATGCCCAGTGGCGCCGACACAGTTTTGTCATTTCTATTACCCGATCCCTGTTCCATACGCACCTCCTTAATCTTCTCTCTAAATCTCTTGTGCGGCTAGTAGAAGGGTGCTTTATCAGATCAGATCATATACTGTTGCAGTTATTTGTAATGCCGTTGCTCTGAAAATCTTGTTTTTCCAGTCATTTGATCAATCTGACTCAATCTGGGAAGTGTAATGTTCTAAAACAGGGATTACAGGAACTGTCATGCAAACAAGAAGATTAAGGTTACAGAAAAATGAGTGATATCTAAACAAATTCTGTGTGGAAAAGTTGAGACATTGTTTCAAAACTGTCACAGGCATCGTCAAAAACAGTGAGATAAGTCGAATAAATTTACCACACAGACATTCATCCAATTGGATCATTCTGCTAATCTGTTTTCTGCGTCATCTCTGAGTAGGCATATGTCCAGTTATAGGATTTATGCCAAAATTTAGCCTAAGTTGACCTGCTTTCAGCCAACTCTTTTGAAAAGCACACGACAGCGACTCAATCATTTCCTCCTCATGAAACAAATGAATTATAGCTAATTGTTAAATCATGCACTTCTGCAGTTGTATTGGTATCTGAAAACATTTATGCAATGTGGCATCCATGCCACTAGGTGTCAGTATAAGTAAAAGACAACAGCCATTAAAGCCAACTCAAACAGGGGGTCAGCTTGCCCTGCCCAATGGTTGAAATTTGGCAGAAATTTTAAAAGTAGTATGCTGTGTATTTTTTTTTATTTATTTATTTATTTATTTTTTGTGCAGTTTCAAATTTTATATTCGAGAAATGACTGTTTGTGTAATTTATGTTGTAGTATGCAAATGTCTTCTAATGTTAACCAACTTATATAACTACAAAATCAACAACCAGCATTTTGCAGAACCAATAGGAAAATCCTAGGGAAACTGTGGCCTAGATGCTAATTCTCTTCCAGGTTTTAGGATTATGAATTGAACAGCTCTACTCAAATTTTCCATTTGTTTGGTTCCCGTGTCTCTGACCATTACACTACATTAGTGTTGAACAATAGAAAAATCTCTTTTTTTTCATTAATCTTTTTTGCAGAGTATAGACACAAATCCTCTCTGCGTTGTGGATGGATCTGCAAAAAAACATTTGCCAATATTGCATTGGGTAAACTGCTTGTGATCTGACCTGATTTAGCCATCAAAACATAATTGAAAAGACCACCAACCTTGATACTGTTCCAGACTTCAGCAGATGCAAGAAAACATTAATCTACAATCCGACCAGATATCACTTCCAAAACATTTATTCTTAATATTTAACATGCATGAATGACACTACAAAGACATTCCCAGCTTTGTTTTCTTTGTTTGCATATGCATTAAAGCCACTTCAAAGTCATGTGACAGCACAAGATGTCACTTAAATCAAATCAATGCTTTTATAATTCAATATCACTGCATGCATCTGCTCTTTAATAGCGTTCATATTTAATATGCAGCAATGACTGCTTTGCAGTAAAACTAGCACTGCAAAGATTTTATGTATGTAACAGATTAACTGTTGCTTATCATTAAAATTAAACTAACCATTATATTATAGTAAGAACTAATTCAATGTTTATGGATTACATCTTATTCATCATATTCTTGTATATTACTGCAATATAAATTAGTGCTTTAAAAGTTGAATTTGCATTCACAATTGAATACCCATACATTACGGGGATAAAAAAATTATTTATAATAGCTCTAATTAAAACCTAATCTAGATTTACTGAGAATTTAGCTACTAAATCTTAAGTATTTTAGGGATGGCTTATCCAAACATGCTGCTACAACCAACAAAATTGGCCACCCTCAAAAACAACCGGTCTTGTTGCAGTTACTGATAACAACAGAACATAGGGCTCAAAGTATGAGACAAACTGAGGTGATGAAAGTCTGTACCATTCTCACTGACACTCTGACAGTAATAATCCAAAAATGCCTCTATTTTTGCCTGCCATAGCGAGCAAAATATTATAACGGCCTGGAGAGAGGATTGGCTGCACTGACATAACAATGACATATTCACATAAAAGCCTACCTCTCATTGAACCAGAATATTACAATAAATTGACTAAGCCTGAAGCGGTTAAGCTTGGCTCAAAGATATTTCAGTCACAAAATCATCCGTCTCTGCATGCAGGAGTTACTAACACGCAAACCGTTTATTCAGCCCCAGCATCAACACACAGAGTGTTTAATGGTAAGCTGCAAAAACACTGTTTCAAGTGCATCTCGATAAACTCAAAACACTCTGGATGCAGAGTTTGCTTTAAACGTATCCATATTTTCAGCAGGGGGTGGATGGAGATAGTGGAAACAAAATTCTGCTTAGCTGTGCTAACCCAAAATCAAAAGACAACTCCAAAGCTGCAAATAGTAGGGGGAAAAAAGCTCTGGCAAGAGTATGTTGGCTAATGATAGTTCAGCAGTGTAGTCCTGTAATGCAAAGGCCTTGGGAATTTGTCTTGATGTCTCTCTTTAGACTGCAGGGACATCGTGGAGTTTTGCCTTGTAAACAGTGCCAAACCCTGCTGATGTACTAGAAACTCTGGAAGTCAAAGTCTAGGCTCACAAATGACAGAGCCACTCAAATTATTCCCATCCCATACTGAGGAAACATTAGCAATGACATGCTATGACTTGGAAAAATGGTAAATGAAGAAAAAGGGAAAGAAAAAGAGATCTGAATTTCCTGCATGTTTTAAAACTTGGTGATACTTGTACTGCTTCAGACAGGCAAGAACCTGGTCCCATCATAACAATGCTGACCCCAATTTGAGACCATCCCAGATGAGATTATCTTCACAGCACTAAACAGCTCCTTGGCACCCATCCCTTTCCCTCTCCTCCATGAGATCTTTTCTGATCTTCTGCCTTAGTGCTCTCAGTCTCCCTTATCTATTAGAGCTGCCTTTTCAGACTTTAAGACAAATTCGAGCTCTCTGATGTTAGAAACTACCTGGAAGTCTCACTTAGTCCCTTTCAAAGCTAAAGCTTTGCAACAAGCTGCAATCAAAGAAACGAAACCTAGTTGGCCTGTATCAAAATCAAGTTACAAACATTTCATAAATCAAATAAAACCACTCTCCTTGCCATAACACATTGTGGTGGTGTTTAATCCTGCTTCAGGAGGGCCAATGTCCTGCAGAGTTCAGCTCTAACCTGTCCCAATACACCTGTCTAGTTTCTAGCATTCCTGAAGACCTTGATTAAATGGTTCAAGTTTGTTTAATAAGGAATGGAGCTAAAATCTGCAAGATACTGGTGCTTTAGAAGCAGAGTTGGACACTATTTCCAAAACCATATGACTCTTTACTAATACTTCTAGATATATTTACTTTCTGGTGTATATGTTACCTGATTAACAACTCATACCAAGTCCTTTGAAAAGACTCCAATTCCTCACCACTGGAATTCGCTGGGTTCAGTGTTTGGTCCTTTTTTCTTTTCTCAGTTTTCACCAGGTCAATTTGAATTTTCATCCACTACGGCTTCCCCCACATTTCACTCTTCTGTCCCCACATGCCTCTTTAATAGATCAAACTAGATGTCAATCAATTACGTAAAGGGTGATCTTAATGACTGAGCTCCACATCCCCACAAAATTGCTCTCTATCTTCATTGATCTAGCTCTACTTAATGGATCTCAAAATGACAACTGAACTATTGCAACTCTCTACTAGCCAATTGTGTGCATCTGAAAAGGTGATCCGGCACTTGCTTTTAACATCTGGAAATTCTCTGACCTTACTCTTACTACTTCCTTGATGTGCAAGAACTTAATTCAAGACACTGTTCCTGGCTTACTCTTTCCAAAATCATATACCATGACTGGCTGCCTAACTTCTGAAACTTTCCTGAGCAAACTGGCAAGTGGCATCTGAATATCAGCAGTTCCAGTCAGCTGGCTTTATGCAACTTCCAGAAGTTAGGGCACAAAGGTGTTTTTGAGTCTACCTGGAAGCAAAGTCAAGCTGATACAATGGCTGTATTTAAGGAAGAATCAAAGATTGCCAAATTATTAACATAAAAGATTCTGAGTTTTGTTTGAGGCACTTTACTAGCAAGTTAACTAGATTCACAAGCAGAAGAACGATAAGAAGTTTAATGCATTTTAAATAACAATGGGCTCCTACTTGACTTTAGAGGCCCAGTTTAGTATTCATCCTGCATTCTCAGCCTTGGTAATTGTCACTCACATGATTTGTGCATTCTATTGCAATTCGCTTTAGTAGACTGCATCTGTTCAGAGCATAAATAGACAAGTAGAAAGTATAGATGAGATGCCTAGGTTTGCTAAATGCCTGAATTTGCCATCATAACACTGTCATACAATGACCTGTAAGTGCCAATCTCAAGGCCCTTTATCCAACAAACAAACTAGCCATGCTCTGAACCCAAAGGACATGATTCTTCCCTACCCCTGTCCTTCAGTACTGTTTCCTCTCAACTCCGCTCGCTAAAGTGGCTACTTACAGACGGTAAGTGAGGAGACGAGTGGGGTAGAAAGAGAAAAGGGGAGAAAGAGAGGGTGGGAATAAAAGAGATTAGCATAATTATGTCTGATCATGGCTGCACAGTTATGAAAGCAGTCATAATTGTGGATTATGTTCCTCGATACTGCATTTATTACTTTTGATGAATAGAATTTACATCAAAACATTTATTTTGTGTGACAGCCTGCATGTGACAGAAATGGTAGCTTTATGACAACTGAATGTCTCAGATTGAAAGCACTTATCACAGTCGTCGGGACAGGATGTTCTAGGATAGCCAAACTTCTGATAATAAGACAGTGCCCCCTCCTGGCCAGGAGTGTTCAATCCTGCTCCTGGAGGACCATTGTCTTGCAGAGTTGTTGTATATTTCACTGTAATGAACTTCAGGACCTCAAGTAGCGGGCTTACAACTCTTTATTAACATTTCGCATTCCCTTCTTCATTTCATATTTGTGCCCTCTCTACCTCTGGCACATTAGCGACACATACTGTTCATGCATGTATCTCAATACACCGCATATTCTCTTTTTGTGGAAGAAAGAAAACATATTAGAACTAAAATAACAAAGAACAGAACACCAGGAAAAAAAAACAGTTATGAATAATAATAACATGCCTAGTACTGTAACATTGAAAAAGTCCAAAAGGCATAGTTTTGTAACTCAAATGTTTTACCTGCTTCTATTGGTAAGTGAACAAGTACTATATGTGTGTGTGTGTGTGTGTGTGTGTGTGTGTGTGTGTGTGTGTGTGTGTGTGTGTGTGTGTGTGTGTGTGTGTCTCAAACACCTTTATTAGACTGTCAACAATTTTTCAATATCTTGTATCTCCCTCCCTTGTTAAGTTGCGGAGTATGTCACTTTATGCAACATAGTCCTTAGACCACACTGGGGCCCGACGCACTCTAAGAGGACGTGAGGTACAAGAAAGAGAGACTGCCATTTGAGGTGTCTGAGGTGCTTCAAGAGGCTTGAAGGAGTCTTCTGCTAGAGAAGCTGTATCGGATGTGGTGACGCAGGATGCAGCTGTAGCCAGGTGCATAGCATTCCAAACTTTTCCATCTGAAAAGAGATATGTTTTCCGATCCTTTCTGAGCTACAACCTTAAAAGTCTGAGTAATGTCCTTTCTTGGTGATTCCAGACTTCCTAACACGCACAAATGTCCCAACTTGAATCTTTGGAAGTTGTGCACTGCGTTGCCGATCCGTGTACTCTTTAATTTTGTTTTGTGACTGTTGGATGATTTGTTTCAGATTCTGTTGATCCTTTGGTGGGGCCACACATGGAAGACCACTCACATGCAGTTTTGTCTTAGTTTGTCAGCCAAGCAAAAGCTCAGCAGGTGAAAGTTTTGTCACAGCATGTGGAGTTGCTCTCTCTCTATATATATACATATATATATATATATATATATATATATATATATATATATATTTAGATATAAATAGCCGTTTTATCATGCTGGAGGCAAGTGTAACAGGATTTGATGACATTTTCCTCTTGACAGTCCATGCCAGACCACCAATACAAGTCTCTCAGCCTCACCTTTGTGAGCACCATCCCTTGATGGGTGGCATGCGCCAACTGGATGAACTTTGATTGCAACGATTCTGGAACGATCACTCGATGTGTGCCCCGAATTACGTAACCATTGTGTCCAGACAGCTCATTCCAAAGACGGTGATAAGGAGTGATATCTGAGCTTTTAGTGCTTTGAGGCCACCCCTTTTCAATGCAAGCATTCACCTGTTGAAGAATAGGAAAGGCATCACACGTAGACCTAAGCTCCTCCACAGTAACAGCTGCAAACTCAGGAGATAGTACTGCCACCATCTCAGGCTCTTGCTCTTGGCTGAAATCAGTGGCAGGAAGGGGAAGTCTGGACAAACAATCAGCTGTCACATTGTCTTGGCCAGGCTTGTATTTCATGCTGTAATTAAAACACAAGAGGCGTGTAGACCATCGAGCAAGTCTCATGCCTGCATGTCCAAGATCCTTTGTGGAAAGCAGTGTGTACAAGGGACTGTGATCAGTGCAAAGAGTAAAGTGGCACCCCAGAGGTAGGTACTCCACTTTTCTGTCGCCCAAACACCTCCTTTTCTGTTGTAGAGTACTTCCTTTCGCAATCTGATGATGTTCTAGATGCAAAAGCAACTGTTCTTTAAGTAGTGACATGACTCTGGGTCAGCACTGCACCGACGCTGTAATCTGAAGCATCTGTAGTGACTGTTGTCAGTAAAGGATCAAACAGTGCAAGGGCTGGGCTAGTAGTGATCAGATGTTTCAGGCGGTTGAAATATTCCTGGGCTTCATCCATCCAGCAAGAGCCAGTAGACTTACGGAGCCGTGCACAGAGAGGTTCCACCAATGTTGCATAATTGTGAATAAATTTGGAATACCAGCCTGCATGTCTGAGAAAAGAACGCAAGGACTGTGCAGGACTGTGCATGAGGAGGAGGTGTTTGCTGTATAGCTAGAACGTGATCTGGATTTGGATGCAAGCCTGAAGCGGAAATGACACGGCCAAGGAATGGTAACTCAGTTTTCCTGAAGCACCACTTTTCTACATTAAGCTTCAAACCACAGTTTTGCAACCGCTGTAGTACGGATTGAAGTCGTTTCTCATGTAGCTCTGGGTTGTCACCATAGAAAATTATGTCATCTAGATAACACTGCACACCATCCTGACTGGCCAAAATTTGAGACATCATCCTTTGAAATGGACTAAGTGCTGAGGCTAACCCATAAGTGACCCGTGTGAAACTATAAAGTCTGTCATGGGTAACAAAAGCCGTTAGATCCCTACTACCCTGATGCAAGGTCACTTGGTAGTATGCATTCTGGAGGTCTATTGTAGAAAACATAGAAGCCCTACACAATTCTGTAAAAACTTCCTCAATGCATGGCAGAGGGTGACTGTCTATGATGACAGCTTTGTTTGACTCTCTTAAATCAACACAAAGTTGAATTCCTCTAGATTTCTTTTGAATGACCACCAATGGCGACATCAATAAGATGAGTCCACTTTTTCTATGATACCTTCAGATTCCAGCCTCTTTAACTCTTGCAAGACTGCATCTCTCACAGCAAACGGCAGTCTACACAATTTCTGTTCAGACTGGTAGCACATTTGAACGCACATTTACTTTGTGTACAAAGACAGCAGCCAAACCCAAAGGCTCAGTGAAGTTTACAGCAACTTGGCCGTTCTCTGCAGAAGATGCAACAGATCCATTCCGTATATCAAGATGCAAAGCAGTGAAGAGATCCATACCAAGTAGAATGAACGTAGAATGAAGCCTGTGCACGGTGACACTGATAGCTAACAGCAATGGCAAGGCACCCCAAAACTGGAATAATCTTTTTCATATATGTCACCAGATGTACATTAGGCGCAGTAAGGGAAATATCTGAGAAGTGCTGGTGGTACAGATGCTCTGGGAGGATGAAAACAGCTGAGCCAGTATCCACAAGCAGTTCATTGTCGACTGATTTCCCACCCTCAGTGTGCAAAGAAACAGTACATATGAGATTTTGTTTCTGCTTCATAGACAGGCATTTCAACACTTAAGACCATTAACTCAGGCACAGCAACTTCTTGGACATTGCAGGTGGATGCAGAACTACGACAAACTCTAGCAAAATGTCCTACTTTACCACACTGTCTGCATTTTGTGGAAGCATGTTTTTGCATCCAGTTTTTTCAGTGATTAATTTGATGGCATCTGATGAGAAAATGTGGACTTACGTGGAGCAGATCTCTGTCACCACCACTGTTTTGCACCTTCACGTGGGCCAGCATGCTCCACTTTAACTGAAGTTTCAGTGCGCTCCATAGCTTTAGCTTCAGCTACTGCAGACTCAATTTGTCCCATGATCGCCTTTTGCAGAGTGAGGTCCATTTCCAACAGCAGATGTTCCCGTTTACACGGAGTGCATGTCTTCTCTACGATCTGATCCCTAATATTGTCCACAGCGCACCGAAGTTGCAGTTCACAAACAGCTCAAACAGAGCAGCCACATACCGCACAATAGGTTCACAGTCTCTGAGCATGCTGGCAAAATTTATTTCTCTCAGCGACCACGTTCACTTTCTGTACAAAAAATGCTTGTAAAGCAGTCAGCGCAGTCTCATACCCATCATCAGCCACTGTGAGTGTATAAAAAATCCTCTGTCCCTCCATACCCAAGCAATGAATAAGCAAAGCATGCTTTCTCTTTTCCGCAATGTCCTCTGCCGACAATGCAGTCACGTAGTTATCAAACATGAATTAAACGATATAGTCGGCTCACCCGGAGTTTCCAAAAAAGCAGGAGGAGGCAAGAGAGCAAGAAGGGCCATCCTCATCGCCAATATGCCATATATTTCACAGTAACGAACTTCAGGACCTCTAATAGTGGCCTTACAACTCTCCTTATTAACATTTCGCATTCACTTCTTAATGTCCTATTTGTGCCCTCTCTACCACTGGCATATTAGTGACACCTACTGTTCATGCATGTATCTCAATACACCATAAGAGTTTAGCCCCAAACCAAATTAAACTTTAAACAGCTAATCAATGTCTTCAGGATCTCTACAAGCAACTTTCAGTCAGGTGTGTTGAAGCAATTTGATGCTAAGCTCTCCAGGACGTTGGTCCTCCAGGAACAGGAATGGACACCCCTGCACTTAACTTTGTCTTTTTATTAGACTAAGTCCACTCTTCAGTATCACTCTGTCTGTCTTCACTCACCTTGTCACATTCAACAAGCTGAAAACTGTTAAATATAACGTGCATCTCATTAGGACCAGTTGCTACTGATTAATTTAAACAGCTATTTCTATATAGTCACAGTGTGAGTTGACCTAAATGGAATGATGTAAAGTGACATTTTTCAAGATTGCGTAATCATAACATTGATTATATTTTAGATTAATTCTGCAGATCTATGTCTGATTTTAGAAGAGAAGTTAATCTCAGAAATGGATGTTCATCAGAGGGACATGGAGAGAGAGGATGAACTGTGAGAAAGAGAGAAATGATGGGCAAGAAAGGTGGAAGAAGAAAGCGTGAATGTTTTTTACTTGCCTTGCTCCGGGGGAGTTTATGTGTGGAGATGCGTGTCAGCTGCCTTCCCGCTGCACCTTTTCTCTGTAGTGCAGGAGAACGCTACAAAAGCACATCTCACCATAATGACTCTGATGAAAAGTGAATGAACTGGTTTATGGCCAAAACAGCTCTCTGTCTGAAAAAAAGGCATATGAAGCAACTCCCTAGGAAAGTTTTGAAAATGAGGTGTGGAAGTCTCATTTTTGAATGTCTCAAACAATGTTTTTGTTTTTTACCACTGTTAAAAGCTCAGCTGATCTCAGCAAAGGAAGATAATTACTTTGATACTGAATTATTTCACTCATTGCTCTAGAGGATGTGATAATGCTCAGAACATTACGTTTATAACAAAAAAGTAGAGGGGGAAAAACAGCACAAAACCACACTGGCTTATGCAAAAAAAAAAAAAAAAAAACCCTGAAAAAAGTCCAATCTACAGATACTTCTTATTGTGGTTTTACAACCGAATGCTGGTGGCAGATATCTGATATGGTACTGAGGTCTTAGTTTCGTTTCAGTGACTTAAGGATGTTGTGATAAACCTCTCTTGGTGGTTGCAGCTACCAGAACTCACACAAACTCCCTGGTTTACATTTCTTATTCACCCAAGCAACGGTGTGTCAGTTGTCTCACAATGTGCGTCACACATAATAGTCTGTATTTTGAATGTAATTAAATGATAAAGCCCGTCACAGATAAAACATAGCCTCACAGGGATTTGTTGGAAACGAAAAAAGGCTGTTATTGTACAACTGTGAATCTAATGTTATCTGAAATTGGGAGGCATGGTATTACAACATGAACCTGACCTGAATTTAGCAAGCAATTCCAACATGGATCATATTGCACTTCTGTCTATTCAATAACTTGCAAATTGTCTGCCAGTGGTTCAGGTTTTTTGCTTAATTAGATCTGGTTATTTACATATCAAATGCTGAATGAATGCAATTACGATTATCTCTTACCAAAAATTTCATCACATTCTCTTCTATCATTGTTCTGATCATACATAGTCCAGATTTGCCTTTTGATGTGCATCTTCATCAAAGAGTCTGACTCATACACTGACTCGAACGTCATGATTACATCTTGATAATGTCTAGAACAAAGTATTTAAATTTAAAGACCTTAGCCTGGCAGGATTTCTTGATCATGTAGCATGCAACTTGGATGTTTTTTGAAAAACATCTTTACCTAGAGAAAAAGCTAATTTCCCAAAAATTCAAAAGAAGCTAGTGGTCATTACAGCCATTAATGCTTGTTTCTTCCTACGCTTTTCTGGTCTCTAGTTGTTGCAATCACTTGAGTCGTTTTTCATTCATTTTTACACCTTCTTTTCTTCAATACAAAATCTTTGAAGGAGAGAATGGCTTCTGAAGAGCTTCAAAGTAGGACTGGATCGCTTTTAGAGCAAAAGGCACTTCAATTTCAAAATGCGGACTCATCATCCATTGTGTGTTTGAGTGTGTATGAGTGGGCATGTCTCTTTATTTTCTGTATTTTGGGGCTACTTGGCTTCAAAAAGCTCAGGCACCACAAAGGAAGTCCTTCCCTATTTCCTAAAACTCAAATTAGAAATATTTTAAATTAGTGCTGGGCAACGATTAAAAATAAAAGTTTTTGTTTACATAATGTGTGTGTATACTGTATATATTTATTATGTATATATGAAGATACACACATACAGTATATATTTTTAAAATATTTACATGTATTTACATGTATATATTTATATTTATATTCATATAATTTATATTATATATAAATACCTGTATATTTAATATATAAACATAACATTTTATTAAATATATACATGTGTGTATGTACACACACATATATATACATATATATACATACATACATACACACACACACACACACACACACACACACACACATGTGACCCTGGAGCACAAAACCAGTCTTAAGTTGCTGGGGTATTTGTTTTGTAGCAATAGCCAAAAATAGCCTACACTGTATGGGTCAAAATTATAGATTTTTCTTTTATGCCAAAAATCATTAGTATATTAAGTAAAGATTACTACTGTAAATATCTCAAAACGTTGTTTTTGATTAGTAATATGCATTGCTAAGAATTCATTTGGACAACTTTAAAGGCGATTTTCTCAATATTTAGATTTTTTTGCACCCTCAGATTCCAGATTTTCAAATAGTTGTATCTCAGCCTATCATAACAAACCATACATCAATGGAAATCTTATTTATTTAGCTTTCAGATGATGTATAAATCTCAATTTCGAAAAATTGACACTTAAGTTTTCCAGGGTCACATACATACATACATGTACATATACAAATACAGGTGCTGGTCATATAATTAGAATATCATCAAAAAGTTGATTTATTTCACTAATTCCATTCAAAAAGTGAAACTTGTATATTCTATTCATTCATTACACACAGACTGATATATTTCAAATGTTTATTTCTTTTAAGTTTGATGATTATAACTGATAACTAAGGAAAATCCCAAATTCAGTATCTCAGAAAATTAGAATATTACTTAAGACCAATACAAAGAAAGCATTTTTAGAAATCGTGGCCAACTGAAAAGTATGAACATGAAAAGTATGAGCATGTACAGCACTCAATACTTAGTTGGGGCTCCTTTTTCCTGAATTACTGCAGCAATGCGGCGTGGCATGGAGTCGATCAGTCTGTGGCACTGCTCAGGTGTTATGAGAGCCCAGGTTGCTCTGATAGTGGCCTTCAGCTCTTCTGCATTGTTGGATCTGGCATATCGCATCTTCCTCTTCACAATACCCCATAGATTTTCTATGGGGTTAAGGTCAGGAGAGTTTGCTGGCCAATTAAGAACAGGGATACCATGGTCCTTAAACCAGATATTGGTTGCTTTGGCACTGTGTGCAGGTGCCAAGTCCTGTTGGAAAATGAAATCTGCATCTCCATAAAGTCGGTCAGCAGCAGGAAGCATGAAGTGCTCTAAAACTTCCTGGTAGATGGCTGTGTTGACTGTGGACTTCAGAAAACACAGTGAACCAACACCAGCAGATGACATGGCACCCCAAACCATCACTGACTGTGGAAACTTCACACTGGACTTCAAGCAACATGGAATCTGTTCCTCTCCACTCTTCCTCCAAACTCTGGGACCTTGATTTCCAAATGAAATTCAAAATTAACTTTCATCTGAAAAGAGGACTTTGGACCACTGAGCAACAGTCCGGTTCTTTTTCTCCACAGCCCAGGTAAGACGCTTCTGACGTTGTCTCTGGTTCAGAAGTGGCTTGGTAGCCCTTTTCCTGAAGACGTCTGAACGTGGTGACTCTTGATGCACTGACTTCAGCTTCAGTCCACTCCTTGTGAAGCTCTCACAAGTGTTTGAATCAGCTTTGCTTGACTGTATTCTTAAGCTTGCAGTCACCCCTGTTGCTTGTGCACCTTTTCCTACCCAAATTCTTCCTTCCAGTCAACTTTGCATTTAATATGCTTTGATACAGCACTCTGTAAACAGCCCCACCTTTCAGTAATGACCCTCTGTGACTTACCCTCTTTGTGGAGGGCGTCAATGTTTGTTTTCTGGATCATTGCCAACTCAGCAGTCTTCTCCATTAATGTGGTTTCAAAGAACAAGAGATACCCGGAATTTATACTGTAGGGATGGTCATTAATTGAAACTCAAATGTAAATATTCTAATTTTCTGAGATACTGAATTTGGGATTTTCCTTAGTTGTCAGTTATAATCATCAAAATTAAAAGAAATAAACATTTGAAATATATCAGTCTGTGTGTAATGAATGAATATAATATACAAGTTTCACTTTTTGAATGGAATTAGTGAAATAAATCAACTTTTTGATGATATTCTAATTATATGACCAGCACCTGTATACACACGTTACCTCACTTTACGCATCACGCTAGGCTCAAATACAAAACACGTAGATTGCATGTCCCATACCCGCGATCCATTTAGTGCAATGTTATAGTTATATCAGTCAGCATACCTATATGTATGTAGTGTTTTTACGTGGTGTATTGTTGTTAATTATAGTACTACTATTAAAAACAATGATATGTGAATGTCAATTAAAACACCTTGCAGGCTCAACCACTGTTCCCAAACCACAAACATTTTTTGCTGCTTGTAAATGCCATCCTCAGTTGTCAACAGCTCACATTGGCGAGAAAAATATGTTATTGCAAGATATATTAAATGCAATAATTACATTTGTGCAAATGAGCATGTTTGTGTTCTTTTATAAGGAAGACAAAAATGGTGCAATGAAAAATGACTTAGGCCTAATTTAATGCTGTATTAAACATTCTATTTGGAAGTTTGATGCAAGAAAAAAAGAAGAGTAAAGTCTTTATTTGTCATTGTATTGTGCAAAATACAATACATTTTGGAAACTCTATAGCTGCACACACACATGCCGCCTTGCTAATGACACATGCTTATTAAATAGACAATTAAACTTTACAATGACATCCCAATGAACAACATCTAAATGATACAGTTGGTGTAGACATTTTTATTGAATTTTTATTTATAAAGGAATTTTTTATTAATCGCCATGGACCAATGGTAGCTCAAAGGCATTTGCTCAAGGTAGCTCAAAGGCGGTAGCTCAAAGGAGCCAAAACGAACTCCCCCAGAACTGTCGAAACGAACTCAAAATGAACTTCGTTTCAGCCTGATTTTGTTTGAAATGACGTCATATCAGTTCATTCTTTGATTTCGTTTTAAGTATATCGGGGCCTTAAAGACTAGCCTGACTACGTCAGACTTCGTACTTCCGCTCAATTTCAGTTCGCTTCTGTACTCAGTCTGATATAGTAAACCAGCTCCCAGATTATCTCCGGCTCCGCAGTAGCCGGCCAACCAACGAACAGAGGGCGGGTTGAGAGCCGTGACGTAGACGCTAAGTGCTGAATTCAAGATTGTAGTTTAGATGAGGGAAATCTAAAATGACAGCGGACATGGAGACACAGGATGCTATTCGCTCTGTTGTAGAGAATATTCCTGGCATTTGCCAACTGAAGCCCGAACAAGAAGAGTGTTTGGTTCACATTTTGAATGGAGATGATGTTGTGGCCCTACTCCTGACAGGTTTTGGGAAAAGTTTAATTTATCAACTGTTACCGATCGTCAGCGAGAAACTGGGGAGGCCAAAGTCTGGCAAGGCAATAATTGTGTATGCGTAGATTTACTTCACATAATCTGCAAAAGTCGTTCAAAGCCATCTTCACTCCGGTATTTCGCTCGATGGTTTTGTTTTCACGGCATACCTGTGTTTACAGCGGAAGTTCGAGGCAGCTGAGCCGGCACATAACATACATCATAACCAAACGTTATGTGATTGGCTTACGGGTACACCAATGATTTTAAACTTCAGACAAGCGCCTGGATTAATAGGATTATAATGTAAAACAAATGCTGGCAGCTTCAAAAAAGACGCCAAGTGTGAACATAGCCTAAAGTCTGTCTGATTAAATCTCTTTTATTTCTTTTTATGAGCATTTTTTTTAAAAAACGCTCCTACAATAATTTCACTTTAATGGCAATGAGGTTATTTTCATTGCTATTAAAGTCTTCATGTAAAGGCCATGTACTGCAGTTATACTGTATTCATTTGTGCAACATGTAGCAAGTGCTGTGGTTACAGTAGACTTGGCAAGTGTCTTTTTATTTATTTATTTTATTTTATGTAATGTAGACTTCCTATTAAATCTTCGTACAAAAATATTTTTGTACAAAAAAAAAAAAATGCCTATGGAATATTTCACCCGCTTAGATTAATAGCAAAGACTATAGACCTTTTTCTGAAGGCGGAAGTCTCCCCCGATTAGAACGGTGTTTTACATTTCTGGTTTCTAGTCACATTTACATATTTTCAGAGCCAATAATATAATGTGAAACTGAAAGTCATTTGAAAAAAAAATCATGTGGCGCCATTGTTTCATCACTTTAGTGTCGCAATAACCGTCTTTTTGCAGTAAAGGACCAGTCATAGTTCAATGAGTGGGAAGATGACATGAAGCGACGCGAGGTTAGCTGCATTGAAAACAGATGGGTGCACATACAGCTCCCAATCAGGGTGAAGTTCATGGGATTTTGTACACAGAATGATAAGAGCAAACATTATTTTAACATATATTATTATTTCACACTCAGTATTTTAACTTAAGCGCTGCAAGCCATATATACAGTGCCTAACAAGACAGATTTTCTGATACGCAAAACAAGTACTTTAAAGGAATTCCTTAGCTTACTGCCGTTACTGTGGCAGCCAACAACAGTACAGCAACCCTCCGCACATTATTATATGTAGTTATATTGAAAAAGTTTAAATTCGGTCTATCTTTTTTTTTACCCCGTTTTAACAGATTTCTATGGACACGAGAGCACCCAAACGGAAGTTAGAATCCATCATGGCGCCACTCATCGGTTATTCAGGAAAAAGGTCTATAGAATACCCAAGACATACCACTCTTATAGTTTTGAATGGGGAAAAATGCAACGCTCAATATGGCCGCTCAATCGGAGGAAGCCCCGCCTTCTGAATGAAAGAGCCAATCACTAATTGGTAAAGTCAGCGCATCACTGCAGCTGCAGTTAGAAGTCCCGGTTGCTATAGAAACAGTCAGCGTTCTGAGACGTGCGTTTAGGACTGCGCATATGCACTGGCTGATCTAGCCTGAAAAATAAACTTTTTATAACGCTATTTGAGCAAAAGAGACAACATTTATGATACAGTTGTTGTCAGATTTCTTTGGTGATTTCAAATATGAAATTTAATCGTAAGCTACCTCCTCATCCTCCGTAGTCTCCACTGAATCTCAAGCCACATCCTCCTCAGTCTCCGCCTTCACCTGGGACCGTAAACCCGTCCTGGGTTTCCTGCCTTTTGGCACCGTCTTGCGGGTAGCCATTCCACCGCTGCCACCAACTGTGATAAAGCGAGCACCACCAGCTTGCTTGGGGGACGTAACAAGTGTCCGTAAAGATGTTAAAAAATGATGGCTCACCCGCAACAGCACTTTCATGTATTGTGTAATTTATTTACAGTGACAAAAATGCACAGTGCACAGTGAAGTATTTACAAGTGCATAATAAATTAAAAACCCAAAAGTAACAAAGAAACAACAAAAGGGAAAAATAAGACAGGAAAAAGCCAATATCTATACCGATAACACATATCCACAATATACAGGTTAGGAGGGAGGGGTTTGCTTGAGGCACCGCTGTTGCACTCTCGCTATGGTAAACAAGCCCTAGGTTAAAGTCCAGTCCACCCTTTTATAAGACAGGCTCCTCCCCATTCTAGGACCATTCCATTGACAGGTAAATGTCGTAGGTTAATGATGGTCAGTCTCAAGGTCAAACTCTCGTCCAAGGAGGTAGTAGCGTAAATTGTCAAGGGCCCACTTGATGGTGAGACACTCTTTTTCTATTGCAGAGTATCGGGTTTCCCTGGGTAACAGCTTGCGGCTAAGGAAGATGACTGGATTCTCCTCTCCTGCACTTCCCTGAGCAAGGACTGCCCCAATCCCTGTCGCAGAAGCATCCACCTGCATCAGAAATCGCTGGAAGAAGTTTGGACTTTGCAGGACTGGGTTAGAACACATCTTTTCTTTCAGCGTATTGAATGCGGTTTCTCAGTCTCCAGTCCACAGAATGGGATTGTTTACCATCTTGCTCAATAAGTTAGTTAGGGGTACTGCAATGGAGGCAAAATTTGGTATAAACCTCATGTACCAGCCTACCAACCCTAAGAAAGACCTCACATCCTTCTTTGACTTGGGTCTTGGGCTCCGCACGACTGCCTCCACCTTATCCACTTGCGGTCGCAGCTAGCTGTTACCCAGATAGTATCCAAGGTAACTGGCTTCTTGTCGTGCCCTCTCACATTTGGCAACGTTTAATGTCAACCCTGCCGCTTGGACCTTTTCTAAGGTCTGCTGCACGTGTTGCAGGTGTTCTGACCAAGAATTGCTGTGGATTACAACATCATCAAGGTACGTGGCAGACCATTCCTCACAACCCTGGAGGACTTGATCCATCAATCTCTGGAAGGTGGCAGGTGCCCCATGCAGGCCAAAAGGAAGTACCGTAAATTGGTATAGGCCCAGCGGAGTTCAGAGCGCTGTGTCTGGTCTGGAAGCTGGACCGAGGGGCACCTGCCAGTAACCCTTACACAGATCCAGGGTGGTGATGAATTTGGCTTGTCCAATCAGTCATCCACCCATGGCATCGGGTAAGCATCAAACCTTGATTGTGCATTCAGCTTACGGAAGTCGATCCAGACACGAAGTGTCCCATCCTTTTTCGGGACGATGACCAAGGGACTGCTCCATTCACTTGTAGAGGGCTCTATTACTCCCAGTTCCTTCATCATCTTGATCTTCTCCCTTAGAGGTTCCACCAGCCTCTCAGGAACCCGGTAGGGCCACTGTCTCATTGGTGTTGGGTCGGTCAAGTGTATGGTATGCTGAGTCAACTCAGTCCACCCAGGCCTCTGGTGGAACAAAGCAGGGAATTGATTCAAGAGGCGTTGCAGTTCCTTTCTTCCAGCGTCACCTAGGTGATCCAGGTTCACCATTGACGACTGTCTCTGCGCTCTTGCCTCCGAACCTTCATCCTCCACATCCTCCACCTTCCGTACCAGAAGTGACATTTCGATTGCCTTACCGGGTGGTTCCTTCCACCCTTTCAGTAGGTTAACATGGTAAGTCTGTTTGGCTTTCCCTTTATCAGGGTGGTGGACCTCACATAGGTAACTGGTCCCATCTTCCTGACCACCGTATATGGTCCTTGCCACTTGGCCAGCAGTTTGTTTGATGATAATGGTAACAGGAGCAATACCTTCTGCCCTGACTGGAACTGTTGCAGTCTTGCCTGTTGGTCATACCATCGCTTCTGAGCTTGTTGTGCCTCTTGCAGGTTTTCCCTTGCCTGTTCCCGATACTGCTCGAGCCAGTCCCTCATCTCCAGCACACACTGTACTATGCCTTTCTCCTAAGTTCTGGAGACAGGGTCCTCCCAGCTCTTTCTAAGCAGGTCCAGCAGTCCTTGTACCTGCCAGCTATAAAAGAGTTTGTATGGCGAGAAACCGGTTGAGGCCTGAGGTACTTCCCTATAAGCGAAGAGCACAAACCGTAGCCATTTGTCCCAATCACGCCCTGTGTCTGCAACGAACTTCTGTAGCATGTTCTTCAGGGTTTGATTGAACCTCTCCACCAGGCCATCTGTCTGTGGGTGGTAAGGACTCGTCCTGATGGTGGTGATTCCCAGCTGACAATTTAATTGTCCCATTAGCCGCAAGATGAAGTTGGTTCCCTGGTTCCTCTGGTATGCCTACTGTAAGAATTACAGAACCTCAGACACTTTGAACTTCTGAGATGGACAACACCAACACAGTGTATTAACATACAGACATCTGTCTCCACATCCCACAGAGAGAAAATGCGGGAAAACGCCTCTCACATATGCATCAGTTCCTGTTCATCCTCTTCCTTCCCCTCACCCATCCTTCCCTCCACTCTGCTCAAAATGGTCAATAGTAGATTGTAATGTTCTACATGAATGCAAGTGATATTTACAGTCATGTTTGGTATCATTTGAATTGTCTCAGGGCGTCTGGTACAATGGGCTCATTCTTACAAGAAGTAAACTAAAAGGTAATACAGATCCTAAGAGTTTAGAGATATTTTGCACACTGTAGAGGGCAGGTCAGTTTCCAGCGGTTTCTATGCAAAATTACCTTTTGTCCCAAAAGGTGTTAACTCGTCAATGCAAATTCCAATCGTTAGCTCCTGTCTCCATCTCGGGGGATGTTGGTCATGGTCTGGGGTACTTAAGGAAATGTTGCAAAAGGATTGGGGCATTTTCTGTAGCCAGAAGCCCGTAGTGTGGTGTGTCTCTATACTCTATACTCACACTATGTATTTCTATAAAGTCAGGTATGCATCTTTTACTCATAGATTTATCTTCGAGTAAAGAATAATTCAATGTTTTTGTATTGATATGATTTGATATCTCTGAATTGGCTATGTAATTGACATAACACATATTTACCTGACTGATAATAAATTGTTACATTTGATCTTATTCTGTTTCACTCTGTAATTATTGACTCTAGTAGAATACGTTGTATCCTTATTACCGACATGAGCACCTGAATGAACGAATAGATATAAAGTAAAGAGTCACTAGAATAATCAAATATCAGAAGAATACTAATTAGAAATAGACAAACAACCAATTTGCATTTCAACCTAAATTCGAGGTTATAATAAAATGGAGTCAGATTAGTTAATAAAAATGGAGTCAGATTTGAAGTTAACCTAGATTTAATAACTTTGCGCGCTGAAAAGACCTAACACGCAGGAAACCTTCACCCACGATTGGATATCATCCTTGGACCAAATTCATGGGCCTTACACTACTCTGGAGAAGAGCTGGACAAGGGCAAGAATGATTTTGGGCGTGGTGATGGTCGAAGTGGGAAGGCTTCTGGATATCTTGTAGCGTAATCACTGACCACCAGGATGTACCGATGTCCCACACTACTTTTCTCCAAAGGCCCCACGATGTCCATAGCGATGCGTCTGAAAGGAGCAGAGGTGACAGGGAGAGGTTGCAAGGGAGCTCTGCCCCACTGGGACACAACACTGGTCTTTTGACAAATGGTGCATATGGTACAATATGTCTGTACATCAGAATATAGTGTGGGCCAGTGAAAGCATGAGTGAATGTGTGCATAAGTTTTTTGCTGGCCGAGGTGACCAGCCCAGGGGACAGTGTGTGCTAAATGTAAGACAACATGGCGACAACAAGTTGGAACAATCAAACGTGTCACATCATTTGCCTGCAAATACAACACTCCCTTTAATCACCACATACATTTCCTTGCACAGATTGAACACATTATCACGCTCAGCCTTCTCAAACAGTGGTTTTAAAGACTCATCCTCTCTTTGCAGTTTTGAGATATTCTCTGGGATCCTCCAGCCACTAGCATCAAGACCTTCCACAGATGTCTCAGAGGCTGGAGTACCCAGGTACTTCTCTACCCGCCGCTGTTGGCGTGACTTTCTAGGGCCCTTGGTCCCGTCTTGCAACAGACTACTGTCTAAGTCTGGCAATGGCTGCAGACCTGCTTTGGCTTGTGCCCGAGTGACCATAGGACATGACATATTTACAGTGGCAGAAACAGTCTCAGAGTCTTTGGTGATTTGTAACAATTCACAGAGTATTGGCAAATCCCGTCCCAAAATCATGTCTGCTGGTAGGTTTTCAACAATGGCAACATTCAACAAATACAATTGATCTTGTACACCCACAATCACTTCAGCTCGGGTATACTGCTTAATGTCCCCATGCACACACTGAACAGAAGTGGTGTTCACATAACTGACATTTGACACAAAACATGGTTTCAGTAACAAGAGAGAACTTCCAGTGTCCAAAAAAGCTTGCAAAGAATGTCCATTAACAGTTACAGTACACACAGTTTGACTTTCCCCTACAGAGTCTTTTGCACTGCCTTCCTCTCTGGGAACATAACAGAATCCAGTCAGTTTTGCTTTGCACACAGGACACACTGATGCTTTGTGCCCTGGCTGTTGGTAATAAAAGCAAATTATTCCTTTGTCTACTTTTGACTTTATCCCCGGTCCACTCTCTGTCTGTTCTACGTGACCCCTCTCAGTCACAACACAGTCCCCTCTCAGTTATCTGAAACAGAGTGTCCAGTACCTCTAAATGGTTGAGTGCGTGGACCTCCACTGTGAGCATTTAGGTACTGTTGAGCCAGCTTTGCTGCCACCAGTCCTGTCATTGGCTCATGCTCTCGCACCCAGATGGGGGTATCATATGGGAGCACACGAAGAAGCTGCTCAAGAATGACAGTCTCACCGATCTCCTCCTTAGAGTGTTCCTCAGGTCGTACCCAGTGATACAGATTCCTTAAGCAATTGGAAGATCTCTGTCGGTGATTCCCCGCCTGGAACATTGGTTGCTCGGAAGCGCTGGCGGTAAGTTTCCAGTGAGATGTTAAACTTCTCTAGCAGTGTTTCCTTTAGATCAGCATACACCTCAGCTTGCTCCTCGTCCATCGCTAGGTATGCCTCCAGTGCCTGCCCTGTCAGTAACGGAAAAAGTCGGTAGCTCCATTCCACCTCAGGCCACTTCCAGGTCCTGGCCAGACATTCAAACCATCAAAGATAGCTTTCAATGTCTTCCCCCTGCTGGAAGACCGGCATCTTTAGTTTGGAGCGTTGCTGACTCGGAGCAGGAACCGTTTGGGAGTCTGGGTCACGTGCTGGCATGGCTCGTGTGGATACTCTCTGTGCTGCTGGTGTTGGTAGCTCCATCTGTAAGCTGTCCATGTCGATTGAGGTTTCTGCCGGCCGGATAGACTGCACGATGGTTTCCTGTAGACCTCGGAGCTCCCGCAGATATCTCTCCTCCCTCTGTTCTTGTGCGTCAAGAAACTTGCGGATCAGGGTCACCATTCCTTTGCCAGATGTAGCGCCTGGATTGATGGGCTTGGACTGTGCTGGACTGTGCTTTGATGAGGCCTCCGGAAGACTTGCAGCTACCTCCTCATCCTCCGTAGTCTCCACTGAATCTCAAGCCACATCCTCCTCAGTCTCCGCCTTCACCTGGGACCGTAAACCCGTCCTGGGTTTCCTGCCTTTTGGCACCGTCTTGCGGGTAGCCATTCCACCGCTGCCACCAACTGTGATAAAGCGAGCACCACCAGCTTGCTTGGGGGATGTAACAAGTGTCCGTAAAGATGTTAAAAAATGATGGCTCACCCGCAACAGCACTTTCATGTATTGTGTAATTTATTTACAGTGACAAAAATGCACAGTGCACAGTGAAGTATTTACAAGTGCATAATAAATTAAAAACCCAAAAGTAACAAAGAAACAACAAAAGGGAAAAATAAGACAGGAAAAATCCAATATCTATACCGATAACACGTATCCACAATATAAAGGTTAGGAGGGAGGGGTTCGCTTGAGGCACTGCTGTTGCACTCTCGCTACGACTTGGTAAACAAGCCCTATGTTCTTCTTGTGAGATTTGCGGCAGTTTAGACGCTTCAAATGCGTATTACTGCCCCAAGCTCTATGTTACAGTCAGGTCCCCCCCTTTTATAAGACAGGCTCCTCCCCATTCTAGGACCATTCCATTGACAAGTAAATGTCGTAGGTTAAAACTCAAGTACTTCATATACTTTCCATAATTATGCCCCATCATTCAACAACAACTCATACTTCCCACATATAATTCATAAACAAAATAATCTTCATCCATTAATCCATTTAACACTTAATTTCGACATATTGACATACACAAACCCCTCTATTAATGACAAACAATGGTTCGCCGACCTCCGCATGCTCTGCGCCGGCCCGGCACAGTCAGTGACGTCATAACTGCCCGTCCTCTGTTCGCTCTGTTTGGCCTGCGCAGCATCTCAACCAGGGAGGCCGACTAACATACCCTCACGCCAAACAACAACATGACAAAGACGAAACATCAAACAAAGTGCGGTGTGTATGAGTGACATGCTCGGGAATGCATAAACTGACGGGAAGGGGGAAAAATGTTCAACATGTCCATGTGCCGTCGGATCGCGTGTGCACCCGCTTCTCCGACAGCCGAAACGGCAGAAAGGGATGGAATAAGGGGTGTGTGTGTGTGTGTGTGTGTGTGTGTGTGTGTGTGTGTGTGTGTGTGTGTGTGTGTGTGTGCGCGCGCCTATGCCGCTTCCCCAGCGGTGACAATTATGTTGCCTTTGTCACAGTCACTCACATTCTAGTTAGCCACAAATGTAAACCTGATTTTAGATATTATTTAAATTAGATTAATAACTCCAGCTACTTGTAGGTCTACAGTCCTGTATATTTCACACTAAATTGTGATGCAGCCTGAATCATAATCACACCATGTTCATTTGTTGGCTGGAGGAGAACTGTTCCCTAAACTATACTTTCTCCCAAGGTTTTTTTTTTTTCTCCATTCTGTCACCTGATGGAGTTTGGGTTCCTTGCCAATGTCGACTTTTGGCTCGCTTATTTGGGGACACATAATCTTCAGCAATATTATTGGTCTGACTCCACAGACACTGGATGAGGACTGAACTGAGCTAGATGATGACACCACTGTTTTCTGCACAACTGCTATGTCGGTGCACTGGAATTATTTTATATTTGATGATTTTTAACACTGATCGGTCAACACTGATTTCAACTGAACAATGATACTTTTTACTGTTTAGAGCTGCTTCACAGCAGAAGTAAATTTTGTTTGCATCATTATTTTTCTTTTTATCACTGTAAAGTAGTTAAAATATATCTGACAATATTTAGTACTGGATATACACAAAAATAGAATAAATCAGGATTTATTTTTTTCACAGCACTGTACACCAGCATTTATGTTTAGTGTGACATTAATGTGTGGAAATGGACTTTTTTTTAGTGTGTGATTGCTATTTTCAGGAAAATGCACTGGTAACAAAAAAAAAAAAAAAGACGATTATGGCTGTGGTGAAACAAGCACTCAAATAATGGTGAGGAGTAATCTACTTTATTTGTTTTATCTTTTATTAACTATTATCTTTATAGTTTATAATACATAATAGCTGCTATTGTATTTCAGGAACTGAGACCTGGGAGTGCTGGAGAAAGTCCTGTCTCCTCAGCCATGTAAGAGATCTTCAGACATGAAGAGATTGAGGAGATAAATGAAGTCAAAGCGCTAAAAGAATATTTACAATATTAGTGCCAATTCAGCATGAAAACACAGAGAGCTGAGAGAATGGAAAGGTAAAGAAATCTATATCAGCAATTTTTCTCAATGCTAAACCTCAGCTCTGAACAGTTTGCTTGAGGACTCTTTGATTCTCTCTGATTGACTGGAAGGTGTGCATTAAAACAATGAATGCCTTAGATAATTAAACAGTTCATCACCATTTTAAATCAATGCACTGCTTTTACTGTAGTGCACACATACAGGCAGAACGCTAGATCTAAAGACCTGAAACCAAACAAACTAATGAAAATTAACTTGGTTTTACCCTTCCAGTCAAATTGTTCTCCACAAACATTAAAGGACTAGTTCACCCAAAAATGGAAATTTTTTCATTAATTACTCATTAATTACTCATCCTCATGTCGTTCCAAACCCGTAAGACCTTTGTTCATCTTCAAAACACAAAATTAAGATATTTGATGAAATCTGAGAACTTTCTGACCCCTCTCTATAGGCAGCAATGCAACTTACACATTTAAATTCCAGAACAATAGGAAAGACATTGTGAAAGTAATCTATGCAACTCCAGTGACTTAACCTCAATGTTGTCTTCTGTCGCATGAACAACACTTATCCGTTGTGATGCTCTTGTGAATGCACATTACAGATCAATATTTTTTGTAAATAAGTGGTAAATTTTTTTTTTTTTTTTTGGACGCAAACACTCGCTTCATAAAATTGAGTTAAAACAACTGGAGTCACCTGAAGTACTTTAACGATGTCTTTCCTACCATTCTGGAACTTCAATGTTGTTTTGCTGTCTATGTAGGGTCAGAAAGCTCTCTTTGTCTTTGTGTTCCAAAGAGGAATGAAGGTCTTACAGGTGTGAAACGACACAAGGGTGACTAATTAATGACAGAATTTTCATTTTTGGGTGAACCAACCTTTTAACTTCTGTTACCTGGAGTGTTCAAAGTCATTCTTAATGCTGACCAATATGCCATAAGAAATGAACTGAGTAGTATGACTACTTTTCACAAACACTTGGTGACATCACAATTCAAGATTTATTTTAAGCATACTAAATATGCCTGTGGTGAAAAGTGTAATTAAAACTTGAGAATTGAGTTTTTGTTTTTCCAGACTACATCCAAAGTAGTGTTTCCACATCTGAGATGAAGGCAGTCATAAGAACCAAGCAGAACAATGAGGATAAGCTCTTCAAAAAGTGAAACCCGCTTGAATAATGCGGCAACAAATGTGCATGATTTGTAAATAAACACTAAGTACATTTAGTGTAACTCTCAGCCTGTTATTTTAAGTTCAAAGAAAAGTAAAATTATTTGTTGCATTGCTGTTTGAGACATTCGCTGTTTTGTACCTTAATTCATTATATTGCAGTTGTGTGCAAATAAAACTTATTCTGAATGTTCTTGTTGCATTTCAGTGTTATTGTACAGCATTTTATTATTGCACTTTTGTTGTATTATATTGCACTACTACTACAGCTTTATTGCAGTAATACTGCAGTTGTATTTCAATAGTACATCAGATGAGTTGCAGTAAAACAGCAATAGTGCAGTTTTCGTGTCCAAAAACTGAATTTTTTTTCTACATGTAACAAACTGCAGTAATTTTTTGTAAGGGTAGACGCCTTCGAGTTATGGTGTTGGAGAATGCTCTTCATGGACAGGAAGGGTTTCCAATAGAGAGATTCTGAAGCATATTAAACCAGATACGTCACTTGAAGACAAAATTTAAAAAAAAAAAAAAAAAAACACATATTGGCTCGATATCATTGGAAGTGACAGACTTAGGAATTGAACAGCTGAAAAAGTAGAAGATCGGAAAGCATGGTGAGAGTTGGCCTATTGGATTGCCAAGAGTCAGATACGACTGAATGGCTACACTCACAAAACTAGTCATACGTAGCACAGTTATATTGATTGAGAGCCAACAATACATTGTTATGGAAGGAGACTCGCACAGAAGATTAGAATGCAGGTGGAATTTATTAACAGCAACAGAGGTAAGTGGCAGGGGAATAGAATGTTTAATGCAGAGGTTCCACAATACTGGTGAGGAGACGATCAGAGTCTTTTGCTTACTGGAGATCGTGGTAACAATGGAGGAAAGCACACACCTTGATGGAGCAATCCAGGGAGACACACTGGAGACTTGGGAGTAGACGTACACTGGAGAGAAGCACAGGAGGTAAGAACACACAGCAGGCGGTAACTACATCAAAGTACAACTTGAGTAGTATAGAGAGTCCTCTTCATAAGAACAAACAAGACCAGACACTGGAGTGGTGTGAGGTGTGTGCTTATGTAGCAGTCTTGATGAGGGTGCTCATGAGGTGCAGGTGTGATCAATCAGAAATCAGGTGACGGTGTGCACTGTGATTGGGAAGTGAGTGAGCTTGACCGATCTGTGACAATTGTATGGGTCAAAATGATTGATTCTTTCTTTTGATTAGTAATATGCATTGCTAAGAACTTAATTTGGAAAACTTTAAAGGTGATTTTCTCAATATTTTTTTTTTTTTTTTTTGCACTCTCAGATTCCAGATATTTAAATAGTTGTATCTTGGCCAAATATTGTCCTATCCTAACAAACCATATGGAAAGCTTATGTACAATTCATGTACGAATCATCTGGAAAAAAAATTGACCCTTATGACTGGTTTTGTGGTCCAGGGTAACTTAAACATATATGTGTGTATTTGCATAATACATATACACAGTACACACACATATATTATGTACACAGAACATTTATTTTGCAATTTTAGATGTGATTAATCGCAATTAATCGTTGCATAGCACTATTTTAAATATAAAAAAGGTAATATTTTGATTGCCACATTGAAAATAAAGCTTCACATTATATAAATTGCAATGTTTCTTAGCAACCATAAACAACCAATAGTTGCAACATGTCAAAAACTAAATCGCCCCCATGATCAGCAAACCTTCCTACACTTGAAGCGCTTCATCTGTGACAGTTTACAGAATAGATTATAGTTATACATAAAGCAGTATAAACGGTATAGCAGAATCTCATTTGGGTCACAAAAAAATTGCTTGAGGGCTGCTTTCAGGAAAATAAAAAAAAATGTCCAGCTCGTTCCCCAAGGATAAAATTGCTTCTTTTGATTTTTGTAAGAAAAAAAATGGATTCAGTGGATGTTTGCATAGAAACTCTCTTCCATCTCTCCTCAACCTCCTACATCCTTTGCAGATCCTGAACTCCACTTCTAAAGAGTGTTATGAAGATAACTCATGCCTAACATGAAGAGGAAGATCAACATGGGAAAGATGAAGATGGTTAGTCCAACTCCTGCTGGCTCAAATGTCAAGATTTTACACCCTCTTCAAGGTCTATATCGAAGGATCACAATTCAAAGAGAATCCACTGGCTATTAGTAACCAGTGTGAAGAGAACTGCCTGCTTCTGATACACAGAAATAGAAAACAAGTAAATACTGAAAAAATAATGAAGTAGTATACTGCGTAAAGACTGGTGAGTAAAGCTAGAAACACTTACATTTAACAATAAATGATACACTATGTAAAATCAAGCTAATCCCAATTACTAGGATGCACAGTCTACATTGTTTTCGACGAACAAAAACAATGCAGGACAGCAAAACACTAAGGTCCAATCCCAAGGTTTGATTTTCAGGGAATGCATGAACTCAAATAGTTTTAAGTTTTAAAGACCTGAAGGCACAGTTCTCCTCTGAGACTGTTAAAGTCCTGTTATGTCAGGCCCGATATATCCACCTTTTCCTCTCTCTTGTTGTTTTATTTTAGAAGTGTAAGGTATAAGCAGCTGTGAGGAGAGATGAGTAATTGAGGACAGGGTCAAATGAAATTAACTTGAAGCAAATTTGAAGCATCCTGATTCATCCCCAATATGAGACACAATGTGACCTCAGTCCAACAGAGCGCAGAACCTCACCGTCACCAGATACAGAACTGTTACATCATCATAAACACACATGCTAACACACTTACAAACACATAGTACTCACACATGCGTGCAATCCACATGCCATATCATATGTAAATCAAAAATGGGTTCACTAGGTCTAACTGCTTTTTAGAATATCCACATGCCACGCAGTTTAAAGGTTTTCATGTTTTCCGGTTTGAATTTTAACACTCAGGCATTTACATAAGTCACGTCCCGCTTTGCGGCCTTTGACCTGAAACAGCCAGAAAGCACTTAGCAACTCACCTCCATGACTCACTCTCAAGTAATTAGCAACTGTGATTCAGTTAGTGAAGTAAGAACTAGTTTCCATGCAGAAAACAAGATGGAGAATGTACTGGCGCTCCAGGCTCGTTTCACCGCCAAGACATTAGGAATCATTTGCACATGAAATATCAAGCCTCTTTAATTTCTGTGTTTTTCAACTAAAACATTTGCTGTCATCTTTGACTTGACATTTTTAATTTAAAACAAGTGCTCTGGGTTTAAAAAACTCTTGAACTGAGACTTGTGCTTTGGAGTGAAGCAGTAGTGTGTCATTTATGAGTCACTATTGCGTAAACAAACAAAAAATATTTCAAATCAGGTTTCCCAAACAGACCTCCCAAACCTGCCACTGGTTGAACAAAAGGTTAGCCCCACCTCCAAACTCCTGCCATTGGTTGAACCACTGTTGCCGTGGGCTGGTAGGGATGATGAAAATACAAGAAAACAAAGCAATGTTTTGGAAGGGTTTGCATTTAACATTAGCATTAGCATCCAGAGAACTGTAACATTGTGTTTATTCTAAGTGGCCGTTACAGTTTTGTCGTCTTCTGCTTAAATTATTTGAGCTCTTCAGTCAGGTGGATTCTGATTCTGATCAGCTGGGAAAAAAATTAAAATTCTCACTGCTCACTGCTGACAGCAGACTTCCCTATTCTCATAGAATCAGACCAATAATTAAACTTTTATAGCTATATGCCAATAATTATTTTCATTTTATGACTGATAATAAATGGCTGATACTAAAATGTTCCATTTTCTCTAAAAACTAAAGTCAATCAGTTTAATGCTACAAAAATGAAATGAAATTAAATAAAAAAATAAAACAACAACAAAACAGAACAAGTTAGCAACTGCATAACAAATTGCTAAAAGCCACTCAGAACACCCTAGCAAACGTATAGCAACATGCTAAAAGCTAATTAGAACACCCCAGCAAATGTATAGCAGCATAAAAGCTAATCAGAACACATAGACAGCTATAGCAACAGTTTTACCATTTATTCATTCATTCATACATACATAACAGCTAATATTAGTTATTTGTAAATGTATTTCAGTTTGTAAACAGTGCTATTCTCTGGGATGAGTTCTACTGTTGAAAGGTAGCTGATAAAGCATTAAATATGACAACAAATCTCTTTCACTGCAAATGAGGCCTGGTGAATACAGCCTGCCCTTGAACCTCAATAAGAATATTCATGTAAATTTGTGATTAAATAATAGATGCACCCATCAAAAAAGGGATGTACGAAATAAGAGGAGAAATACAAAAAGAACACTCAGCTGCAATTGATTCTAATAGCAGATAGTACAGAGCAAATAATCATGTGCAAATTAGCTTGCACTAATAGTGATTAATTACACCACATTGTCATTTGCCATTGCATTGCAGACGCCTGATAAACCCGTCTCATGTCCTCTTTGTTTAATTCATCTCTCCAGGTGTGGGAGTATCTGTACCAGCGTTTCAGTGAGTCATTACCACTCACACTTGGGTTAATACTGATCTGACATCAGCTGAGTGTGCCAAGACGAATGGCCCATCAAAGGAGACTCTCAGTGGAGGTCCCACATCCTCTCTCTCTGTTATGACAGCGGGATGCCTCGTATTCTCCAGCGACAGATCTGTTAGAAAGGCTTGACATTGGTTCACACCCCCACAGTCCTGCGCTCAGGTACGGCCTATCGAGACGAGTTGAGTCACGGATCAGTTTTGTTGGGTATTAGCCATGTTGCTGTCTCAAAGGCGGGTGGTGAAGTCACCAGGCTTACACACTCATCTCCAGCGAGGGATTTGTATGACGGCAGATTTACGTGCGGTACATTTGTTAAATTTATGGGTCTGAAGCCCATAGACAAACACTTTTATTGTTTTGGGCTTCTCTAGAGAACTCCAGCTGTCTCTCAGTAAGGAAATTAGTCATTACTCATTAGTCACGGATTGGCTCCCACAACACACGCTGCTGAAAGAGGCTGTTTGCAGTTGAATATGGAGCTTGTTTGCGTTGCTCTTTGGGATGTTGGATGTTTACTGAGACAGCCATGCCAAACACTTATCCAGAAGAAGAGTGTTATTCCCACTTGGGACTGAGATGGTATATTCTGCAAATATACCAGCACATGACTATTGCAAACACAACAGGGGCTTGTGATGGGTTTGGGTTATTTTAGACCCATATAAATTCATACGTTAGGTTAATTTGATTTAATTTGGTTTTCAGGTTAAATGCAAAAAGAGTATACTTTTGCAAATGTTGGGGTCAATTAGATTTTTTATTATTTTTGGAATAAGTCTATTTTATGTTCACCAAGGCTGCAGTTATTTGTAAAAAATATATTTGTGCTGTCAAACGATTAATCATGATTAATCACATCCAAAATAAGAGTTTTTGTTTACATAATATATGTGTGTGTACTGTGTATATTTATTGTGCATATATAAATAAACACACATACAGTATATATTTTGAAAATATTTACATGTATATATTTATATTCATATAATTTATATTATATATAAATATATTTAATATTTGAACACAACATATTTTTCTTAAATATATGAGTGCATATGTGTGTATTTATATATACATAATACATAATAAACATACACAACACACATACATATATTATGTAAACAACTTTTATTTTGGATGTGATTAACTGCAATTCATCCTTTGACAGCACTAATATTTTTTTACAATTTAAAATAATAGTTTTCTATTTGACTATATTTTAAAATGTAATTAATTACTGTGGTGGCTATAAGCAGATTTTCAGAAATCATTCTAATATGCTGATTTGATGGTCAAGACATATTTTTTTATCATCTTTATTCAACAGAACAGCATTTATTTGATATAGAAATCTTCTTAAAATCTCCCATCTAAAGAATCTTAAAGTCTCTCTTCAAGGAAGAATCTCCACAGTTAAGATGAATTTGTTACCTCAGTTTAACTTTCTTGTCTCTGAGCTACCACTTTTTGTCCCTCCACGTTACTTTAAGGAGATCAACTCCATACTTTCTCAATTTATCTGGAATGATAAATGCCCCAGAATCAAACTTACCACAATACAACATCATATACACGCAGGAGGACTGGATGTACCAAATTTTGGATTGTATTATTGGTCGTTCCAACTTAAGGCTCTTTATAACTGGGTTGATACTCAATCAAAAGTTTCATGGAGAGTGATTGAAGCTGACAAGGTTAAACCAAGTAGACTCCAAGATATTTTATTTACTGGCACAGGGAAAAAAGGTGATAATTATAAATTTGGTCCGGTTGTGGCTAATTCTATTCAAATCTGGAAAACGGTTGAACATCTGATAGGAGGACCCTTCAAATTTTGTAACAATACACCTTCATGGCACAATTTTAATTTTGTATGCAGAAATCATCCATTTGTCCAACCCTCTTGGTCTTCTTTAGGCGTAAACACTTGCGGTGATATATATGATAACCAGGGCCTCTGTCTATTTTGTCTTTCTTCAATTACGTTCCTTGGGCATCACCCATCTCCTCCCCTCCTATGCGGGACTGGATTGCACCATCGTCTGGTTGGTCATCTGTTTCCTTAATATATAATATAATTATGGATTGCATTACAAAACCTCTTTCATTACAAAACCTATTTGGAATCTGGAATTATCTGACCTTAATTTATCTGTCGACTGGGAGAGAATGTGGTCTAACCTCAGCTTAACATCTAAAAACTTGTCTTATTCATCATCGTCTTATTCACTTCAAAGTCATTCATAGAGCATACATAACTCCTTACAAAAGATTCAAAATGAAACTACAACCAAATTTTAACTGCCATATATGTAATACTGCATCATCAGGTACTTTTCTTCATATGTTTTGAGAGTGTCCTATCGTCATTAATCTATGGACACATGTAAACCTGGTTTTATCCTCCTTACTACAAATCGATTGCATTGCTAACCCAAGTTTTTGTCTGGTCTCTGTATAAGCTTAATACAAAAGAGAATGTTGTTTGCTGGTTTTACGGCTGCGAAGAAGACAATAATACAGAACTGCTTTACTCCGCACATGTGTGGAAAAACATATTGGATCCATAGCCTCCTGCAAATAGTGACTTGTGAATGTACAACAGCGCGAATTAATTGGGCCAAGCCTTCTACTGTTGATGCTTGGCAGGGTTTTTTCTTTAACATACTCAATTATATAAAGGAATGACTTGGTTTTTTTTTATTGTCTTCATCCTCTCTCTCTCCTTTTTGACTGGATGTTTAAAGTATTGATTATATGACTGTTGTTTTGTTTTGAATGGATGTTATGTTATGATGCTGTGTATTAAAATAAATAAAAAGTTGATAGCAAAAAAACAAAAACAAAATCTCCCATCTGTCTTTATCTATATCAAAAATACTTCTTAGGCAGCATCATCCTTTACAGAGAATACAGTCCCATAATGCTTTGCAAATAAATCCAGATGACAGATGAGTGAAATGTTTATTCAGTATTAAATTGTATTATCATATAAAATAATTTAGAAAACAGCCTACTTTTACACAAAAGTTTGTTCTATGTTCTTTTTTTTTCAGCTTATTTGAATATTATATATTGCTCTATATTAAAATTTACATTTATAATTAGTCTTTTTAGGGCGTTTTCGATCAAAAGCATGAGAAACATGACAAGCAATTTATCATATATGAGGCAATAATAATAGAAGCACTGCAATGTCAAGTTTTAGGAATAACAACAGCAGTACAGAAGCTGTAGCTGAAGTTAAAATGCAGAAATCAGTTGTGAGTCAAGTCTCCCCTGTGTTTTGGCTGCAGAGCTCTGTTTGTATGACGCACTATATATAGAGCGTTTCAAAACCGTCACTTGTGTTTTTGATTTCTTTTACCATGTTGCCTTAGTAGGCAGCATGCAGCTTCCTAGGTTTAAAACAGAAGTAAAAGCACACATCTTTGCGAATTTCTCGCTCTTTTTCTATTTTGTCCCTCACTCACTCAGAGCCACAGACAGCGTACAAATAAATGCTGCTCGGGCTACAGGCACCTGTCGTTCTTGATGCTAATTGACATCTTTGTGATGGCAGGAGCCCCTGTCTGCGTGCGTCTCTGTCAGAATACGGCTAATAGCTTCTGGCACTCTGCTACAGTAAGTGGTCGTGAGATTTGATCAGGATGAAGCAGCCTCAGAGCCTTGCTTTACCTCCTGGGTGTCCCTGTAGCACGGCTGCTCTGAGAGAAGAAATAAATCCCTGGAAAAGAAGGATTCTGAGGGGACGGCATCCTGTGGAGGATCGGTAAACAATTACTTGAAGCTTGCAGGGGATATTGGCATATTAGTCAGTGAAGAGTGCTGTGAAATACCCAAGATAACATGTCAGAATATTACAAAATCATAGCTAACATCACTTTCTCCAGCTTTAAAATTAAAATTTTGTCTTGTTTTATTTACCCGCATGTCGTTCCAATCCTGTATGACTAGTTTTGACTGGGTGTGAGACCAACATTTAAAAATTAAAACTCCTGCCAAATAGTGTTTGTGTCTTTGACTATCTTTGCAATATTGACTACATTGCATGATTATTGTAAGTAAAAATGTCCATAATACTGTTTCCCAAATCACACATTCATGCATCTGAATTCATCCACCCACCCCAATGTTGCTGTCAAATTCAAATGAAATTATTCTTTGTTTATTTAAAAATATATACCATATATATATAATGTAAATATTAAATTATATATATATATATATATATTAGAATTGTATCATAATTATTATTATTACATAAGTGTATAATAATATTTTTAAATATATATATATATATATATATAATTTTATAGTTTACAAATAAATAAACAAATGATGATGATGATAATATAGAATAAAATAACACTTGTTTATATTAGTAGTAGTAGTAGTAGTAAAAATAACTTCTCTTCTTCTTCGTCGTCTTCTTATTAAACTAAGAATGGTAATAAAAAGGTTTTTTTGAAAAACGTTTTTAGCAAAAATTAAGGTAGCATAAGACCCAGTAACACAAATTCCTCCAACTTTGCAACAACAAAAACAAACCATCTCAAGGTCTCGCAATATGTAAGGACACTGTGTCACTGCACTTTTAAATTAATCACAAACTGGTTTGCTTTAAAGCACTCAGTAGATTAGGCATGTCCTACTGCAGCTGGGAACCAATTTAAAGCCTGATTAATTACATGATATACACTAAATCTTTGAAGCACAATTCTGGAACCTGTACGTGCCCCTCGACTTTTAACCCACGTGCCTTTACAGAGCTAAATCGTGGATGACACAATCCTTAGAAGGGCATCTTTCTCCAAGCCTCAGAGCCCGTTTATGTAAGCCAGCATAGCCTGGAACATCTAGGCCCAGTATCAGTCATTAGATTAATGAGCACATCCCTGGAGATCCTTCATGCAAAACAAAGATGTCACAACAGGCTGTTCTTCATGACGAGATCTGTTCGTCCCCAAGCAGTGACATGGTGTAAGGGCTCCTTACACATTTGCACACACTCCTGCACATTTGCTCCTCCATAATGGACAAATCATCTCTTTTCGGTTACGTTATGCCCTGGAATGGCCAATGTGCACTACTGATGCAAGAAAGTTGGAGATCTTTTTTCTCAAAAGTAAACAGCTTGAAAGTCAATTATTAAAGCAACCAGCACGATCCGAGTCACCTTGACCACACAGTGTGAGATGGAAGGTTAAAACACCAGCAGAAATTACAGTTTTGGAGGAAAATCAATGATATAGTCTGAGATTAAAACAATCTCCTGTGGACAAGACACCAACCCTCTATTCAATGTAAACAAAAGTCAAGAACGTTTTACTTGCACACCACAGACGTGTTCAGACTAGTGGACGTCAGAGTCTGACGTTAACTTTCAATTACAGATAGTACGAGGGAAACAATGCTTAGACCTTCAAAGGTAGCATTACACATCTGGAGGGAGGTTCAATTTAATCTCCAAAGCAAGCTGGAAGCAGCGTCAGGGGTTTAATTAAGAATGAAATTTCATTTCCAAACTTCTCTTGAATGAACGAAGACCAACTCATTATTAAAGGCTGCATATAAACAAGCCAATTACACAGAGAGTGAGGCGTGAAAAACATAATAGCCTATGAAATCGTGTTTTAATGCAATTTCAATTTCATACACTTAAAATGGAAGGAGCATTCGCCCGTCGGACAGAAGATGAAACAATGGTTAGAGGTGTCGATGACATTAAACGTGCATGGGTTTGGGGATGGCACGAGACTGAGAGAAGTCCGGGCGTTTAATGAAGCACTCATTAAAGCATATTCACGCCACGGTACCAGAGCGCCTGGAGGAAGGAAGAATGAGAGAATGAAATGCAGAAAAAGGCATGTTAGCAGAAAGAGAGGGAAAAACACAAGATTGATTTTAGCTATCAGAATTTTGCAGGTGGTCTATGGATGAGATGTGTGCAAAATTGAGTACACGGGGAAAGGTTGGCGCTAATTGTCACACTTTTTGTTCCAATGAATATGTATCAGGTTGCATTAATTATTAAACTACACTTCATGTGTAATCTTGAGAAAAGAAAAAACTGAGGATCCTACACGCTTTTTCAGTCTACATGTGACATGATTGCAATTGATAGCAATTGAAAGAATGCACTTTATGTATAATCTTTATATGCATGAAACTCTTAGCTAAAAACAAATCTATAGAATATTTTTATAATTACAGTTTAAGAGGAAAAACCATGCAGTTTATTGAACATATGTTGACCAGTATTGTGGGGCATGTTGAGATCCTGCCATTAGCCTATGTAACATAACAAATAATATATATATAATATACAATATAATATAATATAATATAATAAATTGCTTAATAATTAAATTATAAATTGTATGGAAAAACTGCAGTTAAAAAAATTGCAGGACCTAACATTAATAAAATATATAATGTATCAAAAATATGATACTGGAAAAGTGAACAAAAAAACAAACAAAAAACATTAAGACAGTATAGGTTTACATTTTAAAGGGGACATCGGATGCCCATTTTTCACAAGTTGGTACGATTCTTTAGGGTCTTTAAGAAATATCTGCAAAATACTTTCATTAAAGGGTATTAAAATTAGTTAAAATTCCTCAATGGTCATGTAAAACAACACCCTTTTTACCTGGCGCATTACCTTTAAAAACAAAACTAATCCACTGCGTCCTCAGTGTCTCTCATGTCAGGAGAAAATGAAGACTCTTATGTTCACTTTTACATCCAACTACAAAACACTTGCACTGTTTACGAGAAGTTGTTGCTACAGCTGCTTGGAGAACATGGTGGACAGCGTACAACTGGCTGAGGGTGGAAATATGCTAATACGGGACGGCGGTTGTGGGCGGGGCCTGTGCAGTATGATGTCATACTGCTTAGAAAATCAAAACAGCTTGATGATTGAGATTGTTTTATTCATACAAAATATACCAAATATAAAAATGTTGTATCCGTTTTGTATCCAAATTTTTTACTGTTACTGAGGTATAGATACTTTTTGACTTGACTGTCAAAAAGTGGCTCAATTTCCTTTAACCGACCGTAGCAGTTGTGACAAGTTGTGTGACAACTAGCCCCAGTCCCCCATACGTTGTGGAATGTGCTTTTCTGTGTGGTTGCATTCAAGAGTGTCCAAGTGTTCTTGGCTCCAGACAAAAGTGTGTGCGTGAGTGTGTGCCTATAGTCCTCTATAGTTATGGATGTGATTAAGAGGCTCAGCAGAGGGAGCGCTGCTCTCTGATCCTCCCCTGAGCTCTGCTGTCAGCTGCTAAAGAGACACAGGCTCTAAATGAATCCTCTCTTTACACTTCAGTTAAAAGGACTTCAGAGCCATACGACACTCCAGAGAGCAGCCTGTCCAGCTTGCTTCAGCCCGCTATACCCAACGCCTGCCAACCATCTCTGGCTATAGGCCAAGCCTAGCTTTAGCTGAGCTGTGTGTGGATCTGCGTAACAGCAACATTAACCTGGACAAGATTTACGTATCTGCTGGAGGACAACACTTCCTGGATTCCCAGAAATTTCAGCATAAAACCTATTTGACGTCAGTCACATTAAACGTCATTGGTTTTTGTGTGTCTATGGTTCTCATTCACTAGCCAATGTGTTCAGCTTGTGCAGATATTTTCCCAAATAAATAACTTAACACACATACATACATACATACATACATACATACATACATAATAAAACATACAAACAATCAAACAAGCAAATAAATAAACGTTATTGTAATTATTATTGTTAATAATTAATTTAATGCATTTGTATATATTATTTAAAAATAATAATTTAACTTATTATTCAAATTGCTATTATTACATACATTTTAATTATTTAATATATATATATATATATATATAAATTAATTAATTAATTAATTAATATTAATTATTAAAAATATATAAATAATTAATAATAACATTAATATATACTGTATATAAATAATTAATAAATAACAAATAACGCCGTAGCAGGCGCAGTGATATTACGCAGCGCCTGAAAGTAGTCCCCAGCTAGGTAACTAGTTATAATATAGCTGGGGACTACTTTCAGGCGCTGCGTAATATCACTGCGCCTGCTGCGGCCATGGTAAGGCAGCAAAGTTCCTTGATTATTACGCCGGAATGAGAGTATAGTTCCTAGCCAAATCGGCCTAGAAAATAGCAACTTTTCATTTTCCGCCGGTCTTAGTACATGATATAACTACAGAAGAGTCAAGTTTTAAATAGGACAAATATCGAAACTCTTTGGTCATTTTTGAACGCGATGCTACTGGTCTAATCAGATTCAATGATCTATGCTAAGCTATGCTAAAAGTGCTATCGCCAGATCCAGAGATCGGCTGAATGGATTCAAAAACGGTAAAACTCAACTTATTAACTCTGGGGGAGTTGGAGAATGAGCCTATTTCCAAAAAAGTGGAGTGTTCCTTTAAGTCAACTTAGCACTTTTTACAGTGTAGGTTTGATGGATTTCAGTGTGCAGAGAGGCTGATAGGCTGTGGGCCACTCTGTTTCTGACAGCATCACTGCAGGAGAGGTGCTGGAGCCCCCTAGAGACTGACCTGTCTGAGAGAAAGACAGTTTTACTGGCCCCTCTCTATGGGTCAAACTGAGTGCTCTGGAATGCTGGACAAACTGTGATCCTGCTGTGAATAGAGCACCACATATACAACCGGATGAAAAGGGCCGCAGCGACCACGCGTGTGGGAGTATTTGATTCAGACAATGAGTCATTGCTTAACAGACGTGACCAGGTTATCCATCAAGGTTTATTTACTCAAACAATACAGCAGCTCAGTGGGCTGAGCGGGATTGCATTGTTGACACAGGTCAATGTCAGTTTAACTTCTTCCTCATGCTAACACTGTTGACAGGTTTTCAAAGTATACCTCATGGTCCAATTAGTTGTACCTCAAAGTTGGAATATAAAACTAGCTTTTAGGTCAATAAAGTGTTTTATATTAATGTGAATATAAAATACATATTTTTGAACTCCTCAAAACTTTTTCACTAAAATAAATTATTCACTAAAAAACTTTGCATGAGCTCAAAAATGTACATATAATAATAATGATAATAATAATAAATGCATAGGAAAAACAATTAAATACTACTAATAATAAATAAATTGCTATTAAATACGAAAATGCATATTAACTCATTTTAATAATATTATTATGTTCTTATTTAATAATAATAATAATAATAATACATTATTATTATTTGCTATTATTTATGTGTGATTGTTATATATTAGTTATTTATTTACAATTAATTATGATTAATATTGATACTACTACTACTATATAAGCACAGTTATTAACATTAAAATTATGTTTATATTATGCATAACTATATACACACATTTTATGCATAATACATGTACCATTTTAATGTTATTATATGGACTTACGCAAGGATGACTAAGTAATGAATTCTTGGGTTAACTATCTCTTTAAGATAATAAAAAATAATAATAATGTCTTTTGCGCTAAGTTGACAGAAGTCACAATCTGAGCAAGTGACATAACAGAATGTGGGCATAAGAAATGGATGGTGATGGCAACTGGTGGTGAAGCTCAGAGGACAAAGAGGAATTTGGAACATTTTGTCCCTCTCCACCATTGACTTGTCTGAGATCACAGATCTGAAGCAGCATCAAACATCTCAGCGATCAGTCGTTCTCTTAAAAGTACTGGCTTGATAATGTCACTGTACTATAGAAGAACAGGAAATAGTGGGCTGCCTTCCAGAAGGTCGGGAGTTTGAGCATCGCTGCAAGCGTGCTAGTTCTGTGACATCTGATTGAGATGGCCACTGTGTACCGCTAGCGTGCCCTTAAGCAAACCACTTAAACCATTTCTGCTCCAGGAGACAAGCCTTATTCTGCAGCCTGACCTCTCTGTTAGATAGAGACTCAGCATCTTTCACCTAAGACACCACAACATCCTGTCTAAAGAAAACAAATAAACATGAGCTTGTGATGTACTGCATCTTTGCCCTAGATGTGGGTTCTTTAGAATCCACTGGTTTGTCAAGCCTTTAAACATTATTCCAATAGAATGCTCATGATTCCGAATGGAATTAAAAATGGGCTTTGCAGAGGAAATAAAAGTAGTTGGCCTGTAACTTTATTACAATGTCCAACATAATAAACTTTTTTCATAAACACATAAATAATCAATAATTATTTATATAATGTAAATGAGACAAAAACTGCAACATAAGATTTTTATTTATTTATAAATAAATACATACTACATGATTTTTCTTTATAAATAAATAAATATTTATTTTTTTTAAAATGCAAAGCAAACAGAAACAGCAACATAACATCACTACTAAATGTTTTTAATAAATAAATAAAAATACATCCTTAAAAAAATTGTGTAAAAAAACATCTCATGCACAGTAAGAAATATTTATTTATTTCACACAGTTATTTACCAACCTGAATTTAGCTGCCCTAATTTCATCCACTCAATGTGTTAATGATAATGTGTGGCCTAATGAGACAGTGATCAAAGGAACACATGTGCTGCTTATGTGCGACATCTTCACTAAGAAAAAGACTTGAGAAAAGGTCACTTTCACTCATCTTCACATAACACTAATACAGATCCTATTAGAGGCACTGGATTATCATTACTGGGGTTGTGGGTGCATTGATTGTGTGCCAGATTTAAAAATAAATGATGGACGTGCACACAGAGAGAGTGAGCTCTTTCCAAAACAGCCCTGTACACCCTGTGCTAACTAAATACAAGTGAATACATAATGCCATACAATGGAGATGTGCTAGATAGCCTAAAATGTCACACCTGGGTCATTAAAAATATTAAAATCGCCATGAAGGTCAGTTGGACAGCTTTGTGCCTGATGTACTCTATTTGGTACTTAATGATAGAAAATTGCTTTACGGTGTATTTATTCATAATCAAAAAAATGTCTAAATGACATATCACAAATCACATTATGTCAGTGGCAGTAGCCTTGTGGGCAGCGTGTGTATATATAGCGCCGTTGTGCTTTAGGCGTCCTGAGTTTGAGTCCTGGCTCATGGATCTTTCCCGATCCTGCCACCTTCTCTCTTTCCCATTTCGCTTCCTGTCTACACTGTCCTATCCTAATAAAAGCACCAAAAAAAGCACCAAAAATAAATTACATTATATTACAGAATCTAAAGTGGTTATATTAAACTTTTACTTTTATTCAGTAACCAAACCAAACAGTAAGCTGTTAAGCTTAGTTTAAATAAACAAGCTAACAGCTTCCCTGACCCCTACGAAAACTAACCATGGTTTTACTACAAATAAAAACAAAAAACCATGCAAAGTTAAACCATGGTAACCGCACACTAACCATAGTTTAATCATGGTATTTGTAGTAAAACTGTGATAATCAATCTGCCACAAAAACATGGTTACTACACTTTTACTATAATAAAACCATGGTTAATGTTTGTAAGGGACACGCATAGATGCATCACAGAGATGTGTATTTGATCTTAAAAATATATATTTTTTTTTTTCTGAGTATTTGCTCATCTGCAATAGCCTATGTCTCTAAGAAGTTTCCTATCAGATGTTTATGATTTAGAAATGTGTGTAAAACCACTTTTTCTAAAGGCTGTAATACACTACATGACTTGTTTTCTGAACAGAGTCATCAAACACTTACTGAATTTGTAATGCTGACTGAGAATCACATACTAGCAGGCCAATTCACACTGCAAAAACGCTAACAAACATGTTTGTTGGATTTTGTCTGATCAGTGTGTTACCCCTGTCGGCGTCTGTTGGTGTTGGTCGGAGTTTGTTTTCACCCGAGTGAACATGTTCAGTCAGTGTTTTTCAGTGTCTGTTGGGGCAGTTATTTTTCATAAAATTCTGAACCCAACGGCCAGCTTGTTTGTTGGTTTTTGTCTGTGCTGTGTGAATTGGCCTTTAAAGTCGTTCTGATCACAAAAAAATATATTACAGAAGCTGTCAATTAAACATTTTACTTGTTCTTAGCATCTGGTTAGTTAGCTAACAGCTTAGCCTACATCTTGCATATGACATTATAGTACACTGTAAAAAATGACCGTGATTTTAACGGTAAAACAACTGTGAAAAAGCTACGGTAAAAACCTGTTAAATGGTTAACGGTAAGTTCCCCTAATATATATATATATACGTGAAAAACTGTAATAGACATTTCAGCCAATTTTACGGTTAAATACCACTTTTGGAAGTGAAAAAGAATGTAAAATTTACAGGGAAAAAAAACGTAAATTGACTTTCCCAGAATTCCCTGTGTTGCATTTCAAATTTTGTTTGAATTTGATGTTTTTTTCTTTTTCTTTTTTTTCTTTTTTCTTTGTTTTTTTCTGTTTTTTCTTATCAGTTATGTTTATTAGGGTTGTATGTTACATCTAATGTTGTTAAATTAATGTTTATTGCATATTTCAGTTCAATGAGTCTCACCATGATGGTGTTTAGTGCTTGTGTGAATGACATTGTACACGTTCTATGTGTGTTATTATTTAAAAGCTGTGATGGGCTTTGGTTCATCACGTGACTTTCTCATCACCTCCTGCATTTGGTGGTTATCAGTGTATTTCAAAGGTACAAAACAGATTTCAGTACTTCAATAGGTTGGTATATTAACATTATATCAGTTAATAAAATTACGGTATTTAACTGTAAATTTAAGTTAAAACTGTAAATTTTTTTACGTATATTTTACAGTAGAATTCTGGCAACCACAGCTGCCGTTTTTTTTACCGTAAATTATACAGCATTTTTTTTTACAGTGTATAGGAGCTGAAATGGTCAAAACAATTCCCTTTTTTGTTTTGGATTAGCCTTTGGTTTGCAAGCTAACAGCTTAGCCAACATATCGCTGTCACATATTTCAGGGGCTAAATATGGTCAAAATATTTCCCTTAGTTTGTTTTCAGTTAGCCTTCAGTTAGCAAGCTTGGCCTACTAGCTAAGGAAAACACAAACAGGTCAGTAAAAACTCTTTTGATCAGCTTGAACAAGATAAGCATATGTAATGCACATGTTTATTATCACACACTGGAAAAGGGGGATATTCTGATAGGATAGGATCATGCAGGAGTTTTTGAGATGAGAACCACTTGGGTACACACACATATCGTAGCATAGCTAAAGATAAGATACAGTCTGGTGAACTCACTGAAACCCATTTTGAAGCCTCATTATTGCGAAGCTAAACATGATTTTGTGTATTTGGAGTGATTGTTCCTTTTTGAACATCTGATGAAACTTACATCAGAACTTCATTTGTTTCACTGCTCTTGTCTGGGTGCAATTTCTGTCTGTTTACAAGCTCAAAGACATTCATGTCATTGCTGATAACGACAAGCAGGAATATTTTGTGCATGACTGCCTGATTACCTGATTTGCACAATTTTATTCATCGAATTATTCATTAAAATGATGCAGGCTGCATTATGATATTCAGCCTCACTGAATTTCTCCCCGAGTCTTTGCCTCAGAGGCAGACACGCGCGCACACACACACACACACACACACACACACACACACACACACACACACACAAGCACAGTTTTTAGAGGTTATGTATATGGATTACATCAGACACTTAGTCAATTTCTGAATCAAATTCTTTGCTCACTGAGTCCTAATGAAAGAGGATATTTTAGTCCTTTGGCAGAATACAAAGTCTCAAATGTGTGTTCTTTTGACAGGCAAATATTACAGATGACAGCGGATCTTGACCTTCTGAAATAATTTGACTTGAGGACATCAGAACTTTTATACAGATCTATTCATATTTGTTATGGTATCATCCAGCCTGTCTCTCTAAATACTCTATGCCTATATTGAAGTACACACGTCCGCAGTATTCTTTGTAACATTTCCTCATAATTACCAAGATGCTGTTTTGATTTTATATTTTACAGCTTATATCTCCCCACGCTGCTATCAGCTGCCACATTCACGGATCTTTTAACTTCTCTTATATCCCCACCAAAAGAATCTAATAGAGACTTCAATTCCCTCCCCACTTACGGCACACATTGCTTCATTATTATTTGATAGTATGTGATTTTGATCTTTTTCTACAAGACCATGATTATGAGCTTCAGACCCCAGAGGCCATGAAGAATGGAGATGGCACATGTGAATGCATGTGAATATCTGGGTAACAGGTAGTTAGTTCAGAAGTGTGAGTCATCTTCAAGTTTAAATCAAATAAAGCTGCGTTTTCTCTCTTCTGATGGCAATTTTCTTACTTAAAAATGGGAATGCATAATAATCTGCCAATATTTTTATTTTTTTAAATTAATGTATTAATTAAGTGGATTTTTAATCGTGCTCTTTCCCCCTATAATTGTACATTTACTTTACTCGCGTCATTCTTTTAAAAAATCTTTTAATAAATGTAATCTTTAGCAAATCTCAAAATTAACAGTTCATCGTTCATTCACTGTGCTTTATAATGCTGCAATGCATAAATTAATTTCAAGCATTTAACACTTTTAACTTTTAGTTTTTAATGTTTCATTTTTAATTTATTTAGACAAAATAGTATATCATTTTAATATCAGCCATAACATTAAAGTAATTATCAGTTTATCTGCCAGAGTTTTAAGACCATTACTCAGTGTTAGGTTTTAATGCTTAATTTTTCATTTATTTAGACAAAATAGTGTAGAATTTTAAGATCAGCCATTACACGAAAGTAATTCTGGGCTAATCTTCCCAAATTTTAATATAAATGCATTCTGTACTTTTAAGTACCCTGTAATATCATTACTGGTTTTCCCAGACTCATTTTCAAGTTTGTTTTATTTCTTATTTATTCAGACAAAATAGTATATAATTTTAATATTGGCCATAACAGGACAGTAATTTTAATATCGTTGTGTTCCTGTTTATTCCTTTTTCTAATAAAACAGCTTAGCATTTTAATATCAGCCATAATGTGAATTTTAATATCGGTGCATTGGTGCAAGTATTTTGATTACGAAGTGTCATTACTAGTTTAATTTTCAGTTATTTAGACAAAGTAGTCTAGAATTTTAATATTGGCCATAACCTGAAAGTAATTATTGACCCAAATTTTAATATCAGAGTGTTCCTAATTATGTATCCTTATTATGTAACGTCATTACTAGTATTCTGTGACTCCCGCTTGCACCTGAAGTAGGTTGAGATGTCTTTATTTGTTAAACTGAGGATTCACACTCTCCCCACTGTAGTTTCCTGTCACGTCTCATTTAAGATATAAATTAACAGTAAATTCTATAATATCGTAAGAAGTACCAAAGAAAGAAGTTAAATTGGCCAAGGGACTTTGGCCAATAATGTGCACAAACAACAACACACCTGCTGCCTGTAGGGGCTTTAAAATTTCACGTGATCTTGATACGTGTGTGTGTGTGTGTGTGTGTGTGTGTGTGTGTGTGTGTGTGTGTGTGTGTGTGTGTGTGTGTGTGTGTGTGTGTGTGTGTGTGTGTGTGTGTGTGTGTGTGTGTGTGTGTGTGTGGGTAAACGTGGCCGCAGCTTGTCACATAGATGCATTCTGACAGGAAATCAATGAAGACATGCTGACTGTGAACACTAACTGTCAACACAACAAAATAAGGTCATAATTATCTGTTGAAGCAGTTTATTATTATGTTTATAAAGAGTATCATGACCAAATCCATCACTCCATCACCAATCCACTCTAAACATAAAAGCATCTCTTCATTAGGTATCTTCTGCTGTTCACTTTGGGGGACTACACCGCACAGCTTAAGCGAAACCAAGCTGTTGATTCAGTCAGACTAGACTAGAGATGTAAGACGACGAAGATAAACCAGTTCCTGTCTCTCTGGTGGTGTAGCTCACTTCCTGTGCTTCTGCTGCTGTTTGACTCTCTCTCTCTGTTAAGACTGTTGTTCTCACAGATATGGATTTTTTGATGACTGAGTCAACTTATAAACTTCTTATCTTTTTATGCATGATACGAGGTAAGAGGGGCTTGTATTTTTATTTATACCTGCAAAGAAAATGTTTACTAGCTTTATACTGATTGGTGCTGTAGTTGGGAGGTTTATAATGCAACACTCATCTTTTTGTTCTATTCATTTACTCATATAATGGAGTCAAAAAATAATTTATACATACTGTACAGTGATCTGACAGATAATCCTATTATGAGCATGTTTTTTCATTTCTATTAAAATGAATGTAAGTCAAAAGCGACAGTGCGATGCTATTGTTCTGAATTCATATTAAGACAAAATCATCTTAAAAATGAACTGTTAAAAAGCATGATCTTGTATTATTATTTATTGGAATAAAACAAATGTGTTTCATATATAATATATAACCTTTGTCTGCCAAATCAAAGTGTTGTGGTCCAATCAAGCAAAAATATCTTGAAATTACCCTCATTACTGTCAATAAATCTCTAAAAATATCAGACAATGTGATCTTTTTCTCACAAGGCAGGTTATTCAGGCTGTAAGATGTCAAGCGACACTCCTAAATGTGATGATATTTATTGGTCAATGATAAATGACATTTGCAACAAAATTAAATAAATTAATAATAAACCAATAATTAAAGTACTATTTTATGTCAAATGTTTTGTTAACTTTTAGCATTTTAAATACTCACTCACATGCATTTAAGGTGTAATGAAAATACATAGCATTTACTTGATGGTAAAAATAAATGAATAAATAAATCCTTATAATAAACACTTTTTATCTTGAAAAACATTTTAAATTGTTTCCTAAATTTTATATAATTATTAAACTCATATATGTTCAAGGTGTAAGGAAAATATATTACTTTTTACTTGATGGTTATCTTTTCTTGACCTATCCAAAAAGGTACATAAAATGGCATATAATTATACTACAGATGACACTGAGATTTCCTAGGTGAAACCTTGCCAGTAACACATCAATAACACAATCTGACCACTTATGAAACTGGTTTATTAGGAACGTATGGAGTGGTTATTCATCATGACACATCCGCAACTGCTGTGGAGGGACAGAACATCAGCTTGCAGTGCATTGTGGGAGAGAATAATATCAAAATTATCCAGCTGGAATGGACTAAACAGCAAAAAGGAAATGAGAAGAACGATCAGAAGATTGTAGTGTTCCATCCTGGGTTCGCAATAAATTATTTTCAATCTGGTCCTCTTCTGGAGACAGTGACCAGTTCAAAAACTGGGGAGCTACAGGGCTCAATCCTGACTCTACATAAAGTTACAGTGAATGACAGTGGAAACTACATTTGTGAAATTACTTCTTATCCTAATGGCTCGATTAAAAGAACCACAAACCTGCAAGTGACAGGTAAACTGCTTACTGTAACTACATTCTCACATTCAGTTCACATTTAAAAGAGAATAAGCATCATCTGTCTGCTAATTTCAGAGCCTCCAGCATCAGTGAAGATGCCATATCCATATGGATTCATAAAAGAGGGAGATGAAGTGAAAATAACTTGTTCAGCGAGCCCTCCACCACTCCGTTATAAACTTGGAAGGTCAAAGGTGAGTCGGACATAAAAATACACATTTCTATATGCCACAGTTTATACAACTGTTCTGTTGATCTCATTCGTCTCATCAGGACAAGATATTTTTGCTGGAAAGCTCAAACGGAGAGTTCATTTTACTCAGCGTCACCAGAAACGACAGCGATCTGTACATCTGTTTACCAGAATGGGACTCGTTAGTCCGGAGTCAGCAAGGCCTCAATGCCACCGTGGAACTGACTGTGAATTGTGAGTGTTTGTACTGAGAATATAAATCGAATTGCACCTAAAAAGGTTTTTGAATAATTTGTTTTTTATTAAATTTTTTTTATCATTGTCTGTCGCATAAAAGCTCTTACAAGTAAACAAATCCATATGAAATAATTCCTGCTTTTCCAAACAGTTCTTGATGGCATTGAGTGTAACACAAGCAGCCCTTTAAACGTCAGCGCTGGTGAAGATGTGGCACTTTCTTGTATCGCAAAAGCATCACAGTACTTGCAGTATAAGTGGATGAGAGTAAGATTGTGAAATATTAAGAGATTGAAATGAAATATTAAAGCAGCATTGCTTAAAATAGTGCATTTGTAGTGTATTAACTGTCTCAGCTTGTCTAAAATTACAAACCCATGTGATGATTTTTAGGGTGACACAACACTGTCTCTCTCAGACACGTTGTCTCTGACCTCCGTAACATCTGACCAGTCAGGAACATACAAACTGACAGCTGTCTTTCTGGACAATCAACTGCAGACAGACATGGAGTTTACTATTCATGTTCTCTCAAAGCAAAGCGAAGGTAAGTAAAGGCTTTTTGTAATTGTGATCACATGGCAATTTAAAATTCCTTTGAAAAAAAAAAATAGAAAAAAAAGAACAGCTTCTTAACTGTGAATAATAAACGATAAAGGCCTAGTTTGCCCAAAGCAATGCACACACAGCACAAACAATGGAAAAACTTAAGAATAAGACTGAAGCCTTTGGGAATTAATTATACTTTTTGGAACAGAGGTTAATTAATCAATTTCCGTCTTTCGAAGCCTTCTGGGACTTATTGTGAAAGGCTGTTGAGGTGTTTCTGTGAGCGCAGGTTAGGTTTTGCCTGGATTGCTGGAACTAAATGTCCCCATAAGGATAGTAAAACTTGAAATCATCTACACTTTAACAAGCCAACGGTCCCCATGAGGAAAATGGCTAAATAAACAGGTTAAATAATCTTAAAGAAAATGTAAAAATGCCGTTTTTTTGTTAAGGTTTTTGTAATGATTCATTTTAATGGTAGGGAATAAACTTTATCATTAGCTCACAAATGTGTGCACTGTAAGAAAACAAATCTGTAGAAAAACAGTAATGCACTTGTAAATCATCTGCCAGGACATTATCTGTTAAAGAGACAGTCCACCCAAAAAAATTTAATTCTGTCATCATTCACACGTCATCACCTGTGTGACGTCCTTTCTTCTGTGGAACATGAAAGATGATATTGTAAAAAAAGTTGCTAACCAAACAGTTTCTGTTCCCAATGACCTCCTTTGTATGTACAATGGAAGTCAATAGGAACCGAAACTACAGGGTGGATTGGCATGGGGGTTAGTAAATGATGACGGAGTTTAGGCTAACCCTTCAAGTTTACAGAACCCTAATAATTTAATCATTTAAAATATGGGTAAAACACCTGTGAAAAATTAATACGGAAAGTTGGGCCCTATTTGATCAAATTTTCTTCGAGTGTGTGTGCATCATATACTGTACTTTTGACACACATTTGGATAAGCCCACAGATTGGTGAGAACATCCTGTGCCATTTCAGACAGTGAATAGTATCATTGTGCAAACTCAACCAAAAAACATCCCAATACTGTTTCACTTCCCTATAGTTTTTAAAGTCTAGTTTTACTGCAGTCTAATGCAGTAATATATAATATAATATAATAATCCTTTCTCCAAACCACTTGACCTTTGTAGGTTTGTATTATTATTGTAATATGTATTGCAGTATGTAAATGTAATATTTCTTAATATGCATTCTTTATTTTCCTTTCTGTAATGATTTCTGTTGAAGGAATGACAACTCCTTCCCCAGTAAGAACCACCAAACATCTGAGCAGCTTTACCTCCAATGGGACCAGCTCATGGAGCACTGATACCACTGTGTCTACAACAGAATCTGGTCACTTCCTAGTCAGCACCATGAAACCAAATACCACTCTGACAACCCTACAACCCAAACACACCAGCCATCCCACTCCTCTCACTGGCAGCTCTTCTGCTCCACCTGTTGGCAATGCATCTACGTTACATGCAAGCACTGTAAAATCTCCAGACAATCTGAGCACATCTCCAGATCCTGCTACAAGATTAGAAGCCACCACTGTTATAACACAGAAAAACATCATCCACACTGTTACAACACCAAAAGGTAAAACACACAAATTACTCTTCTGAAAGATCACTTTAAATCAAATCTTATCCTACTCACGACAAGATTCAATCAAATTTTATCATACTCACTTTTTAACACACTCTCGTGGAAAATAATTCCAAAGAAACAATATTATTTGCTCTGCTCCTGAAACAACTTTCCTTTATGCTGACGTCACATATTTCATTTTTAATTAACGTATTGAATTTTAATACTTTAATACTTTAATTCTAATTGACCTAGTTATAGGTAAATAAAGCGAATTTTATAGAACCTTCTTATTTAATGCTATTAAATTATCTGTAGATTACGTTTAATAATTACACTTTAATTAAAAAATTGGTTTGTAAAAGATTAGGGTTTTTTTTTTTTTTTTCAGCAGGTGCTTCCAGTCTTTAGTGTTTCGAGGGCTTCGAAACAGTGAATCATTTTGCAAAGCAATGATTCAAAAGATTCAGAGTTTCAGTTAAATTCAAATCAGCTTATCTGTCTATTATCTTTGAATAACATTACATTGTTTGATTTAAACTATGTGATCTATGATTGATATCAGTGTTTTGTTCTCAAACAGACATGCACATGACAGTACAAACAGGATATGAATTTGGGCCAAGATCTAGGCTAATTATAAAACAAGGCCTCTTATCGTTGGTTCACTTTTCCATGCATATCTCTTGTTTTTCTTTCAGAATCAAAAAGCTCAGCATATATCGCCGTCCCGATTGTGTTGCTGTTGCTCGTGTTGATTGTGCTTTTATACAGAAGACACCAGAACCAAAAAAAGTGAGACACACCAAAATCAGCAGCACATCCTCTGTCGTTTTACATAATCACATCCTACACATTTCCAGTCCATTTATTTACATTTTACTTTTTCTTTTCAGAATGGATATGCCACCTCCATTCAAACCTCCCCCACCACCAGTGAAATACACATCAGTGAGGAACCATGTCCCTATGACTGATATTCTAGTGTGAATGTATCACTTGAGAACCCACAAACCGTGGGCCACAAATATGCTGACAAGAAGATTTCTCCCTAAAGGCCTCATCCAAATCTAGTTGTTTAATTTAAAACGTCTTCTAAAGAGACAGATTTAATTTTAATGGTTTTATTAACATATAAAAATGTTTACCCATAGACCACATCAAATATGTTAAAAAAAAAAGAAAAAAAAAGTGATTTGAAGATAAACGGAAGTCTTGTGGGTTTAGAATTTTCATATTTGGGTGATACCTCTTTTATTTATAAATAAGTTGTATTTTGTTATATTTTTGGTTAACATGAGATCCTTGTTTTTATGTGTTTTTATGTGATTTTCTCTGTAGTTCTGAATAGGTTGTACATAAAATCTGTTACTCTTGTAAATACTTTGGGTTTGTTGTTTTTTGGTAAGTTTTAAAAATAATTTTCAAAAATGTGATTGAATTTTGGTTTACAATCATTGCTATGCTTTACACACATTAAATAAATTAAAGATATATCACTTAGAAATAACTGAAATAACGTTACTACTTAAGCCGTGCGTTTCCCTGAAAATAATTGCAAACATTTGAACGTTCCTCAACCAATCAGATTCAAGCATTCAACAGCTCTGTAGTATACGTTATATTATTTCCATGGTTTTGCCACGAAAGTACTTTTTATTATATATGGAAAGCACATATTTTCCTTATCCCGCTCCTGCTTCCTCTTCTGTACAAATGCACACACATACAAACCAGACACACACTCACACACATGGAAACATACATGCATACAGAAAAGTTTTGTCAGTGCTGCACTGACAATTTTATTGGTAAATGATTTAGATTAAATGCTTAAAAGCGACATGACATTTATCACTAGTGAGGTAATAATGACACTGTTCTTGAAGCAGATGAATTTACAGTTTTGCTAGTAGAGACTGCAGCCAACTGCTTAGCATTGTGAATTATTTTCTAATAATTAAACAGCGCATTGTCAATTATTTGTAACTTATTTCTGCGATGCATATGTGGAGTTTCTGTGCGAGGGCGCCCTCCAGCTGCCAGTATCAAGTGGAACAGAAATTACATGTTTCATTTCAGGAACGTTCACTCCATTCTATTCTGGGTAAAAATATGACAAATAATACTTATCTCTGCAGAAATTATAGGTAAACATAAAATAATCTATATAATAATCCAACAAATAAACATATAATAATCCATTTAATAACCAATTTGCTCCAGTGTACAGAGTTTAACTTTTTTTTTCTTCACAGTGGATACATAAAAGGCTCATATTTCATATTAAAGGCATGGTTCCCATTTTTGATTTTGCCTACCTCCTGGCAAAAATGAAGAAATTACTGTCAAAGATTGTTTTTATCATAATAGTGTAATATTTTATGATAAAATTAGACCTTTCTAATGATTTTTTTCATAAAATAATAGCTAAAAGTTATTATTTTCTAATCATTATATTATTATATTTATTTTTTAAAACTAGTTTTTGTTTTAATAGGCAAGGCAAGGCAAGTTTATTTATATAGCACATTTCATACACAGTGGTAATTCAAAGTGCTTTACATAAAAGGAAATAAAATAGTCATTAAAAAAATAATCACAACAATAAAAACAAGGAATTTAAAAAACAAACATTCTCAAGCTTTGTTCAAACTCTTCCACACTAAGTGAAAAAAAACCTTCCAAAACACATAACTATTCACCCTACTTCCACTACTTAATAATTAACATTGTTATTACAATAGCAATATTTCTAATTTTGTTTAATATTTTTATTTAGCAATAATAATAGCAATAATAATCCTAATAATTATTATTAGTCATATTAATATATACACACAACATTTTGGGCCAAATCACGCAAACCTATAACAATGCCAATGTCAATGTCACTTTATTTGTATTGCACAATTAAAACCCACATTGACCAATGTGCTTTACATAACTGTAAATACATGAAATACATCGCACATACATCAAAAAATGACTGTTGTCAGTGATGGCAAAATCTTTCTCTCTTTTGACCAACGTAATCAATCTCTCAATATATTTTTCCTCTTTTGGAAAGTTATAGACATTGTATTGTAGATTATTTTCTGTTGCCATTGGGGCAAATGAGAATACAAAAATAATTTTAGCTGTAGTTGGTGTAGTGAAGTTTATGACCCCGGAATAGTGAAAAGGATCAAACTTTATTAAAAAAATCTCTCATGATGTGTTCAACGACGTGAAGGCAGAATAATAACATCCTCCCTTCAGCAACCTGTCACTTACATCGAAGAAATGAAAACAATCCAATCCATTTCCAATGGACAAAATTAAGTCCTGTCCTACATGTTGCTACTGTTTGGAGCATTTGTTTTGGAACCTTTTCTCTCTTAGTTTTGTTTGACGTTTGTTGTCCCATTGTCCTTATTCCCTTAATTCCTACTTTAACTGATAAATTAGAAATTTAGCTAACTCGCTAACTTATTTAGCTATCCTGTCAATCCATCTTAATGAATGATGCTAAGAAGAACATAAGGTGTACTCTGACCACATGAGAGGACAGTTTTACTTACATGTGACTTGCAACACATTTTAGTACGCTTTCAAATATTAGCGTGTAAAAGAGGACAGAAAAGAGAAGTGAACCAAGAAATGCAATGATCAACAATTCTGAAAACAACCGAAAATGCAATTTCATCACTAAAATCAGAGATGCAAGATACCAACGCAGATTTACAGTCTGAGTCTTAGAGAAAGCTATCTACCAGTTTTGTGCAACTTACTGTGAATCTCTTTGATGGCCTTTGTTCTGTTGCAATTTAACCTGAGAGCCAAACAGAGGCAAGGTACACTTTTATGACATAATTACATGACATAATTTAGGTTAGTTCAGAAGTGTGAAACATCTGTGAGTTTAGTTTTAAAAATAATCAGAGGCCTCCTTACCATTCCTTACCATGGCAATCTATGATGTTTGTTGTGATCCTGGTAATTTCTTATCTAAAAATATGGATACATGATATACATGGTAAAATATCTGCCCATATTTAAGTTTTTTAAGTTATTGATCATACTGAATAAAACATGAAAATTATTATTGACCAGAATAATAATATCGTTATGTTCCCATTTATGTATCATTATTATCTAACATCTAGTATTCTATATTTTTATTTATTTATTTATTTAGTTAGTTAGTTAGTTAGTTAGTTAGCTAGTTAGTTAGTTAACAGGGACATTGTACATTAATAAAACAATTCAAATATGGGTTAAGGACTTGTAAGGACTCTAATGGAGTCACTAAACTTGCCAAAGACTTAAACAGTAAGTCATGTGAGAAATAACCATAGTGACATAATGACATAATCTAATGACATAATCTCTTGTAAACGTAAAATTATAGAGATTGAATTTAACCTGCTTACAGATTTTTAATCTGAGTATTAAATGTAAATTTAGAATCGATCAGTATTCCAAGGTATTTATATTGAGACTCTACCTGCAGCCTCAGCCCTGGCACGTAAACATCCGGCTCTTCGGTAATACTGTTTGACTTAGATAAAAAATACATACTGTTTTGGACACATTTAGTTGCCAGCAGTTCTCTTTTAGCAATGCTGACACATTAACCATAGAATTCGTAAGTTAATTTGCAACTTGTGTGGAACTATTACCATGTAAATAAATTGCAGTATCATCTGCATACATTTGTATATGAATGCCAGGACATGCAAAATTAAGTTCATTTATATATAGCGCAAAGAGCAGTGGGCCCAAAATAGATCCTTGAGGAACACCAGTAGATGTAACTAGATCAGTTGATTGATGATTTTGTACTCTCTAACACACTGAACCTGATCTGACAGATATGATTCAATCCAGTTGAGTGTATGTAAACATAAATTAAAACTATATAACTTAGAAATAAGGATTTTATGATTAACAATGTCAGTTTTAGGTATAATGTTTAATTTTTTATTTAAAAAAAAACGTGGCCACAGCTTGTCACAGATTCTGACAGGAATTCAAGGAAGACATGCTGAATGCCAGCACAATAAAAATGAGGTTATAATTACTCTTTATAAGCACAATAAACTGCTTTAACAGATTTAAATCAGTTCATTGTGCTTATAAAGAGTATCAGGACCAACTCCAATCTAGACATAAGAGCATCTCTCCATTAAATATTCTCTGCTGTTCAATTGGGGAAATAAAACCACATATACTGCACATTTAAGCAAAAAACCAAGCAACATTGATTCAGACAGATGAGAATAGAGAAATGGTGGTGTAGCTCACTTCCTGTGCCTCTGCTGCTGCTGCTGCTTATGTTTGCGTCTTGCTTATGTCAGTCTCTGTTAAAACTGTTGTTCTCACAGATATGGATTTTTTGATGACAGAGCCAGCTCATAAACTTTTTATCTTTTTATGCATGATACAACAAGGTAAGAGGGATTTGATATTTTATTTCTACCAACAAAGAAAATGTTTACTAACTTTTAAACTGATCTGTGCTTTGGTTAGGTAGTCAATGACGTGATACTCAATTTTGTCCTATTATTTTTCACAAAAAATGCATTCACAATTCTGAGTTATAAAGGCTTGAATGCACTCCTACTGTACGATGATCATGTTTTTAATTTCTGTGTTAAAATTAAAGTTAAATTACAGAATGATACTGTCCTGATTTCATAAAGACAAAAGAGTCAATCCGTGTCAAATCAAACAAATTTCAGAAACTTGACACAGTGATGTAAGGTAAACTTTCCTTAACCTTTCTTGACCTAGACTAGGTCTCTATACATAAAAGGACATCGAATTACACTACAGATGACATTGGACATTTCAATACTCTGACTATCACTTATGAAATTGATTTATCAGGAACATATGGAATGCTTATACATTACAATGCTTTTGCAACTGCAACCTTGCCAGTAACACATCAATAACACAATCTGACTATCACTTATGAAACTGGTTTATCAGGAACGTATGGAGTGGTTATACATCATGACACATCCGCAACTGCTGTGGAGGGACAGAACATCAGCTTGCAGTGCATTGTGGGAGAGGAGCATAACATCAAAATTATCCAGCTGGAATGGACTAAACAGCAAAAAGATAATGAGAGGAACGATCAGAAGATTGTAGTGTTCCATCTTGGGTTTGCAATAACTTATTTTCAATCTGGTCCTCTTCTGGAGACAGTGACCAGTTCAAAAACTGGGGAGCTACAGGGCTCAATCCTGACTCTATATAAAGTTACAGTGAATGACAGTGGAAACTACATTTGTGAAATTACTTCTTATCCTATTGGCTCGATTAAAAGAACCACAAACCTGCAAGTGACAGGTAAACTGCTTACTGTAACTACATTCTCACATTCAGTTCACATTTAAAAGAGAATAAGCATCATCTGTCTGCTAATTTCAGAGCCTCCAGCATCAGTGAAGATGCCATATCCATATGGATTCATAAAAGAGGGAGATGAAGTGAAAATAACTTGTTCAGCGAGCCCTCCACCACTCCGTTATAAACTTGGAAGGTCAAAGGTGAGTCGGACGTAAAAATACACATTTCTATATGCCACAGTTTATACAACTGTTCTGTTGATCTCATTCGTCTCATCAGGACAAGATATTTTTGCTGGAAAGCTCAAACGGAGAGTTCATTTTACTCAGCGTCACCAGAAACGACAGCGATCTGTACATCTGTTTACCAGAATGGGACTCGTTAGTCCGGAGTCAGCAAGGCCTCAATGCCACCGTGGAACTGACTGTGAATTGTGAGTGTTTGTACTGAGAATATAAATCGAATTGCACCTAAAAAGGTTTTTGAATAATTTGTTTTTTATTTAATTTTTTTTATCATTGTCTGTCGCATAAAAGCTCTTACAAGTAAACAAATCCATATGAAATAATTCCTGCTTTTCCAAACAGTTCTTGATGGCATTGAGTATAACACAAGCAGCCCTTTAAACGTCAGCGCTGGTGAAGATGTGGCACTTTCTTGTATCGCAAAAGCATCACAGTACTTGCAGTATAAGTGGATGAGAGTAAGATTGTGAAATATTAAGAGATTGAAATGAAATATTAAAGCAGCATTGCTTAAAATAGTGCATTTGTAGTGTATTAACTGTCTCAGCTTGTCTAAAATTACAAACCCATGTGATGATTTTTAGGGTGACACAACACTGTCTCTCTCAGACACGTTGTCTCTGACCTCCGTAACATCTGACCAGTCAGGAACATACAAACTGACAGCTGTCTTTCTGGACAATCAACTGCAGACAGACATGGAGTTTACTATTCATGTTCTCTCAAAGCAAAGCGAAGGTAAGTAAAGGCTTTTTGTAATTGTGATCACATGGCAATTTAAAATTCCTTTGAAAAAAATAAGAAAATAACAGCTTCTTAACTGTGAATAATGAACAATAAAGTCCCAGTTTGCCCAAACCAAAGCACACACAGCACAAACAATGGAAAAACATAAAAATGCCACTGCACATTCTAACCAAATGCCATTATGACCACCCTACAACCCAGACACACCAGCCATGCCTCTTTCCTCAATGACAGCTCTTCTGCTCCACCTGTTGGCATTGTATTTACATTACATGCAAGAACCTCTTATACAGTTAAACTGTGCACAATTCCAGATCCAGCTACCAGAGGAAAAACAGATACCTCTGTTATAACAAAGAAAAACATCACCACCACTGTTACAACATCAAAAGGTACAACACCCACAACACACTCGTCTGGTTTGTTATCCTAGTGGGGACTCTCCATAGGCATATATATATATATATATATATAGGTCCTCAATTTAGGTTCCCACAGTGACATGAGTCCTCATGAGTCTGTATTGTCTTTTACAAACCAATTGTCTTCAACATCTAGATGCTGGAGATCAGGTTCACCCTGCATGCTCTATAGGGGTCCTCAACTCTGGACCACAAGATCCACTTTCCTGTAGAGATTAGCTAAAACCTGGATTAAACACAGCTACCTGCAACTTTATAGTAAGTCTGAAGACCTTGATTAGCTTGTTCAGGTGTGTTTGATTAGGGTTGGAGCTGGAAAGTGGATCTCTTATGGTCAAATTTTATGCTGATTTTTAACTAATTTAATACACAAGATAAAGTCCTCTGACGTGTTTAGATATAACTTGGGGAGCCTTGCCTTAAGAGCCACACATATGATGTCATGCTGTTGTGATGTGGTCTGATGTGATGTGAAAGTGTGTGATGATCTATGATTGATATCAATGTGTTGTTCTCAAACAGACATGCACATGACAGTATAAAGAGGGTATGAATTTGGGCCAACATCTGAGATAATTATTAAACAAGGCCTATTATTGGTAGACTTATCCATGCTTATCTCTTGTTTTTCTTTTTTAGCTTCAAAAAGCTCAGCATATATCGCTGTCCCGATGGTGTTGCTGTTGCTCGTGCTGATTGTGCTTCTATACAGAAGACACCAGAACCAAAAAAAAGTGAGACGCATCTTCTGTCCTTTTACATAATCACATCCTACATGTTTCCAGTCCATTTATTTACTTTTACTTTTTCTTTTGAGAATAGATATGCCACCTCCCCCAGTGAAATACACTTCAGTGAAGAACCATGATGTCCCTATGACTGATATTCTATAGTGTGAATGTATCATGCTCTTGAGAACCCAAAAACCGTGGGCCACAAATATGCTGACAGGAAGATTTCTCCCTAAAGGCCTCATCCAAAAATGAAAATTGTTCCATGAATTACTCATCCTCATGAAGTTTCGTAGTCCACGCAACCGATACTTTGATGCTTCAAAAAGTTCATGAAGGCATTGTAAATGTAACCCGTATGAATCACTTTAATTTAATGTTAATTTAAGCTTTTATTCACATATAAACATTGATTAGTGCATAAATGACATCAAATATGTTGTAAAATATGTTTGTAATTTTTATTTTAACTTGTTTTTTTTTTTTTTTTACTTTTTACCATTTTATTTGTTATATATTTGGGTTAATATAAAATCACCCATATTTTTATGTTTTTATGTGATTTTTAAAGTACTTTTTACTTATTGTCTCCGTATGAATGAATAGCTTGTACATTACATTTTTTGGTAATTTTGCTTAACTATGCTTTACAGACATTAAATATATTATCAAATCTCTTTGAGAGTTTTACTTAGCACACAAACTACTCCTACAGCATAACTATGTCAAAAATTTTCCCTGAAATGTGCGAATTTACAAAAAGCAAAAGCGTGGGAGGGTGGAAGGAGGTGGGGTCAATAACCGGGTAAATTCCAGAAATATGAAACATGACAAGGCCTATAAGGTAACTTTAGATTTTCTTAATAATAATTATTATTATCATTAATAATAATAATAATAATTGTTCAATAGATGAGACACTTATTGCAATGTTGGATTTTAATTCCATTATAATATAAGTGAGCGCTATTAGTATCAGATAGCTTTGCAATAAAGCCTGCAACACTGACCTCCTGTTGTGGCGGCATGTTCTGCTAACAAACCAAAGGCTATCAGCTGATTGTTTCAGGGCCTATGAAACCTCAGTTTACACCTCAGATACTCGAGGTAAAACCAACTGCCAAAACCACATCAGACAGTGACCAACAGAGACAGTATGTATCCATAACCTTACAGGACTAATCTGCAAATACCAACGCAGGCTCTGGCCACCATTTATTATAACTTGCAATAACAGCACAGCTGGTGGTTGTTTATGTTCATGGTGCTTAAAGCAACTTAGGCTGAATTTCTGGTTTTGTTCAGGCTGCAACATTTGGCCTTTTAAAACGCGGTTTACTCCTGAGAACAAGCCTTCATTAAATGTGGGAGAAGATGGAGATGGAAAGGCATTTCTGATTAATGAACAGCGACATACACCTGATACAGAATGTGTGTGTTAAGACAAAACAAGAGAAAGAGAGAGAGAGAGAGATGCTTTCTGTACAGAGTTTTGTGCATTGTGGTTCTCTGCTACAACAGCGACACGTTTATGCAGAGGGACGTTTCCTGCTCTTGCTATTGTGGTCGGAAATGGAAAATTCAGAAAAAAGGATTGATTGTTTCAGTTGTTAAATCATCTGTATCCTGCACTGTATAATCATATCTCCAATGCATTAGTGCACTTCATGATGAATTTACCAATAATTTATGAGAAAAATAATCAATTGTTCAAAATTTTATTCTATATCTTTGCATCACACAATAAAGTACAGTACGTACTTTAAGTTCAGTTATACAAAATACAGAAAGTAGAAAACAGAATTGTGTAGTTGTTCTGTTGAAAAAAAAAGTATAATACCGTATATTATGAATATCATAATAAATTGTAATTATAAGAACATTTGTGTTGATAATGAGCTTGTCTTTGACATTTTAGCAATATTTTAGTTCCATATTACATGTATAAATTCAAACAATGATCTGTTTCACAATAAAATTGTTGTTCAACAAAGTATTTGATCTCATGGATGTAACTAAATATTCAAGATAGGCGCAAAAAAGGCAAAATGTTAAGAATTGGTAATTGAAAAACACATAATCGTCCAATGCTAATCTAAATATTGCAGCACTCTCAGTGTCTATGGTAGTTATGGCCCTGTTTGATTTCTTACTTTTCATCTAATTTTCTAAATATTAGAGTTTTCTCACAAGCAATCAATACAAGATAAAAACGTAAAGGCAATATACTTTTTAATAAAGAAAATCAAGATAAATAACAACGGATTTGACATATTTAACAAGGAAACTTTTAAATGCATTTCACATTTACATTTTAATAAATACAGTGACACAGTAAAAATGAAATGCTTTCGATGTACATCTCAACAACAGTGTGGTTCATGACGTTACACATTGCAGACTCCATGTGTTTCTTGTGATGTGAACGTTTGCAACGAATAAGGTAGCCGCCACATTTCCTGTTTGTAACCGAAAACGTCTAAAGACGATAAAAATAGCAGCAACACTGGTGCACTTCTTGCTGAACATGCTCACGTACAGGTGAAAGGTTTTTATCAGGGAAGGCTTTAGTGGACATTTGACCCTATAAAATCAGGATGCCAGGTAAGAAGAAAATGCTTTCTCCCTTTTGTATGGGATTGTTCTCTGACGGTATTTCTAACACGTTGTGTTTAAATGAAAGCTGTTTTGTTGTCTCAATCAGTAATCATGTTAATGGAAGACTTTATACATTTTTTTCTTTCAGAATTGTTTTTTGCAGGTTTTCTTTGTGGTTCTCAGTCATTTTTTTGTTCTTAAGGCTTAGAATAATCATAGATTGAAGTCAAACCCTGACATACTAAATCTTCTTTGAATAATACAGTAAATTATACAGTAAATAATCTACACAAAACAGTGAAGTTTATTAATGATATCAATGATAACGATTATATTGGTAGAAATTCTTTAAATTATTTCAGTGTGATGACGTCTACGGAAACTCAAACAACTTTTCTTAATGATTTCTGTTTCTACACTATTTGAGATTATAGCTGACTATACCTGACTAACAATTTTTATATAAATAAATCAAACATTCATTTGAAATATTAAAATATTTATTGAAAGTTTTAAGAATTTAAATAAAGAAGAAAACGATCTGTAACAATTTTATGTAAATAATAAAATATTCCATTGAAATATTAAACTATTTATTGAAAGTTTAGTCAGGCAAGAATTAAAAAACAATTATAAAATAATGATTGCACCAATTGCCTGTTGTTGTTGTTTCAGTTTAGTCAGGCAAAATAATGGCTACTGTGGAAATGATTATACAATTTTGTATATATATGTATAAATATTAGATAAGAAGGTAATGCAATATTTATCCGATCATGACCTGTCAATTCTCTCTTTAGACTGCATAGGTCAAAATATTGCTATTGGTCTGACATCGATTGCACTGCTGATATCTGTGTGCTTAAACGTTGTATTCTGTTTATTAAGAAGAAAGGGAAAAAAATATGCAGGTATGCTTCAAACTTTTGACTTTTATAGAACATATAAAAAGATGAATTATAACAAATCTACAACAACTTGAGGTCACAGTTATAAACCTTTTTTTTAATCAGAAAATGAAAACATGCTTGACTATGGAGATTCCAATGAAGAACCATTACATCAAGATTCACTTCGGTCTTACAGGTAATTATCAGCATATTGTTTGAATTACATTTATTTTTTTATGTGTATTCAGGGGAATATGCTTTGATTTAAAATGTAAAAATAATTTTTCACAGCAACAACCCTTTGAATCATTTCAATACAATTGGTTATGTTTTGTGCAGGTTTGAGGATGATGAGATGGAAAGACAGGAAAATCCGATTTATGGAAATATATGTTTAGATGGAGGAGGTATGTCTAGCTCACAAATACAGTAATCCAGTGCATGTTTGCTACTTAGAGCTAATAATTATGCTGTTATGATGGCCTTGCTATATATTTAATACCTGTTAATTGTGTACAGGACCTTTTGAAATGTCTCAGGAGGTATGCTATGAACAAATGTCACATGCAAGCACAGCAAAGAAGGGATTAAAGGTATGGTTTCAACAAATTTCACGGAAATTGCTAGATCTGGGGCCATTCCACGCACATTATTATATGAAATAATGAAATATGAAATAATTTTTACATTAATATTTACACTACTTATCTACATTAGTAGACATAAAATATACTGTAAAACAATGAGTTTATCCGTTAACCATAAAAACTTTTACAAGCTTAATCAATGTTTTTATGAAAAATATCCATCCAAACTGATATTCCTGCCCTTATTTATTTATTTATTTATTTATTCATCCATTTATTTGTTTGTTTGTTTGGTTGGTTGCTTCGCTGGATGGCATTGGTAATTTGATGGCCAACCATTAACAAATTGCATATTAAACAGAATTGAAACATTTAATATGTGAATTTTATTTATAGGTTCTCTGTCTTCTCTTATGCAGCAACTATTAAATTATATATATTTTAAAGTAAAATCTGCTGGTTGCATGCGTAAAACATACGTTGTAGTATTTCCAACGCACTCAAAATTAGAAATCGCACCTTCATATATCAATCTGTACAGTGAGACATTTTTCATAATCATTTATTTACATGGTTTAAATTTGGCTTAAATATGGCTTAATGGTTTAAATTTAAGACATTCACAGAGAAGGGCTGCGTGAGAATGCACACTTGATAACTATTTTAGGCACGCACGCCTACGCATTTTTCAGAAAACAGACACGTGAAGAAGCAGGTCTTTTAATGAACACAGCTGTGGTCAGGTTTCTCAGACCACTCTGCAGCAGTATGTATGTCAAAAGCTACATTGTTATGCCACATTAATAGCTCGCTAGCTGAACATTCAAGTGCACTGATACTTCTGCAAGATATTGCACCTTTTTTGTTCCACTGAAGTCACCACCATATCAAAATTGAGATTTTGTTTTAAATTGAATATTGCAGTGTTTATTATAAATTATTCATTCGTGCACATCATTTTTTTTTTATTCATGCCACTCTCATCATGGACCCTTTTCACAGACTATGACTTGGAACTTGGAAAGCATTTCCAAAGTTATTAATATAGTAAATCTAGCAAAAAAAGTTTACATATATTTTAATTTTTTAACTTTAATAATACATTTTAACCATTATACTTTGTGGGGGTTTTTTACCTTGGTATACATAAAACTAGTTAACGCTGCAGTGCCAGGGTTTCTAATTCAAAGGATGACAGAGTGAAGGCAAATTTGACATCTTTCTCTCTTTTGACCAACAATATTTTTTCCTCTTTTGGAAAGTCAGAAATGCTGTCATGGATTTTTGCATTTTTCTATTGGGGCAAATGAGAATACAATAATTATTTTTGTTGTAGTTTTGGTGTAGTGAAATTTATGACCCCAGAAATGTGAAAAGGGTCAATTTTTTTTATCAAAATCTCTCATGATATGTTCATCGGCGTGAAGGCAGGACAATAACATCTTCTCTTCATCAATTTCTAATGGACAAAATCATTCATTCATTTTAGACTTTAAAATTTGGTGTTGAGTTTTATGCTGTTTTCCCAACTGGCTCATTCGGAGCATTTGTTTTTGAAACACATTTTCTTTCCTAGTTCCGTTTGTTTAGGCATATATGAACAAAACAATCAGTCCACGATCACCTGAACGTGGTAGTCTCAGTCCAATTGAAAACAAACTGGTTTGGTTTTGGTGACAAAGAAATCCAATACAACAAACCAAGCTGTAAAAGCATTAATAATGGGAAATGTGTTACATAGAATCAGCAAAATCTGATTTCCTGGTGAGCACATTAGTTATCGCAACTGAAAACCAAAGAGCACCTATTCATCTTAAAACGTTGTTTAATTGTTGTTCTTCTTTCCATTGATTCCTGCTCTAACTGAGAAATTGTGTATATTCGGGAATAAAAGTGTGTGTAGCGACAGCTACAGACATAGCCTTGATGGATGACGCTATAAGGAACATAAACATTTGCACCATGAGAGGACGATTTTACTTACATGCGACTCGCATAAACACATATTTGTATGCTTTGAAATGTTGCCATATGAAAGTGAACTGAACCAAGAAGAAAATGCAACATTGTCATAATTTAGGTCATTGTTACGGAACAGGTCTAAAAACGCCTTTAGTCTATTTCAACACTATCAGAGGTGTAAGATATCATAACGTAGATTTGCAGTCTGAGTCTTTAAGAAAGCTATACCAGTATTGCGTAACTTATTGCGAAATTGTTTTGATGGCCTTTGTTGTGTTGCAATTTAACCTGAAAGCTAAACTGAGGCAAGGTACACTAAGTTAATGTAACATCATGGTTTTTATTTTTGTTTTGTTTTGTTTTTCATTGCATTGGGCATGTTACATCATGAAAATACAGGTTAGGTTTGTCATTATCTCACAGGTCCAGCAGGGGGATGTGTCCTACGCCTCTTTGGATCTGACCGCCAATAAAAAGCGTAGGAAGAAGAGAAAATACCAAAAACAGGGTCAGACTCACCAGGCCCAGACACATCCTCAACATGCATCCCAGCAGAACTGTATGGACCAGGATGACGAGGCTGACATTACCCTCCCGTCCCGGAGCAGCAGCCTCATGGTTTCACGTCACAGCATCTACCTCAACAGTCATCAAGTAGCCCTGGAGGCAGAAGAGAGGGAGAGGGAGAGGGAGAGAGAGAGAGAAAGAGAGATGGAAATGGAAATGGATATGGAAATGGAAAGAGATGATAATGCAGAGAGAGAGTTTGAGATGCACAGAAATGTGCAAGAAGGCTTTGATCACTCCCTCGGTAGATCAAGACAAAGTCTAGAACAGGACAGTTAACAGTTTGAGAGTTAAAAAAAAAAAAAAAAAAAACTTTTAGCGTCTTAAAAGAAGAAACACAGGATACTGTGGGGTGGTGCTGTCAACAGCTGTGATCGCTTAAGTACATACAGTATGTCACATCCCAAATCATAATTTCTGTTCTGAGGTTGTGTCCAATCGAGACACATTTAAAGGAGTTTACCACTTTAAATGTGCTTTCTTGTTTCTTTTGAAGGTTGGTCTGTTTGTTGTTGTACTTATAGTAAGAAGAATATATATTTATCTGCTTGTTTTTATGCTTTTTTTTTCTTCTTTTCAGGATAACATATAAATGTATATTTGTGAAAATAAGGTTGACTGATGACTCAAGGCATTTGATGTAGGCTACCTATGCACAGAAAAATAAGGACCGTTTAATAGCTATTACTCAGAGTTGTTGTAATAGGATTTCTGTGGCTTTGTCTTGATATTAAAGGTCTTGGTGACTCTATTTTTGTATCTGCTATTCTTTATTTGAAAGCTTTGAAGAATGTCTGAAGATGCAAAAAAATTACCATAAAAAAAATCTCACTTAGCTTTGCTAGAAACTGTCAAATGAAAAAATAGTGAGAGAGATTGGAAACGCTTTTCTTACACTCCTTAACCACTTTCGTTAATAAAAAGAAAAGAAAGAAAGTAAAAAGTCTTAATTTCACGTATAGAGACGACAGGCAGGAAAAATGCAACACTACAGTAGCGAGGTGAGGTTTTTTTTTGTTTTGTTTTGTTTTTCAGTAGCGAGGTGAGGACTTTTGCAAATTTCCGCCTCATCTAATCGTGACGTTTTCTCCTGTGGTCACGTGATAGTAAACATGGCCGCGCGCTGTTGAAAGTCATGCGATAGCTCTCATTTCTTATTTTCATCTCTTTCAATTGTAATTTATTTGTAGTTATATAAACGTTTGTCTTGATATATACTGCCAACAATATTGTCATGGACTCAGCCGGACAGCTACGAAATGTACGTATTACAGCTAGCGCGTGCAGTCCTTTTCATCCATATATGAATGCGACAAATATTTTCTAAAATCATGATTTTATTGTACTCTTTTTGTGATTTAGTTGCGGGATTTCCTGCTTGTTTACAATCGCATGACGGAAATGTGCTTCCAGCGATGCACAAGCAATTTCAACTACAGAAATCTGACAATGGATGAGGTGAGGCAAATATGATTTGACTTGCTTACTTTAATTTATAAAAACGTTTAAAATGCCTTAATTGATGTGTTCCTGGTATGTTATTCATAGATCTTCGTTTTGTGTGTGTGTGTGTGTGTGTGTGTGTGTGTGTGTGTGTGTGTGTGTGTGTCGCGCGCAGGGAACATATCAAATAGGAGCAAGATTTGAAATAAAATATAGGCTCATAAACAAAACATGCTAATCAAAAATACACTAAGATTGTAATAGTAATATAAATATTTTTGACATAGCAGAGAATAAATATTTGAAATAATTTCTCAAAATCATTAAGAAATAATGTAAAGGAGGATTTACATCAAAAATATACTAAGATAATAAATATTTTTGAACATAGCAGAGCATAATTATTTGAAATAATTTAACAAAATTGTTAGGAAATAAACTAAAGGAGGGTTTACGTTTTTCCATCTGCATGTGTAAATGTATTTATTTATTCATTTATGGATGTGGAGGTAGACATATGTCATTCTGCAGGTCTTAAAAAGTCTTAATTCTCTCTTCAACTAATTAAGGCCTTAAAAAGTTTGAAATCAGAGCAGAAAGTCTTGAATTCATGAAGTCATGGCATTAAATTGTAAAAAATTTTAATTAAAGTCTTCCTCCGTATTTTTGTTTTCCAATACAAATATCCAAGCATCCATAAATCGAGATACACTAACTTGAGATGCAAATGTAAAATGAAGTCTTGAAAAATGGAACAAAATAAAGTTAGTTTTCATTTTGACCATGACCATGTATCTTGATTTAAGAATCTTTAAACATTTGCACAGTGAAACAAGACAAACACCGAGGAAGAACATCACTTTTTTGCAGTGTGAAGTACAATGAAAGAGTTGTTTTTGTTTTGTTTTGTTTTTTTTCTGCATATTCCAGTGTTTAAAAGCAGAGCTATTAGCCTAATATATATATTATTTCTGGTCCAAATACCATTTTTTTTTAACTTCGAAGCTTCGGAGGGAGGGGGCTGAACATATTCTTCTCTCTAATAAAGGCAGGAATCTCTGTGTGTCTGTCTGTCTGTCTGTCTGTCTTTTTGCATTTTCATTATGTCGAGAACCATTCATCCAATCGCAGGGGATGCCATGTGTTCAAAAAATAATAATACTAGATTCTCAAAATTGAAAATCGAATGACAATCGAATTTTGTGGACATTCACACAAAGACTATAGAAATAGACTATAGAAATGCAAAGACTGTTTACTCCTATACTTATGAATGGGAGAAACTGCAACGCACAATGTGAAGGAATATTCCCACCTTCTAAATGAAAGAGCCAAATTTCCCATAGAAACCTAACTAGATGCACATGCATAGTATAAGCATGTTATGACTCTGCATGCGCATAGCCTGAAAAATAAGCTTTTTAAACGCTATTTGAGCATAAGAAACAACATTCATGGGGCAATTAATTTCAGATTTTTGTTGCTGATTTGACATATGTAATTTAATTGTGAGTTCAGCAAGCAGTTTTTGAGATTTCAGTATTCCCCCATTCATTAAGCTAGGTCTTGTACAAGCTGCCCAGAGGCGTTGCTAATATGGCCGCCGAGTGAAGAGACATTCCTCGAAAGGGAGTTTGTTTTAAAATGATTTATTTTCATTTTTATTTTTTATGATTTAATTAATTGTTAGCTTTTCATTAAACTCACAACCCCCCTGCAGTTCCTTTACGAACCCTAGTTTGTAATATAATGCTTCATGCACTTCATGTTGTAAATTACAATGAATGGAACAAGTTTTCTTATTCTTTGCTTTTTTTACATCATTATGGTACAAGATAATGCTATTTAAATCAATGTGATAAACGAGTTAAATCAAAAGTAATCTAAAAGTAGTCTGATTATATTACCTAAAATGTGTAATGTAATGGATTACATTACTGACTACAATTTTTGGCATGTAATCTGGAATCAGTAACAGATTACAATTTGTAAGTAATCTACCCAGCACTGTGTGTGTGTGTGTGTGTGTGTGTGTGTGTGTATATATATATATATATATATATATATATATATATACAGTCATGGCCAAAAATATTGGCACCCTTGGTAAATATGATGAAATAAAAAACATTTATTTCATAATCATATTTTCCACCATTTTAAATTCTTATTGTCCAATGAAAGGTTAGATTTTTGTGAATTTTTTAAATAAAAGATCAAAAGGATTAACAATGCAGATTAATTTTCACAGCCTTCTTTGATCGTATTTACCAAGGGTGCCGATATTTTTGGCCATGACTGTACATGCATATACACACACACACACATATATATATTTATTTATTTATTTATTTATTTATTGTAAAATTAGTTAAAAAGTGGTGGCAATCAGTTGGAAGTTGTATTTTCAAACTCTGGAGTGTTGCTCGTTCAACTCGTTGTGTGAGTTGTAATACAACTCGCATTCACATTAAGAGAACATATTAACATAGTGTGTTACCCATCAAATCTGTAGAATCATACATATATTGGTCATTATACATAAATTTACTATGAAAGTTATATAATGTTCTCTTTTCTGTCTTTTGTTTGTTTTGTTTTACCAGGAGCGATGTGTTGACAGTTGTGCTGGCAAGTTAATAAGGACCAATCACCGTTTAATGGGCACGTATGTGCAGCTGATGCCCGCGATGGTGCAGAAGCGAATGCAGGAGATGGAGAGCAAAGCTGCAGAAGCAGCAAAAGCTGAAGCTGCAGCACAAGGAGATGCTTCATCATTAGAAAATCCATCTACTGCTATCACAACCACAACACCAATGCTTGAGAGCCCACAGATACCTTCAGTTTCTAATAATCCATCAGATATCAAGACAAATGTCTCAGTTTTTGGACAAACACAGTCATTGACAGATGTGCCCACAGTACCAAACAACGCACAAACCTTTACAAATGAGTCTTTAGAAGGACTAGTAGCACCATCGCCAGTGATCTCAACATCTTCTAGTGTACCTAAAGTAGATAGAGGTCCTGTCTTGAGTGCAGTAGAAAAACTCAATCTGAAGCCCAGCAGTGTAACAACGACATCAGTTCCTGAAACACGGTCTGAAGGGGGAGCAGGACAGAGCCCCCAAAATCCATCCTGATCTTGAGACATGGCAGAGAAGACTATGTACTGATGGCTAACGTGTGTCTTTTAATAAAAGTACATCATGGAAAGATAATTAATTTGACTTATTTATTTATTAAATCTGTATGCAGTATTTTTAGGATAAGTGGTTTGTGAAATTAAAGAGGTATATGAGTAAAAATATTATTAGATAACATTTTTGTTAAATAATTGTTATCCACACTAAAGTTTTTTTGTGTGTGTGTTCTTTTTTAATGTTTTCTTAAAGCTATTTCTGTTCAGTTATTTTATCACATTACATAAGTATCATATGAATATTATATATTTATTTTGCACATATAAATAACTTTGTAATCAACATTTTATTTATTATTACTTGTTACAGTAATGCTTATGCTGATTAATTCAATTAATGAATTTGAATACTAGTTGTTTTTAATTTAAAATATTTTTAATTAAAAAAATGAAATAGTTTTTTTTTTTAGACTCTGTAGATGTTATTTATTTTCTTTTATAAAATTATTGCTGACAAGTGCCTAATAATATTTTAAGTGTAGTTACTTGCATTATATATGTGTAGAAGAGCAGACCTTTATTTTGCTCTAATACTGATGGGAAAAGGAAAGGACCATGCATATTTACTTTGGGATGATTTTTGTTAAATTCATGTATATTATGGAATATTCAAATCCCAGGCACAATTTTTGAAATAGAGAAAATCGTGTCCCGAGGCGCTTGTTTTCCTCGCTGTCCGGCCGGGGGCGCTGCAGCGGCGTGATCAGCGGGGAGTGAGTGTGTGTCTGTCGGCGGGGAGGAGGTCTCAGACTCGGGCGCTAGTAGGGTGTGGACGCTGGAAGAGTGTCGGTCCGAACTGTCCCAGTCATCACCGTTGGTCCACTTCAGCTAAAAGCGGTCATATAAACAGGTAATGATGGTTGTTGTGATCGATTGAGTGTGAGGGAAGCATGAATCTAGTGTTGATCAGTTGTTGTAAGTTCAGTGATTGTGGGCGTATAACGTTATGACTGCTAGCAGCATTAGCGCACTAGCTCACAAGACTATAAAACTACTGTTGTATAGCCATAAATAAAGTGTGGAGTCAAAAAGTCATTTCATTGAGCATGTTTAGGTAAATTATAATTCAAACCGTATGATTTTTTCTTTTGGTTCACCCATAGTTAAGAGTCTTTAGTCACTCTTTGATTGGAGTGTCTGTTAGCTGCGCGGCTAATGTCACTCTTACTGAGAGAACACACGTACCTGTCTGTCTGTCTGACTGACTGTCTGTATATCTGTCTGTCTGCTGCAAATACCTTTCTGTGTTTCTGAACACCCACTCTATCTATCTTGACCTGCCTGTCTTGCTTTCTGCCAGTCTTCTTGAACAAATACTCGTCTGCTTCTGTTTGAACATACATGTCTATTTGTATATTTGAACACATGTCTGTCTGTCTGTCTGTCTGTCTATCTGTCTCTTGACCTGCCTGACTTGCTTTCTATCGGTCTTCTTGAAAAAATATGAATCTTTTTCTCTTTGAACATACATGTCTATCTGTATATTTGAACATCTATCTATCTATCTATCTATCTATCTATCTATCTATCTATCTATCCATCCCATTCTATGTGAACTTACTTGTCTCTCTTTCGAAACATGCCTTTCTAACTGTTTGCCTGTTTAAATTGTCCACATGCGTACCTGTCTGTTTCTCATTTTGTGTTTTTCTTTCTGTATATTTTGCTATCTGGTTGTCCTTGTCTGTCGGTTTAAACAAAATCTGACATCTACCTGTCATCTGTTAAAAAAATAACTGTCTGTGTGTCTAATTCTGTTCCACTTTCTCTGAGTATTAACTATCATGTTTACATCTGAGTGCCTTTGTGATCGAATGAATGCATATTTAACTGAATCGATATCACCCTGCATTTGTCTCTCTTATCTAATTTATCTGTCGTTTTCTCCAAGCGAACACATTTGTTTCTTTTTCCAACTGTAGTGTGTATGTTTTTGTACAAAATCTATCAACACACTCAGCAAAGTATATACAATGCATAAAAGTTCACATAAGAAATAGCTTCTTAAGTGTATTTTAGATACATTTTCCATTTTGTTTTTAATAACACAGCCTTTCTTTAATTCTCTAATAAAACAGACAATTAGTTTTTCATGAGTACAACAGGTCTTTGCGAAGACCTCTTAACTAAAGTATGAGTTGGAGTCATGTCAGAGTATTAAAGAAACACATTCTGTTGGCAGAGGATTGTGTTGGACTTCAGGAAGGGAGTGATAAGTGTGTTATAACAGGCAGAGGCTTGTATGATTACACAGGTATTCATCACCTATCAGCATTTAATGAACACATATTTTAACTCATTGCTTAAACCTGTGAGGTGAATTAAAGGTATAGCTCATCCAAAAATTACAATTCTGTCGTTTATTCTCTCTCTTGTCATTCTAAACCTGTGCGGCTTGTATATGTATGTTTGTTCTTTTGTTGAGCAAAAAAAAAAGACAAATAAGTGTCCTTTATAAAGAAATTTAAAACTTTTTTTTATTTAATTTTTTTTATTATTTTAGGAATGCCCTTTTGGTATTTAATTTGGTTTCATGTGGTTTTGAAAAACGTAATTTGATTTAATGATTCTAAGGAATGTCATGTGGTATTTTCTTTAAACGGAATACATGTAAATATACACATTTTAATCGGTAAAGAAAGACAAAAAGTTATTACTATTTATATATAATGAATTAGTAATTCATAAATATAATTTATAATGTAATTTCTTTGGAAATAGTTTTGTAGAAATATTGTTTTTCTTTTCGATAATAGAATTTTTAATGAAGTTTTTTTTTTTCTCTGTATTATAATATCAGGATAGAAGCGGTGTATTGAAGGCGTTGTATGCACGAATTGCAATAATGTTTATTTGAATAAATGAACAGATAAGACAGAAATAAATGAGCATCATGTCATTGAACTTTTCATTTCTGGTCAAGTGTTGCCTGAACTGCTTGTTATTTTTTAGTTTTAGTCATTGTTCCCTAGTGACTTGAACTATGACAGAGTGTTTTGGGCAAGCAGTGTTCAAAACAGCTCATCTGAGCTTCCTTCTTCTCGTCTCTCTGCAGTGCAGCGCAGACACCAGACACTTGCCCTGTGGCTGTGAAGAGACTGTCCCGTCGCACCCTTCCCGTGGCTGGATGTTCTGTCAGACCCTCGTCTGTCGTCTACAGCAGCATCAGACCCCTCTCCCAGGACACTCCTGGTAGAGGACAAACGATTTGTGTTGCGTGAGAGGAGAGAGGGTGCAGAGATGGATGACATCTTCACTCAGTGCCGTGAAGGCAACGCGGTAGCCGTCCGCCTCTGGTTGGACAACACAGAGAACGACCTAAACCAGGGGTGAGTGTGTTTAAATGAGTCATAATATGAATTTAGACAGCTGTTATTAGGTAGATTGCCGTGTGGTTGTAGAAACCACTTATTTGTGGTTTTGTTCAGTCTTGGTTTAGCAGTTAGCTTATTTTCTCATTCAAAGATGATCTTGGATGCTGTCAGTAGGTGCCACGCCCCCCAAAAACTTCAGGAAATCCAAAATGTATTGTGCAGAAACTGTCCTGTTTGTCAGGATCTTCTGTCAGGTCTTGTCCCTTAGTTCACCCCTCACTTTTATCAGTCTTCTAATCCCTGGGCGCAGTGGAGCAGTGACTCTGAAAGACGATGAGGGTTGATTTTATCACTTTTCGTCTGTTGTGGATATCATTCAGTTATTTGGCTTGTCGTAGCCTACACAGTTTTTCAGATGGTTTTGAGGTATTAAAGAGATTCAGTATTAAATTATTATTCTTGTATAATTCTACTAGTATTAGTTTTTGTGTTTATACCAGAAAAAACAAGATCTTTTACCCATACAAAACATGCCGCCATATTGCTAAGATGTAAGTGTAATGCTAAGTGTATTTCTTAATTAAAATTATTTTTTGAAATTAACTTTCACAGACTTTTTAGGAAATGTACATATATATTGAAAATAGGATGATAATGTGTTCAATTAAATGATTGCTTTATTGTAGCATCAGATAGGTTAAATATTTAGATATATGGCCACCATATCAGCTATCAACTGATACTAGATTTAGTTTTTTATTTATTTATCAGAATTGTCGATATAATTCCCCTATTTTTATGCATCTTACACTCATTTAAAGTTCATTTTTTTCACTAATAATTGATTAATCTAATACACTTTTCAATTTCATAGGAATTTGAGAAAATGTCATATGAATATCCATTTTTCATACTGTACATTATTATAATGAAATGTCTTAAATTCTCTTTTTTTTTTTTTTTTAGTTATAATTTTTAATATGTTTAAAATGTTATTTATTTATTTTTAGTAAAATCCAATGGTTTAGACTTTATTTTTTAATGTTTTATGTGTAATATTTAGACAAAATAGCATAGAATTTTATTATTGATAATTATTATTGATTTTTCCTTTTGGCTTCCTTTTTAATATTGTGCAGTCCTTCTATGAAATTGAATGTTGTTAGCCTAGGTTTAAAGAAGCAAGAGCTGAAATATCCCATTTGTTTCTTACAAACTAAACAGAAAACATTCCACACGTTGAAGACCAGAATTCCAGTTCTAGCCCTATATGGTGTAAAGCATACACAGAGTAGATCCATGCACCCTCTTCAAATACCTCCACCTCTGCCAAGCTCCCTCTCACAAACAGCCTTGGCCTGCCTTTCCTCACTAATACATCCCAGAACAGCTGGGAAGCACAAAAGAGAGGAAAACGTCCAGGTAGATCTTGTAAGGAATCTGATCTGGACCCATTCTCTTGCTGTCAGCCACGAGAATTATAACCTGAAAGGAACGGGTCAGAGACGAATGGTTCGCCGGTGCCGATTCAGCACAGAATCAGCAGATTACAGGCAACGGCTAGTTTAGATGAAGCGTTGAAGCATCTGACGTAGATCACTATCTAGGCATTTCCTGTGTTCTTCACATGGCTGAAGTTGTGACTTTGAAATTATGTGACAAAAGAAATGTTTGACTAACTAGAGAAACTGCCAGTAAGAGGGGGGAAAACGCCAACTCAACTAGAACAAAACCCAAAAATAAGACAATACACTTGATTTTTATTTATGTTAGCATTCCCTACTCTAAACAGCAGTTGATCCTCTACAGATCTGCCTTTCAGGCCAGTGTGAGTTGGAGTCCATGTCTAGTTTGTGACTCAGAAGAGGGGGAGGAGGGAACGGTATGGGCTAAAACGAAATGGTTGGGATGAATAGTTTCCATACGATGAGCTCACCAACCAAAGCATGCTGACTTGAGCCATACCAGTCCTCTCTGTGTCACTTCTCTCTCTCTCTCTCCCTCCCCACTTACCCGTCTCAAAGTGTTTTCCTTTTCCAGAAATAGAAAATCTCAAGCTAAGGGATTCGCCTATTGAGGTTTGCCTAATAAAATGATTTTGATGCTTTGAAATGGTTGATGAGAAGAGTGGCTGTTTGATTGAGTTCTTCTGAAGGGCCATGAGGAGTTTCAGTATGGCTTGAGATGTCACGACCTTATGTGTTTGTGGGAGGAGACAGGAAATAGCAGACATACATGGGCGTTGTTTATGCTTCACATTACAGCATGTCAGTCAGCAAACTGGACTTTGTCCTAGCTTATATTTTATCTTCTTATGTCTAAATGTATGATATGTTAAACATATGAAAATGATTGAAAATTTGGCCATTATGCCTGAACTTGCTGAACTTGTTGTTTTTGAAATTGTTGTTCAAACTTTGACATTGAATTTAAAATAGGCCGTATTTATTTTAGTTTCATTAAAATGTAAAGGAAAAAAAAAACTTTACCACCAGAATGAGCTTCCTGTTCCACTGAAGGAAAAGTAATGTTAAGCAATATCCAAAAAGCTGTTAAGACATTTGTTTTTGCAAACTGACATTTCGTCACCACTAACAAAGACATCACTATTATGATAATAAAACCACAAGAAATATCTTTAGAAGAAAACTGTTGAAAAAGTTTATAAAAATCTCTCCACCATGACAGTTTCACACAGTGCATTTTTCTTTATGTTAGTAAATCTTTAATATGCAAAATGCTAATTTTAAGTTAGTAATACTAATATTATGATAAATTAAAATTAAACAGAACATCTTGTTCAGTGGAACAGGAAGGCAAGGCAAGGCAAAGTTTATTTATATAGCACATTTCATACACAGTGGCAATTCAAAGTGCATTACATAAAAGAAAGTGAAAAAGTCATTAAAAAAAGTCACAACAATAAAAACAAGGAATTAAAAATAATAATAATAAAAACAAGATATAAAAATTTATTTAAAAAGAATTTAAAACAGTTAAGAATAGAAAATGATTATACATAGTGCAATCAGTTCGGACATAGCACAGTGCGGTCTGTTAGGTTTATATTCAGTGAGCATATCTGCAATGTGTTTAGGTCCTAGGCCATTGAGTGATTTGTAAATGAGTAAAAGTACTTTAAAACGAATTCTAAATGTAACTGAAAGCCAGTGTAAGGACCTGAGGACTGGTGTGATATGCTCAGATTGTCTGGTTCTAGTCAGAATCCTGGCAGCAGCATTCTGGATGAGCTGCAGCTGTCTAATGGTCTTCTTGGGAAGGTCGGTGAGGAGACCATTACAATAATCCACCCTGCTGGTGATAAAGGCATGAGCAAGTTTCTCCAAGTCTTGACTGGACACAAAACATCTAAATCTTGCAATGTTTTTGAGATGATAGTATGCTGATTTAGTTACTGCTTTGACATGACTACTAAAACTAAGGTCTGTCTCCAGAATCAAGATTTTTGACTTGATTTTTAGTTGTTTGACCCCTAGAGTCAAGGTATGCATTCACCTTGAGAACTTCATCTTTGTTTCCAAATGCAATGACTTCAGTTTTCTCCTTGTTTAACTGAAGAAATTTCTGGCACATCCAACTGTTAATTTCATCAGTGCATTGGCAGAGGGAGTCAATGGGGCTATAGTCATTTGGAGATAAGGCTAGGTAAATCTGGGTATCATCAGCATAGCTGTGATAGGCAATTTGGTTCTCTCTCATTATTTGACTTAGTGGGAGCATATACAGGCTAAACAAGAGCGGTGCAAGAATTGAGCCTTGTGGGACTCCGCATATCATGGACGTCCACTTAGACTTATGCTCTACTATACTCACATAATCACCTCTCCCTTCTAAGTATGACCTGAACCATTTGAGTACCATCCCAGAAAGCCCGATCCAGTTTTCCAGTCTCTCTAGAAGTATTTTGCCAGAATCAGAATTGATCATTTATTATCTTAATAAGCACGGTCTTTGTGCTGTGATGCGCTCGGAAACCAGATTGAAAATTGTCCAGGTATCCATTTGAGTTTAAGTAGTTGTTCAGCTGATTAAAAACTACCTTTTCAATAATCTTACCTATGAAAGGAAGATTTGATACTGATCTATAGTTGCTCAACATTGTGTTATCAAGATTGTGCTTTTTCAGAAGGGGTTTCAACTGCAGTTTTCAGGGAGTTTGGAAAAGTCCCATTAAGAACTGAGGCGTTCACCAATTCTAAGAGATCTGCTTCTGAACAGTTAAGCACACTTTTGAAAAAAGATGTGGGAAGTGTGTCAAGATACCAGGTCATTTCAAAAGAGAAGTTATTACATTTAGATAAAAGATAATGAACCCATACTGATAAAGAACGCATGAATTAGGTATATTCATTGAACATGTATTAAGAAAGTAACTTAAAGCTTGACAGATACACCTATGTTTGACAAGTAAATTCATATTTGTTTTTAAATGACAATAAAATGTTCAAATTGTTGTAAAGTTTGTCTAAAGTTTGGTCTGACATATTTTTCTACAATAATACATTTTACTTGGAGTAGAAAAGAATATGGTGAAATATAAGCTAAGGAACTTTATTGTTAACCGTAAAAGTGTTTCCATGTGCAATTCTGTACTCTTGCAAGTTAACGTTTTTTTTTAGTATGTTGCTTGTGTGCAGTTTACAATACTATGCGTTACATCATCAAGTTGTTTTGCAGATCGGATATCCGTATCAGCACCCAAATTTTGCATTTGTGCTTCTCTAGTAGCAAATGCCATTTAAGTTGACTGCAAGCCTGCTCTCAAATTGTGACTCAAAGAGGAACTGACACATTTTGTGGCTTTTTTTGTTTTTTCGTTCTTGATGTCTGGACAGAGCTCAGAGCGGCTAACGATAGTAGAAGAACAGAAAACTGAAGCAAACTAAATACTAGGTTACAGCTGTGTTTGTCTCTGTGGCTTTATAACAGACACAAGCTTCTGACGCTCAGGCCAATCAGGAGCATTTACAGTGTTTAGAGTGAATTATTTACTACTAAAATACTTCCTGTATTTTAACTTCTTGTTTTTAGCTGCACTATCTAAAAATATAACACTCGTACATCCTTTTTGATGTCTGTTTTGAATCAGAAGGTACTAAGAATATTATTTTACCTTTTCCAGCTACATTTCCTGTCACGTATACGTCATTCTGGCGCACTTCACTACCTTGTTAGCTCAGATACGTTTTTAGACCGTGGCGCCTCACTGATGTGCGGTTTATGATCTAATTCAGTATATGAGCTTTCACTCAACCAGATTGTTGCTGAAAGGTAGAAACCTGAACTTAGATGTGGAGTTGTACTTTTAAATCATCGCCGAATGCAACCCCAGAACGCTTTTTGGCCAGAGGAAGCTTTTAATAACTGCGCTTTTCAACTCTTTGATCTTATAACTGTAGGCTCAAGACGTAATCTTTCAGCTGTGACTCCAGTATCAATGTTTACTTAGTCTGTCTTTGTACGTGTGTAAGTCTGTTAGCGTAAACGTTCCTTTCTCTCTCTCTGTGTGTGTGTGTGTGTGTGTGTGCTGGTTAACAGCGCGTGCTTCACGTCCTTACAAGGACAAGAGAAAGAAACTAACTGGATATGAATTGTCCCGAGCGCTCACACTCTCACACAGGCAAAGGGAGGGAGCCGCTAGCGGTGGAAGAGAGAGCGTGGAATATTATTTCCTGTGTTTCCCGCTCTGGTTTCCGCAGTCCGCCCCTCTGCTGCTTCATTTGTGTGTCGGGGCACTGCTGAGTGATGTGATAAGAGTCACCACAGATAGCTCTCCTTTCTTCATTGTCCTTCCTTACTTGCTTGCTTTCTTGTTAATTTCCTTTTGTCTTGCACTGTTTTAGCTTCCTTTCTTTCCAACTTTTCTCCAGTTTTTCTGGGTTTCTTCCTTATGCCGTTCCATCTTTCTTTCCTTGTTTCCCATGATCTTCCTTTTTTTCTTTTCTTTTCTTTTCTGTGGGAACTTTCTTCCCCATTTTTTTCTTTCTTGCTTGCTTGCTTTCCCACTTATTTTTTCCCCATATTTTTCTTTTCCTTTTTAGCTTCCTTCTAACTTTCATCCTGTCTTTCCCAGTTTGTTCCTTATGCTATTCCTTCTTTCATTCCTTCTTTACTTACTTTACTTACCTTTCCTGCATTCTTCCTTTTTTCCTGTTTTTTCCCTCTGTTCCAGCTTCTTTTCTTTTCAACTTTCTTTCTTTCTTTACCACTTTGTTTCATCCATCTTCCTTTTCTGCACTTTCTTTTCCTTCCTTTGCTTCCTTTTCACTTTTGTTCCCTCTTCTTTTTCAGATTATTTTCCAACTTTTAGTCTTTCCCAGGTTTCTTCCTGTTACTCTTCCTTTCTTTGCTTTTTATGTATTTGTACTTTCCTTTCTTTAATTCTTTCTTTCTTTTTCTCTTTCCTCACCTCCTTTTCTTTCCTCTTTTCTTTCCCACTTCCATTTTTTTTCCTGGTAGCTGTCTTTCTTTCATGGTTTTTCCTTTTCTTCATCCTTTTCTTCCTTTTTTCCCCTCTTCCTTTCTAGCTTCCTGTCTTTTCCAGTTTCTTTGCTGCTTTCTTTCCTAATTTGTTCGTCACTTTCCTTGCCGTGCTTGCTTGCTTGCATTCTTTCATTTTCCCCTCCTTCCTTCCTTGAAATGTGCAGTTTGGCCAGAAATAAAGAACATTCCGGAATTCCCATTGGGAAGCTCAGGACTCACTGTCTAATTTGATTTCAATTATTTGAGGAGGGGGGACTTCCTGTTTATTTGTCTTAATATTTTGTCCATTGTTTTTGTCTTTAACCCCTTCAGCTGTGACCAACCCACCATTTGACTGTGTGTGTGTGTGTGTGTGTGTGTGTGTGTGTGTGTGTGTGTGTGTGTGTGTGTGTGTGTGTGATAGAGTGTGAATGTGTGTGGTCTGGTCTGTTCCGGCAGGACCTTGTGAGTAGTTTCAGCAGCTATCCTAAGTTTAGCCACACTACTGGCCTGATTATTTACCCAGAGACATCCTACTGTACTGCACACTCCCAGCCCTTCAACAAACACTTAATTATTGAAAACAAAAGCTTACAAGTAATTACTTTGGGGATGAGCACGAGCACCAGCTGCAGACATTACCTTCTTTTATTTATAACACACTCTCAGCAGTTGCGTTCAGTGGTTTAATAGTAAAACCCTCATTGGTTCAATCACTTGTGCTCTCTGTAGCAGCCCTAATGCACAGGGCTCTGATCTGATCACAGTGTTGTTATTGTAACTTTAGGGTCACCGTCGACCTGAAGCACTGTAAGTGTGAGTTTGACTGCGGTTTTGAAAAGGAAATAGGAAGGCCTGAGAACGGATCTCAGACTCAAACAGAGTAGAGGGATATACATAATCTGGAGGAAGGGGCCAGTTAACGGCTGTTTATATTTAACTGGCTGGAGACAGACAGCTGAGAGCGGGATCACTAGCCTGACTGGAGACAGTTTACCGCCAACCACTGCGTCAAAAAAAAAGTGCCTTGATTTAAAGGGACACTCCACCAAAATAACAAAACAAAACAAGCTTCTGTCATTATTTCCAAACAAGTATGCATTATAAAAAAATACTCATGCCTAAATTTAGGATTAATACAATTGAATTGCATATGAAATGTCCATCTTTTATGAAGCCAGTCCACCCAAAAACCAAACTTGTCATTGTTTCCAAACATGTATCCAAATAAATAAATAAAATTTTTATTAAATTACAATTTAAATTACAGTAAATTTAAAAATAAAATGAATTTAGGCCTGTAATTTAAAAATATATATATAGAATTTTTGAAATAAGTATTCATGTGATAATTATGACTCACTCTAAATATGCTGGCGTGTGTTTGTTTCTTGCAGGGATGATCATGGATTCAGTCCGTTACACTGGGCGTGCCGTGAGGGTCGTTCAGGTGTCGTGGATATGCTCATCATGAGAGGGGCTCGCATCAATGTCATGAACCGCGGCGACGACACACCCCTGCACCTGGCTGCAAGCCATGGCCACCGTGACATTCTGGCCAAGGTGTGAACAGATCATAGCGGATAAACGCTCACAAACACACACACAACTGCACCTGAACAACCACAGTGACCACAACGGTCACGGAAAGGTGTAAACAAACACACAGCTGCAAACAGCAATTCTAAACAATCACACACTTAAACTTTAAACACTCAAGAAGGAATAAGGAACTGACAAATGTCTATTTTAATTCACTTTTAAAATAATTAATTCACTATTTTAAGTCACTTTTAATTTTGTATGACAGATTTGGAATTGATGTTTTTGTGTTTGCTGTTTTGGATACTAAATTATGTTGTGGTTTGTGTTGTCTAGCTGATCCAGTGTAAAGCAGATACCAATGCGGCAAACGAGCACGGCAACACCCCTCTCCATTACGCCTGCTTCTGGGCCCATGACCTGGTGGCAGAGGTTAGTTTGAAGTGCCCTCTGCTGGGAAAAATGAGAAACTCTGGGTTGTGTGAACGCTGTTTTCCTTGCAGTTATAATGAATGGGGACAAGAGTTTTCAAACACCAAACATTATCATAGAAGTGGTTCTGAAGTCTTCTGAATCTATACGATGGTGTTGTTTGGGGAAAATACATGAATTGATTTTCTTTCTTTTGTGCAGCAAAGATATTTTGCCAAATGTCTTTACCATAAACAAAAGATTGAATTTTGGTCTGTTCCTCACATAAAACTTTAGTACGTTTTCAGAAGATTTGGAATATAGCACAAAAATATAGCAGAAGTCTTATTAATCACTTCTTTGTCATTTTTATTTACATCATTTTTGAAGCTCAGTAGTTCCAGTTCATTTTTATTGTATAAATAACTGTAGTGTTATAGTTAACTAAGAATAAAACTATTAAAATTGCTTTTGTTAATTCAAATAAAGCTGAAATATCAAAATAAAATAAAAAATATTAGATGAAAAAAATTTACGAAAATTAAGTACTAATGTTACTAAACCTGAAAATTAAATATGGAAATATTAAATAGAAATATAAAAAAATGAATAAAAATTACAAATACAAACAAAATTACTAAAATTCAAATGGAAACTTTAAAATATAAAAATAAAAACTAACAAAAAAAAGGTAAAATAGTATATAAATAATAATAAATAAAAAAAAATAACACTGATCGAAAAGGACAACCACTATGTTGTCTTTTTTCCTATAACATTTGAGCAAAATTACCTTGAAAATGTTTAAACAATGTCATTTTAATCACACCAAATATGTTATCATTCATATTCTTTCCAGGATCTGATCAATAATGGGGCTCAGGTGAGCATCTGCAACAAATATGGAGAAACTCCACTGGACAAGGCCAAACCACAGCTTGCTGCAAATCTGAAAGGTAAACTCTCTTCTTTAATAATGTAGCAAATGTGACATCAGCAGAAGATCTGTTGGAAAGGCTGTTTGCTAACATTGTGAAGCCTCAAAGGTCTGTTTCTTTTATATGTTCCCCTGCCTAATAATTCTGTTGTGTTTATGAATCAGAGCTGGCGGAGAAACAGGGACAAAGCCTAACCAAAGTTCCTTTCAAGGATACTTTTTGGAAGGGAACCACTCGAACGCGACCACGTAAGCACCCTCAGAACATCTGATTCTCATTTAAATTCGTAACGTAGATGCTTTGGCAAACAAGCATTTTATTGTCATTCAGCGTAACTGTAGATTGCCTTATAAAATTATATGAATTATCCATAACCGAGGTTTGATTGTTGTATATTTTTCCCATGATGCCTTCAGGTAATGGCACACTAAACAAACATGCTGGCATAGATTATAAGCAGCTCTCCATGCTGGCCAAGATCAACGAGAACCACTCTGGGGAGGTGAGCTCATTTACCAAACCACAATAGCTACCCATGTCTCAGAGCATTTATGGAAGCACTGATGTCTTTGCTCTCTCTCTGGCAGCTGTGGCAAGGCCGCTGGCAGGGCACAGAGATTGTGGTCAAGATGCTTAATGTGCGGGATTGGACTACAAGAAAGAGCCGTGACTTTAATGAGGAGTACCCTAAACTAAGGTGATGAACCTCCAGTCCAGTTTACCCAGAATACACAAATTAAAGGGACAGTTTGCCCAAAAATGTTGTTCCAAATCAGGGTTATTATAGTTAAATAGTTTAGTTTAGTTTAGTTTAGTTTAGTTTAGTTTATTTACCAGGGCCCATGCATTTTTAATATTTAATAATATATTAATAATATTTAACAATAATGCAATGATGATAACTCCTTGGCTTCTTAGCTAAAATTTTCACAGCTTGTTTATAAATACTATATAATGGTTATACTTGTTTGGGACCAACTTGTTGCACTATAGGATAAATGTGGGAGAATTATTGTATGCATAAAGCGCACAGGTATAGGTGACTGGTGCCTAATATTCCTGAAGATTATCAAGCTTTCTCTAGCACTTCCATAATCATACCCAAATATTTAAAATGCCCAACAATATTTACTCTCTTTTTTTTTGACTAAAATATCTGGACAATGCTAATCAACTCTCTTAATTCGAAAATTACATTCCCACAGTTTTACTTACAATTAAGAGTAAGGAAAGAGTGACATACCCAATCTGAGTACGTTTCATAGCAGCTTGTTCTTTTGTCTTACATAAGTATAAACAACTGCATCATCTAGATACATCTAAACCTGGCCCTCTGAACAAACTGTAGGCAGATCATTAATATATAGACTAAACAAAATTGGTCCAAGAGTTGACCCTTGGGGGACTCCAATATTACAGTCAAGAAATGGTGAGCATGCATCAATAATAATTCTTCTACTTTGTTTCCTTAAATTTAAGTATGATTCCATCTGAGTTAACGTAATAGTAGAAAAATTAAACTTTGACAATTTAGACAAATCAAGACAGCATCAACAACACCTCCCCTATCAAGACTGGATTTAGTTTGTTCAACAAAATGACAATTTGCTGTCTCTGTAGAGTGATGTGTCCTAAATCCTAACTAAACAGAAACTAAAATATAAAAGAAAATTTTATTTATTATAAAGTTATTGTATTTCAGCTAGCTGCATAAGAAACGTTTCTCATTTTCATTTTAACTTGATGTACAGAAATAACTAAAACTGAAATGAAAATACATTAAAATCTATAGACTAATAAAAGTGACTAAAGTTAACTAAAATGGAAATAAAAATGGAAAATATAAAGATGAAAATGAATTCAAAATAATAATAAAAACTATAATAGTAGTTTTAATTACACTGATACTAAAATAACACTGTTCAAAATCTGTAAAAACATCTCCATTGTGTTAGTGGTCTGTTGTTTCTGTCTGTTCATGTGTCCCTCTCCACCTCGGTGTTTACCCTGTTGTAGAATCTTTTCCCACCCAAACGTGTTGCCCGTGTTGGGGGCGTGTCAGTCTCCACCCGCCCCTCATCCAATCATAATTACACACTGGATGCCCTATGGCTCCCTCTACAATGTGCTTCACGAGGGAACCAGTAAGTAAAACACACACATTACTGTCTCACACAGACCATTTGGTGTTTGTCAGCTTCATTTGAATGTTAATGAATGTTTAATAAAGTTAGAAATATGATTAATTGCTTTTTAAATTCTGGACATGACATAAAAAAGGAAGTCTTTAATTCTTAAATTTAAGTTAAACCCACTCAATCCTTCTCCTGTATCGTTATCATTCTCTTGTCCATCTAGACTTTGTTGTGGATCAGACGCAAGCGGTGAAGTTTGCTTTGGATATAGCTTGTGGAATGGCTTTTCTGCACACACTGGAGCCCATGATCCCTCGGCATTATCTCAACAGCAAGAGCGTCATGGTGAGGAACATGAAGCAGACGTTTCCTGTTAATCTTGGTTTCTACAACTTTGGGTTTTTCCAGAGTGTCTATTCCTGTTCTTCAAGAGAACATGAAGATGTGTAGTTACAAACCTAGCTGTAGATTCATTTCCACAGAATTTAGATGCTCAGGGTTAACCGGTGATTGCAAAATACACTCTCACTGTTTGTTTGTTTTATTTGTTGTCATGGTATGTGGAACTGATTCAGTGAAACTTGCACTCAATAAATGTAGTCTCAGCAGATAGACCACTGTGAACAGGAACTGTTATAAATAGTCTCAGTTCCTCTGTGTTCTCTGTCTGAAGTTTCTGTACATCCCACCACAAGTTCAGAGTTTCACATTGTGGAGTAATGTAGTGGAAGTACATTCTTTGATAGTGGATTTCTCCCTGCCTCTTAAAGGGATAGTTCACCCAAAAATGAAAATTCTGTCATCATTTACTCACCCTCAAGTAGTTCCAACCCTGTATGAATGTCTTTGTTCTGCCGAACACAAAGGAAGATATTTTGAAGAAAGTTTGTAACCAGGCTGTTTTGGGGCACCATTGACTTCCATAGGTTTGTAACTACTTGAGGGTGAGTAAATGATGACAGAATTTTCATTTTTGGGTGAACTATCCCTTTAAGGAAAGTCCTTATGGAAGGTCAGTAGGTATCAGTTTAAAGCACAAAGGCTCAACCAAACAACTTCTCAACTACTAGTAGCTGCACTGGTCATATTACACACAATCAACTGACTGAAGCAGCAAAAACCTGAGCTTACCCTAACTGACAGTTTCATGCTCACACATCCTAATGAATCTGTTCTCATTGATTCATTGACATCAGATTGATGAAGACATGACGGCCAGGATAAGCATGGCAGATGTGAAGTTCTCCTTCCAGTGTCCTGGCAGGATGTACTCTCCCGCATGGGTGGCACCTGAAGGTACTGTTCCTTTTCTTCACTTACTGAATTCCTAAATTCAAACTTCTCAAGAAGATTTTATTTTATCCACTTTATTTGCCTACGGTCACATTAGCGAAATTTCTACGAATCTTCTCCGGCAAAGTTTCAGTGTCTATTATCAGTAGTGTAGCAATATATGAAGCACAGCTCACACAAAAGTCATATTCAAACCGAGCAGTTTTCTGTTGGGCAGTGCAGCAAATTTGCATAAACAGTGTGAACCCGTTGTGAAATCTGCATGGGAAAATTCACAATCGCGTGAATTCCTTTTTAAATGACTGTATTTTACCTGCAGAAATTTGCAGAACAGATAGATTTGTCCGCAGAATAGATGTGCCTGCACCTTAAACAGGAAATTTTGATTCACTGATATCTTACCTCTTTTCAGCCCTGCAGAAGAAGCCAGAGGAGATTAACCGGCGCTCTGCGGACATGTGGAGTTTTGCAGTGTTGCTCTGGGAGCTTGTCACCAGAGAGGTGCCCTTCGCTGACCTCTCAAACATGGAAATTGGCATGAAGGTGAGATGATTCTATGACTTTGGAAAGCAAGAGCCGAACCAAAATGAAACAAAAATTTAGGGGTGCTTGGGGTAAAAATGCAGCCCAAATAAACAAGAATATATTAACCCTTGACCCAAGATGTAGATGAGTTTGTTTCTTCATTGGAACAGACTTGAAGAAATTTAGCATTATATCACTTGCTCACCAATGGATCCTCTGCAGTGAATGGGTGCCGTCAGAATGAGAGTCCAAACAGCTGATAAAAACATCACAATAATCCTCAAGTAATCCACATTGACTCCAGTCCATCAGTAAATGTCTTGTGAAGTGAAAGCTGCATGTTTGTAAGAAACAGAATGGCCTCGTCTGAATCAGGAGAGAAATATGATCAAACGCTATCTACAAGCGAAAACGGTCAAAAACATTTCTAAACAAAGTATGTGCATTTTGATGTGAGATGACAACAGGGGATGGACTGTTTTTACTGGAGGAAGCGTTTTTATTGATTATGGACTATTTTAGCAAGATATTACAAAGAAATGCTTTCATTATGAATTAGTTTGTTTTAAACATGCAGCTTTTCAGTTTGTAAGACATTAATTGATGGACTGGAGTCATGTGGATTACTACTGTTTTTATCAGCCGTTTGGACTCTCATTCTGACGGCACCCATTCACTGCAGAGGATCCATTGGTGAGCAAGTAATGTAATGCTAAATTTCTCTATATGTGTTCAGATAAAGAAACAAACTCGTTCCTTTCTTGGAAAAATCCATTTCTGACCCTGGCTATTCCTTCTCTCTTCATTAGGTGGCACTAGAGGGACTGCGGCCCACCATCCCGCCAGGCATTTCCCCCCACATTTGCAAGCTAATGAAAATCTGCATGAACGAGGATCCTGCCAAGAGGCCCAAATTCGACATGATCGTACCCATTCTAGAGAAGATGCAAGACAAATGAAACAGCCCTGCTGGACGACCCCGCAAACACGGAGTTCACAGTATTGCCTTAAATTTCACCACTCACCAAAGTGCTCTATGCCACTGTAGCCCTCTGCTAAAAAAAAAAAAACGCTTTGTGGAAGCCCTGTCGAACATTTTTAAATGCCACGTTCTCACTATCGCCTATATTCTTATATGCAATCATTGAATAATGACATGTGTTTGTGCATATATATGTCCATCAGTTCCTTTCGTATTCCTGGGAGTGTTTACAGTACAACACTTCTCTTAAAACCTCTTTTCTACAGCTATTAAACAGGAAGTGGTGGCGGCAACAGTCGTTGGATGCAGTGAATGTACAGTAAAATCAGTTTTCAACTAGCCACTTCTACATTTCATGCATCTTTTTGCTCTCTCGCTTTTAAAACTACATCACAGATCATTTCATCAAAACAATTTGAAAATGTGTATGCAACAACCGCTGTTAGTATTTAAAGCATCGTGCCATTGTTTTTCACTGTGTTTTCTTTGGATTGTCCCTGATAACAAAAAAAGGTCAGATAGGTCAAGATTGCCTGAGATTTGTAAAATAAAACAAAACAAAAAAAACAGTGCAATAATACAGTAGCTAATGCCAATGTTATGCCTTAATCATGTAACAAGTAACCAAAATATGAAGTGCCCATAATATCATGATTGTACTGTCCCTCTCATAGCAGGGAGATACATATTCTAAAAAAAACATATATGTTAAATTAAGGTACCATATGTTCAAAAGAAGAGCCATTTACATGTCACATCAAATGTGAGAACTCTTGCCATATGCATCATGGGTTATGTCTTTTATCCTTGCATCAGAAATATACATATTTTTACATGATCCATACAAATGCATGATTGCGTCCTCTGTTATGTAACTAACACTCCTGATGCTCCTGTATACTAATTTGCATTGTACATGTTAAGCATGTTATGTCTAAGAGATATCTGAGAGATTTTTATACTGTATACATATATAAATGTTTTTTCATGGGCGATACATTAGGCAGCCCATGAGTGCCTTTATTTTTTTGCTTTTCTAAACACTACATCTATTTACTTCCTTGTTATGCTTTCACTTTGTTCCTCTTTTCAGCTAGCCAGTTACGTAATAGGAAACCAAGAGGTGAAAACAAGCATACTTGACATGCATAACATTTTTTTTATTTTAATTATTTTTTTTTCACAGTGTTTCTTTGCTTTGAAAAGCGAACAGTGAACAGAAGTGAACAGACTGATTATCTAACTTATGCTCACTGTGTTCTTACCCTGTGAGGTTTTTAATGAAACTTTATGTGGCTTTTCTTTATTCTTTATTTTGGAGATTTGGGCTGTTTATATTTTATTCATGATAACTAAAGTTTACTAAAGGAAAATAAGAACAAATAAAATGTTTTGGCCGTGCTAAATGCTTCAATCTGTGTTCATTTATCAGTCATAAAATAAATTATTGGGTTGTTGACATGAATTAATATCAAGCAGTGACAACAATGTGTTGCGATGTGATATGCTATAAGCTACTTCTAAATAAAAGACTTTAAAACATTTTTCTAATTTTTGTATAATTATTCCAACGAGTCATTAATAGCATTTTTTTTTTACCTGAAAAAAAAAAAATATATATATATATATATATACATACAATTGCAATATATAAATAATTACAAGTGGGGTATTACAGATGTATTTAACCACACACCATATTGCGGCCATTTAACAAAAAAACATTGACTTTGTTTTATTAGACTCATAAACAGTGCTGTGACCATAGATATCTATATGGAGATACCTCATTCAACCGCTCCATGAATGCTGCCTTGGAACGGTCAACATGTTTTCTTTTTATTTAATATAAAATTTAAAAAAACAAAAAAACCTTGCTACGTGTACTGCGTTAAGCTAGCTGAGACTTGTTATAGCACTTGCATATCATTGCTCTCTTGTTGATTTTGATTGCTTCTAATGTCCTCATTCGTAAGTCACTTTGGATAAAAGCGTCTGCTAAATGACTAAATGTAAATGTGTGTGTGTGTATGTATATATATATATATATATGTATATATATATATATATATATATATATATATATATCTTTTTTGAATAGTAAGATTTTAATATTTTTTAAAGAATTCTCTTCTGCCTGCATTTATTTGATCCAAAATACAGTAATATTAAGTATTAAGTACAGTAATAAAAGCAGTAATATTGTGAAATATTTTCACCATTTAAAATAACTGCTTTCTATTGGAATATATTTTTATATATATTTATATATTTTATGTAATTTATTCCTGTGACTTCAAGCTTGAATTTTTAGCATCATTACTCCAGTCACATGATCCTTCAGAAATCATTCTAATATTCTGATTTGCTGCTCCAAAAACATTTTTATTATTATTATTATTATTATTATTATAATCATTATCATTATTTTAAAAACAGGTTTCTTTGATAGTAAAGAAATAGTAAATATATGATAGTAAATATCAAGTTAAGAAGAATAGAATTGATCTGAAATAGAAATATTTTTTTAGTATTATAAATGTATTTATCATCATTTTTGGTCAAAGCATCCTTGCTAAATAAAAGTATTAATTTCTATAATCACCCCCCCCCCCCATACATGTTTTAAATAAAAAGAACAGCACTTTTAGAGTTCATCCCACTCATTGATGTGAGCATAAGTATTGGGACAGTTGAACATAAGGCAGATATAAAAGATTAAAAGCTATTATTTAGTTGCAGATCTCTTGCGCACAATCACAGCAGTGAGTCTGTGACCCATAGACATCACCAGACTCTTGGTCTCATCCTTTGAAATGCTTTTCCCAGCCTTTAATGCAGCCAATTCCAGTTGTTGCTTGTTTGGGGAGTTTCTGCCTTTACTTTCCTCTTCAGCTGGTGAAATTCATGTTCAATCGGATTTAAATCTGGAGAATGACTTGGGCAATCTAAGACTTTCCATTTCTTTACACTTATAAACTCCTTGACTGAACCGGCAGGGTGTTTTGGGTCATTGTCTTGATGCAATATGAAGCACTTCCCAATGAATCTGGTGGCATTTTCTTGAGTATTGGTAGACAAGATGGTTTTGTACCCTTCCAAATTCATTCTGTCATCATACATTAAGTCATCAGTAAAGTTGAGAGGCCTGTTCCAGAGGCAGCCATGCATGCTCATGCCATGACACCACCTCCACCACACTTTACAGATGAGGCTGTATGCTTGGGATCATTGCACTGTTGCCAGTAAGCTACTGCAATTAAGGTTTACAGTAACAAACTGTATTTGATTTACAGTTGCAAACTGTACTGTTTTACAGTAAATTACTGAAAAAAATCCAATTCATCAGTATACTACTGTAATTACCGTAATTCATTTTAATATAGATTTCATTAGATTTGATAAATTTTTATATAGAATTCATTTTATTTTTACTCTACATAGCTACTATTAGCATTCAATTAAAACAGACACAATAATTACAAAATATAAAATTCTTTATTTAAAACATTGCATGTATAACACTTAAAAATACAGTCTTCCAATGCTGGAACAGTGCTCCTTCACCATTTCTCCTGTCTTAGGACGTTTTGCAGTGCATTATGTTGTGTCCTCTGGATTCATCCTCACAAAGAATCTTTAGGCAACAGAAATATAATGGGGAAAAAGAAAAACAGACAAAGAATACATAGCCTTCTGCAAAACCCAGGTGCTGCTCCAAAACATGGCCACCATCTTTGTTCACCCTCCACATTGTTAGTGACAGAAATGTCTTCTCTGAAAAACAAGAAGTAGAAATGACACGCTTTTAAAAGTCAAACCTCATATAGAATACACAAACCTCTCAAAACCATAGTTGTTCTCTTACCATGAATTATCAGTCTCAGGGTGGCTGGCCTGCTCGTGTCTTTCTTGATGCTTCATTGCAGTTGCCTTTAAAACACAAATACAAAAAAAATGCAGTAAATCTTAAATTCCATTAAAAACTATAACAAACTAATTCTAAAACTCGAAAAGGCAGCTAGCCATAAAACTTGTTTAACTTAGCTAACATACGATTTTATTTTCTCAATAGACTACTGACCAACATTAACTAACACCTGAACTAAATTTCACATTATAAGGTAAGCGTTGCTCGTTACAAATCATTTTAATTCGGTAACAATTCAATATGCTGACAAAAGTCTTTACTGTAAATTATTTACTGTAAAGGGAATTTGCAGTATTATACTGGGTGATATACAGTAAATAACTGCAGAAATTACAGAAATGTCTAACAGTGTGGTTTGTGTGTGTCATCATCAAATGCAATCAGAATGCAGAAGTAATGGATATAGCTGATACGACACATTCCCTGCTTTTAATATCTGAAGAATTAATGCAACACAGGACACAGCTGATCACTTAGAAAGGCCTGTGAGGCAACTGTTGCTCACATCAGACAGAGGGATGAAACTCTAAAAGTGCTGATCTTCTGAGCTGGTAAAACATCTATGTGTTGAATCACCCAATAATAAAAGTAGTTTTGTCTTATATTCATCTTTTAATCATATTTGTAAATGTCTTGACTCCACAGCCAATAGAGCAATTTTGTCTTCACTGTTCCAATACTTTTGGAGGACACTGTATATACTGCCTCCGAGCATTTGAATGGTATATATGCTATAAAATAGAAACTTAATTTCAATTTCTCTGTTTATGTATTTTTGAATAATTTAACGGAATAAGCGTCGAATAATTGTACTACATTCAAATATATAAACGATTATAAGTGTTACTTTACTTTCATGTTCACAAAGCGGTAGGGCACGTGATTTATCAGCTGCGTTGTCAGCATGTCACGTGATCAGTCAGGTGACGCAATATAAACTGTTCAGGTCCCCCAGGACACGGTACAATGTTACTGTCAGAACAGACGAACAACCGACGGACTCTTCAAAACACGATTCAGTAACCGCCTAAGGAGACGCGGATTCGCGTTTTTCTGATTCTTGTTTTATTCTTGCATACAGCCCAAGCGTAACACTACATATATTCAAGGATAACACGGATTCCTGAGCCGTCGGCACGAGACTTTGTTATGACAAGGGACTGAGAGAGTTTACCGCAGTGTGGCTCGCCGCGCGTCCAGCATGAAGCGTCCAGTGTTGTGCTTATCCACCGTCTGCGCTGTTTTCATTGTCTGGACAATGTTTTCGGTGCCGTGGTGTTCCTCACACCCTCTCGAGAGAGGAACAGATTCGCCCCAGCTGAGGTTCGTGGAGGAGTTTGATCGGTTTAAGCTCGGGTTCAGCTGGCACAACATGTCCTGCGCGGTGTGCGAAGCGATCTTCGCCACGATTGACATCGCGCTGCTGGTGAGACGAGCATTTACTTAATCTTGTTACTGTCTGTTTTCCTGTTGATGTAAATGTTCGCCTTATTTAGTAGAGTTAAAAGTAAACTTGATGCAGTTTATTTTGCTCAGCACGATAGAGCCTGACTAAACTTGTTGAGCAGCCTAACTATTCAGCATTTTTTGGCATCATGCGCGTGCGAGCTGACAGTGGCCAAAAATGCTGTCGTAGTAGACTGAGACATATAAATATACATTTAGCATTTACACAAACTATTATTTTAAAATATCCATGTTTAAGTTTGTATAAAATTAAAATTCTGCTTCTTATTCATGTGTTTTTATTGTAATATATAGAAATTTTATATTAGCTTATTAGTAGTAGTTCTATTAATTTGATGTTATTCATTTTTTAGACATGCGAACTGTTATTTTAAATAAACACATTCATGTATATAATCTAAGTAGCTATGCTTTTAATTTAATGTATTTTATTTAAATATAATGTATTTATTATTAATAATAATATGATAATAATATATTATCAATATACTAGTTTTCTAGATGTACAAATTATTGAATATATTTAATTTTTTATATAATATCTGAATTTATATTATATAATTTTATATGTATAATTCTGTATGTATTCTATCATTTTGATTGTTTTCATGCTTAAACAGAGTGACTCAAACATGGAGCGTGTGGCGCGTGCTTTAGGAGAAGCCTGTGTTCGACTGCATCTGGCCGAGGCACAAGTTTGCAGAGAAATCACTGAGCTCTTCCGAGATGATGTCATCCGTGCGCTCCAGGAGTCCTACCTCTGGCCCTCGGAGGCTTGTGCTGTACTGGTTGGACCTACGTGTGGCCATTATGATATTTATGCCTCCTGGAATGTGTCGCTGCCACAGGTCCCCAAGCCCCCAGTTAAACCGCCCACGCCTCCCAAACCGGGCTCTCCACAGAGCCGAATCCTCTTCCTCACGGATATCCACTGGGATGCGGAGTACGCCGAAGGCAGTCTTGTGGACTGTAAGAGACCACTGTGCTGTCGAAATGGCTCTGGAAGGGCCAGTTGGAAGCACAATGGAGCCGGATACTGGGGCACATATGGCGATTGTGACCTGCCTCTGCGCACAGTGGAGAACCTTCTCCAAAACGTAGCCAAATCTGGCCCATGGGATTGGGTTTACTGGACAGGAGACATTCCAGCACACAACATCTGGTCTCAGACCCGGGCACAACAGCTGAACGAGCTCGTCACCATCACTAGACTCATACACAAACACCTGGGGCCTAATGTAACCGTTTACCCAGCGGTTGGGAATCACGAGAGCACTCCGGTGAATAGTTTCCCTCCTCCGTTTGTACATGGGAATCGGTCGTCCAGCTGGCTTTATGACACCATGGCTGAGGAGTGGGCACCCTGGCTGCCAAAGGAAGCCCTGGAGACGATACGGTAAAGTACTGATGGAGAAGACTTTCTAAGTTATTTTGGCTGAATCTGTCATATTAATTGCCATCACATTTTGGAGTATTGTCACTGATAAATGCACAAATTCTTCTTCTTCTTCTTCTTCTTCTTCTTCTTCTTATTCTTGTTGTTGTTAGTTAAATTTTATTATTTTTATTTGTAATATAATATCATGATATTATTGTTTTTTTTTATTTACTTTATTTAGTTTTTAAAATGCCATTTGCTTTTCCAGACCAAAGGTCCGATATTATTGTTATTGTTAGTTATTTTTATCTAATTGAATTATTTTTATGAATTTTATTTATTTATTATATATTTGATATGTATCTTATTTGTTGTTGATAATATTATTATTATTATTATTATTATTAATAATAATAAAATCATCATTTACTTATTTACTTAACACATATGTGGAAATTTAGATATTTTTGCCCCCTGGAATGTATCTTATTAATAATAATAAATTTATTTACTTAATACATGTGGCAACTTTGATATTTTTGCCCCCTGGAATGTATCTAATTTTTAAATTGTTGTTGCTGTTGTTTTTGATGTAACCATTTATTTATTTATGTTTGTTTATATTATTTTTTTGTAATATAATATAATGTGGTTATTTAGATATTTATGTCCTCTATAACATGTTGTTGTGGTGGTGGTGGTGGTTTTACTACTATACAATTTATTTATTATTCCTATCGTCATTATTATTATTATTATAATAGTCAACATGCACTTTATTTATTTATTTATTTATTTATTTATAAAGTGAGTTTTGTCTTCTCTAGGCGTGGAGGGTTTTACACTGTTGAAGTTGAGCGTGGTTTAAGGGTGGTGTCCTTGAACATGAACTTCTGTGCACGAGAGAACTTCTGGCTGATGGTGAACTCCACAGACCCGGCGGGTCAGCTCCAGTGGCTCATTAATATACTACAAGAGTCCGAGAACAAGGGAGAGAAGGTACTAGTTTACAAACATCAGAGAAAACTGAAAACCTCTTATTTTGTATTAAGAACATAAGAAAACAAACAACGATGTTGAAGCCGTTTGCTCGCTGCAGCTGTTTAACAAGTTGCAATGTTCATGTTTGTGGGTTAGAGGTGTTTAAACATCCAGGCAACTGATCACGAGTCAGACCAGCTAGAAGCGGATGTGTGACCATTTCAGTTTTTTACTTGCAATTTTGCTGTTGCACGTTTGTTTGTATTTGGACATTATATATTAGATACCAATGATCCTTCTAATACTAAATGTTACTCAAATGATTTTATAAGAGGGCCCACAATTCTTTGATTTTTCTCAAAGCAAAACCAAAAATCTTTGTTTATCTTGAATTTTTGTTGTTTGGGGTTTTGGTGTTTTTTAGTTCTGTTTGGTATTTAATTTTTTTTTAATAACCAGATCTAACCAAAGGTCTGTTTCCCATGGTCTCTCTCAGGTCCACATCATCGGTCACATCCCCCCGGGACTCTGCTTGAAGAGTTGGAGTTGGAATTACTATCATATAGTGAACAGGTCAGTCACTTTTCTGTGAATACACTGGATGGGCCGTCCTGCCGTACACAAGAGTTCACTTGCATCTGTTGTAACCCGTGGCTGAATCAACACAACTGCGTGACTGCACTAAAGGTTTATAACAGCTCCACAGTGTCTTTTATGATCACAATTGTCATACAGTTGCAAAAATGGGTCATGTTGACTGTAACTACCGGGCTTTGAGATAATTGTATTTGCCATTTGCCATATGTACTCGGAGGTGTATGTAATGCAGTGGTTAATGGTTCACTTTAGCAAGCAGTCTGGTTCCTTCCTCTATAACTCTCTTTCATTTTACAGATATGAAAGCACCATAACTGGTCAGTTTTTTGGACACACGCATGTCGATGAGTTTCAGATGTTCTATGATGAAGATACATTGACCCGTCCACTAAGTGTGGCTTTCATCGCCCCAAGTGTGACCACTTATGTTAACCTGAACCCAGGTACTCCCTGTACCATATTACCATATTAGATATTTTATTTTTTAATTTAGTTCAAAATTACCTAATTTTATTTTAGTCTCCCCCCCCCCCCCCATTTTTTAATCGGTTTACTTTTGCTTTTGCATTTATTATAGCTTTGTTTTGGGATCAGTATTTTTATTTATTTTAAAGAAAGTAATACTATGTATTAAATTGCATGCTGAGCCCAAAATATGTGTTTTTTTTTCATATTTGTCATATGAGGTCGTATTTATTTTTTAACGTGTGACAATTTCAGATGAGAATTTTGGACTCTGTGTGCAAAGACTTTTTTAATGTTATAAAGCTTCAATTAAATGTTCTTTATTCATAAAATAATCATTAATTGTATAGTGCTTTCTACAAAATATTTTTTTAATTCATTTTATTACTTTTTTTTGTAACCATGTAGTCATTCATTTATTTTTAGCATTGTTTTATGTAGTAGTTACATTTTATTTTAGTGTAATTTTTTTTTTTTTTTTTAGCATATAGTTATTTTTATTTTAGCATTTAGTTATTCACACAAAATCGTGGCTTATTACTATAACATGTTGTTTTTTTTATTATGATCAGGATATCGCGTATATTACATGGATGGAAACTACCCAGGCAGCAGTCGCATGGTTTTGGATCACGAGACTTTTATTCTTAACCTAACTCTGGCCAACAACCAGCCCTCAAAACCTGACCCCAACCCGTCCTGGACCTTACTGTACCGCGCGTCTGAGGCCTACGGTTTGTCCACACTCTTCCCATCAGACATGGACGCTTTGATCAAAGTCATGAAGAATGATGACCGTGTCTTCCAGCGCTTCTGGTACCTCTTTCATAAAGGCCACATCTCAAAACCCTGCACAGACACTTGCAAGACATCACTAATCTGCCTTCTGCACAGCGGACGATACGACCTTCTAACAAAGTGTGACGTCCTACACGGAGATAAACACTCTGTTAGGAAGACAATGTGTTGAGAAAATATGAAACTAGAGTTCTAATGGGTTTAATACCACACCAACGTCACAGAAACTTTCATTTGAACTTCTTTTTGTAGTATTTGTTACGTTTCTACTTGAGATCATCAAAAGCTGACTTGGTATTAAAAGCTGTAATGTGTCTGGCCAAGATAGGGTTCAAAACCTGCTGTTCTTGTAAAGATGTGGCCTTCAGAGCAGAGAACCAAAGTGAAGTATTACTGGTTGAATGTGGAACAGGTGGTGACTTCACTGAATCATGTGGTGTTTTAGTGCCTCGTAAAAACCACAACTGCTCAAACGTCTCAGTCCTCATTCTCACTCAAGTGGTTCAGTGTGATTTGCGTCACTCTTGATCGGATTGTGGTCTGTCACTTTAGAAGTGTTTTGTTGTCACTTCCTGCATTGACCTGTAGTTTTCACACTGGAGTCTGTTGTAAAAGAAAATGGTTTGATTCAACCACAAGTCGTTTAACTTATGTTTTAATTGATCATGCAATGATCATGTGATTTTTGTTTTTCTGTGTGAACTAAAAATAATTTTGCAATTCTAGTGGGATTTTATGAATGTTGAACTGGATTGTCTGAAGGTCTTCTTGATCAATAAATAATTATTTTGCAAGGTGATTTGTTTATGGACTTAAGCCTTGTGCAGTAATGTTCAAAAGTTTGTGTTCACTATGTTGTTGGAAAAAGTCAATTTTATTGAGCAACTATGCATTAAATGAATCAGAAGTGACATCACATGTTAATTATTTCTGTTCCAAATCAATGCTATTCCTTTTAACTTTAATAAAATAATTTTGTGGACACAATGGATTGCAGACTCCACAAAATTAAGGAGTACAACTGTTTTAAATTTTTTTTTTTTTTAATTGTTTAGGTGCCAAATCTTTCTGAAGGATCACGTGGCACTGAAGACTGGAGTAATGATGCTGAAAATTCTGCTTCCATCACAGGAGTAAATTACATTTTATAATATATTCAAATAGAAAAGTTATTTTGTAATTATTTAATAAATTGCTTTTTTTTTTACTGTATTTTTGCAGTAAAATACAGCATTGGTGAGCATGAAATGTCTTTCTAAAAATGCATTTTAAAAAAATGCAAATCTTTTAAATGATAGTGTTGTGTATATTTAATCAAGTCTCCTCCTTTTGAATTAATTGAACCCAACTGCAAGATATGGCTTTCAATTTACAAATACAGAGCAGACCTCTGTTACTCAGTTACTATAAATATTCTTAAGAATTCAGAACTTAAACCAGAAAGGATTTTCTATTTAAATATTGAGGAAAAGAGCAACATTCTAAGAACAAGTTAGCTGAAAATAAATGTATTCATTGAAACCTATAAAGAATCCCACTCATGTCAAATGTGACGCAGTGCAGGACAGAACCACTAGGAGTCAGTAGATCGTGCCTGATGACAGTATATACTCAAGAAATACTTAAATGCATATTTTCCATGGAAGCATGTGTTTGATATGTAAATACTTTTTTTGAATAATTTCCTTCACAGAATAATTTTAACTGCTGCCAAAGATAAACAGAATCACACTACAAGAACAAAAACAAAAGAAGAATTTCTAATACTTTTTTTTTTTTTACACAAAAACAACGATGGAAATACAATGAAATGAAAACATTTATTACACATTCCAAATCTTATATATCTGTAGGTTTATGTGGAGTGTTTACACTGGCTTCAGTTTGCAGCATATCGTGAGTATACCTCAAGAGATATATCTACTTATACAAAAGGACTAAAATAGTAAACAATATCCAGTCAGAGAATTTTCTTCTCACGGGTCTGTGAAATACAACGTCACTCCAAAGTCCTCCTTATAGATGTCCCAGGTCTTTGATTTGTGTGGATTGTCCAGCTCCTCCCTCGAGAGATACAAGCTACAAAACAAACAACAACACAAAGATTTCAGCTCTCAGAAAAGAAAAAAAAAACTTCCAAAACTACTGACAAAAAAAAACACCTGTTGTTCTCAACAAAAGAGGTGTTAAACCAGAAATAGAAAGGACAGTCCTCGTAACCCTTTGGCAAACCCTGGAGAGAGAGAAAAAAGGAAGTTCAAGCAACAGCGAACCTCATTTAAACGTTCTTCATAAATACATGGGTCAATTAAATACTAAAATAGTGGAGACTTACAGCACTGGACTCAAACATGACCTTCACATCTCCAGTCACAACAGGCCCTTCCTGTAAACTGATGACCACCGCATTGTTACCAGTGTCAGGAAACACCTGGAAAAAAAAAAATGACAGGACGATCAGATTGACGTGGAATGTAGCTACATAGTAATGTGCTAATGGTACGCCAATAGTAAAATTGCTTGCTTTGCCCTTACTATATTTAGGCACATACCGCACAGTTCTCCTGTTTGGCACAAACACACTGGAAGACGAGCTCTCGCTTCAATATGATCTTCACCTTCAGGTCGCTCCCGTTCCCCTTCCCTACACCTGAACAACAACCACAGCCACAGGAAAATTACACTGCTCCCGTACAATCTACCATAGCTTTTCACATTCAACATATTGTAAAATATAATTTGTATATAAAATATATTTTGTCCATATAATTTGTGTGTGTGTGTATAATATTATATATATATATATATATATATATATATATATATAAATGGCTAATGGCTCTCTAACCATTAGGCCATGACTGCCCCAATTATATAGGTAATATGTATTACCTTTATTATTATTATTATTATTATTATTATATATTTTTTTAAATCATACATTGTTTTTATATATTATTCAATATGAATATAAAATAAATATGCATGGATATATTACATGTATTTCAAATGTACTGTATGAACTAATTATATATATATATATTGCGGTTCTATATGTGACCCTAGACCACAAAACCAGATGCATAGGTAGTTTTTTTTTGTTTGTTTTTTGAAAATCTGATTCAAATGAAAATTTGAAAGCTGAATAACAAACCATACATCAATGGAAAACTTATTTAGAGTAGGACAATATTTGGCCGAGATTTGAAAATCCAAAAAAATCAAAATATTGTGAAAATCGCCTTTAAAGTTGTCCAAATTAAGTTCTTAGCAATGCATTTACTAATCAAAAATGAAGTTGAGATATATTTACTGTAGGAAATTTACAAAATATATTCACAGAACATCATCATTACTTAATATCCTATTGATTTTTGGCATTAACTAAAAAATTATTTTGAACCATACAATGTATTGTTGGCTATTGCTACAAATATACCCGTGCTACTTGTGACCCTGGACCACAAAACCAGTCATATATATTACTTTGTTCATATTCAATATCTAAATATTTTATTTCTCATGTATATATTAATAAGTTTTATAAGTAATATATTTATAATAACTGACTACAGGCTGGGTCTTACCTGCGATGGAGTGGATTCGAATGCTCTTTATTTTCAGGCTCTTCTGAGGTGGTAGCTGACGGTTGTACTGGTTCTTCATGATCTCATAATAACCGACATACCTACTCTGCAAGCGCAAAACAAACAGAAAATTTATCAATAAAAAAAAAAAAAAAAAAAAGACTACATGCATTCACTGCTTACTGATGACTTCCAATACGGTATCACACACACCTGTGAGGGAGTTTCAACACCCTGGAACTTCGAACTCATATTTTTATCAGTCCGTCTCTCCCCAAAGTAGTCCAAACTCTCCTGTAAGATGGTTTAAAGAAAAACGTAACTCATTCTTAGATGAGAAAGGCTCTAAATGTAAACATGGATGAGCAGACTATACCTGCGCACTCTCAAACTGATCGCTGTCGATGAGCCATGTGCACACCAAAGTCCCAGTCCGTCCTATTGAAAGAAAAAAAACCCAACCATTACACACTTCAGACAGCCTGTCTTCACAAACAACACTGACAAAACGACAGACCTTTTCCTCCTTTGCAATGGATGGCGATCACATTTCTGGAGTCTGCCGCCATCCACTCTCTCACAGAGGCCGTGTACCGCAGCATATCTCTGACAGCATTAATAACAAACAGAGCTCCAATCAAGCCTCAAACCTCGCTAAAAATTCATATTTTGATGTTCAGTTGAGGTGACAGCACACTTACTCAAGTGACGGCACGTTATGGTCATCTATCATAACACGCTCCACTCTATAGTGAAAGAACTTTGGATCATAACCCTTCTCACCTGAAACAAGATGTCGGATTAGCCACCTTCTTTAGCATTCCTTTTAGAAATGATCTGTACGGGCAATTAAGGTAAAATAATCTGATAGAAATCATAAAGAGAATCGTTTACTTACTACAGAGGTTAAACACCTTGTAGTGATCCAGATGTTTGGTGTCCAGGAATCTAGCGACCTCCTGGAATGTGTCATTTATGTAATCATCATCCAATTTTTGCAATGTTTTCTGAACTATTAACATATGTAAACTACTACTATGTATCTTACTTTGATTGGGTTCCTATAGAGCGCCTGCTTCCCAGAGGATGGAAAAGACATGGCAATGACTCTTTCTGAAGAGACAGAAGATCAATAATGAATCACTCTGGTTTGCAAATTCATGTTTTAAATGAATTTAAAATGATACACTTGATGCAAAATTAAAGAGAAAAACATGAAGACGAAACGAAATGGCTATTTTTCTGCCAACTACTACAAATAGTAAATCAAACCTGTGACGTAAGTGAGGTCCAGATCAAATCCATCTTTTTGGTACCGTCTTTTGTTCTCGGATACCTATGAAAATTATTAGATCAAGTTTATTTATATAGCAATTTCATACAATATAATACGCTTTACATGAGAGTGAGAAATGTGAAAGAACATATGTGTTTCAGAACATATAAACAAAAGACAAGAAAAAGACTAAATAGGAGACTAAAAACTAAATAAGGAACAGAAATAAAAGTTTAAAAATGGATTAAAGTTTAAAAGAAGAATGAAAAGTACATACACTGCAGTCAAAAGTTTGGATATAAAAAAATATGCCAGAAATCCCACTCATTACCTGATTGGCTAAAGAGACACAATCACAGTTATTATAATGACCACACCACAAACTGTGACGAACAACATTTTTTGGCGTTTAAGTCACTCACCATTCTCCTGGTGACCTTCTCAAGCTCTTTCTTCTGAGAGGCCAGTCTGAAGACACGTACCAGAATCAAAATCCTCAGAGATCTCAGGAAAGTGACCAACCTGCAAACACACCATTTTAATATCATTATACTTCTAGAATATTGGGTGAAATGTGAGCGTGTTGAGAATGTGTTCTGTTAAATCTGCTGTACCTGGGAATCAGGCTAGCTCCGGAGAGATCGGTGAATGTGTAGATCATGGTGACCACCAGGGTAACGACCACAATACAAGCATCTACTATATTCAGTTTTGAGCTGAAATACACTTTGAATCTGATAAAGAAGATGATTTAAGAATGGTTGATCAGAAATAGCTAAGGAACAGATCCTGAATATGTAAAATAATATCTTTGCACCAGCTTTTGATAATGCTCATACTGTATATTACCAAAATTGTAGCTTGTGGACCATTTAACTTATTTTTGTGCTTAAGTTCAAGGAAACTGGTCCGGAGTGAAAAACTCATTTGGAAAAACAAACCAGAAATGTGTTTCCTGCAGATCATTTCCTATCATGAGCAACTCGTCATTGGTTACACAACACTATTGGTTACTGTCAGTCAGTCTAAAGCATTTTTGTAAATTATGTTCAAATGTGATGCAAGACAAAAAACTAAATTCGCAAAATTACTTTGAAAAACTACTAACCCTTCCACGTATACACGGAGCAGCACATCAATGAGGAAAAAGAAGGAGATGACAAGAGAAACGGCCTCCATTGCACTTCTAACATCGTCACTACCGTTGGAAAGGGACAAGTCCACAATGACCAGGACAATATCCACAATGATCAGTACCAGGCCAAAAACACTGCAAATAAGAAGAGCAGCAGCCTATTATAATCACACAAACATAGTCTAAAATCTACTTTTATTGGACCTTATAGGTCCTGCCACTTTTATTGTATTTTATAGGTCCTATGAGCCTCTTTTTATGACATTCTGAAATGAAATTTCATCCCACTCACCGAAAACCAAAGGACATCACAAAAGGAGCTATAGTTTTACGGACACGACTGCAAAACAAATCAAATGCAGGATGAGACATTAGAATATAAATCTCAAAACATCACAATGTCAACAAATCATAAGCTTACTTACTGGTACATGGTGTCTGGGTCCTCGGTTTCTTCCTTTCCATCATCGATCCGCACCTCTGCCTCATCTTTCACCCCATTACTGCTCCAACATACATGGATAAAAGATGCATCATTTTAGAAACGTAAAGCTTACAAAACATCAGACGGAGTCATTTGTTAAACGTAATTCTTCTGGGAGTAGAGCTGAATTACTTAAAGTTGGGGGAGTAAAGGTCATTATGCATGTGAAGTGTTAGTAACTTTAACAGAATGTTATTCACTTACCTATTAACTTCCTTTGAATCCAACCCAGGGTTGAAATGCACAGATGTCATTTTTACAGGAAAATTTGGAGTTTCTCTCTGGGAAAAATAAAATAAATAAAAATAAACTACAGTTTACGTAAAGATAGCATATAGACTCTTATATGAAATAATTTTATTATGAGTTTATCAAATATAAACAGATGCTGCACTCTTACAAACACAAATGAATATATTAATGAGTTGACAATCAAACAACATTGAAAAATAAAGCAGAATTAAGTCTAACAACCGAAACATGACAAAAGATGTACTTACTTTAGACCAATAAATCCTCAGAGACCTCCAAATTCAAGGTTTCTGAGGTGGATTAAAAGATTTTCTGATTAATATGGATTACTAATCCCGAAAATTGTCTGCACCATAAAGTTTCGAAATCAAGAATGACGCCCTAAATTAAATATCTGCATAAAGAAATATAACAAGAAATTATTTGTTTCAGTCTGAGCAAGATCATAGCAAAGGAATGCCAGCTTTGGGAAAACCGATACAAACCAGTCAGAAAGCGCATCCGGGAAAACAGTTTCCCTTCCCTTTGCTCGACTCGCAGCTTTTCTGCTCTCTGAACAATCACATGTTCCCCAAACCGTCTTTCTGTGTCAGGTCTCCATGACTGCCTTTACGAGCGGTGACTGTCCCGTGATTTTTTGTGATAACAAAGGAAGGAGGTTCAAAGGTTAGCAATAGTTCTCTTATGTCTTCCATCCACAACCACATTCACACCGCCCCCTTCACTCCTACTGCAGACGTAGCGGTTTTTAACTTCCTCGTGTGCTTAAGTTAACATACACACAAAATAAGTATGGCGAGTGGAAACGGTGATAATAAAACAAACGTGGTCCTTAAATTCACTAAGGTGTTATACTTCGTAGTATTGATAAAATATGGTTGTAATTAAAGTGCGTTTGCGCGCGCACGCGCGATACAAGTTTGTATTATGTTTTTTTAGGGGCCAAATACTCCATCTCCTCAGTAATTGTAAATCCTTGTGGAGACCTTTTTGTGAAAACTACTTCGTAAAAGAACGAAGTAACGATTTGAACGAAATCTAAAAGTAGTCAGAATTAAATGAACAATTCACGCAAAATAAAATTCTTTAGGCTACTTAATTTCCTCACGCCTTTCCAAACACGTTATAGTAGCCTATTTGTTTTCTGTGTAGAACACAAATGTGAACCTGGACCACAAAACCAGTCACAAGGGTTAATTTTTTGAAACTGAGATTTATACATCATCTGAAAGCTGAAAATAATAAAATTATCTTCCCGTTGATGTATTGTGGTTTGTTAGGATAGGATAATATTTGTCTGATATGCAATTTGAAAATCTGGAATCAAGCCCCAAAAAATAAATAAATAAATAAATATATATATATATATGTAATGTATGTAATTATTGAGAAAATCGCTTTTAAAGTTGTCCAAATGAAGTTCTTAGCAATGCATATCAGACATTACGTTTTGATATAGCATATTTACGGTAGGAAATTTACAAAATATCTTCATGGAACATGATCTTAATATCCTAATGATTTTTGGCATGAAATAAAAATCGATCATTTTCACCCATACAATGTACTGGCTATTGCTACAAATATACCTGTGCGACTTAAGACTGGTTTTGTGGTCTAGGGTCACAAGTAGCATATAGAAATTTTAAATGTAAAGACGAAAAAGTATAATAGCTGCCTATCCTAAGTATTCAGTATGGGATGGTGTAGCCTACTCACTATATTGCTAATCATAATATTAAAAGTTTTAGTGTGTTTTATGTGGAATAGAAATACCACATAAATTATAAAGAAAACAATTTTACGTTGTTGCCTCTGGTATGTGTGGAATGGGGGAAGATGAAGCAACTTTCTGACCCAGTGGACAGGCTAATGTGGACCATGTGGAACCAGCAGTGCCTATAAATTTTAGAAATGAAAGTCTGGCGGGCATTTCATTGACACTTAATCTGGAGAAGGGTAAGAACACCGTGTTCTGTAAGTATAGGTTTATATTTAATAAACCTTTATTGATATCTTTTTACAAATATATGACTACATTGCTTATTTTTCTACTTACTTGAATTTAAACATTTTAAATGCTTGTATTTGTAAACATTACGTGTAGAATGCAGATTAAATGGAAGCTTATGTTTGCTACATTTTATGTGTTTTTATTCTTGGACAAGACTAACACATTTCTCCACTTTCATGTAAGGAATATCAGATAGTCATGTCACAGCTGGTGTTTATCTTGGTGTTTCATGCTCTCACATTTCTTCAAATCTCAGTAAGTTTGACCAGAATTTCTACAATATCTACACATTAGAATAACAGCCTATAGAAAAAGAACCACAAACAGAAGAATAATGTTGTCTTTTGTTTATTGAGGCAGCGGAAGAATGCCAAATATCTGAAGTGTTGAAGCTGAAGGAAGAGATTCATACGCTGAATAATAAATTGCTGATTGGGGAATGGAAAGTTATGCATCTGCGTAATCACCGACGCTTCAAGCTGGTTCCCAACCTGGAACTATCACTGGAACACAAGACGACCCCTGAAAATAACACTGAACCTTTACCCACCCTACCAAGTATTGGAGGCTCATTATTAGTTCATGACAAAGGTAATGTTTATACTTTTATAAGAAACCTGTGCACGTTGTTAATTTGCAGTTAAACCTTTTCATAATTTAATGAGAATTGATTATGAACAAATTTTGAAATGTTTTAAAATCTGTATATGAAGTTTTTTTTTTTTTTTTTTTTTTTTAAATATCTGTCTGGGGTCTGTTTTAAGTTTTATATTTTATTGTATTTCTTGAATTTTAACTCCGTTATTGCTGGGGTTAAGCTGACATACAAAAGGGAAAGAAAAGTACATTTGTGATAAAACAGAGTACTTCAAAAGAACAGAATGTTTTTTTTTTTCTGTAATTTATGTCTGTTAGATTGTTCTGAGTTGTATGACAGACTAAAACCAGGGAGCGGATTCTACCGGATTAAACCCAAACTGTCAGTTGAACCATTCCTTGTCTACTGTGACATGGAAGACGGTGGGGGCTGGACTGTGATTCAGAAACGAATCAATGGGAAACTTGATTTTGACAGGTAAGTCTAATGTCTTTGTACTAATTATTGATATTTTTGCGTAAAGTTTATATTCTTGAATTCAGACCCACATAAAGATCAGTATGATCAAATCGCCATTTCTATTCACAGAAAGTGGGAAGATTATAAAACTGGATTTGGTGATTTTCAGTCAAGCAAAGATGAATTCTGGCTTGGGAATGATCATATTCATACCCTGCTTAATGATGGTAAGATTTATATACAAGCTGATCTCACTGCTTTTATGCTCTACAATAATACAATTAAAATCCTCTTTAGGTGAAAATGTGATGAAAATTGAACTGACGGACTGGAAAGGAGAGCGATCCTATGCCATGTATGAAAACTTCAGAGTGTCAGATGAAAAGGTATGGTTAACACTTTAATGTCTCCTATTCCATTAAATTCCTCTTTGCTCACATCATTCCTCATCTATCCTCAGGATAAGTACAGGCTGCACTACGGGATGTACAGTGGTCAGGCAGGAGATGCCCTGTCCGGAGGGGCCAATATGGTGGAGCAGTGGTCAGCCTCTCATAACGGCATGCAATTCAGCACCCAGGACCAGGATCACGATCGCTATCTGCAGGGAAACTGTGCTGTTGAAAACAGGGGGGGCTGGTGGTATAACAGGTGATGCTGAGGGCTTTCTGGACTTTATGATCACAGCTTTTTTGTACACTTAACACCAAATTTTATGTTACCTGTTGCATACTTACAGGTGTCATGCTGCCAATCTTAATGGGAGATTTTACAGAGGTGGAGAGTACAAAGCCAAGCATGATAATGGTGTGGTCTGGGGCACCTGGAGAGGACTGTGGTACTCTCTCAGACACACAGCCATGAAGGTCCGGCCCAGCTCCTACATGGACAACTTAGGGAGCGGAGTAGGACCTATTGAGTAGCATGGCGGCTAAACAGTCTCATCATGCACATTTGTGTATTTTACAGTGTATTAACTAAGATTTACAAGGTATGTGCCAAAAGTAAGAAAGGATCTTAGGGACAAAAGAAAAGGCTTAATACGAATAAACACACTGGCTTACATATTACAATTACGATCTGATATTAAGTAAAATACTATGCTTATTATTATTTGTGTAAAAGGGTAAATATAATGATACAGCATTGCATGCAATAGTAACCATAATAAAGCAGCATCCAAACATACTGAAAGTCTTGATTAAGATTTTGTATCAAACTATTTTTGTCAAATGTATTTATGACATTTTTAACATGGTTGACAGTAAAACAAACTTCCATTAAAGAAATGTGCTGTGTGTATATTTTCACCTGTTCTCCAAAAACCTGAGAATTTAATTTTCCAGTGTACAAACAAATCCAAATGTGTACAAAATATTCTTGTGAAATGGATACTGTACAAAGTCCATGATGGTGGTTTGCATACGATCAAAATGGCTTTTCAAATTAAGTCAAAACCCCATAAATAAAAATAAAATTGATCATAGGTTGCATTTAAAGTCTTGAAAACATTAATATAATACAAAGAGCTAACAAAATCTGATATGCATGTCCACATGGAGCAAAAATAACCTCCTACTATTAAAAAACAAGTGCTTTATTCTATTAAGACTTTTATTTTTTTAAGTTTGAGTTTGCTTCGGCAGAGTGTAGGAACCTCCCAGAAACACAGGTTTGATCAGGTGAGTTTATGAATAGTCAAAACCTCTACTCCATCATCCTCACCCAAGTATCCAGAAATGTCTATCATGTGCTGCTCTGACTCTGTGAGACTATACGGGGAGTTGCTGTAGTCCGCAGAGAGAGGAAGGCTACGACAGCGTCCCCTGCGCTGCTCTGAGGTAGAAAATGTGGAACTACGTTGCCTTTGGCAGGTTGATGAATTAGCCTCTCGTAGTTTCCTGGCTAGTATGTTCCTCTGGATGGGTGAAGGACCTCTTCTGCTCCAGTTCTGTTCTGCCCGTTCAGCTCGGTCCAGTGCTGAAGATGGGCTTCGAGCCAAGCGATGACGGTCCACCAAGGGCTCTTTTATTGGTGTCACTGGAACTGAATCTTTCGAGTTTGACTGAGATGGTGGAGTGTCAACCCATGGTCTTCTCCTGTGGTCCACTGAGCTATCAGGTATTCTAGGACTGGAACAAGACCAGACCTCAAGTTCAGGAAGTGTATGCTCCCAAGGTCTGCTTCTACAGCTCCCCTCTGGTAGCTGGCGAGGAGTCACCTGGGTCATGCTTCTTTCTCGGTAGGGTCGGGACAGGGGCAGCTGATTCTGGTTGTTCTCATGGAAGCTTGAAGTTCTCCTGAAGTTGGGATTCTTGGAGTATGGCAGTCTACTGCGTTCTACCATCTCCACCCAGTCTGCCGTACGCTCAAGGCGATGGGAGCTGGCACTGAATGAAGACTTCCGGGGACTCAGCAACAAATCCACCTTTTGTCTGTCTGTTAAAGCATTGTTTTTGGGAGGCCACGTGGGTTCTGGAAAGGGAGACCTTATGTGGAAGTGACTGCTGCTTGACTCTTCTGGGCTGTCAAGTTCTTGGGGCACTGGAGTTAGACCAGTTGGGGTTGAAGCCATTGCTTCTAGCATAGTGTCATCGACTGGACTCTGGGATACATGGTAGACTTGAGTGGCCTCTTTTAAGCCCTTCTTCTTCATCTCCTTGAGCTGCTGTTGAGCCAAGCGGTAGCCAAAAATAGGTGGAAGCACCTTTTGGCCAGAGGGAGACATCCTCTCCGGGTCTTGAGAAAGGGGAAGAGGAAGGGACATGCTCTGTTGACGAGCCAACACACCTCGGTCAAAAGGTCCCTGCTTTGCAGGCAAGGTAAGTCCCTTCTGGAGGGGAGCTGCCTGGAGACTTTCTGAGAAACTGGGTCTCTGCACGCTGTGACCACAGATAGAAGCCTCATCAGAGTTTTTCCGACCGCTGGGAGAGTGCAGAGAGCCACGGCGCATGGAGCTGCACTTTGGAGCACGGCAGAGTTTTCTCCACACTGTGATAAAGATGGTGGCCAGGATCACAGCAAGGCACAGGGAGATCCCCGCCACTACCACTAGATTCCCAGTTAGGGGTGAGTTCACAGCTGGCGGAGGGGTGAGGGGTGGAGGTGGAAGCTCCTCTACATAAAGAAAAAACAGGATGTTTTTTTCTGAAGTAATTTGTTCCGAAAACAAAAAATTAAATAGATAAAAACAGTAAAATGCTTACCAGTGCAATCTTCTAGTGAACAGTGTGACTGCTCTCTAACCATGCCAGTGCATTGCATCCCACCACTAGAGGGCAGCAGACATTCACGAACACGCTCTCGCACCCCTTCTCCGCATGTCACACTACAACCACTCCATGGCTGCCACGGTCCCCACATTCCTTTAGAGCAATGATACATATCAGAGAGAAGAAATACATGAAAAATATTTATTGTATTATACATTAATGTAAATTTTGTCTCAAGAAAATGTATATGATGCTTTCCTATCAAAATCCATTTTCAGAGTGTTCTGGGTAACTGTTAGCTGGTTGCAATACTAAGTTTAATACTTTGGTTTAGAGGTTAGGGCAGGGGTGTCCAGTGCTGCTCCAGGAGGGCCACTTTCCTGTAGAGTTTAGCTCAAACACCTGCCAAGACGTTTCTAGTGATCCTGAAGACCTTGATTAGCTTGGTCAGGTAAATTTAATTAGGGCTGGAGGCAAACTTGGCTGGAAAGTGGCTGGTCAGGAGTAGGATTGGACACCCCTGGGTTTGGGGTTCAAATCACTTATCCTAAGTATAAACAACAGTAATAGTGATAAATGCCCACTAATTAGTGAAATTAGCTAATTAATTAGCAAATAAAAATAATTAGTAATGTTTGCATTTAGGTTGCTTTATTCAACCTAGTGTGATTCTGTCAGGCCTAAAACATATAATTAAGAACAAATCAGTGGTGCTGCTAATTTCAAATTAAATTAGCTATTTTTTTGTACATGTTCAACAGATAAAAGCAGACTCACTTGTATGTCTTTGCACAATCACACAGGTGTGGGCTAAACTGGGAGCCTTACTGTAGATGAGTGTGAAATGGAAGCAGTACTTATTCCTGCCGGGGTCAAAGATGGAGCAGTTAAACTCAGTCTCATTCTCCCCTTGTGTGAGGAAGTTGAAGGCCAGTTGAGAGGGAGCAGCCATGTCATTACTCTCTTCCTTATAAAGCAGAACTTTTCCATTTGTGACCGTACAAGGAGGAGCGATTCGACGAACAGAAACAGCTCCTTCGCAGCCACTTTTGTAAATATTATCCACAAAAAGCTTGTAAGAGAAGATGCTGGACAGGTAAAGAGGACCAGAGGATTTGATATCTTGCTGGATGTGAGGGGATTTTAGAGAAATCTGGATGAAGCCACGCTCTGTCAGAGGTGAAGCACATGGCATCTCCAGATGCTGTGACTTAACTACTTTAATATCGTGTCTTATCCGGTTCTGCATCTTCTCAAAGGTGTTCCTCCCTACCTGGACTTGTTCCAGGTAGCTAACGTCAAGGAAGAGAGTTGAGTCTTTGCTGCTAGAACAAGGATGGAAGTTGTCGTTAGTGTACACTCCAATCCTAAAGTCATTAGAGCTCCGGTTGTTGCTGCCACGATCCACAGCCAGGTGAAAGGTGGGCCAGTGCACATGCAGAACTGGACTCCACCGCCAGATGGCACTCCTGTTAGATACACCAAGGTTGTGCTTCTGCTCCAGTCGGAATCTGAAATTACCTGCATACAGGAAGCAAGAGCAGTTGAACTCCAGTGACCCTTCTGATTGGTTAAAGGGAAGCAACCTGGAGAGTACTGTAACATTCCTGTCCATGTCAATCAGTGACACTGTCAGCCTGTGGTCAGTGAAGTTGCTTTCAGTGCTGTAATCCACAAACACACTGGCATTGCTCAAGGCGATGTGCATTGATGGCCAGAGATGGATACCAGCCATTGCTAAACAAGAAAGAAAATATAAATTAAAATCAAATGAAGAGACCTAAAACTTTTTTTGATTTGATGAACGGTTCGGATCTTTGTTATTACTATGCTCCCTCAAGTAGCATAAAGTGGCCAGGAGTGACGAATCTACTCCCTGTAGCTAAAGAAGATGTGACTGATACTAAACCATGCTAAACTCATTGTCATGATTTTGGGTTAGTGGTTTCCTTAGCTATGGATTCTGAGTAGTTGTTAGCATGTAGGCCTTTATGCAGTTACACGGATGTTCTGTGTGGTTTCTAGGTGGTCACTATGGTAGTGGTCCTTCTCTGGCTTAGGAGTTTTTTGCCCCTCTTAATTTTCTGCCAGGATAAAACTAAGTCTGATTGCTAAAAACATTAGAAGACTGCCAACTACAGGCCTGGAAGAAATTTCACACTATTTCTTCTCTTCTTTTTGGCTTTTCTGCTACTTTTATTAACAGTGACTGTCTGTAGGACAGAAAATAATATGGAGAAAAGGGAGGAATGTGCTCTTTAGAACGCAAAAAGTCACCATCGCCAGTATATGCACCACAGCCCATTGTGACGCAGCACACCAACCACTAGGTCATGACTTCAACTAAATTGGTCATTTTAAATGGTCATTTTTTTTCAGACCCATATTAGACCTTATGGTTTATCTCTAATATTACTGTGCATTCAGAGCCATATGTAAATACTATACTACTACGTTATATTTAATAATAATGCAACACTAAAACATAAGTTCTCACAGAATTTTTCAAGTTCTACTGCACAGTACAGTTGTCTATTCCTGCAGTATGAGAACTTGAGGAGGCATTGTGATTTACAAACGCCGTGTGTGTGGGTCACTTCCTGCAGAAAAAACAAATACATCCAGGGGAAGAGAGTGCAGGAAAAGTCAGTGACCCTCCCTTCCCCCTCCCTCCATTTTCCTCTCCAACTGAACTCGATTCACCATGGTGTACTTGAAACTGCCCTTCATTTAAACTCTATTTTGCATGAGAAGCAGAAAAGTTGGATTATATGACTGAACATTTGTGCTGTTTTCATGATTCCTGCGGATGTAATGAGAACTACATTTTTTTATTACACCTGTTGCATTGCAGGTTTGGAGTTCCTTTCCTTGCCACAGTCACCTATGGTTTGTATGCTCACGGCATTAAAGCATGATTTTCCATAAAGCTGCTCTGGCATACAAATAAAGTTGACTTGACTAAGTTCCAGGATAAACTGTTCTTTAAAATGCAAGGACATCTTCTCACCAAATCCCATCAGGAAGAGCAGCACAAATAGGGTCGCTGTAGGAAAACCCTGTGTCATTCCGACTTCTGCGGCCTCTTATCTTTCTTTGTCCACATCACCCCAATCCGCTTTTATTCACTCTGTCCTGACACAAATAAAATTCAATAAGACACAAGATATGAATACGTTCATTCTCCATACCACACTTTTTGTTTTGGCAATCACCTGACTCTTTCACTGGACTATCAATTGGTAAGGTGGAAAGATGAATTTGAATATCTTCTTGATAATCTCACATTTTAACACATAGCACATACACTATTCAGTGCATACATATATAGGCTACACTTACACTTAATGGCTTTCCTTGATTTGATTTGCATTATCTATCCAAACATAGAGCAAGGCTTAGTTATGGGTGAAAAAAAAAGATTTCTGGCTTAAACATGTGACATACATGTTTAGTTATGTTTTTTGAGGCAGTTATGTCTAAATAATAGCCTGCCTATAAAGAATATACATAATCTCTATAGAGAATATAGAGAAAATACATTGTATATTAACATCATTTCTATTCATCATATTTTATTATAAATTTAGAATTATTACAAAATACTACATACTATTATTCTATTATAAAATAAACATTTTGTATAATAAATGTATGAATAGTAATGCTATAATGTTGGGGCACAATACATTTGAACACTCTAAAAACGTTCAAATTCCTGTTACTTTATGTTGTAAACTTACTACTCACATTGTCCAGATATCTGTACTCTTGAACTTATACAAAATAAAATAAAATAAAAAAACCCGTCATGCATTACAGTTCTTACAGGCATAAACAAAGCCTGTCGATAGCCTTCACTTAAATGCTAAAATTAAAGGTAAATAAAGGTATAGAGGAAGATGATAAAAGTGTTTTACTTACATATGACATCGAGTCGGATGAATACCGTTATGTTCTTGTATCCTGGTCGGGCTGAAAGGCATCACGTTACCGTGAGTTTTGTTTTTAAGCGTTAAATGAATGAACGTCACGCTCTGAGGTACGCTCCAGACTGAGCAACAGTGAACGCGCGCTCCCTTACTTCCTCTACCGGCGATATTAGGGAAATTAAGTTAGGATGCGGTCATGATCTCCACAAAAATCTATTTAGTATTTGGGTCTAGCCAACAAATTGTGCATATTATACATTTTCAATGTGAATCCAAGGCGCTCTATTAATACAGCCAATTAGCTACTGTAGTTCACGTTACCAAACAGAAATGTCAGAGGTTGACGGTGAATCATCTGCTTAATAAAAAACCTCTCCTCAATAAATCTCCTCACAATGGGGAGGTCTGTCTCAAGATGAGCTTGGCATTTCAGGCAAACTTTTAAGTTCATTAATATATTAAACTATATTTAGGAACAGTCTACTCATTGTAATCGCAGTTGTCATTACTGGCTCACATGCTTCCATGGAAAGACCTTAGAAAAACAGAACATAATTCACTACTAGCAATTAGTGCCATAAAAGACAAACAACGCTGGTGAAGCATCTGATATAATAAAGCAGAATGAAAAACGCCAATGAAACGTGATAACACACTAGAAATAATCAAGAAAGATAAATGAATATGAAATAAAACCCAAAGACAGAAAATGCTTTTTAAAAAATATTATTTTTACACAACAGTCCAAAATAAGTATGGAAGACTTCGTGCTTCCATAAGGGGAAAAGCAGATTGCTTTCAACAAAAGTGTCACTGAATTAGTTTCATGTTTTGACTAATTTTCTGGTTATTCTGGCATTTTTTAGAATTTTAAATAATTTTTTTTTCCTTCTTTCTCATGTGTTTACACTACAGTTTGATGCGCATGTAATGCACACATATTTTTATGGACAATCTGACAGCATTGAATGTGCGCTGGAGTCACACACAATATCAACATAACTCATTTCAACAACAAACTGTGTCCTCTGCATCCTCTGTCATCCCCTTTTCATTAGAGGCTGTGGAAATCACTAAACATGTTAGAAAGAAAAAAAGAAGCTGTAACGTATGCAAGTATCTTAACCAACATTCATGAAAGACCCTATTGACAAACACAGTGGAAAGTAGGTGCCCACTTGGGTCCAGAGCGACAGCAAATCAGTTATCAGTTCTGAGAGGGATCCGGGGCCAGCGGGAGCTAAGAGCCAGCCGGGTTCGATAACATATCGGCTTCATGCGTCAGAACAGGTTGGGATAAAAACGCAGACCTTCTACCGAATCGTCTCGGCACAAGTGACCCACTTTTTCAGCTAGTAACAACCTGAAAAGAAGAGCAATACATCAAAATAGTGAGAAGACACTTGAGGGATGAATTATTGATGAAATAAGGAAAAGGATATCTCCTGTACCTTTCTTTAGCAAGGAGAACTGACAGTCCCAACAGCTTGGCAAACTCTTCAGCTGTGAGGGAGCCTTTATCAGACACCTGGGACAGGAAAAAGAGAAGGAAACCTCAATTAAACCAGATGGATGCCCACCAAAACCACCGCTCTGTGTTTGGGGGTATGGCCAAAGCTAAAAATACACTGTGTTTCGATTAGATAAATGTGGCACAGTGAGTTTATAAAGCAAATTTCTCACACTAGAATTAAAAGGAAAAAAGGAATTTTCATGAATTATTTTTGAATTTCATTTTTTACATGCATATATTTATATTCATATTATAAATATATTGCATACATAACATTTTTCTGAAATATAAACATGCATACGTGTGTATTTATATATATACACATAATAAATATACACAGTACACACACATATATTATGTAAACAACTTATATTTTGGATGTGATTAATCGTTTGACAGCACTAGTATCAATATAGAATTTAATATATATAATCATAATAATGTTTCCAAATCATACGCAATTTTAAAAAGATTTTTTCAATTAACATTTTTTAAATTTTGCAATGAAATTTTGTAATTTTTTTGCATCACAATAACAACAATTTGTGGAAAACTTGCTTAATTTTTAGTCAAATGATTCTACATTGCAAAATATTTTAATTGTTCTAAAATAAATCTAATTTATTATTTTTAGTTTACTGCAAATTATGACCCAGGTGTGATCTTGACTGCTTTTGTGAGATTCACCTGGCTACTGTATATACCAAATTAAATGGCTGATTCAATATGAAAAGAGCAATAATTGCCAACTCATGTCAAATCTTCAAATATGCTTGTTTTGTTTTTTTGAACATTCCTCTCCTTTACCGCATCTGTATTGGACTCTTCAGGGATGGAAATTTCTAATCTGATACGCCTCTCATTCCAGCTCTTTGACCTAAAACACCACCCCCAATCACATCTGCTAGCTGTGTCTTGTCCAAAAGCACTTTGAAGGTGGTTCATTTCATGCAATTTCTAGAAGTATGAAACGGAAACTTCTCTCACTTTCCTAACCACAACCATTTAATAGAAGAGGAAGAAATTGGCTGTATAAGTTTGTGGTTATAAATCTGATCCAATTTCCACTCTACAAACCTGTAATTAAACATGACAGGAAGTTGCTGCATGATGTTTGAATGGCCACATAAGTGATTTCACAGATGGGGGAATATGATGGCACGGCACTCACGTTATCTAGAGCTGAGGCAATCATTTCCTCTTCACTGTGGGACTGGAGCTGAACCACCATCACCCCGCTGTCAAATACTCGCAACCTGACAGGGAAAGAGAAATTATGTTTATGTTGCTGACTACTTAAGAACCCAACAAGACATCATTGCTTCGTAATCTAATCGTATGCAACCTAATTGTGGTTTGTGAGTCAAATAGTTGTTTTCTTTTGAAAGGTGGAAAATGCAGCCAACAGACAGAGGGCGGACATGGGTCCTGAAAACAGGAAGTCTGCCAGGAAGTGGCTTGACCGATCCCACGCTGACCTGTTTTGGCCTACAAAGACTAGCTTACACAGACACATTCACATTCTCACTTTTACTCACGCAAACACACACACAAATAAAAATGCTCACACCCTTACCGTAGAGGAAGTTTCAGTGATTCAAACATCTTGCAGGCATTGACTAAGTCCTCTGGAGAGAGAAGCTGTGAAGAAATTTGAGAGAGACAGATTATACGCCTCGAAAAGATCCATCCAGAATGTTGAAAAAAAACAATCACCATAGAACTACATAAATATTTATGTATATTTCAAAAAAATTAACCAGAAAGATATTTCTATTACACTTTTTTTAATGTGTGTGTTCACATTAAAAAGGTTTTTAAATGTCATTATGATTATTTTATTAAAGAAATACTTTCAAATAATACTTTTATTTAGGGTGCATTCAGTTGAAGAGTGACAGTAAAGACATTTAGAATGTCTTAAGAACTTTTTAAATCATGGTTTCCACAAAAATGATTTAGCAGCACAACTGTTTTAAACACTGATAATAAGAAATGTTTCTTGAGCAGCAAATCAGCTGAGTGGAATGATTTCTGAAGGATCACGTGACACTGGGGCCTGTATAAATGAAAATGATGCTGAAAATTCAGCTTTGCATCACTGCAATTTAATATACTGCAATAAATTTAATTGTATTTTTGATCAAAATAACTGCAGCTTTAGTGAGAAAAAGAGACTGCTTTCAAAAACATCTGATCTTCCCTAAACTTTTGAATAGTGGTGTTTTTCAAAACTTTTTTTCCCCAAAATATTTTGGATTATTAATTCATAAATATCATTAGGTTTTTGAGGATTATACCACATGACATTTTAGAACCTGAAATAACCTTACTGTCAATATTCTGATAGATGCAAACCAAACACTCGCATTTAAAGTGAGAGCTTGCTCTCTACTCTCCAGATGGCTGTGCCATCATCAGCTTCACTCTTAATGCTGGGAAGGAGATCAGGATCAGATCTGATTAACTCTATGACAAGACACACCGATGAGTCCAGCTTCATCTTACCTCCATACCACGGGCTCTGTTCACCAAACAGTACACTTCAGTGAGGGCCATCATTCCTCCACGCTCCTATAGAGAGACAGAATAACAACGAAGATATAGTCATCTGGTTATTACTGCAAAGTAAACCTTTTCATTTTCAGATAATGATGAACTAACTTTACAATATCATAAGTAATACACAGCTACTCACTCCCCCCCCCCCCCCCAAAAAAATAAAAAAAAATAAAAAGTCACCAAATAGATATGAAATATTTGAGTTGCATAATGAGAAGAAACAGATGTGAAGACAAACAAAACATGAAATTACCACATCTAAACAGTACGGTTCATAAGTTTGATGTTGGTCAGAATTTTTAAAATGATAAAGTCTTTTTTTTTTTTTTTTACAAAAATATAGTAACATTGTGAAATATTATTACAATTTAAAATAACTTTTTTATTTTAATATATTTAATGACACTTCAGAATAAAATAATATAATTTAATATATGATGGCAAAGCTGAATTTCAGTGAAGTCTTCAGTGTCTTATTTCATTTCTTATTATTATCAGGATTGAAAAAAGTTGTGCTGCTTTATATTTATGTGGAAATGGTGACACATTTTTTTTCAGGATTCTTTGATGAACAAAATGTTCAAAAGACCAGCATTCACCAGAAACAGAAACCTTTTGTTATTATAAATGTACTGACTCCTAATTTCTTTCAATCAAAAATCTTACTGATCCCAAACTTTTGAACAGTTGTGTATATATGCAGGTGGCCATGCAAAGCTGCTTGATAAGCATTAGAAATATATAAAAACACACAGTTTATTACCTCTAGTGGGGCCTGCAGCATGTCTCCCAGCTGTTTGGCGAGTTGGATGTGGTACTGTGTTCCTGAGCCGTGTGTCTCTCTGGTCACTGGGTTGGCTATACCCATACTCAGCAAATAAGACTTGAAGCGGATAGTCTGTCAGATGGCACACAAAACAAACAAGACAAATTTAATTGCAGCTCTACACTAACTAAATATAAGAAAAATGAGCAAGCCTGGCTGTTATAGGCTACCATCAATGCTGAGAAATTCCAGTTTTAGCATGTGAACTTCAAAATTTCGACAGATGGAACAAAACACATCAACTCATTTTTAGATCTGATTGTGGACTTCTGTAATAACTGGTAATTTTCTCTGCAATAAATATTTGTCTATTTGGATGCAATGCTGCACTTAAGAATAGTGGATCTCAATCCTGGCTGCTTTTCAACTCAGTTCTAGGTACTATTTATGTCACCATCTCATTTCATTGCCCTCGATGCCCCTGTACAAAGTGTATGTTGCGAGCGACCGGGATTTCTGAGCTCTGTGTGGATTACACTGCCAATGTTTGCCAAGCTTTGGATTTATAGACACTCCAATGAGCCAGAGAACACGACACAAAGGTACATAATCAAATGTATTTTTTTATTGAAGAGAGAAGGACTGATATCTAACCTTTTAGAAGCATATCTGTGCATATGGAGGCCAAATAAATCAAAACATTTAGCTATAACAAAAAATATAACAGCTGTTATCTACATGTAATCTAAGAAAGCCTATTAACTTAAGCAGGATCAAAGCAGTAATAGACTTTGAAGAGGAAACAGCCTTATAAAAAGGCTCTTCTTACAAGTTCATATGTGTATACACTACTATTTAAAAAATGTGGGGCAGTAACTTTAAAAAAAAAAAAAAGAAGAAATAAATCCTTTTTTTTTTCAGCAAGGATGCATTAAATTATTCAAAAGTGATAAAGACTTTTACACTGTTTAAAAAGATTTCTATTTTAAATAAATCCTGATCTTTGGAACTTTCTAGTCATCAAAGAACCCAGAAAAACTGTATCACAGTTTCCTGTTTTATCACATTGAAGGGATTTCTCAACATAAGACACCTCTTTCAGAAGCATAAAAAAATCGTACTGCCCTAAACTTTTGAGCAGTAATGTATAAAATCCAGTATTTGATTAATGATTGGCTAATGTCAAATATCTCAGCCAATCACATGATGAAACACTGGTGCTTCAGAAACCAAACCCCTCAGGGTCTTTAAGCTCACCTCATCTTCTGTAATGTCACCCTGTTTGTCTTTGATTTTGTTGGCAATGGATTTGGAGAGCTCCACCATCTCTTTGGCCTGCAGGGAAAGACAGTGATTTGCTGAATCAAGACAGATAAACTTGACCGTGGCTGTATTGTGAAGGGTAACAGGCCGACCCACGAACTACTGAATAACTGACCTTTTCCATCAGTTTACTGAGATCCTCAAAGGCCTGAAAGAATAGAGATGTTAGAATAGAAACATGAAAGGAATGATATCCAAAACACCTCTTTTATCAAGGGCCAAAATCACCTGTAAATCACAGGGCGTGCCCACACCTAACAGGATATGCCACCGCTGTGCACTCTCTTTTTATCTTCCATTATAGCTGTGCCAGGAAGCTAATCAGAGCTATGAGGTCATCTGGCATTAAAAACAGGGTCCCGCTTTCTTTCAACATTAGTGGCCCCTTAAAAGGGGGCCATGGCGCCCACAGCTTTGCTGATTATCTCAGGCTGGTATCCCAGTGCTGTATGTTAGATATGACTACCTGTCAGTCTGTTTCTCTATCTTACCTCAGAAATGTTTTTATCTGTCTCTTTTCTTTTCTCTTCCAACTTCCGTTCAATACCCACAATCCCCACTGCGCGTGTTCTTCCTGCCTATAGAACCACAGAGAGCAGGAGAGAAAAAAAATGAGCCTCGCTCTTTGTTAAACATGCACACGTACAAACAATAACTAAAAAAAAAAAGTGCAAACAAATATAACAAAGGAACAGGAAGGAAAGGGTTTGCCCAGGGATTACTGCTTCAGGGCCATGGCCTGTTCTTTACAAGATACAAACCTAAAAAAAAATAGCTATACAAATGCTGCAAGATATCTATAATATACAATAATAATAAAAAACATTAAAATGTAAAACAACATTTTGTCAATATTTGAACAACAAGATATAACAAATTACAAATGGCAAGCAACATTATTACAGTGCCACCTTGAGGTTGTAATAGGGACTGCATCTGTTTTTTTATTCAAAACAGAATTAACAGGCAATTCACAAATATTTATTTTATTCTGAAGTGTCATCAGATCCCTAGAGTAGATAACTGACTAGCCGCCACCAGTATGAATATTTATTTAAAATAATTAATGCTATTTTAAGAACAGCTGACACAGTTGTATCTAGTGCAGGTGCAACTTAGTTATTTATATGGTAAGAAATCATAAAAGCTTAAAAGCTTTAGCAATTTATTAAACTCAAATTAATCAAAATCAATTAAATAAATCATGTCATTAATTGTAAATAATATAAAATTCCAATGCTTACATTATTCAGCTATTCACAAAATAATATATATATATATATATAGATAGATAGATAGATAGATAGATAGATAGATAGATAGATATCTATATATCTATATATAGCTACAGTGTTATTTTTAGTTAAAACTAAAATTATTAAAACAATTTTTTTAGCAACTTAAAGCTGAAATAAAAAATAAAAAATATAAAAAATATAGAATATTCAATTATAAATGTTGCTTTGGCAAATGAATGAAATAAATAAATTGATGTTGAAGTACTAAAATAATTCAGACTTATTTTAGTAAAATTACTAAAAGTAAAACTGACATAATAAAGCTGATTTAATTAAAAATAAATAAAACTAATTTAAATTGAAAGCCAAATAGAAATATTAAAATGAAACTAATTAAAATAATTAAAGTACATAACACAATTGCTAAAACAAACTAAAATTAAAATGAAACTTAAACGTATAATAATAAAAGATCATTTCAAATATTAATAAATATTATAAAATCATATAAATAATTAAAATATACATATAAATGCTAAAATAACACTGGATAATTATAATAACTGTTCAATGCATAAATATATACAAAATAAAATTTGTTATTATTAAAAAAAAATATGAAATTACTAGAAATAATATAACAAAACGTAGTTGTTAATGTATCATTCAAAGATTCAGTTTACGCTAACCTTAGATGCTATTCCTGTGGGGATGGGCTGTGAGACAGGTGTATTCTCCCATCGTTTCTGAGTCATCTCTTCAGTTAGACGTCTGTAAAACTACACACCAAACACAGCACAAGATATTTACACCTTTCTAACACTTCTGCTCCGTTCCTCTCTAAATGTCATGACTGCTTATAGTGCATGCTTCAAACTGTATTAAGCCAGATTTAGTGGAGTAATAAGCTCCATGTACGTGGAAGCAGAATTAATCTAAGCATCATCTCAGTTGAAATATTTGTGACATCACTCCTTCAGTTACTGACCTCAATCTGCCCATGTTCCTTGAAGGACAGCTTTATATAAGAGTACTTGCTGTGCTGGTAGGGGCCTGGTTCCTTATTTTCCGGGATTGGATGCAGGTGAATGACAATCTTGGCACTGCAGAGTTGAAAAGGTAACAGTTTATTTTTATAAAATAGATTAATAAAGGGTGTGTCAGGTGCATTAATTGCATGCCGATGTTAAAATGCAGTCACCTTTTTCCAATGCCGGCTGCTTGCTCCTCAAAGAATAGGATCTGTGACAAAGGTATGCATATACAGCATTCCTACAGAGAAATGAGATATTTCAGACATTGTTCTCCATTTAAAGCAAAATGACATTTAAGATTGAGAGAAAAGTTTGACAAAAGTTTAAAAAAAATTGGAAAGGCAGTAAAAGGATTCTGAAGATGGCATACATGACTCTTCTGGTCTCTCCAGAGAAGGCGATGGGTGCTAAGAAGAACGACTCCCATATCAAGTTTAGCCTGTCAATATGGAAACGTTATTATATATACTATCTATTCAAGTAATGCATAACTCATTATTGTATTTTGTATTTCCACATTTCTAATTCTACAATTTCTTTCTAACAGCATTAATAAACAACATGTAAACGACATAAAATGTGTTTAGCTGTAATGTTTACATCATTGTCAGGTCCGTATTTTACACATGGTTGTCATTTCATAACTTTCAGTTGAATCCACACTATCTACGAAAAAAATACCTTGTCTTCCCCATCGTAAAGTCTCACTCCTCTTTGCTGAATTACTAACGTTTCGTTCATCTCAAGTAACCCATTTGTCCAAACAAACCTATCCATTTTTAACAAAATAATAAAACAAAAGTGAATAACAGAGCTAGAGCATATTTTACATGAAGCTGTTTACTTCCGCCTAGGTGTCCGGGAATGCGCCTGAAAAATACGACAATCCATTCAGAACTTCACTCTCCGTATTACTTTTAATATGTGTTATAGAAAGTAATACAAATAGACTTAATAATGTCTATTTTATTTAAATTTTCCCATTATGAGAATGTGATACCTACCTAAATTGATACCAAAGAATTGTCAAAATGTATGACAAATCGAAAAACTACCATTAATATAAGTAAAAAAAAAATAGATTATAAATAGTTTAGAAAAAAAGCCATTTATTTCGAGATATAGTCAACTCCTTTTGAGGCGTATTTCGAAACAGACTCTTTCATGTCGGGGTCCTGGACAAAGGAAGTCGCACACGAACTACAGCACTTAGCATCTCTGCTAAACCCCAACAAATAGCGACGATTTATCAAAATAAACAAAACTACCGCGTGAACTATGATCTTTAATCACGTCAGCGAAATTTGTAATCGTGCAAACATGATAAAAGACATGCATATATGTGAAGAATGGTGCATTTGAGGAGTGTGTGAATTTAGCACTGGACTATTGTTGTTCCTCATGTCATGATGCCAGCCTGAACTTAAAGAGACCGCCAGCCTTCTGTTGTACCTGCTGAACCTCTCTGAAATGATTCTGGCTTCACTAAAAGGATAGATAATTTGCAAAAAAAGTTGATGAATTCAAATATTAATGCTGTGAATAAGTGTAATAAGACTAACGTTACTGCGTGAAGTACCCCATCAGCAGGTGAATGAAGGGTCGTCGTTGAGATGCTGTAGGAGGAATTGGTAATCAATACAGTGATCAGAGCATCGACAGAGAAGATGGACAAGAAATCCTTTGATATCGTCTTGGACGAAATTAGAAAGGTATCATTTATATTTGTAGTATAATCGTCTTGTCTGTTCTGTAAAGAGGCAGTTGTGATCAGTTTGGCTGATTATGGTTATTAAGGAAGCAACAGAGGATAATATTAATACTGTAATTTTTGTTTGTTCTGAAGTGTGTTTTGACAGATCAGCGAATCAAAGCTATAGAGCAGGTCCATGGGTATTTCTCCAGTGAACAGGTATGTTGGTGTAGTAACAGTAGAGAACTAATTCTGCTGTAACTTGTATCTACTTACCTGTCAAACTTCCTTGCTCAGGTGATTGACATTTTGAAATATTTCTCCTGGGCGGAGCCACAAGTAAAGGCAGTCAAAGCCTTGCAACATGTAAGAATTCTGTTTCTTATTGATTTTATTCATCTACAGTCTTGTTAGTTGAGTTAAATGACTTGATTTAATTGCATAACATGTTTTTTTCCTCCAGAAAATGGTTGCAATTCCAACAACGAAGGCTGCAAACATCCTTAATTGTTTCACATTCTCAAAGGACAGAATTATTGTACTAGAACTCATTGCTCTGTAAGTTGCACTCTACAGAAATTATGCACATCAGGAAATATCCAAACAACTTAAATATAATGCAACAATGCAATATGTAATGTATGCTTTACAGAAATATTTCTGATGCCCAAAATTACCGTCCCGTGGAGGATGCCTTCCGTACTCACCTCGCTGAGAAGAAGCGTGCAAGACGAATCCTAGAGCAGGTAAAACTTACTTGTTCATGTGAATTTACAAACTGTGCATTATGGCCAGGTGTAGGCTATATTGAATGAATGGGGATTTAAATGCAGTACATGTCTGTAATTTGTTTAGGTGTGTAAGGTGGGATGTAAAGCTCCAGTGGCGATGATTTCATCCTGTGGGATGATCCCAGGCAACCCTTACCCCAAAGGCAAACCCAGCCAGCTCACTGGAACATTCCCTGTAAGCTCCTTCACTTAATAAATATATTAAATACCTTGTAAATGCATATTGTTTCCTTTAGTTCTTTAAAATTAATTGTGGCTTTTATTGGAACTTTTAAGGGATTGCCTGCCAAAAAGGATGGAGACGATGCAACCCTGGATGGAAAGGGCATTGCTGCACGCATCCTTGGACCAAGCAAACCGGTATGTTTTATTGGACAGGAATCTCATCGTGTCATCTTGAATAGTGAACACATTTCTTTTTAGGGTAAACGTACCTATTAAACTCACCAAAATCTAGACTGAGACATTTTTAGTGCACGAGATATTGGTTTCAGTACAAAAAATTGTTAAAATAAAATGTTAATCTCTCACACAAAAATATTTAATTTTATTTTAAATAACAAAAGCATTTCAATTAAGATGCACATCATTAAATGCAAAAAGTCATTTTTGGGTTACACTTTATTTCGATAGTAGAATGTCTAAAGTGGACTAATTATAAGTAACTTTGTAACTACATGTCAACTAATTCTCAGTAGGGTAGGTTTAGGGTTAGTCGAAAAGTTGACATACACTTGCAAAGTTTCTCATAGTCAGTATGTTGTATGTTGTGGACCCATCAAAATAAAGTGTTAGAAGATATTAAGCAGACAGTCTACTAATACTCTGATGACTGCTAGCTGACATGTAGTTGCGAAGTTATGCCTAAAGTGGAAAATAAAGTGTTACCCATTTTTGTACCCTTTAAGCACACCCCTGTTCCCATTAAGTTCACATCATGTTTTATTAAAAATCTTGTTTATTTTAAGGAAAATTTGCAAAGAAATTTTGTAAAAAAAAAAAAAAAAAAAAAAAAAAAAAGTCAATCACAAATAGGGTTGCAAAAAGGTGGAAAATTTCCAGTAAATTTTGGAAACTTTCCAGGATTTTTTTTTTTAATATTCCAGGGATTTTTGGAAAGTTTCCAGAAATTTTCCACCCCTTTTCAACCCTAATCACAAAGCACATATGAACATCTAGGCTAGTCCACGTTCAGCTAAGTAACATATTCAAAAATCAAATAAAACAAACCAATAAAACATTTAATTCATGGGGATGAACACAGAAACTAGCCTCATTATGAAGCCTCTTGTTAAATGGCTGTCAACTTATCTATAGTCTATTATGGCTGGAATACACTACAAGATTTTTGCCCCAATTTTCCAGATTTACAGTCTGAAGAAGTTGATGCTAATTGCCAAAGATCAGAGCCAGCAATAATCTGTCTGTTTATAATATTATGGAAATAAAGTACAAGCCAGTAATGCCTGTGAAGTAATATATTAGCATAGCACACAATCTTATACAGCTAGTCAGCTAACTGTGTTCTGTAGCATCTGCGCTATGTTGCTAAAACTATCTTTTGGATCTAATATAATTATTTCCCACATCTAAGTTCCAGGTTATAATATGCAAAAGTCAGAACATTAATCTCTTAAGTTTACAATAAGTAGTGAAACTTACCCAAAATAAAGGCTTAAACATCTAAACACCGCACATTTCAAAATGGCCGCCAGACAGTGTGAACACATGGAGACTCATATCTCAGTGTGCAATGATCTGATTGACTTGAAATTATAGGAGGTATATAGTAACAAACATATATATTGGCTAAGACATCAAGTAGGAAATTAAATATTTTTTTCTTTTTATAATCTGATTTCAAAAATGGAAGTGTGTTTAATGGGTACGTGAGCTTAATAGGTACACTTAACCTACATATTTTTCTCTCTTTTCCCACAAGTCACCATCAACGTACAATCCACACAGGCCTGTGCCATACCCTATCCCGCCATGTAGGCCACATGCAACCATCGCTCCAAGTAAGACCCTTTCCTTCAGATTAGAATAAAATGATCAAGAATAAATAGTATGGGTAATAATCTCCCTAATGTAGAAGAAACAGTAGACCATGCACATGCCAGCAATGTGTCTGTGTACAGTATGAAAGTTAATGTGGGGGACTGGATTCAGAATGTTCTTACCCTCTTCTCCAAATGCTGCCCAGGTGCGTACAACAACGCAGGTCTGGTGTCAGTGGGTGGGGTCATCACCGCCAATGTGCCACCCCCACCCTACCGAGCCACTCCCAATTCGGCAGGTACAACGTGCAGTTGCTAGCGCTGTGTGCTGCCTTTAACAGCTGTGACTGCAGTGCTGTCTGTAGACGCTACCTCACCACGGCATGCTCTAAATCTGCCTGCAGCACCTATAGCATGCAATTTGATCATGCTTAAAACTCTGGGGCTTCTTTACTGATCTAACTGAGCTAATATGTTCATTTCCAAATGTCACGGATGATAATAGAGAGCACAAATTCTAGAATGCATATTATATTGGATTTTTCAGAGTGTGTGTGAATGTAATGTTCTAAAAAAAGTTGTTACTTTAAGGCACTTGCAATAGAAGTAATCTATGCTATTCACTTTAAAGTTTTGGTGCACGAATGTGCAAAAATTTCATTTTTCTTAAATCTTTGTGGTGAGAATAATGTTGTAGACTTGACTTAGAAAAATGCCTAAAGTCAACATTAGAATTTTTCTTATTGTGAAAGGTTCTTATGTATCTTGTCACAAATGTTTGAAAGTCTCATATTAACACACATAATATTTAAGCCTTGTTGGCATTACCTTAAATAGTTTAAATCTGTTGTAAGTGTCTCACTGCATCCAAGATGTTTGCTTGTTTTTTTTTTACAAACTTAGAGGACAAGTTGAAATTTTCTGTTGAACCCAGAAAATTCTTTAATGTAGGTTTCCAACAACTTTGCCTAACTAATTTTATCACAAGGGGGCGCTATGTCATATATTGTCAGTCCATGTTTAGACCGTGAATGCTTGCTCTGCTGCATTATGCATCTTATGGTGCAACTAGAGGATTGGGAGATTTCCCGAATTCTCTCGCTTACTTTCTAATGCGCCTTTAAAATCCAACACTAATAAACTTAAATGCATATGGTGCCTTTGTCTTTGTCATTTTATAGGGCTTTCTTCTTTTTAATATTTCATTGTGCTTATTGTTTCATATTTTCAGGTTACAGCCGACCTGTCAGTCAACAAAATCCAACAGCCAACATCTCCGGCACACCTGTTATCTCTCCTCATAACTCCACAGCATCTACTCCAGTCACCTCCCAGCCTCATCCTACCACACCAATCACTCCGGTTTTTCCTGGCATGGTTCCATCCCAAAACCCTCTAACCCCCTCCCCTTCTCCTGCCCCCTCACCCTCAGTCATCAAAGGGCCTCCTCTCCCAGCTGGCTCTCCCCAAGTTGCCTCAAACTCCAGTGGCCACACCACACCAGTTCCTTCTCCGTACCCTTCTGGTCGAAACACCCCTTCCGTCATCAAAAGTCATACCCCATCTGGAACACCCTGTGGAACACCCGGGCCAAGTACAAGCATCCCTCCTTCTCCCTTCCACGGTGCGCCCCGCTCAGAAACACCTTCCAGTGGACTCACATCTACTCCCAGGGCAACTGGTGACCCCTTGACTCCTCATGGAGCTATGGGATTACACTCAATGAAGGGTTACCCACCTTCCTCAGATGCCCAGTCAGCACTTTCACTCCCTGGCACTCCCTCTACCCAGTCACATTCGGTTATCCGTAGTTACACACCCTCAGGGATGTCCTCTCTCACTCCTGGACGCTCTACTCCCAACATGCAAGGTGTTGGTGGATTATCAGTGGCGCCTGCGGCTCAAAGTCCTAAGCCCTCTCCTGGACTGACCTCCCAGGCAGCCATGAGTAGCCCTGCTGGAGCTTTGTTTAACGAGCAACATGCCAGCTCCATGGCCCGGCACGGTGGAGGTAGTGGAAGCAACAGTCCTGTTCCTTCCGCTTTCAAAGGTCCCTCCCGCTCCGGCACCCCTTCTCTTAGCTCTCTAGTAATGCCTAACTCTGCTGTTCTTGCCCGACCCATGGGTATGGCCCATGGTGCTGCCTCGCCACAATCTTCTTTAGCCAGCACTGCTGGTGTAGCCGGACTCCACAGTCTTTCCTCAGCTCTGGCCTCTCAATCTGGAAGCAGCCCTGTTCCTCATTTTCCAGCAATGTCTCCTTTCCCTGGAACCCAGTCCTCCATTTCCACCCCATCCACTCCTACTCCTCCAGTCTCATCTGTATATTCTGGCCTGACTCACTCTAGCGCTCCCACACCATCCCCCTTTGGCCTGGGATTGACCACAGCTCCCTCCGTGTTCCCGGGTCTTCCTCCTGGCCCAAACCCTGCTTTCCCAGGTTTTGGAGGCTCAGGGCCCACTGCAGCAGGTAGTCCAGTGCTGTCCTCCTTAATGGGGCTTCCAGGTGCCTCTTCCTCAGTAGCCACCGTTGCACCTCTCCAGGCAGCAGCAGTCGCAGCCGCCGCGGCAGCAGGAGTCCCCTCCTCTTCTCCTGTGCTTCCTGGATTCGCCTCTGCATTCAGCTCTAACTTCAACCCTGCCCTTGTTGGCCAGGCTGGGTAAATTATTTTCAATTTAATTATGTTGCAAGATTTCATGAAGTATTAAGAAGCAGATAAGTTTGAGTATACTATTCTAGGGTTGATTTAGGGCAGGGGTAGCGAACTCTGCTCCTGGAGGACTACCTTCCTGCAGACTCTAGTTCCAACCCATTTGCTCCAACACACCTGCCTGTTATTTTCAAGAAATCCTGAGCCCATTTTATTAGGATTTAATTCACTGATTCAGGTGTATTTAAAAAAAAGGTTGGTGCTAAACTCTGCAGGATGGTAGCTATTCAGGAGCAGAGTTGGCTACCCCTGATTTAGGATTATTTAAAATAAGCAGAAAGTACTAAACTAGGGGTGCCCAATCCTGTTCCTGGAGATCTACCTACCTGCATAATTCAGTTCATCTGTCTGTAATTATGAAGTGCTCCTGTAGATCTCAATAAGATGGCCCAGTTGTGTTGGAGCATGGTTGGAGTTGAACTTTGCTGGAAGGTAGATCACCAGCATTGGGACTGAGCACCCCTGTGCTAAACTATTACGTATAATCTGAATTGTCTATGGAAATAACAGTTTCAAAACCTAGTGAGCTGCCTACTTAGCCTGCATTATAGGTGCACAACACAAGGGCTTCTCTAAAATATAGGAAGCATAATTATGCTTGATTATGTGTATATTTCATTTAATATTGAAAAAGGTATCAATAGTTCAGTTCAGTTGAATCACTAATGGACTGTTGTATCCACTGCTTGTGTGTTATGTATTTTATGCATATTTAATTGTACTGAAAGCTTAGCAACATGTTAATGGGAAAACCTATTTGAATCAAATGAGTATTAAGTAACTTGAAGTTTTGTCTCAGGATTTTGCCTTAAGAGGGCTATGTTGGTAGTAGTCAGCAAGGCAGGTCACTGGGTTCTTGAACTGGTTATGTTAAACATTTTCTAGTTGAAATTCTCTGCAAAGTCTAAAGTCTATATTTTCTATTCTTCATTTTATCAGAGTGATATGTGTTCCTTGAAGATATGGAAAAACAGTCATAACTGTCAAATAGGGGTGGACGATATAGTCTCAAAATTATATCACAATATTTCAAGAATATTTGCGATAATTATATTTATGTCGGTGTAAAAAAATATGGAACAACATTTTATTGGTGATTGCAGCTGGCAGTGCAAACACAATGAAGGGCAATTTCCATCCTTTTCCAATGAGCTACTGTCGTTGATGACAGACTACCTAATTCGAATTGTAAATCTATTGTCATGAGGTGGCAGAAGCAGCATTATAGTGCAATTGTAGTGACCAGTGTTGGGCAAGTTACTTTAAAAAAGTAATTAGTTATAGTTACTAGTTACTTCTCACAAATAGTAACTGAGTTACATCATTATAAAAGTAACCAATTACCAGGGAAAGTAACTATTGTGTTACTATTGTAAGTTAAAATATGTCAAATAACTTGGATGCCTCCAATATTAAATGTTAAATGAATGAAATGGACACTACATGGAATAAATTATTTTTAGACATTGTACACTAATACAAAACAACAATTTATACTTATTTAACACTGAACATTTTTTAACATTCTAGCAGACATTATACCAAACAAAGCACAGTTTAACTTAAAATTGATAAGTTAGTAAAATAATATTTTGTGGCCATTTTTGAGACCCACTTCTTGAATCAGGCTTGCAAATAAATGCAGCCTTGCTGAGCATTCTTTTAAAACTGTAGATAAATATTACATATCCTAATTTGAACACTATGTGTGAACGTTATAATAAATGTATTAATAGAGTTGTTGTAATTATTATCATTATTACTCTCTTACTTTTTAATTTTATTTAACAGAACAACAATAATGTTACAATACTAACATTTATGAATGTTGATGGAGTTTTCATTTTGACGGAAACCCGCAGGAAGTCCTCAGTGCTTCTTTTTGTTGACAGCAGCAGATTTATCAATTATTCTCATTACTAATTTGGGAAGATGAAAGTATCACATTGTCACATGCCTTATTAAAATTCATAAAAGTGTTAGTGAGCAACTGACGAGTAATACAGTTTCAGCGCAGATTTCCCTCGCGGTTTGAACTTTGAACCCTGACGAGACAGCGTCACGAGCTCCTGCAGCGCTGTTTCAACACATGCAATTCATGCGTGTATTAGAAAACATAACATTCTGCAGTGTATTTAATTGTTTAAGGCCATTTCACGATTTTAATCATCATACAGTAACCAGCAACCACCTCTTCCTCAGGACATTCTAAAATGCTTAACCTGGCTTAAGCTTAACGTACTTAAACAACGACCAGGGAAACCCACATTTTTGTCAAACCTTACTTGTAATAAACACTAACTACTGTCAAAAGAACGAGCCTTTATTCACTTTATACACTTTAAGCGTTTTTTCCCCCATAGAAGTTCATTATAAGGAAACAGCTTAACGTTCCTTAACAACGACCGGGGAAAACCAAATTTGTCAAATTTTACTTATAATAATCACTTGCTGCTGTTAAAAGAACGAGCTCTTATTCATATACATTTTATACATTTACATTATTCAGTCTTTTTGCTTATTCGGCCCATTTTTTTTTTTTTTTTGCTGCAATTTCGGCTGCCGAACAATCGGTGCATCCCTAAAATTTGTCATCATTGATATCGCGATATGACACTTGTTTTATCATGTCAAAATTTATACTGGTATTACTGTGGACGGTATGACATGGCACACCCCTACTGTCAAAAGTAAACCATAGCCACAAAAAATATTTTATGGTCATATGGCTGATTAACTTGAAGTTTAGATACCAAGTCTGACAGCAACATATAACACATGTGAATTGCTGTCAAAAGTGTTATTTTAGTGAGCACATATAGCACGATTGCCTTTGAATTTAGTATTACAGATTATTGTGAAACTAAGTAAACATGTGAAATCTATTTATATTAGTAAGATAATCATTAGAACAGCATTATTAATGGAATGTTGCTTAATGTGTTACTCAGGCTAACTGGTAGTCTCCAGGCCCCTGGAGGTGCAGCTTTCCCAGGGTTGCTGTCTTTCCCCCCAGGGATGCCCAGCTTCTCTACGACAGCATCTCCTGCTGCCCTCTCTGGTCTTCACAACTCCGCCATGCAATCTGCTCTTTTGCAGGTATCTATATATTCAGTGGAGGCTGCGGCTCTTTGTTTGATCATTATAGGGCCGCTGGATGTTGTTATTATTATGATTACGAGCAAGATTTTTTTAGAAGAGTTTTCTACTCTGTGCAAATGTTGTGTGTGTGATTGCAGGCTCAATCCGCGCTTGACAGTTACCCTCCCCAGCCGAATGGATTCACGAACTACCCTGCAGCTGCTGGCTCGAGCTTCCCTCTGCAGCCAGGCCTGCATCCGCCACTGGGCTGGCAGTAACTCATTGTGAGTTTCTGAGGGCAGGCATATGGAAAACTATACGACCTAGTGTGTGTAGTATGTGTAAACAATGACGAACATTGTGGACTGTAGTGATGGAAAAAGGTGTGTCATAACGCAATTATGGGTAAATTCAAAAACTTATGTGGCAGCTTTACTCTCCAATAATTTCCTGTAGAAAGGCACTCACGTCTCAAATCAAGACAAGCTTGTGGTTTAGAGCTCTGCATTAGTAGAACATAATTTTTATTGACTTTTGAGGGCTGGGCTGGACTGTTTGTTATATGTATTTGAATGAAATGAATACTATTCTTTAGTATTATTATAAGTTTTTGGTTTGTAGTAGGGCTTAACTCTGTTTAAGCATCATAATTTTAAAAATGAATACTAAAATGAATTTTAAATATACACCAGTAGAGGAAATGTGAATAGCGTGGGTGTCTAAATTTCACTAAACTGTTTTCCCTGTATCATGAAAGTAGTGAGTTAACTGACCTTTTCTTCAAATATCTGTCAAATACTGTACATGTAAATACCCTTTGAGAATGGGTAAATTAGGTGTTTGCTCTTTGTACTGTAGTTTTTCTGTTTTTTTATTTTTATTATTATTATTATTATTTTCCTGCGTTACCTTGCAAATTTTAAAGGAGCTGCTTTTCAACTCCAAAGTGATTTTAGTTTTACAAATTTTACATTTGTGCAATTTTGCTGATATTAAGGTCAGAACCATGAATTTTGCATGTATACAATGTGTAGATCTCAGAGTCTACAATAATCACGTTTATGTTCATTATATATTATAAAATATAATAAAGAATATGGTAGGTTTAGTCTAGTATGTTCTAACAGCATCATGAAATAAAAATCCTTTTCTTAGATTATCTTGTTTTTTGTTTTTATTCAGAATTTTTTGGTTGGCAGTGAATGTCACTTCACCTTTCACCTGTTCAGGACTTTCCAGAACGACCACAAAACCCACAGCAGCTTTCTAAAATGAGACGCAACGTAGGCAGTCACTACAGAAAAACAAAACCAAATTCAAAACATTGCATTCCACTGATACCAGATTAATTATAAAAGATTATGGAAATTAGTTTTTAGATGGCTGCTATTGTTTTTTTTTTTATTTGTGTTTATTTTTAAATAGAAAAGTTATATTAATTTACTATATTACATAATGTGTTAAAAGGAAGTTTGTTGTATTACTGATTTCCCCCTTTTGATCGTTAGAGAAAACCTGGCAAAGTCCATATTGAGGTCTTTGCTGGTGAATTTATTCGGAGAACTGTTCTAAAATATTTCCGATTATTTTAGACATTAATTTACCCTGCCCATACTTTTGGTCACGTAGAAGGAGTGAAATCACCACTTTAATCTTTTTCACGTCATGAATCACGAGACTTCTGCAATTACTAGTTTCCACTTGACCCTTTGTTCATTTACTTGACATTATGCAATACTATGACTTTATTGCATGTAAGCCATGAATGTAATTCCTCACTAGATATAGGTAATACAAAATATTTATATAGTAAATATAGTTATAAATGGATTAGAAATAATGCATCAAAAATGTATTTACAAACAATTTAGCCTCTTTTTTTTTTTTTTTTTTTTAAATCATGCTTTACTGTTATGCAGGTTGAAATAACTGAATTCTTATACTGATCTAGCTACCAGACTGTTTTATAATTCACTGTTATTAGTTTACTAAGCGTAAAATGAGAAAATGTTTTTGAAAAACATTTGGAAATCTATATAGAGAGAAGCACACTGGCTGTCTGAAGAATAAAGCATCTTGGCCTAAAGCAAACACAGCGGATGTGTTTCAGAGAAATCACAATCATCATAACTGCTTCATTAACAAACATCAGCTTCATATTGCACAATGGACGGTGCCGTAAGACCATTAGAGTCTGTAAATGATCTTCTAATTGCATTGTAGACAAGGCCACGCCCTTCATAGGGAATGTTTTTGCAGTACAAATAGATCTCTCATTTACCCACAAAGCCAGTGCCGTCTTCTACACATCTCGTGTAGCAACAAACCTACATGGAAATGGAGTCTGAGATGGAACGAGGAGCCCAGAGCAAGCAGAATCTAATCAGTAAGCTCACTTTTGTTTTTTTACTCTAACCCTTTTGTCTCTGAACATTGGACTTTAACATGTAATTTGCTGAGAGTATAATAGTAATTGTCTTAACTACAACTACAACAGGACTTGTGTGTCGAGGTCGATTGAGGTGTCGACTGAGTTTGTATTGTTCAAATATGATCAGTTAGATCTGTCATTTGCATTAGTGTTTGGTTTGCAAAGCAGTCTTTTTTTCCACACCAGTTCACAATAGTACCTGCATGAAGAAAGAAATGTATGTACAGTACATGTATGAAGTCAAATAGCTGTGTTTGTGTTATTTTTAATATTCCTAGTGAGAAAATGTTCAGATAGCCTATAATCTGAACAGACAGGAAAGGTCAATTAAGCTTGAAGTTAATGGTGTTACATATGGTGAAAAAGAAACCACAGAACCTAAACTGTACACAATTTTTATCTTGATGCTGGATTCACTGAAAGTTCTGTATTTTGTCAACCACTCATTTTAAACTTTAGCATTTTGTGGTTTTATCCTGATTTGAGTAATCGCATCAGATCATACATAACCTGAAGAGTTTATTATAGTTTCTTGATTTCCTCTCTTAGGTTAATAGATTGCTCTGTACAACACAATAGTTTAGGACTTTTGACCAGTACAGTAAAACACCACATGCGAATACATATAAACACGTTAAACTTTCTTTTAGAAGAGCATGATAGACAGGTCATGAGATTAAAATATGGCCTTGGTTTGAAATTGTTGGGTGTGTGTGGAAAAATTAGCGTAGCCTTTTCCGTCACACTTAGGGGTTGTGAGCCAATGTTCACTACCCACCCACTCATAAAAGACCACCCAAAGCTGATTTATGATGAAGAGGTTCTCCCTGGTGACATGTTTATCTGAGATACTGTTGATCCAGTGAGGGGCCGATATAGTTATTTATATATGATTTGTTTTTATTCAGGGTTAAGATAAGGTAAAAGATAAGATGTGGTTTACAGTTTGATTAGTAAGGGTTAAGATGAGTCTTACTGATAAGTTGCTATTTAGAAAGAGAATTTAGTTTCTTAGCAAACCAAACTATCTAAATGAATTGAATAATAAGTTTAAGTTTAGTAGTCAGTTTGGTGACTACTTTTTGGTGGTCATCCTAAAATCAAGAGAAACTGGGATGTGGAAAGAAACTGGAAACTGCATGGTTCAGATTTTCCACAAGACAATTGCTTTTAGCAATACACCATCCATGTGAAGCATCAAATCACATGCCGTACGCATTGGATAAAACATGTAATTAGCACTGAGGTCTTTCACACAGCCCAACAACCTGTTTAACTTTTAGACGTGCTGTTTTTGAGAACGACACCTTTTCTGTGGTTGCAGGTGAAAATAACGGGGGTCTGGGCTGCTGTGGGTGGATACTTGTGATTATCTCTGCATTTTTCTCCATCTTGATATTTCCAATCAGCGTTTTCATAAGCATTAAGGTATGAACCACAATAGGACAAACAAAACAAATAATCTTGAAAAATATGAATTACTAGGCTCTCTAGTTATTTTAGTAGTTTTCATTACTATTTTAAATTCATTTTATTTTTATATTTTTCATTTCCATTAATATTTTAAAGTTTATCATAGCTGTCATACAGACGACTGGTTTCTTCCCGGTTTCATGACTCTGATATCACATAGCTGCCTTTCTTTTGTCTTATAACCCACTTAATGTTTGATAACTGTTTTACAGATTGTGAAAGAGTATGAGCGTGCTGTCATATTTAGACTGGGAAGGATAACAGACCGAAAAGCCAAAGGACCAGGTAATACTTCAGTTTGTAGTAGGTTAAAGTTAAACAAATGCTTAGGTAACACCATCTTTTGTCAAAGGAAAATCAATATTTGCCGTAGAAGTTCCTCTAATGCACAGGTACCAATTGTTTACAACAGCTGAGGCTTCACAGAACTTGTTCTTAAAACAATAAATGTGACATAACTTAGCCAGCTAGCTAAATCCTGTACAAGGAGTCAGTTTAGTTCAAATAACGAATCAATAATGTTTGACACCAGATCATATTATGACATAAATATAATTTAAAAATGTTACTTGTGTCTAGGAATCTTCTTCATCATCCCCTGCACTGACTCGTTTGTTAAAGTGGATCTTCGAACCATCTCATTTGACATCCCTCCCCAGGAGGTAAACTAAAAATAAACACTCAATAAACCAGAAGTTAATATCGAGTAACTTACGTTTAACAATGATTCGGTCGTGAAGACAGTCGTTTCCTTCTTGAATGAGTCAGTGTTTTTGAATGAAAAGTTTGAGGCTGAATTAGGAATAACATATTAAATAGTACTACTATTTGTGCCACATAAATATACGGGAGAAATAGTAGTGCTAGCATTAACAGAATGCTAGTTTTCTTTTTTGAATTCAGCCTGAGTGACTCACTCATGAAGATGTTCCCTGCAAACAAGCCTGCGGTGGCCCTTTACGGCCCGTGTACTTGTCCCCTGAGAATTTGCTCATTGGCAAAACGTTGGCCCATTAGTACTGGCACTTAGCACCCAGGAAGCCCTCGCTAGGCCCACACAGGGCTCGCACTATTAATCAACAACAATACATCTGTTTCACTATCAATACTTTCCAGCTACTATAACAAGTCTTTGGGAAAAACAGTTATTATACATCTGAAATGGATGCAGTCACCACATAACTAATGTCTGTATTGTCAAAAATGTACAGTAGTCAAAGGTATTTCAAATCAATTTATTAAATACAAAATAGAAAATTAAATTCAGGTTAATACAGCTACATATAGCAAAAAATGTAAATACACAAAAGTACAAAAAATAAAACAAAAGAAAGCAAACAAAGCAATGTAAGATTGTATGATTTTGTCATGTGAAAGTTGATGTGTGCGAAAGTCTTTTCTGTAGTGCATAAATGTCCAAACGGTGTCTGTAGTTGAAGTTGGCTGATAGCAAATGAATAATCCAACCTCTTGTAATGAAAACACACCACAGCTCTCAAACACCCAGACTCTTCCTAACCAGGAACAGTCAAAAATAGTCCAGACTATGGTCTCACATCGAAAAGAACTTTAAATCCATATTCAAACCGGACCATGAAGTGGTGACGTCACCAATAAAGAGTCCTTCTAAAATGCATACAAATACACTGTCTTAAACTCTTAGCATCAATCCAAACATAAGCCATACATGCATGTAACATCTCTGAAAAAAACTCCTTACTTTAGACTGGGCTTGAAATGACGCAACCAACTTGTTCAGGTGCATACCACCACCTACTGTTCTGGGATGTGCAACTTCAGGCTTTCATGTACTTTGCACTTCTTCTCTTCTGCATTTCTCTTTAAAAGTCTTGACATGAATCGATTTCTGAATATTATAATAATGTCACCCTTTGTTATCTATGTCGCACTTTTTCTGCCATGATTCTCTCACTTTTGTTTTAATTAACGATTTGGCCTCACCTTTACCAAATGGAACTTTCATTATTTCCTCATACTTTAATTTCAGGGCATTCTCATTGCCCTCCACACCACTGAAGATTAATTCCAATTCTCTCTATATTTAACATTATCACGGATATCTCTTTAAATAAATCATCTCTTATTGTTTCAGTTGAATTCAAACTATTAAGAGCTGCAACAGAGTCCGAACAGATTATTATTCTTTGAGGTCTTACTACTTCTACCCATTGCAAACCTAAAATTATGGCTACTACTTCAGCTGTAAATACGGAAAAATTGTCATTAATTCTTTTACATATAGTTACATCAAACTCTGGTATGCACACTGCTACACCTACATGATCATTCCTTGAATCTTTAGAACCACGAGTGAATATTTTGCTACTCCCTCTACTCACATGACTTTACTTAAGCAAATCGTTTTGGTGATTCAACGATTCACTCAAACACAAGTCATGTTTAGTTTATTTTAGTTTGTGAATGAGTCAATGTTTTTGAACAAATAGCATAAAGACTACATGATTTACTCTACTCATCAAGACAGTCATTTGTTTTGTTCCTGAAATATTAATTTAGTTTTTGTTTGCATTTAGATCTTGACCAAAGACTCAGTGACCATTTCTGTGGATGGTGTTGTGTACTTCCGTGTAAGTGACCCTGTTGCCTCAGTGGCAAACGTGTCTAATGCAGATTACTCCACTCGCCTACTGGCCCAGACCACCTTGAGGAACGTCCTGGGCACCAAGAACCTGTCTGAGGTCCTTTCTGACCGAGAAGGCATCTCCCAAAGCATGCAGGTGAGTGTGATAGTGAAAAAGACAGGTAAATTTGGCATTCCTGCTTGTGCATCAAGGATATATTTGCAGGTCAGACAGTAGCTCCATAATTCTCCTCCCTGCTGCAGATGACTCTAGATGAGGCTACAGATTCATGGGGAATCAAGGTGGAGCGGGTGGAGATTAAAGATGTTAAACTGCCACAGCAGCTGCAGAGAGCAATGGCAGCCGAGGCGGAGGCGGCTCGTGAGGCCAGAGCGAAGGTTAGTATTACTGCCACCACACATTACTAATGTATGTCTAAATGTATTTTAATGGTCAATAAATAAATAAACAGCACATTTAATGTACAGTTTGTGATGTCACACCCTAATAGAGTGGTTTGTGATAATGTAGGTTATTGCGGCGGAGGGTGAGATGAATGCATCCAGGGCTCTGAAGGAGGCGTCTCTGGTGATCTCAGAGTCTCCATCTGCCCTTCAGCTCAGATACCTCCAAACCCTCAACACCATCGCAGCCGAGAAGAACTCCACCATTATCTTCCCTCTGCCCATGGACGTCATAAGCCACTTCATGAAGAAATGATCGCTGAATGTTCACAAAGTGTACAGATGCTCACAAACCATTCGTTTAGAAATTTTACATGATTTTCTTCTAATGTGTCATGTTTTTTTGTCATTTATCTTTTACGAGAAAGAGTGACAAGGTTTACAAATGATTTATTTATTTATAAAAAAAATACAATATCTATATCATATTTTAGAACAACTTTCAAATGCCAATTTTACATTCTTATATACAATGAGTATGCATGAAATTAAATAAACTACAATAAAAAGTAGATTTTACATTTTTAAAACATTTATAGACATTTTCACCGATGTGAATGACATTGTCTTTCAGCTGTTCTTCATCTAACCATAAACAACCCAACCATTCATTTAGAGCCCAAAAAGAAACCAAGAAATATCTACACACATCAGAGTTCTTGGTTTCTAAGTATTTTCTAACTTTCCACTGGAGGACACTATTGTGCCAAAGTGTTGCTCCCACTGCCCATGTTATGGAGGTAGTTCAAAGATTTCTGTGTTTTCCATCCTTTCCTCTGTCAGTATGATGGATTCCTCATACACATCCAGACGGAGACAAAGAATGACACTAAGGGGAAAATATGTGTAAATGTGTTACATTTCAAATTTCATCTGTGACAAAACTTGAAATATAATGAAACATAATAGCAACATTGGGAATTATTAGCACTTAAAAATGATCATTAGGTTTGCATTAGATTCAGTTAGTACTGTGGCATCAGAAAGTATGATATATAGTGGACAGATCACATGGACTACTCATTTAGTGGCAAGTTAGATCAAATAGATTCACCCCAGTGACTACAATCTTTTCAACCCAATTACTAAAAGGATTCAGAAGTATTCACTTAGTTTGGTGAGTAGTGTTGGTTAAATTACTCTAAAAAAATTAATTACTAAATACTTTCTTAACCTCGACCAGCTGAACAATACAGGGATAGTCATGAAACTGCTCCTTTAATTCGTTTAAATAAATAATATTATATTAAATTAAATTAAATACATTATTCTTGAACTGATTGAAGTATTTTAAGTAGGCAACATTAAAAACTTACATTATAATATTAGATGTTACATTTTTTTTTGTTAAATCCACTATTGTTTTATATCGAATTGTTTTATAGTCTATACAGCATTTAATGCAGGTACATGAGAAGTAGCTGTAATTAATTTACAGAAAAATTCAGATTAATCCCTTACTTTACTTTAAAAGGGAAAAAATTCAGATTAATCCCTTACTTTACTTTTATAGTATTGATTACTATAATTAAATTATAGTAATCAATCTTGTCAGGTTACTGTACATCGTTACTCCAGTAGATGGCGATATAGTGTGCTTTTTTGTGTGTATGTGTTATTAACATGCTGCATTACACATTCTGTGACAAACCATAGTATGTGCCTCCTTCAGCCAAAGTGAAAAACAAAGCTTGTCAGTCTTTGAATAAATCAGTCACTTTTCAAAAAGGTATGACTTAAATAAATGAAAAATAGCATGGAGGTAAAGGACGCTGATTCTTTTTGTACATTTTATATGAACTGCCATTATATGGCAGGAGCTGTGTAATAATTAATCAGATTTCGAAATTTATGTTCTACAGACAAAAACAACAGCATACAGATTTTGGTTGACATAAATAATAGAATTTATAATTATGCCTAAACTATTTCTTTAATAAAAACAGACGTTTTCACAAGTTTAGGAAGTGGCCTACTCACCAGATCAGGGTGGCTGGTATGAGAGTTAGGCCTGCAGCCAGCAGGAAACTAAACCCAGAGAACCAGGAGAGAGTAGCTGCATAGATGCTGCTGAACATTGTAAATGAAACACCAACACTCAGCATCTCCACAAAGGCTACACACGCGAACATGGCACCTGTACACAAACACACAGCCACAAGGAACAACTTTACACAGCCATCAATAATTCAGAGTTCATGTGAACTGGGAATGTTCTATTTTTTGGGGAACTCTTGAATTTGTTTGCTTGGAATGAACAAAAAACTAACAAATGAAATGAAAAATAATTCTATGCTGTTGAGATTCTTACCTTGTTCAGATCCAGACACTATTTTGGACATCATGGATCGTAGGACAGGAGTTGGCATGATGGACAGCAGCAAAGGCAACCTCACTGCAATGAATAAAACATAAACCATTGTTCCTCCTGAAAACAGACCATCCAGCCATCCATTAGAAATGCCATTAATGCCCAAACTCAGTCTTACCCAGGAACATGAGCAGGGTAGACTTTGCAAACGCTGCCATGATGAGGCCGGCTGCCACAGACGTCAGCCCCAGCAGGATGATGTAGGCATCAGGCAGACAGCGGGACAGCAGCGCCACACCGGCAAAACTCACCAGATAGATGGCAGAGGAGAGAGCCGAGCCGTAACCCACCAACACCTCACTCCAACACAGAGGAGTGTTCAGCTCATACAAGATGAAGATGGACATGCCACCCTGCAGGGCTACCTGTGAAGGACGCAATAATAACAATGATAATATTAAATGAAATAATAATTATTATAATTCTTATACTGGGGCTTATTCCTCATAATTCCTGCTTAATTTTAATTATTAAAATATTTAAATCTTATTTTAAATAAAAATAGTATTATTAAATATATAAAATATTTTATAATAAATATAAATAATAAGTATATATATTATTCATAATAAAAAATAACATATTTTAATAATAACATAATATTCCAAAATAATATTTATAAGTATTACTTTTACACACACCACTATTCGAAAGTCTGGGATCGGTAAGTTATATATCTTACCGATATATATATATGTGTGTGTGTGTGTGTGTGTGTGTGTGTGTGTGTGTGTGTGTGTGTGTGTGTGTGTGTGTGTGTGTGTGTGTGTATGTATATATATATATATATATATATATACACACACACACACACACACACACATATACACAGTTACACACATATATTAGTGCTGCTGTCAAATGATTAATCGTATCCAAAATAAAAGTTTTTGTTTATATAATATATGTGTGTGTACTGTGTATATTTATTATGTATATATACATACACACACATACAGCATATATTTTGAAAATATTTACATGTATTTACGTGTATATATTTATATTCATATAAAGTATGATATATAAATATATTTAATATATATACATAACATATTTTTCTTAAATATATACATGCATGTGTGTGTATTTATATTTACATAATAAATATACACAACATATTTATATAATAGATATAAGTCTATATAAGTCTCTTATGCTCACCATGAGACTACATAAAAATACAGAGTAAAAGCAGTGATATTGTGAAATATTATCACAATCTAAAATAACTGATTTTATATAATATTTTAATATCTATTCTTGTGTTGTCAAAGCATTTACTTGAAATATAAATATTTTGACAAGTTATAAATATCTTTACTGTCAATTAAAAAAATCTATTTAATAGATTTTTGCTGAAGAAAAGCTCTATCTGTCAAAATAAATAAAAATAGAAAAAAAATTACTGACCCTAAACTTTTGAATGGTAGTGTATACAGGCCTATTTTAAGCCTTATATACTTATTCTTATTTATTTTTAATTTTACATATTTTTCAGTGTTCATCTTTATTTCTATAGTTTCTAACATTTTTTAAACTATAATGAAATATAAAGATGCAATCATGAGAAACACGCACGATTACAACCACACTGTGAGTTATGTGTAATTATCCATTCATATTTTTAAGTGAATTCCGCTGTATCGACTTAAGAAGGCTTACAATATAACCTGTCAATGTAACTTGCTTGGAAGCATCCATTATTTCTTAATATTTGCAATTCCGTTTGGTGCCACTAGAGGCACAAAACCGTATACTTCACTGTTGATGGAGAATTATCATAATCACCCTGAAAAAGGCAAAAGCAGCCAGCATGAGCAACAGCACCACATTCCTTCTCCGTTTAGAGGCCGCAAAGAGCAGGTAGACGCCCTGCAGACGGGTGGTAAGAGCTTTAGACTGGCGCAGTCGAGGGGCTTCGGCAGCTGAGGGGTCAGACAAAGACAGACCGGGGTTTGGAAGAACCAGGGACTCCTTCAAGACCACCAGCACATAGAAGAGATTTATCAGATGCAGAAAGAACGCAGTGAGGAAGGGCCAGGTGAAGCCAGCCGCTTTGATGTAGAATCCAGTGCACAGAGAAGCTAAGCCAGTCAAAACCCCTAAAATCATGTCCAGCCAAGCCATTCGGACAGTCTTCTGTCCTTCCGGATCTTCTCCGCAGAGGTCGGCCACATAAGCGAAGCATCCGCCGATCAGAGTGGTGGGGCCGCCCATCAGGCCTGACAGGAAGGAGGCAGCCAACAGGTAACTGAGACTGAAGGAGAATCTGCTGACCAAAACATAGCAGAGCGCGAACAGAGCGTCGCCCACCAGAGGAGGAACGATGGCAACTTTGCGTCCGGAGTGGTCACTGTATGACACCAGGAGCAGCGCGGATATGAGACTGGGAATGAGGAAGCACAGCTCACTCTTGAGGAGGAAAATTGATGTCTCCTTCTGCACTGCCTGAGAGAGGAGAAAGAAAAAAAAACTTTCAAAAACAATGTACAAGTATTTTTAAGAGTTCTGTCTTGTTATGCCTGTAAATTGTAGTTAACTGTGAGAGATGTAGGGAGAGAAAATGAATGTGAAATAGGACACAGGTAATTCAAATATATCAAATGACAAGCAGATCCACAGAGCATGTTATCTGAAAAGGAATTTTCTTACACACACAATGACCACAAACAGAAACAAAACATGAGCTCAACTTCTACAAATATAACCTGTTCTCCAGAACTCTTTTATTGAGATATAAACATCATCATCAAAGTAAACTTTACCTAGTTAACAAAGCAAACAGTTTAGTCTCTGAACACACTCGTTCTATTTAAACTTTTAACTGAGCTATTTCAACTTTCTGTGAACTATTTTATTTGCTGGTGTTTATTTTTAAATGTTATTTTAGCAGTATTTATACTGTTAGAATTTTGATTCATATTTTAAATTAGCTTTATTTACATTTTTTATTATCATTTCAATTTGTAATTTTAGTATTTTATATATCAGTTTAATCTTTTAATTTCAGTTTTAGTTGAGTATTGTTTTTTTTCTCTACAGTTTTAGTCCAGTAATTTTAGTGTGATGGCATTTCAGCATTTTTTTTTTTTAATGGTTTGTTTTATAGATGATGTCCAGATGTTTTATTTCCCCTATATGATCAATTTAGGGAAAATTAATTTAAAGTGTCTTTTCTAGGAACTTAAAGGAACACTCCACTTTTTTTGGAAATAGGCTCATTCTCCAACTCCCCCAGAGTTAATAAATTGAGTTTTACCGTTTTTGAATCCATTCAGCCGCGTAATATCACTGCGCCTGCTGCGGCCATGTTACGGCAGCAAAGTTCCTTGATTATTACGCCGGAATGAGAGTAGTTCCTAATCATATCAGCCTAGAAAATCGCAACTTTTCATTTTCCGCCGATCTTAGTACACGATATAACTACAGAAGAGTCAAGTTTTAAATAAGACAAATATCGAAACTCTTTGATCGTTTTTAAACGCGATGCTACTGGTCTAATAGGATTCAATGATCTATGCTAAGCTATGCTAAAAGTGCCCTCGCCAGACCCGGAGATCGGCTGAATGGATTCAAAAACAGTAAAACTCAACTTATTAACTCTGGGGGAGTTGGAGAATGAGCCTATTTCCAAAAAAAGTGGAGTGTTCCTTTAAGAATAATAGTCATACTTTCAGCTCAGTTGGTATATAGTATAGTAGTAGTATAGTATCAATTTCGTTGTAAAACAAAACAAAACAAAGCAAAAAAAAAACAACAACAAAAAAAACCATGCAAAGCAAAAGAAAACAAATCAAAGCAAAACAAAACCATGCAAAGCAAAACAAAACAAAGCAAAACAAAACAAAACCATGCAAAGCAAAACAAAGCAAAAAAAAAAAAAAAAACATGCAAAACAAAACAAAACAAAACAAAACAAAGCAAAACAAAGCAAAACAAAACAATAAAACAAAATAATTACTGTCCTAATAGGCCTAGCTATCATTGTCATAACAATACAAGATACAATCTAATAACAATAAGATACAATCACATTTTTGTTTTTCATTTTTATACATTTTAAAGTTATAGATTCAAAGTTAATTATAGCTCATTTGTTGTGTTACTTAACTGTCCCACACCATCACACATTAGATCTACAGGACATGTGCTAAATGCCTTCACATTGAAACAGAAAAAGTCAGAATTGGCCATTACTGAAGCAGTTAAAGGCTCTGACCTGGTGTATGGTGATGTAGCTGTGGTTGTTTGAGCAGTGAGACAGGCTCTCAGAAGGGTAGGTTGTGCCGCTCAGCTCAAACCACAGCCTACGGTACACATACTGCTGCAGCAGAGGGTAGATCATAAACATGGCAAACGCATACAGGCCAACCGCTGGCTCTATCAGAAGCACACGACCCATCCCACTTCCTGCTCTACACCGGCAAAAACAACAGGAGAGGTGCTTGAGAGGACATGAAACAATTAAACAAAATAACAGTGAGAGAAGAGTTGAATCATGTATCATAAAAAAGTATTTTAATTATAAATAGATAGATTGATTTGGTGATTCTTACCTGCAAGTTATGATAAGAGAAATCTTTCCATATTTAAAGCATTTTAGTCCTTCTTCAAATCCTCTTGAAATGTCACAGGACACAGTGAACAGAAAGATCACTTAATAGCATGTTGTGTTCCGATCTGATTATTCATCTGGGACTTTAGAGCCTGTAAGACTGAGACTTCCACTCCTCGCGTATGTTTGTCAAGACTACAAATCCTCAAAGGAACACACACCCTCAGAACACATATGTGTGTTTGTGTGGCACAAAGAAGGAAGGAGTAGAATCTAGTAAAGAGGAGAACTGGAATACAGTAGGTACAAAATGCATTTGGACACTTCAGTCATGTTTAAAAATGTTAGAATGTCATCGTATCTGATAAAATACCAAACCAGTTGGGATTTATTTGAAAGAAATAAGTTTGTCAGTATAATTTGACAGGGATCATTCTCAGCACTTTGTTTGTATTACATTCTGGCAAGGCGAATAAACATTCCTCCAGGAATGGTAATAGAATATTCATTCAAATTAGGGCTTTCAAATCGATTAATCGCGATTAATCGCAGCAAAAATAAAAGTCTGTGTTTACATAATATATGTATGTGTACTGTGTTTATTTATAGCTATATAAATACACACTCATATGTATATTATGTAAACACAAACTTATTTTGAATGCGATTAATCACGATTAATCGATTCAAAGTTATCAGGTCTTTAATAACATTCTCAAATCGCTAACACAAAAACATCCTTTAAACATTGTTTGTGGAACATTAACTGAAACATTTCAATTTAACCATTCATCTAATGTTTTTTAAATATTACTTCTTTCTACTTTCAAATGATTTTGACTCGAGAATATTCAAAAGTAACATTCATTCATTAAATGAAAAAATGTTTTTTAAACGATTTAAAAATTTGACGTTTTAAACGTTCAGAGAACTTTAAAAACTTGAAGGGACTGTTAGCAAAACATTCTAAAAACATATTTTTGTTAGCTGGCTAATGACAACAAATAAGCAAAAAAGCACATGAGCATTTTCTTTTGAAACATTTTAATATTCATCCCCACCCCCCGTAGTGAATACAAATGAGTTATATATAAATTCTTTCCATTCCTTATTATATTTTCTATGCTACAGTTACAGAGTGAACCATCACAAGTTGAAAACATACAAGGGGAAGGAATGATCCATCCAAGACAAACATGCATCGATTACTGTACACTACAACACAATAAATAGCTTACAAACGACTGTAAATCCAGTCAGAAAAGACATTATAGAAGTCAAATGTTAGTAAATAGACAGATGGAAAAATTTCATTCAGTCCAATAAGTGACTCCACCACTCCCAGTTTACATTGACTGTGTCAGTATTTTCAGGGATAAGCTAACATTCAGTAGTTTAGATGTCCACAGGACAAAGTGTCAGTGTCTTAGATCAGGATTCTGTTGTTTCATGTCATTCATTATAATCTATGGACTAATGCCATAGTGAAGGGCCATAGAGAAAACAAAAACAGGATCTTTAAGTACATTTTTATGTACAATTAAGTACATATTTACTCCTTTTAGTAAATGTAGATTAGTAACAATTTTGTACTTTGTTATAAACCATAGCAGGTGCAGATTGAGGTTGCTGAGGTTTTTTTGTTGAGACAATTAGAACATATACACAATATGAAAAAAGTAAAACAAAATTAAAATGGAAAATTAAATTAAATACTAGTAAAATCAATCTAGTTTGAAAAATAATTATGTAAAAAAAACAAAACAAAAAAACGAATAAATAAAATAAGCAATATTAAAAGATGTATTTTTGTTTGTTGTTGTATTAAACCAGATATTAGAAGCATGTTTGTTAGGTGGCTATAATGTAATAACCCTTTCATTTTTGCTACTTTGCACAATAAATGAAGGCACATTGCTGAAACATTTGTTTACTTCTTGTGAATCAAAATTATTCAGAATTATAGACAAGTTACTAATGTAAAATGATCTGCTGTCGTTTAATAAAATGTTTTAATAATAATAAAAAAACACGCTTTTAAAATATTCAACTTTTTTTGGGTGTGGTATAGAACAGTATTGTGCTTGACAGGAAACATCCAGAAAACTCCTTAGAATCTGTGCCAGAGTAGCAAAAAATGAACAACGACAAATCATTTCTATCACAGTGACAGAAGCAAATGAAATTAATTCAAAATGCAAAGCTACATAATTTGAAAATGCATTAGAAATAGAATAAAAATACATTTCACAGTAATAAAAAAAAAAACTGTAAACAATGGTGTCTCAAATGAAGAAAAACATCTGCAAATACATACTTGCTGCGTGTGTGTGGATTTTTTTTGTAGATTGCTGGTCTTGAATAGCAGATTATTGTACTTCTGTGTATGATACCCTGTACAAGCACCAACTGATAATAGAAAAATATTATCAGTGAAGAGTACAAAAATTCTCATTCATATCAAAAGTGTCAAAGGTTGACCATTGAAATATGTATCAATCGTAAAAAAAAAAAAAAAAAAATCCAAATTTTACAAAATTCAAAGAAATGGCCCCTTTGTTTTGAAATATCAAAACCCACTTTGAAAGAGGAATGTCTTCTTATTTTTCACAAAAAAAAACAAACAAACAAACAAAAAAAAAAAAGAGAACTGCCTTGAAAACAGAGCAAAATTATTTCCCTGAACTTTATCATACAACATTTAAAGACACAGTTACATTCTTTTCTATTTCACTCATACAGAGAAATCTCTCTCTAGGTTATGCTACACTTTACAGAGGTAATACAAGAGTTAACCAGCATTACAATAAAGATAAATCCAAACATATGTTTAACTGCCATATTGTACCTCTGTAAAACTTTTACACATCTATAACATACCTGCAACACACCTCTGACAGTGTGTGTGACATAAAGAAGAAACTCCTAGTACTACTGTCCTAGTAGTTATGGGTAAAATATCGTCCTCAAACATTAAATAATAAAAAAAAAAACTAATCAGAGGTGGAAGCTATCATCCTCAGGAGTCCGAGTATCTACTCTAACATGACAACTATCCTAGGATCCACATTAAGAATGGAAGACTTACATCACATGCACATCAAGTAGCAAAATGTCCATTAAATTACAAAGTACTAATAAAAATTACAACTACAATTTACAACAACATTTCCTGTAGTCGGTACCTATACATTTGCTTGATCTCCCTGTTTTATGTCATGCATGAAGTGAGAGCACTTGTTTTTGTCAGATAAGTTAGGCAGAACAGGAAGAACAGACTTGATGCTGAAGAGTTTTTTTGTCTTGTTAACCAAGCAACCAGTAAAAACGGGCACAATGAATCTGTGCCAGCGAAGGTGTCATATCAACAAACTGATCTGTGTATGAAGAAACACTTGCTTAAAAAAGCTGGTTTTGATATTAGCTGGATTAGTCTTTTGGAGAGTCCAGGAAAACATACTGTAACTGCTCTTGCACCGGTGGTAGGCATTGCAGTTTGTTAAGACAATGTGAAAAGGCCTTTATACTGCAAAAATCGTTTTCTTAATAAGCATTTTTGTTTATCCCTACAGTTATTTAAAATAGAAAACAGCTATTTAAATAGTAATACTATTTCAAAATGTTACCATTTATATTGTATATTTTTATCAAATAAATGCAACCATGGTTAGACTTTTAAAAACATTTTGGATCTTACTGACTCCAAACTTTTGAATGGTCTACCTGATCTCATAACGAAATGGAAATTTTTCGTAAGATGCGAAATACGTAACAATAAGTGCATATCACTGCAGTTTCCAACAGAAATGAACACTAGAGAAATAAGCACTTGTAATCGTTTTCGTACAGTTATGATTATGGCTCCATATGGTTCACTTTCCAGATGTAACAAGCTTGTTTGGTAGCTCAGCCGACATGGACTTAAGATGCGGAATCCTTGGGTATGAATCCTGTCAAAAACATGACTCAGTCACGATAAAAGAGTTGAAACATTTCATATCAAATATGACACGAGGCGTACATGGCGCTACGTATTTCAAGTCTTGCGAAAAAATTCCCACAGGTACGTTTTCGTCATGAGATCAGCTTGCGAATGGTAGTGTATGTATATATATTTAAAATTATGCTTTAAAAAATGCCCATGGGGATAGGATAAAAAATAAATAAATGTTGATACTTTTACTGTAAGAAAAAAATTAAGAAAATGACATTTTGCAGTATATATGTCTTGACTAATTCGAAACATTCTAAATCAGAACTTGGGAGATTTGTAAAATCAGAAGACATATCGCATAAAAAAATAAACCAGACCACAAAAAATGCTGGTGCATTTATCTGTAGGAAGAAGGTAGGGCAGGAACCTAAAGTGCTTTTTGTTGTATAAAGTTCTCATATGTCATTCAGAAGAAACTACAGACATTTGTGTTGGAGTCCAACAGCACGTTTTAGAGTCAAAGTTATACACAAAAACGGTCCTGCCTCCATGCAGACCAAACATTGTTGGCAGCACATCATGAGCATTAGCATTAGCATCGTTAGCTCTTTCATTCCGATGCTACGCATTTACGAAGTCTGATTCTCTGAGACAAAAAAAAAACTTTTTTGCCTCAGCAAACGGAAGTGACAAAGGCTGTCTGGCCATGGGAGTTGACATTATCTTAATAAATAAAATCTGTTTTTCTAAGAAAAACATGGACTGTCTGCACGCCAAAACGATACAATGCTGTTACAATGGACAGTAATGGGCTGGGATTCAGTAAAACAGCTCATCTGGGTAAAGTGTTGGCGTTTGGGATCCGGGCAGGGGACGAGCGTGCTGCTGGTGAGCCTCTGAGAGTGGGCGTCCCTGGTGCCGAAGATGCCACCTTGTGAGAAGGCGTACAGGGGCCAGGAGAACAGGAGTGTGTGGGGGTCCCAGGACCCGGAGAGTAAGGGTAAGGAGGGATATCAGGGCTGGGGAAGAAGGCTCTGTGGATGGGAGAAGAGGAAGGAGACAGATGGGGACTCGTCTGGAGAAGCCAGAGCAGCTCTTCATTGTTGCGGCTCAGCCGTTTCTTCTCGTTGGTCTCCTTCTCCACATACTCCTGAAGGTTTGCGTTCTCCTCAGACAGTTGTCTATAAATATAGGAAGAAATAGTCAGGGTTAGTCAGAAGTCTGGCTATGCAAGACCTTAATTCACCCAAAAATGAAAATTTGCTTTAATTTACTCACGATGATATAAATGAGTGTGTTTCTTCATCAGAACAGATTTGGAGAAATGTAGTATTAGATCACTTGCTCACTAATGGATCCTCTGCAGTGAATGGGTGCCGTCAGAATAAGAGTCTAAACAGCTGATAAAACATCCCAATAATCCAACAACTCCAGTCCATCAATTAACATCTTGTGAAGAGAAAATTGACGTGTTTGAAGAAAAAAAATCCATCATTAAGGTTTTTTAATTTTAAATCATCACTTCTGGCCAAAATAAAAAAAAAGTCCATAATCCATAATAGTACTTCCTCCAAAAAATGGCCTGTTGTCCACTTACATCAAAATCCACTGATACGTATATTTGTTTAACTATATTTTGTTTTTCCTTATAAATGGTGCTTGATCTGTGCATATTTCTCTCCTGAATCACTGGAAAAAGCCATATTATGGATATAGGACTCATATTTTAGTATTTTGAATGTCTTAATGATGGATTTGTTTCTAACAAACACAAGATGTTAACTGATGAACTGGAGTCATGTGGATTAGTTATGGTTTACTGTAATGTTTTTATCAGCTGCTTGGACTCTGACGGCACCCATTCACTGCAAGTAACATAATGCAAAATTTCTCCAAAATCTGTTCCAATGAAGAAACAAACTCATCTTGGATGGCCTGAGGGTGAATAAATTTTCAGCTAATTGTAATTTTTAAGTGAACTACTTTAATTCAAATACTGTATTTACCTCGACACTGTGAGATGGCGATCAATGCGGGCCATCAGGTCTTCATTCTGCTGCTGAAGCACCTGGACCCGCTCCTCCAGATACAGGTTCTTTTGGGCCTGCTCGAAGAATCAAGTGAACACAGAGCTCGACATTAAATTCTTACACAAACTTCCCCTTGCCTGGACGTCAGGGGTCTGAAACGTGCTTCATGTGAGGAAAAAAAACAATGAGAATTCGTAAAAGCTGAAAGGAAAAGGGAGTAAAATGCATGCCCTATTTCCACATCATAAATAATATAACATCCAAAGGAGCTGAAGGGAAAAAGAAGTTAAAAAAGGTTGTAAAGTGGAAACTGATTCAATATCCAAATCATAAATAACGTATTATAACATCACAATGAAATGGATTTTTTAAACACAGTATAGAATATATACAAAACATACATCACATACAACACTCTTGAAGGACCCCAAGAGGTTTGTCATGCCTGTTCAGAAATGAATTCATCTCCTTTCTTTATTGTTTATTATGGTGTGATGATCTTGGAAGTTTTAAGGGTTTGTAAAGTACTTCTGTACAATATCTTTTGATATTTGAGTAAGAGCTTCAATAAGGAATGTAATGTGGCATGTCACTATAAGATCAAATCAATATTTTATCATAGAAATGAATGATTATTTAACATTTTGCACAATAAATATATCATTGAATTTTCTTTTGTCCTAGAGCCTTTTTCTTTTATGTGCATTGTTTTATGCCGCAGTTTTTCTTTTACATTTTCTTTCTTTCAGATACATTTATATATTATTTTTATTATCATTTTTATATTTATTGTTTAATGTTTTCTTCTTTCTGCCAGTGGTGTTTTATTTATTTGCACAGTTTTTTTTTTGTTTTTTTTTTACCTGCACTGCTTTCTTTTTTACTGCAGCAGGTTTTTTTTCAGCACTATTTTTCTCTGTGACAGAGTGGAGGGAAAACTCTGTCCTCTTCTTTATTTTTAAACCGCATACAGGAACACGCTAGACTGCACAATTCTCCTGCACAGTGTGTTTATCCTGCACACCTATTCATTTGGAGCTTACCACTTTCTCCAGATGACAGATCTTCTTCTCCTGGTCATGAATTTGCTGGTTCTTCATCTCCAGAACCTCCTTCAGACTCTTCAAGTCCTCCTCTATATGCTGATATGGCGCCAGCGCATCCTGCAAATACATTTACAATACTTACTTTCAGTGTTCCTGTGCCTATATTCAAGTATCCCTTTATAAATGTCTTAAAGAAACATACCACAATCTGTTCATCAGTGCTCTTCCTCAGAGCTTCTTCAAAACGCTTGGCTTTGTCTTTCAGAGTCCGGTTCTGGAAAGTCAGAGTGTCCACTTGGTCCTAAAGGAAGTGGCACTGTTACTGATGAATCTATTTGGATGACTTGTAAAAATCTCAAACCTTGATTTACTCAACAGTCACCTGAAGCGAGAGGCGCAGTTTCTCAAAGTCCTCTTCTAGACTGGCCTTCTGCTGCTCATGGGCTTTCCTTAAGTCTAAGAGAAATGAATGCAGAATTTTAGTTCTTCTCCATATTTTTATCAGCTGGTTAGTAGTGGGATTACTAATCAGACACTAACCCCTCATGGTCCTGGCATGCTCTTCCTGCAGTGTTGACATAGTGATGTTGTGCATGGTCTTTAGGTCTTCAAGGGCGGCCTCATGGTTGGCAGTCAACTCTTCGATCTAAACACAAAACACACAGTTGAGTCTTCAAATTCATGCTATCTCAAATTTATTTCCCCCGTCCTCAGCCAGACGATCTGACCTGTTCCTGGTGCTGTGTGTGCAGCTCCTCCACCTCTGACTGGTGCTCTGCTCTGAGATGGTCTCTGTCTGAAGCGTGCCGTAATCTCAGGTTCTCCTCTACGGTAGCGAGTTCAGACTCCTGCTGCACCTGTAACTCTCTCAGCTCCCTCTCAAAACACTCCTCCAGCTCTCTCTTCTCCTTCTGAAGACGCTCCCAGCGAGCTGCGTTAAAGGCTGGTCAATATAAGGAACAGAGAGGATGGATTTAAACAACGCAGACCTGCCTTTATCTTAGTAGTTTATGGGCACACATAAATCTCTTTGAACTCACCCACTTCGTGTTGAATCCGACTGAGTTCCTGGGACAACTCTCTCTCCTTCTCCTCAGCACTTTCACTCTGAAACACACACACACACACACACACACACACACACACACACACACACACACACACCTGTTAGGTTTCCATGTTTTATAAAGACTTCCGCATTTTGCAATTTTTCCGCAATTGCACCCCAACTTTTTTTTACATTTTGCTATGAATGACTTATTTCTGGATTATTTCATTGTTTATATAAACTTATTATCAATATGTATATTTACTGTAATAATATTATAATTATATTTATTTATATGCTGTTTATTTCTGGCTTCTAAAATGGAAGTGATTTCAGGTTTACCATTTTTGTAGGGACATTTGGTCCCAACAATATCAAGTATTGAACATTTAAAAGTAAATATAAGTACAAATATAAGTACAAGTGTAAATATAAAGTACAAGTAAAACATTTAGAAATTGATATTACTTCGCCCAATTACTTTGTGGTTTACATAGTTTTACAAATTAATAATTAAATAATCACAACCGTAAACAGTGTACCAATGTACCCTTACACAAAAACGTACTTGCATTTTCAGTGCATACTTGCTTTTGTAATTAACTAGTGTTGACTACGTAGTACAACATACTGCATTTAGTATCACTTTTATGACCTAAATAACATCAAAAAAAAAAAAAAAAAAAAAAAAGTTGGATCTTGCACTCGCTTCCATCCACATATAACACAATTTCAAGTCAACTATAGATTCCACCAAAGAGCAAAAAACTCAATCCTTGAAATTTGTTTGCAATGTATCCAAAAAAGGACTACATGCTGAGATAACAGCAATCTTCTTTATTCTTACAAAGTGCAAAAAAGTGCTCAGTGCATATTAAACTCAACAAGCATAATGTATTCCTTTTTTGGATACATAGAAAATGTTTTTTTTTCCTCTTTGGTGGAATCTAAATAACCCAAACCCAAACAGTGTTGTGTTTGAAACTGAAAAACATAATTAACTAAACACATAGACTGATAGTCTGTAAATGTAAGCAACAAACAACAAAGAAATAATGATGATGCAGTGCCGCAGCAACATTATCTCTCTTGTGTGCACTTAACAGTACAGAAAATGTACAGTATACAGTACCGCCCTGATTATGAAAAGCACTTAGAAATAACACATGCACTATTGAAACTAATAAAATGTGGCTTGCTTCATGCTGGAGTCGGCAGGCGTGGGAGAAGTTGTCAGGTTACTGACATACCGCATCTGTACGTAAACGCTTTTACAGCTAAACAGACCAACAGGAGTGCATGTGGAGGAGAGGAATGCAATTAATATTAATGTAGTATGTGTGGGCATTAAGTTGGAACGTCGAGGAGAATAGGTTTTTAGATTTGGATTTATATTTTAAGCCATCGTGTTTCTGACCTCCACTGACCGCTTTTAAATTTAGTAAAGTTAGTATGCAGAGGCATTTCAGAAGCAACTGTGAATCTTAAAGCCACTAATGGACAGCAGAGGGCACTATGCTTCTAAAAATGTCTTTATTTACATTGTTTATTCATTTAACAGACGCTTTTATCCAAAGCGAATTACAAATATGGATGGCAACATATGTGATTCATCCTAAGGAGACAGCGATATGCTTGAGATTCTGTGTGCAAACACTGACTCAACGGTCTGGTCTTGCACACAGTTACCTCATCCTTACATTCATAACAGATTAGATAAAGGCTGTTATTTGTGTTTCGCTTTTGTTTTTTTTTGTTGTTGTTGAGTGTTCAGTTTCTAGCGGTTGAGATACACTGGATGTGTCAGTTGAAGGAGGCAGTATGTCAGTAAACGGTAGTGAATGCCTGGTGGTTGAGGCTTTGGCATGGTAAAACAAACATTTCATGTAGTTGTGACATGTGAAGGCTGTAAAATCACAGTGCCCTTGAGCAACTTATTTGATCGCAGGGTTTGTACCACAAGGGATGTGGATGTCGATTTACAGTTAGTGTACTGTGAAGCATGTTGAATAGAACGTACTGCATTAACTGAAAAACTACAAAAACTAGAAAAAAAAGCATCTTTGGAATGATCAATTCTCAAAAATAATCTAAAATAAAATAATTGTTTTATTTCATAGTTTATTTCATAGTTTTGATGACATTTTTATGACTTTACTATGAATAATGAAAATAACAAAGTAGAATATATATTTATTTCATAGTTCATATTATGATTCCAAAGTGTGTAAAGTAGTAATAAAGAATAAGCGTGCACGTATAATAATATAATATAATAATACATTTTTATGACTTTATGAACAATGAAAATAATAAAACAGAATAAAATAAAATAACTGTTTTATTTCAGTTTGTTTCAGATTTTTTTATAATTCTAAAATGTGCAAAGTAACAATAACGAATAAGTATGTGTTTCAATATATAATATAGTATAATATAATATAATGTGTTCATGACATTGAATAATAAAATAAAATTGTTGTTTTATTTCATAGTTGTGATGATTTTTTTATAATTCTAAAATGTGTAAAGTAACAATAATAAATAAATATGTGTCATTATATAATATAATATAATATGCGTTTATGACTTTGAATAATAAAATAAAATAGTTATTTTATTTTATAGTTGTGATGATTTTTTTCTAAAATGTATAAAGTAATAATAATGAAAATGTGTGTTAATATATAATATAATATAACAATAATAATAATATAATACATTTTTATGACTTTATGAACAATAAAAATAATAAAATAGAATAAAATAAAATAACTGTTTTATTTCAGTTGTGATGATTTTTTTATCATTCTAAAATGTGTAAAGTAACAATAATATTGAATGTGTATGTTTGGCCAAATACATTTTTAGCTGACTATACCTTGAGGGAGAAGTGCTGAGTGCAGATCACAAAGACCTCCAGTCTCATGCTGGTTTTCTTTAGTTCTGTCTGAAGAGTCTGTAGTTGTCTGGCCTGTTCTTCACAGCGACCCTGCAAGAGCTGCATCTCTTCATGCCTCTCTACTTCCTCTCGATCTTTTTCTTTCTTCTGCTCTTCTTCTTTTTTCTTCTCTGGGCCCGGAGAGCCAGTACGAGGCAAAATCTGCATGCTCGAGCCTCGGACCGCCACTGTTGCCCTCTGTTGCCTCTGAAGGACTAAAGAGGGAAACACAAAGAGAAAAAGCACTAAAAAATCAATTTCATTAAACTCATCTCACGGCCCTGTGTGAATAAAATGGTCTCTATAAAGCTAAGACACCCCAGGGAGCCCTGCACGCTTAACAACCATGAAACAATTTACATAAAGCTTTACCATAATTTCTATACCTAACTGGATTACTTGAATCCACTATAAGTAAAGCAAAGGGACTATTCAAAGACTAGACTGTTTTCATTGTAATGTAAAATGAGGTATGTGACCCAAAGCTAATGGAACAGTGGCCAAAATAAACCACATCAAATCTTATAGTTCAAATAAAATAATGGAAGAATTGTTGCGCTATATACTTCCAATTCACAATGCATGGATTACAAAGGATGTACAGATTAGTTACACCAAGTCAGTTGAAGCCCTCATGGAAGTTACATGAAGACATTATCAATTATTATGCTATGCAGATAAATGTATACTTGACAAACCGCTAAAAAACTGATTAACATTAATGTAAATTCAAGCCGTATATCCTAATGTGCTTCAAGATGAGCAAGCAACCCAAAACATTCATGCTAATGCTAATAGCTGCTAATGTTTTGTTCCTACTGCAGCTGTGTGTTAGCATTCATTCCATGATGAAATTGATAAACACATTGAGCCAGATGGAAAGACAGCATGATTTACAGCTATCATTACTCTAGAAACTAATCTTCAGAAGAAAGGGCCGAATGATTCAGAGCTGCTAATTGCTATGATGGAGTCATTGTTGTCCTCGGTGCTGAGTGTGAAAGCAATTTGTAAGTTATGGCAAGCAACATTTATTTTTTCAGTGGCTTATACTGACGTATTAGGTATTGAATTAACCTCTGTATACATCTTTGCAAGCTATAGCTGTCCTATGTGCAGTGGAGATGGCATACTGTATAGGAATGTGGAGATACACTAGCATTCAAAGGTTTGAATTAACCTTGATTTACATTTACATTTAGTCATTTAGCAGATGCTTTTATCCAAAATAAAATACAAATGAGGACAACAGAAGCAATCAAAACCAACAAAAGAGTAACAACATGCAAGTGCTATGACAAGTCTTGGTTAGCCTAACGCAGTACACGTAGCAAGGTTTTTTTGTTTTTGTTTTTTTTAAAGAAAACAAGTAGATAGAATATAGAAAAAAGAAAGGTAGTGTTAGTTTTTCAAGAAAAGCTAGCAGTTAAGAGAATAAATATGCAATTGATAGAGGGTCAAGTGTGTGTGTTTTTTTTTATAAAAAGAAGACAGATTGATAAAATAGAATTAGAATAGCGAGTGCTAAAGTTAGAGGGTCAAATAAAGATGGAAAAGATGTGTTTTAGCCGTTTCTTGAAGATGGCTAAGGATTCAGCTGCTCGAATTGAGTTGGGCGGGTCATTCCACCAGATGGGAACAGTTAATGAAAAAGTCTGTGAAAGTGAATTTGTACCTCTTTGGGATGAACAATAAAGCGTCGTTCACTTGCAGAATGCAAGAGTGAAATTATTGCAATATAAAAGTATATTTAAAAACTTTAGTGTTGGATTAAATTTTTGTAATTAATGTTAATTTCGATTGACAGCAGGGATGTAACGGTAAACGTATTTGTACTGAAAATTTTCTGTATGGGTCTTTCTGTATGAAATCATTATATTTTTTCAGGAAATTCAGACAATAATTGCCGTTTTGGTGCTCTTTGACATGGCGCGACACCTCAGTTCTAACGGCAGCAAGGCGCGCGAGTGAACGTGATCACCCCTTCCTCTTTATTACTACTTTTAACGTGAAAAAACACGAATGAACATTTCACCCCTCATGTACTCGCTCGATTAGCGTTTCAACCGCAGAAAGATGTCATTAAAACATGTCACATGTCACATAGCATTTAATTTACCTTAGGCAAGTCATTAGTGTCTACAGCTCGTTATTTGCTAGAGAAATGAAGTCTAGTTAAGAACATTTTGCGAAATATTAGACTATATACTTCATTATATTTTACTTTACCTGTTAGTGATGTCTTAATTATTTAATGTATGTTTAAATAAATCTTTTATGAAACAAATTATGACAGCCACTCTGTAAATTATTATATTTCAACAACAAATAGAAATCGTATAATTTAGAAGTTAATTTAAAAACATGTTTGCATCCATTTTTTTATTTGAGTTTTAATAATTATAGTTAAAAATAAATAGTAATTGAATTTAAGTTTGGGCTCTGTTGTTAATTGTAACAATTTAGTAATGTAAAAGGTCTCCCTAGGGCAGAAGCTGAGGTAGATTTTTATCCCTGAGAAAATTTTTATTTAAAGAAAGAGCAATCTGTTCAGTAAACCACTGTTTAATTAAAAAAAGAAGCAATTTATGTTTCTTTTTTTTGCTCCTGTTGTACCGAAACATACAGAACTGTGACGTCAAAACCAAAGTGCGAACCAACCCGTCATATTTGTGCACCATTACACCACTAATTGACAGCACTAATTTTTATTCATTACACAATCCAGTCCACCAGCCTCCTAAAGTGGCTTAATCTTTAGCTTCAGAATCAGTCTCTATGACAACAAAGAGAAAATTAGCTTTTTCAGGTAGTAAGATGGGCGAAACTGATGTTAGGTAGTCGATTCCCTGCTCATCAGAAAGACCATGACAACAAGAGGGCAAGACGCACACTGAAGCCTCCTATCACTGTATGTTACTATTTTTCAAGACAACCAACATTTTCTTTTAATGTCCTTCAGGAGAACTCAAGCTTTAATGAGGGTGTCTGACCCTCTAACACCCATAATTTGCACCCTAGGGCGGTAGATTGGGCAACTGAATACGGAGTATTATTTCAATTAATTCAACATGACAACTGCACTTGGCCCTAGTGGCCACACTGATTACGTCTTATATGAAGTTCTCACTCATTCTATGTTTGTGTGTGTATGGAGAGAAAAATAAAGAGGGTTACAGTGGAGATATGAGCTTCAGATGAGATTTATCCAACAGTGTGACATCGTCTAATGGAGAGCAGCAGGGGACAGCTATGAAAGGAATGACATATCTTGGGTTGATCTTTGTTCAGGTTGTTCAGGTTACCTGGAGACTGCGGTTTTGGAGACACTACAGCGAGTCTCTTAGGGGAGGAAAGAGATGAACGGATGCCATCAGAACTCTTCTGGAATTCCTTACGGGATGCTATGGATAAAGAAAAGACATTGGTACAAGAGTTAATGGCAGTGCTCAGGAGGTTACCTGAATTAAAGGATATTCGCTCAGGGAACACATAGAGGCCACAGGAGTGCAAAGCCATGAATGCATTCACAACAGTAACCACCACCCCCTTTTCCGTCTCTTTTCGTATCGCTCTCCTCTTCCACGGAGTCATAATATGGTCTCAGCGGTCTGTGGATCGATTCCAATAAGAAGCAGCCAACCACAAAATAACGCAGCTGCTAAGGTCCGCCTGCCACACGGGCTGGACGAAATGACATTCTGAGAGGCTGCAGGCATCCACGGACCAGAGCATACAGTATAAATATATTAAATGAAAAAAATAATAATAGTAATAACAAAAAACAAATTCCATCTTACAAATCTCAGCTCTGTGGTCAGAGCAGGACAATAGAAAAGAGAATAGTTCTAAAAATAACCTTGATGTAAATAATAATATAAAATGGAGAAATATTACTATTTTTACACTGTAAATAAAATTTTTAACTTCATTTGAAAAAATCTTGCTAAATTATTGCCTCAGAAAAATCTAGTTAATGTTATTTGGTACATTCAATTGTTCATAAATTGTCGTCTTAGTAAACCTGAATAAATTGCGCAAACTTAATTAGGCAATAATTTTGCAAGATTTTTTCAAGTAACGTTAACATTGAAATTTACAGTGTACTGTCACTATATATATATATATATATATATATATATGTGAAGAGTTTATTTGCAAAAACAGATAACTCAAAAATCATGTTTTTTTTTTATTATGTTTTTATTGTGTCTTATTGTGTTAGTTAGCTGTTTTTTTTTTTAGTTTTTTTTTAACCTAGTCAAAAAAAAAAACCCAACAACTACAGTTTGATTGAGATTAACTGATATGGACAATGAAAAAACATGATTTTTGAGAATTGTTAAAAACGGAGTTACCTGTTTTTGCAAATGAACTCTTCATATATATGAAGAGTATATACACGCTCTCTCTCTGCATATATATAAAATATATACACACACACATATATATGTGTATGTATATACATACATATACTGTACACACACGCACACACACACACATAAATAAATATATATATTTATATACATACATACATACAATACATATATATTTCTATTCATCGATGAATCTTGAAAAAAATGATCATGTTTCATCAGTGGTGTTTTATTAGTCTCAGCCTCAGACATCACGCCCACGGACCACTGGCTGAAGGTCTGATGCATATGGAACATGAAAGTGGAAACACTTCAGGAGTTTCGAAGTCGTCATCAGATTGGCTGAATTATACAGGATTTCCGAGAGATGTGTGTGTCGCGTTCTTTAACGTTCCACCTGGGAACAAAGATGCCGTGATGCCAAACCCCCTCACGAAAGAAGAAAGCTATCGTGTTTACAACTGTGACGACGAGCGCTTATCAGGATCAACTAAACACTGGATTTTCAAAAGTATGTGAAATATTTAAAGTTCACAACATAGAATCTTTAAAATACGTCCGAGAGTTCTACACACCGGTCTGTTACTGTGGCGACATTTCCATGCCCCGAAACGTGACGCTGAACAAAACGAACTGTTATGACAGAAAGTGCACTAACAGAAACAGTTTTTACAATACAAGTATAAATATTGTATATATCCTCATAACAAATTAATTACTATATTTATATTTTACCGTCTACCCGAACAGATATGAAGACACAGATGCTGCCTATGGGATTAGAGGAAATGATTGAAGATGCTGCTGGGATTGGAGCTTGTTTCAAACCTCCCATCTCACAACAGAAGGGGGTGCGTATGTTTTTGGGGTTGCTGCTTTTGGCTTACTTTCACCCAACAGAGCGCACACACAAACATCACATTGCAACAGGGGTCCCAGGGCACCTAATTACTGCCAGCTCATTTTGACATGTAGCAGACAGCCATAGACACCCCTCTAGAATCCCAATGGACTCCCTCCTCCCTTGGACCCCACTGTTACCCCACCCCCACATGCTGAGACAGCACCTACGGCATCAAAAACACCGGTGCATAATGGGTGGGTGCATGCATGTGAAGATGTTTGACTCAAGTATGGCGGTCTAAAGCCGCTGTTTTATAAATTCTGCTTCCTTAGATCCATGCGAGTGATGCGACCGCTGGACAGGGTCTCTGAACTGTTTTCAGCAGCAGGGTCTCATGAATTTTGTCATTGCTCACTACCTAGACAGCATGCTAACCCTAGATTGGTAGTCCACGATGGGCCAGCTGCCCCTGGCAGCCATTTTATCCCTCCAGGGTGCTGGAGATTTTGTCAGGATGACAAAGAGGAGAGCAGCAGGCAGAGATACAGTATAGACTCTCAAAGCTGTGGTTAAGGATCAGCAAATGTGGCATTGAAAATGGGACAGAACTGATAACAATATTAGAGAGGGGGACAGGTTAAAAAAAGAGAAGGATGAGGAGGAAAGAGGATAAACAGGGCATCTTAATAGCCTCATTATCCTTTAGGCAGGGGGAAAATGATTGGTTAAATGGACACAGACGAGCTCTGATTGGACAGGCTCTTCTGTAATGCCACTAACATACACAATGGTTCATCACTTGCTTTAATCGGATGATTGCTTCTTAATGATCGGCCTAATTGAGCTGAGATAAATAAGCGATTGTAAGCAAGAGTATGAAATTCAGCTAGTATGCACTGTAATGAGTATTTACTACAAGAAGTATGCTCTAAACAAGATTAATTCCACCAGAATACACTACATCTAGAGAGGTCTTTAACCTACAACAATCATGTTTAAACACGTTTGCACTACTAGAAGTATTTTTTCAACTAGTATGCATTACACAAATGTAGCTAGCATACACCATAAGAATTAACTAGTTTACATTTACATGTCTCTCCAGTAAGTATGCACTACAACATGTATGCACTTAAAGTGTGCACTTTAAAACATTTGGACTTCAGCTAGTATGTGATTCAATAAGAATGCACTGAGTATGAAATTCAACTAGTATACACTACAAGTAGTATGCTTTCAAAAAGACTAATTCCACTACAACTAGAATAATCATCAACCAGTACTACAACAATCATGTTTAAACAAGTATGCGCTACAAGAGGTATGCACTACAAGATGCATTATACTTCAGCTAGTAAACACTGTATTGACCTCAGTAAGTTTATATTACAACAAATTGCGCTCCAATAAGTATGCACTTCAACTAGTATGTACTACAGTTTTGTTTCTTCATAATTCAGGTTGAATTTAATTCATTTGGCATATGGAAATACAGAGGTTGCATGCTTTCTCTAATGCAGAACTAGTATGCTTTACGCAAATATGCACTTCAACTAGTATGCACTACAATTTGGTTTGCTTGTTTCCTCATAATTCAGGTTGAATTTAATTCAGTTGGCATACAAAAGGTTGCATGTTTTCTCCAATGCCAGAACTAATATGCATTACGCAAATATGCACTTCAGCTAGTATAAGAAATGGACTTCAAATTGTTTACAATTACTGGCTATTAGCGGCATTCAATAGCCACATAGAGGCTAGGTAGTGGGCTCGTGACTCGTTTGCACTCGGCCATTGTCTCATCAAAGGAAGACTGGCGATTAACTTGCTTCTGAATTTTATTAAATCATATGAAACATAATTAGACCAATGCAATACGGTCAACAGAAAGTTGGTTACCATTCCTCACCCCTTCCAACCTGACAAACAATGCGGCAGAGGAAACAATAAAGAAAAAACGGAAGTGATCACCTGTACCCACGTGACCGTGAATAACCAATAAGAAATAAATAGTTGATGCTCTTACGCTGGCACTCCAATAATTATACACTTCAAACTACACTACAAAAGGTTTCTGATTCAAAAAGTGTCCACTTTTGTAAGAATGCAACATAACAAATATGAAAATCATCCAGTATGTTTTTCTATGAGTATGTGCTACAAGAAGTATGCTTTAAACAAATCCAGCAGAAAACACTACAACTACTGTGATCTTCAACCAGTACTACAGCATGCACGTGTTTCAACAAGTACATACTATGAAAGGAGATGCACTACTAGAAGTATGCACTTCAAATATTATGCACTATAAAAAGTATGTGCTTCAATAGGTGTGCACAGCACACAAAGTAGACAAGCCTCTTTCCATGTTCTGGGCTTAAGATGAATAAGTCTGGATGGCCTACTTCCTGAGAAAGGGTGTTTCTTCTCAAGGCAAAGTCTACATTTCAATCTTGACTAAACATAGGCTGCGACGTCCCCCCCAACAGGACTGTCCCATTATTCACACACGTAGAGGAGATTAATGACTCTGTAGAGGGCATGGACAGGGAGGTAGTGCTGTTTACTTATGCCTAACAAGTACACTCTCAGCTGTGTGTCGGTGCATCAGTGGAGGTCTGCCTTCAAACTGAAGCCACTGTCTGAGAATTCATCATGACATTTGACAGTTCACTTCTGGCACTAGAGAAAGCATGTAACCTCTGTATTTCGGTGCACCAACTGAACTAACAGTGTTTACTAGCTGAAGTAAATATCTGTATAATGCATGCTAGTTGAAACAAAGACTTCTAGTAGTGCATACCTCTTGTAGTCCATACCTGTTTAAACACATGCTTGTTGTAGCACCGGTTCAAGATCACTCTATAACCCCTTTAACACTGCACGTTGGTCACGGAAAATTCCCGGAGTGCCTTCTTTGTGAGTGCAAACACGTCCCGGGATTAATTCCGGGATCGATCCCGGGTTGGGGACCTAGTAACATTGCCGGGTTCAGTCCCGAAACGAGCTGTGTGAACAAAAGCCAGAACCAATTGTAGTGCATTTTGTTGGAATGAACCATGTTCCAATAAAAAAAAGGAATGAACCATGTTTAGAGCATACTTCTTGTAGTGCATACTCACTGACATGCATGCTAGCAGAATTTCATATCCATTACAGCACATTCTTGAACTACATACTGGCATACTAAGTCCATATGTGTGCATACTTATCAGAAAGCAGCATGTAATTTGAAACTATTTGAAGTCCATTCTTATAGTGTACACTAGCTAAAGTACATATTTGTGTAATGCATACTAGCTGAAACATACTTTTAGTATTGCAAACCTTCCGAAACACAAGGTTCTTGTAGTACTGGATGCAATTAGATTTGCTTATAGCATACTTCTTGTAGTTGAGTGCAACTTGTTGTAATGTAAACTTTCTGAAGTCTATAAAGTGTTTACTAGCTGAAGTACATATCTGTAGTGTATACTTGTTTAAACACATGCTTGTTGTAGTACCGGTTGAAGGTCACTCTAATTGTACTCTCAGCTTCAGACATCACGCCCACAGACCGCTGGCTGAACGTCTGATGCATATGGCTGGCACACTTAGCTGCAAACACTTCAGGAGTTTTGAAGCCGTCATCGGATTGGTTAGATTATACAGGATTTCCGGGGGATGTGTGTATTGCGTTCTTTAACATTCCACTTGAAAACAAAAATGCAGTGGCGCCAAACCCCCTCACGAAAGAAGAAAGCCATCGTGTTTACAACTGTGACCATGAGCGCTTATCAGGATCAACTAAACGCTGGAATTTCAAAAGTATGTGAAAAATTTGTGGCATAGAATCTTTAAAATATGTCAGAGTTTTACACATCGGTCTGTTATTGTGGTGACATTTCCATGCCCCTAAACATTACGCGGCACAAAACGAAACGTGATTGGTTGCTTTACCTGTCAGTCATATGGCCTCTTGGGCGGGCCTTGGCCATTCAAAGTGGCCAAAGTTCCCAGACCTTCAGCCGTCAGTCTGAAGGTCTGGCTGCGCGAGACTACTCTAATTGTAGTGCATACTTCTTTAAATGCATACTCACTGAAATGCATCCTAGCAGAATTTCATACACATTATAGTACATTATTTTTGATGCCCATACTAGCATACTAAGTCCATATGTGTGCATACTTACAAGAAAGCATGTAATTTGAAACTATCTGAAGCTCATTCTTACAGCGTATACTACAGTAGCTAAAGTACATATTTGTGTAATGTATGCTAGTTGAAACATACTTCTGGTAGCGCTAACATATTCTTTAGCCCATACTTGTTTGTTGTAGTACTAAAGATCACTTTAGTCGTAGTGTATACAATCTGTACTGCATACTGGTTGAATTCGATCTTGTATAAAGCATACTTCTTGCAGGTCATATTCACTGAAATGCATACTAGCTGAATTTCATACTCATAATGCATTCTCATTAAAGTGAAAACTGGCATACTAAGTTCATATGTCTTGTGTACAGGTATTGAAACATACTTTTTGTAGTGCATACTAGCTGAAGTACATACTTATCAGAGAGCAACCTTTAATAAAAAAACCTTTGAAGTCCATTCTTAGGCCCTGATCAGACCGAATGACTGAAAACATGAGGCGCACAGCACTGTGTTTTTGGTGACTTTTCAAAAAAGAGCAGTGCGCTGAGATTTTTCTATGTAGCAAGGCAACCACCAAATCAGTTGTCCTGTCCGTCAAATCAAAGGATTATAGCATGAGCGCTCTAAAATCTTTGGTTTTTGCTGTTAAGTAAACTGTCATATAAGCAAAAACATAAAAAAATATACAGCTCCAGATAACCCGCGAAAAAGACTCCGGACTTTTTACAACAGACTTTTTAAACTTTCATCACCACAACGGAAGGCCCACCTCTCCATTCATTCGATCGGACAATGGAAAAAAACGCAAATGCATCTTCGGGCGCGAGATGCAATAGGCGGATAAAACGTGAAGAGCCCGGGGTGGATAAATGGTGCGCAAAACACTCACTGCCAATAGAAAACAATTTTAAAAAGGTGACTCTCACTGCAAAAAACGCATTCTGTCTGATGAGGGCCTTATAGTGTACACTAGCTGAAGTACATATTTGTGTAATGCATACTAGCTGAAACAAATACTTCTAGTATTGCAAAATTTCTTGATACACAAGCTTCTTGTAATACTGGTTGAAGATCACATTGTATTCTAATGTAGCATTCTTGTAGTGCACACTTGTCAAAGTGCATAATGGCTGGAAATGTGAAGGTTTGGTCCACTTACCCACGGGGGAGCTTCGAGGAGGGGGCAGCAGGGAGCGGCGTGTGGGTGCAGGGGTGTTGGGGGGTTGAGGGGTGTTACGGCACGGTGCTCTGGATCCATCTCCAGGAGGTGACGTTGTGACACGGTGAAGCGGTGGCGGCTCATCATTTACACTGTTGGGACCTGAAAATAACCCAAAAAGAGCCAAACTTCATCACCAAAAATACAGCACATCCACACAAATCAATGTTATTTCGCTTTGAAAATCTCTGTAAGTGGACTTTTATGTTCATCAGTTGAATTGCATTTAATTCATTGCGCATTACACAGCAGTCTAGACACTGAATACTGCGGATTATTGTCTAGTTCCCTGATTTACTGTGAATGCTAAATCAGACTGTGCTCATCTCACCTGGTTTCTATCTGAGTACATTATTCATCATCTGTGGTGGATGAGAATTCATCTAACTGCTCATTAACCCCACAACTGAACCCAGACCAGCCGTTCATCCCACTCTATGCTTGATCAATAATTGCAGCCTGGCTCGATAAGACCAAACTCTGCAATAAAATGAGAATTGCTTGCCATGTAAAAGAAAAAAACCCAAGACATAGCATCTATTCAATGAGCCATAGCCGATTTCACAAATCACACAAGGTACTTTTATATAACGGGTCCTTTGAAAGACACTTTCCACTCTACTTTAGCTTACTTTCAGACTGTAAGGCGACACCATTCTCGGGAGCCTGTATAGAACGCTGCTCTGCCACTGTTATCTCTCTGATTTATGAAGTGCTGAGAGAGGATTCCACGAACAGAAAAGAGCAGACAGATGCAGAAATGCTGACAGTACACTGTCATAAGTGCTTTTAAATACCATATTTTATAACTACCATGTAACCTGAGGAGATATTTAGAGACAGCAGCCGACAACTGCCATTAATTCAAAGAGATTTTGTTAGCATGATATATATATATAGCCTTTCCAAGGCCATTAAACACAGCTATACTAACAGAATCACTTATTCTCATTTATGGTAAGACTATACTGCGGTAAATGCAGTTTGAGGGTGATCTGATAAGGGTAAAGATCTGGGACAGAGTTTTGGCTGTAGAGATGGAGCTTCGGAAACAGTAGGAAGTGCTATACAGCACTCCAGTTATCGCAGCAGGAGATGTTAAGGTGCAGAGCAGCTGAGAGACGCGTTTGATTGGCTGCTGGGAAATAAACCTCGTTGCTCATTGGTGGATTCTTTTCCAAATCTCTGTGAGAACCAGTTAACTGCCTGCATTGTGTGGAACTGGGTTAGTAGCACAGAGACTCAATCCTTAAGATTTTTTTCCAATTTCATCAGCACTCCGGATTTACATAATCACCCAAATGATGGGAGCATTATACTTGTGTGGGTTGGATCACATTGCACACCTAAAATATCTACAGTTAAAAGTCTGTAGAAAGCGTCACATTCTATATGCATCACTTTCAAATTTGGTTTAAATTTAGAAATAAAAACAAATTAAAAAATATATTTATCTCATTTATCATGTATTTTCCTTTTCTGCAAATGACCAGAAAACAGGTCTGTAAAGTTTTCAACTCTATTACAAAATTTGGAAAAATTATATGATTTTGTAATTTTTCAGAAATGAACATTAAATAAATATTATATTTAAATTAATTAATAAAACATTGCTTGCACACAAAAATAAGCAACTAAATAAAATGAATAAAAAGTAAAAAAAATATATATATTTTTAAATAACAGGTTGCAAGATTTAGCCTAAAAGAATAGTTTATATGTCCTATAAATTACAAATAAAATAAAATGAAATAAAGCAAAATAAAATCTCTCAATAACTTTGGTAAAATGTCTGAGTTTGACAAATGCAGTAAACAATAAAACAAAAGTTTTATTTAAATTTAGAAATATATTCTCTGAATGTTTAAAATTCTGTCTGTGACATAAATAACTGGCAGTGCACTGCAGTGACACAGCATTACAGGATTTACAGTCTGATTTATACCGCTAAGGGATTTAGCTTCTGTCTCTCTCTCTCTAGTTCACTGAACATTTCATTCACACAGGCGAAATACTTCTTGCATACTGCACCCAACTATTATCTGCAGGTGTGTTTATATCATTATGCTTTTCTCGTTTTGACTAATATGTTTTTAAATAAGGGAAATCTCAAATGAATTTGATTTAAATGTTTGTTTAGTTTAGCAAAAATACAAATGGCCAGTAAACACTGGCAAACATGGAATAAATGGACTAAGATCACATTAGTCTTTCTTAAAAAAAGAAATACAAGCTTTATAAAATAAAAAGCCACACATACACACACAGATTTAAGGCCCAGGAAATACAGTGAAGCAATTCACACATGCTGAATTTAAAATGCTGCTGACATTTGGATCATAATGAAGACAAATTCTCAGCCAACATGAGTAATAAAAATATACAATTCAGTTTGAGCTGAATAATTTATCATACAATGCACCAGAAGAGAATACAAACATAATAGAAGACTAATTTAATGCAGTGCTGGTGTGGGGGAAAAAAATAAAAATTAGCTTGTGAAGCAGGCAGATCCAAACAATCAGCACTTCTTCTCTGGTCTTCTGGCCAGTAGAGACATATGTAATGCGACAGGACAAGAAAGCAAAGAAAGTATTTTAGAAGAGAGGAAAACGTTGTTAGTAAGGAGGAGAGGATAGGAATGCACCCCACGTTGGGCACCACTATTAGAGAAATAAATGATAGGCTGGGGAGGAGATAAAAGAGGGCTAGTTGGTTAAATCACTGCTGACAAGACCACTAGAGAGAAAAGGAGAGAGAGAGAGACATAAATAGAAGTGAAAATAGAAAGCAAAGGGATCCAAACAGAATGACAATATCTGGGAGGCAGGAGCTCACCTTAAGCATACGGATTGGCATGGCTTATAAAATGACAGGGGAAATGTTATGGGAGCAGATGTTATTCCAGCACAGAAGGTTATTTCCCATCTAGTAACATTTAGATGGCACACAGAGAGAGAATCAGAATGAAAAATCAGGCCCGGTGAACACAGCAGTGACCCATTAAGAGATGGAGCTTGCAATGCATTATTAAGCACAGAGCATCAGAGGTGCTCCTGAGGATGTCTGGAAGTAAACATTATGCAAATCCAACTCAGAGCCACATGTCAGGATGGCTGCCACTTCAGTACTAATACCATAAGGACCTGAGAAATACTGACTCACTGCTCAGAACTGCTTGCCCGAAGTGGACAGATGGGCCAAAATGAACAACAACAACAAAAAACCTAATATTTTGAATAGTGTGCGCTAAAACATTCAGAAATTATAAAGTGTTGACTAGGTAGTGTACTATACCTACAATAGTAGAGTACTAGCACAAATAGTAGTGTGCAGTAGGACATTAGGTTGCGTGCATGGTATTGTAATATGGTGAGAGTTTACAATGTATTTTTAAATTTTACGTAAGTGTTTGTTCACCGCAGTATATTTTGGTCATCCCATTAAAAATAGCATTCAAAACAGATCATTTAGGAGCTTTAAAGTGCTGGAAACAGTTGTATGAAATGCTTGAAAGTAATTGGAAATTGCTTGAATATCTCTCTCAAAAGGTTGTACAAACCCTGAAATGAATAATGTAATAACATTCGACTATTTCTGCCACAACACCATGGTTACAGTCAGTGTTACTGCTTCTGGTTTTCTACGTCAGTGCCATTTTATATGTTTATAACAGAGATATCTGTGCAGAATCTGAATGCATCTCACTAGATCTCGCGGCAATCTTAATTCATTCTACGGCAAATTCAAATGCTTCTCACTGGATCTCGCAGCGCTGTGCAGTAACAGTGTCAAGAAATCAACTTTGGTTCCGAGGTAAAAATGTTCTGAGCTCAGACCAGTTTGTTTGCGTCGTGGTCCGAGCTGAAAAACGGTCCGTGCTGAGCAGCTCAAACGAGTAGTGGGATTTTGTTACGCTTTCGTTTCGTTTGCCGTTTGATATAATAAAGTCAATAAAGTACTGGTTTTGTAATAAAGTACTGAAGTAAGTATTGAACACAAAAACTCTATACAAAACTCTAATATACAAAATGTAGTGTGCGCTAGGTAGCATAGTGTGCACTAGGTAGTGAAATGTTCACAAACTTATTTGCATTAAAAAGTACCATTATTATGTAGTGTGTGTACTAGATTGTGTACTACAAGTACTAGTAAACTGGGTAGTGTGAACACAAGATATTTCATAATGTGCATATAAAGTACTGTAGTACAGTGTGAATGCACAAAGTAATGTGCACTAAAACACAAGCATATTGGGTAGTGTGCTCTACGTAATACAGTACTAATTCACAAAATGCAGTGTGCAATAGGTAGTGTAGTGTTCACAAGGCATAACAAGACAATGTAATGTGCACTAAGTAGTGTAGTACGGTGTAAACACAAGCATATTAAGTAGTGTGCTCTATGTAGTAGAGTACTAGTTCAAAAAGTAGCATGCAGTAGGACATCAGGTAGTGTGCACTAGGTAGTGCAGTACAAAATCACAAAGTGGTGTGCACTAATATGCTAATATTACATAGAGTGCACTATAAAGTGTAGTACAAAACATTAGGACACTGTATTGTGCTCTAGGCCAGTGGTTTTCAAACCTGTCCTGGAGGCACCCCTGCCCTGCACATTTTGTACGTCTCCCTTAATAGACACACCCAAATCAGGTCTTGCAGTCTCTACTAATGAGCTGATGAATTGAATCAGGTATGTTAGATGAGGGCGACATGCAAAATGTGCAGGGCAGGGGTGCCTCCAGGACAGGTTTGAAAACCACTGCTCTAGGCAGTGTCTTCTATATAGTACAGTATTAGTACAAAAAGTAGTGTGCACTACAACATTAGGTAGTGTGCACAATGCAGCATAATACAGTACAAAATCAAAAAGTGGCAATAAAACAATATCATAGGAAGTATGCACTAGATGTTGAGTAGTACTAGTAGATCTAGTACACAGGGAAGTTTGCACAAAAACACAGGGACAATGGTATTCATTTTCAGGCCAAAAAATAGATCAAACCATAAGTGGTCGACATTTTGATTTCAATCTTGAATCCAACAAAGGTCACAAAGACGATCTAACTATTAGTGTGCACAATTGTTTGTGTTTTGCTTTATGTTTTAACCGATATACTCTGAGAAGATACTTTTTACATATCAGGCTATTGAAGGTTAATGTATTAAATTAAGAAATTGAGCCAAAATGGAGGTACTGGAATAGCAGAAGATACAGCACTAAACAGCCTGGCAGCACCCTGAGAAACACACTCTCTCTTGCTGTCTCTTTGGGAGGCTTAAGAGGGATAACGGAAAAGGAAGCTAGCTGAAACAGAGAACTGGAGATGGCTTGGGATTTTGCAGAAGAAAAGCCTGGTCTGACTCCTCATCCACAGAAAAAAACCCATAAAAGCTTTCAGGGAAACAGACAGAATGGGATTAAGACGTGAGGTAATCAGAACAACATTATCAGGCTCGTATGAGGTTAGCAAAGAGGAGCGAGCAGGTTAGTGCTAATGCTAATATGCTAATGCAGGTAGACATACTACCATTCAAAATCACTGTCATATTAATATTTAAGAGTAATACTTAGCAGCTAGTTCTAGGACACATGCATCAAAATCTGACCTATCTCAGCTTTACAAAGCACAGCTGCGTAATGTGAAGGCAGGAGGATACAGACAGCCCATATGGGTAAAAATAGAGAAAAAGTTCATTAGCATCTCTCTGCGCAGCAGGATCAACCAGAGCTCAGCGGTTTGGTGAGAGCGTGAGTCAGCAGTACCTAGAGCACAGACTGCCCAATGTAAAATCTGACAGAGAGATGCGGGATTTAGAAGTACACTCACTAAACATACCAATGAGAGACGCTACAAACCTGTAGTGAAGCAGTGTATACTTCAGTGTGTGAGAATGTTCCTGTGTGTGTAAGTGTGCATATTTGCTGTGGTGTGTTTGTGTGAGAAACCATCTGTTCTCAGCAGTGTGCATGAGTCAGAGATGGGCTGGAGCGATGTCATCTGTGCTCTCACACCTCCCCCTTCTTCACCTCTCCTCACTTCCTAGTCTCACTTCTCTTCCATGTGTTTTCCTTTCAGACTACACTGTGCAGTGTGCACTAGATAGTGAGTACAAAGTGGCACAATAGATAACTGTGTTTTAATTACATACTGTGTAGTATTAAATTATGAGACGTGCATTACGCTTGTCCTAAATAATATGTGAGATTGGAAATAATGTACACTACATTAAAACTGTATGCAAATGGTGCTTGGATACTTTACTTTTATAGTTTTTCTAAAGTATTGCTTATTCTAATCTACTGACTTACAACCAGTGTTGCTATTATGAACTAAAACTAAAATTATTACAAAATCACTTTCTGTAATTCAAATAAAGCTGAAATAAAATAAAATAAAATATAAATTTTAGATTAAACTTTTTGCAACTAACTGAAAGAAAGTATTAAAATGACTGAAAATTACTTATAATAAATTACTTAAAGTTACATAGACATTTAATAAAAAACTAATAAAATTTACAAAACACAGAAAAATTACTGAAACTTACTGAAAATATACAAATAAAATCTAATTCAAAATAATAAATAAATAATGTAAATAGTACTAAAATTTAAAAAACTGTAGCCTAATATCATTTCATCATTAAGATACAATTATAGTTTTAAAGAACATCTTGAATTTGTTTTCATTTTAGTTTAAGTTTTAGTTATTTTGATGTGTTTTTTTTCCCCTTTAAATGTCAATATAGTTTCCCCCCTTCTGTTTTATTTATTTTAGCCATTTAGTCAAACTAAATAAAAATGAGGAATGTTACCTTGGCAACTACCTGAAATAAAATAAGTTTAAGATTTTTTTTTTTTTTCTTATTTTATTCTTATTTTATTTCATTTTATTTAAATTTATTTCAAGCAACAAAATGTTTTTTTTTTTTTACAGTTCTAGTTTAGGTTAACTGTAATAACTCTAGTATAAGTACGCAAATTGAGATGGAGCCAACATTACTTAGTGTGCAAATGGTAACATGCCCTACAAAATGAGCATAGGTACATGTAGCATTCTACATAATTACCACAATTCATATTCTATCTCAAAACTGGAATACAAGGTAGTGCCCCATCAATAATATATAATGTAGACCTACTGCACAGTTAACATACACAATGCACTGTAGTGTGTATTACAAAACTAGAGAACTAGGTAGTAGCTCACCTGGCAGAGAAGTTCAGCTGTGGATGACTAGGTAGTGTCTATTACAAACCAATCCAAGCACACTACTGCAGGTAGCACTAGACATTCCACTATAAAAACAGGGAGGCTATATTCACTACAATACTGATATTCTGCCTCTCATTTTCTCCTATCTATTTTTTGTCAACAGCTGTGTAAGTGGTGCAAGTTCCCAAGTGCAGAATACAATGCTGATCTCAGACAATATTCACACATGTTCTCCTCCGAGATTGTTTCTCAGATTAAAGCTTGTCCAGGTGGGAGCTAGATGTTTCATAACTCACCTTGAGTACATAGACACTTGTATAAGAGGGATCTATGGCACATTAGAACAGACCTCGAACCCTTACAATGGAAACCAGGGTGGTCTACAAGATCAATATCGTTACAGAAAGACCCTTTAGATCTTTAGTCACGTCTAAAAAGGACGAAATGAAAATCAATAAAAGCAACATCACCTTGACTGAAGGTCATTGTCTTTGCTTTAGAGTGTAGGCATGTATATACTGTATATGTGACTGTGTTTGTAATCTCCTTGGGTTGTTCTTTACTTTGCTGTTGCTGGAAAGGTCACATCTGAGATGTTCCAGCTTGTTAGTGTGCCTCAAGTTAAAAGTATTACTGCACACTGTATGAAATGTATCTTTTACAAGCATCTCAACTAGAAAAACTTCAAACTTGTGACTTGAATTTCCAGACTCTTGATGATTTTACTTGAGGAGATCAGAAATATCTCAGAGACCAGAGGATGAGTCATGTTCAAGGAGCGACTGTCACTGAAGAAACCCCCTTCAGACAATGAACCGAGACTCCGACGAAGTAGAAAAAGAAAGAATTAAGAGTTTTTGGCATAATCCCAAAAGGCTGCAGCATGAGATCGCATCCATCAATCCTGCATGCAAGCTGGGAGCTCACACCAACAAACTGACAGTTAGCAATCTCTAAAGATGAATTACACCCAGACAGATTAAAAAAAAGGATAAAAAAGATGATATGTTGCTCTAGCCGGAGAGAAGGATAAGAAGTGTGATATTTGAAATAGCTGAAAACGGCATCTTTTATTGTGCTCTGTCTGAGAGTGAAGGTGGGACTGTGATCTCTCTATATAAAGAAACTCTGTCTGGGTCTTTGTTAAGGTCAGATGATGCTGGGTTTCTCAGAAGCTCACAGTCAGAAGCCAACCGCTTCAAACAGAGTGTTGCCTTTCAGAGCAGTGGCTAATATAAGCCTGCTATTAGCCATTCACTCCCTGCTGGTACAAAGAGGACAAAGTCAGAGACAAAGACGCAAAGATGAATGTGCATAATTATCAATTAATTGTTGTTTTATTTGGTTTTGTAGCAAAGTTCATTTACAACTTTTTATAACAGCTACTACTGTTAGATATAATTGTTCAGTTTTTCTTAAAGGAATACTTTACTCCAAAATGAATTATTATTTTTTTTTTACTAACCCACACATCTAAAATTCGAAGACTTCCAAATCTTGAGATTTAGTTTTTTCTGTGGAATGCAATAGGACGTGCAGCTCTTTTCCATAAAAATGAAAGTGAATGGGAACTAATGCTGTCGAACATTAAAATGGTCAATTCTGACTTGTGCGCTACATTCCAAGTTTTCTAAAGCTTTACAATACCTTTACATGAGAAAATGTATAACAGAGAAAATGTATAATTTAATGTATTAAAAATTATTTTTTGGTAGGTGAAATAAAATATTAATAGCAATTATAACAATTCTATATATTTTTAATAGATTAGAAACGTTGTCTTGGGGTGTGGTGATCTGTGAAATGACCGGAGAAAATATTCCATTGGAATCAAAACTTTGTTATAGCATATATATCCTGAAAGTATGTCAGTAAATGCAAGCAAAAAGAAGCTAAACTTGTTATTGCTTTAGTATGGAAAAACATCCAAAGACCTGTACTTTCACAGTGGATTAAAGAAATGTCTGACAACCTTGCTCTTGAAAAATTAACATATGCGATAAGAGGTAAAGCAGAGGTTTTTAAAAAGGTGTGGTCCCCTTTTAGGCAATTTGCAAATAGATAGATAAAGTGGAATGTTATGACTATAATGATGACTGCAAATTAAATTAAAAATGGAAAATATTAATGAAACCATAAAGGTATACAAATAATACTAATACCACTACTATAACATGTCACACAAATTGTATGGACTATGCACTTTATTATGCACATTTTTAGAGCTCAACAGTCCCCATTCACTTTCATTGTATGGAAAAGAGCTGCATTAACATTCTACCTAATATCTATCATTGTTCTCAATGTGAGAAAGTGTTTGAAATTACATAAAAGTGATCAACCCTTAAATGCATGGATGTTTCACCAATCATTATTACATATATGGGTTTTTAGTGACCCGAACCTATATATCCAACATGGACGGATCTCTAATTGCTGCAACAACATAAAACTCTCCTGATATTTTAATAACAATTATGAAAGAATAAAATAAAGCATATTTCTAGAAACTTTGAAGGGTTCAATTTGAACAGATGATTTTACCATCACTGTCATCGTCAGAGTGCACTTCCCCATCTGGCTCATATTAAATGACTAGAAAACCAGAATTGTATTTTTTTTGCCTCAACTATCCCTTTAAGAGTTTCCTCTGATATTTCAGACAAAATCAAGCTGTGACATTAGACTAACAAAGGCCATGTGACAGATCTCATCTCCTAAAGCATAAACAATTACTGTGCTGCCTCTACACGAGGATGACGATGAGAGCCAAATATTGACTGTCCGCTCTACCTATCTGGCAGCTCAAACACTAATGACAGCTTAATAAGTCCAGTAGCATTTGCCGCCATCATTCACACTCTCCAATTCAGCCAATTACAAGTGGACTAGCCTCAATCAGTCAGACCTGAGAAATCGATCAACTGTCTGTGACGCCCAGTCCCGCCGGGAGATTTCTGGTATCTACAGGAATCCTAGGTCAATATGTCACACTGATTCAGCACAGAGCCTAAAGCAACAGTCAGTCATTACACCGGTAACAAATACACACGTCCTGCAAATGCCCTTGTTTACCTAAGAGGACAGGTGGTCATGACACAGGGGGAAAAGTCTCTTCATAAAATTCATACACTTGTGCCATAATACTCCACAGTACTATTTACACACCCAAAGATCTAATAATAGTCACATTCTCAGTTCCATCTAAAGGCTAATCATTTTATCTAGTGTTTGACTGCTTTTTGTATTGGGTCCAGGCCTCCAGACAGTCAATATGCAGTCGAAACACCATCAGATCTGCAATCAGCCCTGTAGCACGTTCAACACTTCAGAGAGAGAGAGAAATACTCATTTGCACCTCTGACTTTCATGTTAAATAGTGTGGAAGGATTGTGAAAATACGATGGCTATAAATAGATTTGATATGTACAGACATTGCACGTATGGATGATCGCACGGCTGTGCTGAATATTATGCACACTGAGTGAATCACAGCCCTAATTTCAAAGAAGAATAATGAGCTTCGCTATGGAAATTTCAGTAATGAGTTCTATATTAACAGGCATGCAGTAAGTCAGGACATGACTATAGTTAGATAAATCATGTTAGAAATTTTGTAGATAAAAAAAACTGTTTGGAATGACCCCAATTATATCTGCAGTGGCCCCAAAATTATTTTGACACTTAGTAATGTCTGCATGTTATGCTTTAGATAACAATATTCCAAATTCAGTGGTACAGCATATGCATCAGTGTTGTTATTGTTAACTAAAATGAAAACTGAATCTATTAAAAATTGTTTCTGGTAACAGAAATGAAGCTAAAATATAAATATTAGATTAAAAACTTAATTTAAACTTAAAAAATGTATTGTCTTGGGTGAAATAAATAAGTTTAAGTACTACAATTACCTAATCTAAAATAAAAATCTGAAACAGAAATAAAATGGATATATTTTATTTTTAATATTAAAATAGAAAACAAAACAAAACAAAAACTAATAAAAATGATAAAAGCACTTTATGTAAAAGTACTAACACATTAAAATATTAAGAAAATTTAAATTAATACACATCTTGTCTTGGCTGAAATAAATAAGTTAAAGTACTAAAATTATATATATATATATATATATATATATATATATATATATATATATATATATATATAGTGAGTTGATAAATACTATAATAATATTAAAACGTATTAAAATTATACTTGTCTGCACCCATACAATCTTTTCTCAGAAAAATGACCTTTTGATTAATATATAAACATCCTTTTTGTTAATTCATTATGTAGGCCATTTTGGCTACACTTTATTTTAAGGTGTCTTTGATACAGCGTAAATATACAATTAATTACTAAGAAATATTAATTAACATACTTATTATAGGGCTAGGATTAGGTTTGATTTATGGTTAGTTTGTTTGTAATTATGCATAATATACTGTTATTACTATAGTAAGTGCATACATGCGTAACAATGACACTGTAAAAAACAAACAAAAAAAAAACAACATTTTATCTGATGTTTTATCATTTTCACAAGTGTCCTGTCCTTCTTTAAAATTCATTTTTTACAAAATTAATGTATACAAAGTAGCTATTGGGGCTGCTGCAACACAGAACACGGCACACCAAATCCTTCCCTCTGCATTTTTCTCCTGCATCTGTTCGCTCCATACATACAGGACTGTGAACGGTGAGGGATTCCTCTTCCCAAAGTGATTTCAGGATAAAAAGACTTGATGACATAACATCCAGTGACGCATGAAACACCGGATGCCTGAATCTGCAGCCACGTCAACTGTTACCAGGAGAAGACCGGCCAACATCACTTATGTAGGTCGCATTAAAAACACATGCGGCGCACGCAGATGCCAATTTTCAAAGACGGCCCCCTCTAAGAGCAGACTAGAATCTACTTCAGCAGAACTGAGCAGCTCTGATCATACTGAGGATTATTCGTGTTGACTCATGGAGCTAGTTATGAAAGAAGCCCGCTTGGATCAAACGCAAAGTTTCTTTCATGACCTAAAGCAAAGGCCAACAAAAAAGTCTGATTTTAAGAAAAAAAATAAAAATGAATTACTGCACTTTTTCATGCTTTTCATCTATTGTGCTGAATATCCTATGATCCCATGTTAGAGCAAGAAGTTAGGAGCAGAATATATTAATGAAAGGGGACCTGCACACTGCTTGTAGGCGGAGTTAATAAAATGATGCAAATTGCATTATAATTAACTCTAAAAAGTGGAGCATTACCCTTTTATGTAAACTGTACTTTAGGGATCTCGCATAACAATGCACTCAGCTACAAGCACTTTAGATGTAGTGTACAGACGTTCAGTGGCCCAAAAGGGCTTGTATTTTTAACACATTTACATTTTTTAGGACTGCAATTTGAGTGAAAAATATGAATATCAATATCTTTTGTTTAAATGACAACTGACCTTTTGTATGAAGGCTTTTACATCGTCAGTGTCAAAAATTTGCATACACTAGTGTTCAAAAGTTTGGAGTTAGTAAGATTTTATTTGATTTTTTTAAAGAAATTAATACTTTTATTCATCCATTAAACTGATTAAAAGTGGCAGAAAAAAAAACATTCACAATGTTGCAAGATTTCTATTTCGAATGAATGCTGTTCTTTTAAACTCTCTATTCATCAAAGAATCCTTAAAGAGTTAGTTCACCAAAAAATGAAAATTCTGTTATTAATTACTCACCCTCATGTCGTTCCAGACCCGTAAGACCTTCGCTCATCACGAGGGTGAGTAATTAACGACAGAATTTTCATTTTTGGTTGAACTATTCCTTTAAAACCAGATGTTTTCACACAAATATTAAGCAGGACAACTATTTTCAACATTAATAATTATAAGAAATGTTTCTTGAGCAGCAAATCAGCATATTAGAACGATTTCTGAAAGATCATTTGACACTAAAAACTGGAGTAAATAAAGACTGCTGAAAATGTAGCTTCACCATCACGGGAATAAATTCCATTTTAGAATATTCAAAAAGAAAACATATTTCAAGTGGTAAAAATATTTCAAAACATTTTCAGTTTGGACAGACTTTCAGACCCCACTGTACATTTAAGTCTGCATTTATTCATCTAAATGTATAGTATTTGTGCTTCAGTAACTTACGGTAGGCGGGTCGGCAGGGGTCACTCCGTGTGCTGTCGGTCGAGTGGTTACTGGACACAGAGGAGACACTAGAACTCCGAACAAACCCAAAGGCGGCCAGACGAGCCGGCGGGAGGCGTGAGTAACCGGGAGGACGCAGGCCAGACTGAGATGGCTTCGGCAGCAGCGATTTAGCAGCTAACCCAGTCGCCACTGGCTTTCTCTGATCTGAGGGTGAATAAAAATATGATTAGTACTCAAACTAATTCAAAAGACACCATTTGTAAAATAGAGCTTTGGGCAATAAAAGTTACACACTGCTTTTCTAGTATATGTCAATATGGGGGTCAACTATGCATAACATATTCTTGTAATACTGCTGTGACAAAATGAGGCATACATGGTCACATGACTGATTCAGTTGAGAAACAGATGGAACACAAGAAACAAAGAAAGTGAGTGGTGTGTCCCGAAATGAACTATTTCTAAGCAGACTAGCCTAAAAGAGACACAGTAGGATAAAAAGAGAGAGAAACTGTTTTACGACCTCTCTCTGGTGCGAGGTAAAGATTGCTTTAAAAAGCTCCTGAAAGAATCATAAAGAGGTTGGCGGCTGTCTGCCTCCTCTGACCACAGCATGTCATGGCCATTCATCAACATCTATACCACTGTAGTATTCACATGGAGAAGAGCGATGAGTCAATTCTCATCCACTTAGGGAGTCTAATTTAATGCAAAATGTTTGCCAAAACATATCATCTAAGATGGCTCATAAAATCCTTATATGAGCTTGAAAAGTGTTAATATAAAACTGAACAGAATAATAATTTTATTAATTTATAAATTATGTGCAATATAAGTGGCTGGTTTTAGGCTCTTGCAATTTTTGAGCATAGTGAACCAGTATTTATTTTATTTTATTTTATTATTTTATTTTAGACACTGTCCAACAAATGAAATCCCTTACATATGTGGACACTTAAGCCTAAAAACAAAATATGTTGTATTTTAAATTATTTTCTGAAAGAACTGTCTTCACAAAAGCGGCATTTATTTAATTAAAAATACAGACAAAAAGTTATATATATATATATATATATATATATATATATATATATATATATATATATATATACAGTATATTACAAATGTAATTTATTCATTTTAAAACCTTTTTTTCCCATTAAAAACAACCATTTCAGCGTCTGGTGCTTAACATGAGCTTCCGATCTCTAACAAAAGCTCTTTCTTTTTTAATTAGTCCAGGAGGCCAATCGTTTAAGAGGCCATTGGTTTCTCTAAAACCAGCTCTGCACAAATTATTATGATATCAGTGCTTAATAAAGGCCTCAACTGAATAAAGTAATGGATTTTCCCTACCCCATGTGCTTATTATTACACCAGTAAACATGATAAAAGTTGTTTACATACAATTAAGAAGGATTAATATGAATATCTGTTGTCTTTTGCTTTCCCTATCAATTCTTTGGACTGTAAGTCTTCACATCAGATACCTGTACTGCTGGCACCACAGAGACTGTCCTGCTGTCGAATAAAAAAATTAGGATTTCGTAAAGAACAGGAAGAAGAGGAAAGTCGGACAAAAATATACATAAATATGCACATGCAAAGAGCTACCGCGGGGTGAATTTAGGGACCCACTTCAAGGCTTGCTTTGAACTCCCAGACTCCCCGAACCCATGGTCGTAATTTGGGGCAGGTGGAGAGAATGGTCCCCTCCTGCTCTCTGAGATAAAGCACTTTGACTTTCTGTCCCTGCGATTGCAGCAAAGCGTAGCGCATACTAAATGACAATCTACGATTTCTCATTTCGTCTGTCGCATTCTCAAATGTTTATTAGACTGCAATGTCAGCAGTATGCTTCAGATACGCATTCTTCACAAATGAAAACGCACACATACACACTCAAGCAAATGCACACAACAAAGCACCCTCTCATCCATTCATCTCTAATCAAAGTTGCCCCGGCTCCATCGCTTCCCCCAGCGACCCCCCACCCCAACCCCAGGCCATCACGGTCTTTAATGAAATTGCAGGCAGCTTCTCCTGCATGTGAGGGTGATCATTAAAGATAAATGTGTTGGTGTTCTCCCTCTCCGATTTTTTTTCTCCATCAATCGTCTTTATTCCTTCCTGTTCCTACTTCCCCCATATTTCCAGACTTGCCCAGATCACACAAAATAGTCATCCATCATGGCTTTGATTTAGCATTTTCACAGTTTATTTTTTATTTTTTCCTACAATGAAAGTGAGTGGTGACCAAAGCTGTTCCCACTCACTTTTACTGTATGGAAAAGAGAAGCTTGCACATTCTACTAATCAGAAATTGACACAATTTTCATTTTTGGGTGAACTGTCCCTTTAACACCAAAGGGGTGTCGTTTTCCCAATCTGTTTTGGGAATAAATAAGAAGTGTGTGTGTGTGTGTGTGTGTGTGTGTGTGTGTGTGTGTGTGTGTGTGTGTGTGTGTGTGTGTGTGTGTGTGTGTGTGTGTGTGTGTTGTATGCAAATTTATTATTATGGCTTGCAGCACAAGAACTCATTGATTTCTTACTGAGTGTTAAAATGCATGAATACATTACTAGAGCACTTTCAACAAGCCCTCATTTAAACAATGATAAACCACATCAATGAAAAATGAAATACTTCTAAAACTGTATGTCATGTTGATAAAAACACGAACATGCATTGCACAATAAAAAAAGATGGTACTCTGTTGGTCTGTTAACCTCTGATTTTAGTGATTGCTATCTAAAGACATAACAAACCCTGATTAGCAATCAGTGATTCTTTGATATTGTTCTTTTAGTTTATTGTACTTCATTGCATTAGACAACTTCCAAGAAGATTTTGATCAAAGACAGCATTTCAAAGGATCCCAGTGACCAGAATCAAATGTTTTCATTGTTTGAGAGTGTGGATAAATAATGTAGCATGAGATGACGATGACTACAATGGGAAAATATTTTCCAACTTTAGCAAGACAAGCAAAAGTCTAGTCATACCAGGAGAGGTTAACCTTCCTCTTGACTTCTTCTATATTGCTGCAGGAGTAAAACTCAAGCCTACGCACTAGACTGTCTCTTTATCTTTTGTAGCATAAGCATCTTTACACTATAAAAATCATATCATGTCTCAACTACAGTTAATAATTGTGACCAGGCATAGTTATTGGCATGAATTAACTGTTAATTGCTTTGCACTTCAAAGCATCACAAACAGAGCCAAACAGCAAGAAATCGGCATCCGCATGCATTAATGGAGACTGTCATGGGTTTTCAGTGAGATAACAGTATGCAGATAGACAGATGCCCTCTAGAAAAAAAAACATGGAGGGTGATGGCATTGCTGGTGGTGAATTTAAGATGAAATAATTCATATCTTCACCTTGGCAGGCAAAGTTGTCGAAAATGAAGTGCGCTTTAGAAATGGAGGGGAACTTTTAAGCTCAGACAGAACTCCCTCATGGCAAAAGATGAATGTGAATTTTATTTATATTCAGCTGAATGCCAGGAGGTAAAGTGTATTTTACACTGACTAGCGGCTGAGATGAGTTTATCTGTAACAATTACAAATGCATTGCTGACAGGGATGAAAAGACTTCATATGGCGTTCTCTTCCTTCTTTCCATTTAAATCTATTCATCTCAAAATACTCCAGAGTCACTTCTGCCCTTAGGATGAAGCTTTGGTTTCTAAGACTGGCTTGGGTTTTCTCTCAACTTGCCTTAGTGTGGCATGTGAAGCATTCAATTTTACGTGAAAGGTATAAAACAAGACCATTTGACTCATTTTTCCATGCAAAGTGAACCTTACCTTGAGGTTCCTGAGGAGTTTGAGTGGTTGGGTTTACTGCCTGCATTGGTTGACTGAAGGTCAGTGGTGACTTCGGCTGACCTGTTAGGACCATCCTGTTCTTGACAGCTGCAGAGGGAGTCCTGTTTACAGCACCAACGCCAAGCTGGGGTCTTAGGCCCCGTGGTGGACGATAAAGACTCCCCATATCCTGTGCTGCCATAGAGGGTCCAGAAGGGTCGTCGGCTCCAGAAACTGGAGACCCAAGGGCTAATGGAGATCTGCCCACCTACATTGACAAAAAAACATTAAGCTACAGTCAATAAACTCTTCCAGTGGTTATCTACTGAAGATAACAAGTGTTAAAATTTAAAAGCGTACTAAAATATTGACATTTCCTCCATAAGGCATTCAGGGTGTAGTCTGTTAATATTCTATAACACGCACACACTGTTACATTATCAAAGCACTCAGTTTCACCAACGTAATCATGTAATAGAGTTTACATGTAATTAGGTTTACAAAGAAATAGACATAAAAGCATTTAACCAAAGAACAGCATATTGTCTAGAGCATTTCTTACCGCTGCAGACAGAGGCTTGTTGAGAGACCCATAGAAGCTGTCTGCTCTGCCTGCCATTTTATGGGGCATGGTGTGGCTGGGTGGCTTAATCCCAGACACCATCAATCCAGGTGAGAAGAACCGGACCTTCTGCATCTCTTGACGATACTTATCATAGAGTAAATTTGAGGCACTCAGCACAGTGGCTTCCCCTTGATCTCCGACTGCTGGTTTGGCCTGTGTGCTGCTGTATGTTGAGAGTCTCGTAGGTAAGGACGACACTTCGTAAGTTCCCTCAAGAGACTGGGGTTTCACCTTGGGTGTCTTCCGAATGTACGTAATGATTTTGGGCCGGACGCTTTTCGGTTTTGGCAGGCACTTGCTTGGAGGGGAAGTCTCCATTGACGCCTGCTGTGGAGGAGTTTTATGGATGCTTGTGTTGATTGTGGTTTTAACTGGGGCTCTTAAGCCCGAGCTATACCCAGCATAACCCAACTGAGGACCTCGAGAAGGTAAAGTCTTGATGGGTGAGGAAGAAGGCTGTCTTTGAGGAGATCTTATGGTCTTGGGAGATGGAGGTGTTGAAGGTCTAGTCGGACTGCTGTAGGCCCGTCGGCTGAAGTGAGTCTTCCTTTCTAGGCTGGAGGGACTTGCAGCACGATCTGCTGAGCTTTGCCTCTTCAAGCGTTGGGCTTCTTGCGTAAAAGTCTGGTTGGAAGGTGTCTCTGAGTCTGCGATGGGATTGCTGTTGACTTCTGTAGTCGGCAGCACTTGTGGATGGGTCTGACCTGTCTCTGAGAAGTGGGATTGTTGCTGGTCTGCCTGGGTGTCTATGCTGGGGTATCCTGAGGTTAGTCGTTTTTCAGTAGAAAGAGGGCGGACTAGCTGCCTACAAGAAGGTAGCACCCTCACCATACCTTTCGGCACCTCGGTTGACATCCTTTTCCCAGCATTCTGCTCTGCTTCCATTTGGAATTTTTGCAGTTTTACTGCTCCATATGAAGGATGCATTAGCTTACTTCGGTCATACTGTGGTTCCTGAGGCAGTGTGGTAGAGTTATGGTTTTGGTCCAAATCCCTGGGAAGCTCCCTGTTTCTCTCTGAGTGGATGTAGGACTCGGTAGTAGCTGGATGCTGGTTCCTGCCTTTGTCTGAGGTAGACTTGGTGGACTGGGAAGAGAGAGGCTGTGTGCGGCCTGCACTGTCCAGGGCACTGGCTAAACTTCCACTGAGGCTGGTCACTGCAGAAAGAGAAGATGAAAAGACATTGCTCTCAGAACCACTTCGTGCATCTCTCAGGGTCCGGTTCGCACCAGAGCGAGAGCTGGAGGTCCTGAGGTCAAGGGGCTGAGAGTTCTCATTTGCATCTCCATCCACACTATGGTTTTCATTGTGGTCTTTCCAAGGGGAGCCAAAAGTGGTGCTGATGGCTGTAGATGACAACTCTTTGTCACTGAACTTCTTTGCTCCCTTCCTGCTTTTTTCACTCTGCATGTCTACCTGTTCTTCTTCTTCCACTACAAATGTTTCTAGCTCTTGACACTCCAGAAGTTCAAACTCTTCAAGCTCAGGGTCTTCACTCCGAGTATGTGTTCCCCAGATAATGATCCTCTCCTGGGCTTCAGAGTGCGACACCAGAGGGGGTACTGGGCTGCCATGCTCTCTGTAATCTGAATAAATGTTCTCTTTGGTGATTTGATTGGCATTGGCGTCTTCCACTGTTTCTAGTAAAGGCTTGTCGTCGTTCTGTATTTCTTCTTGTTGGTTGACTTCACCGGCTTGTATCTTTCCTTGCACATTCATGTTGTATAAGTCTGAGCTTCCCTCTCAAAAGCTCCACAATAATCCTGGATCCATCAAATGTATTGTTCTCTCACTTGCCTGTACCTAGGCTTTCAAAGTTTACAGTTTGGATGGAGTGCAGAATCAAAACCTAATCTCACATTATTTCCATTTCTGTTCCAAGATACCGCCAAAGAACTGAGCTGTGTTTGTTTGTTTCTTAAAAGGGCAATGCACTTGATGACATCAAATCAGCTTTGAGGACCTTGAAATGCCTTGTTCATGCATCTGGTGCCAAACCTGCACAGAAAATAAATAAGACATTACATGTTATAAGCAGTGCAGTGTGTGCTTCAGCAAAAACTATCCCAGATGGGTTGTTTAATTTTCATCACAAGATTTGCATTTATTTAGATGAGGTTTTAAATTCTCAGCCTTTGGGGTAAAAATGCACAGTTTACTTTCTCAGTTTTCCTGACTAAAGCAAAACTTCATTCTTATTTTACTAAAGGTTAGTCTTCCAGACTCCCAAATCTAAAGAAAAACATCATTCTTATTATATCGAAGGTAAGGAACAAGATTTTATGGCTTTTTGCTGTTTCATAGCCGTTTTCAATGAATATAAAACAGCTTAAAGGCATGCACCACTTCTGTAAACAATGTAAAAAGGTGTACATTTACAGTTGTACCTTTTCTTGACAGAGCAATGAACATATTAGACTCAACTAAAAGCTACAAATGTTGGAGACAAGAAAAAAGATATTGCATATTTGGCAACTTTTTCAATATGGCTCCTCAAAAATGAAGAGTCTCAATGGACTATTTCCTCAGGTTTCTTCACAGGTTTCATGGCATCATCTGTTAAGACCTCAATCTTAGTGCCCAGTTCAGACAGATTTTATTTTATTTTTTGTTTTCGGTAAGCTACTAGGCTACATTTTATATGAATTATGAGTATTTCCCTAAAGAGGTAATATCATGCCTCCACCATCCACCATCATGCCACTATGAACAGTAGTATGTGGGTGAAAACCAAAAATAAAGCATTGTAATGTTTGCTACACCTAATTCGTTTTTCTTTAAAGAACCACAAATTGACAAGCCAGTGTAATGAATAGGAAGTCTATTGACACAAAGCAGTAAAATGTTTGGCTCAGTCCTTTAATGGCAGATGGCAGTACCTCCTTTTCTCTAGTAATTAAATTTTCAAATCTCCACTGCTGAGAATTATGTATGGCCAAATCAGGAAGCCAATTTGAATAAATGAAGACTGATGTGCTGCTGAAAAAAAAAAGATGAGACAGAAACATTTCCCCATGTGTTGGCTTCTTACTGTGCAAGTTTGCCCAACAAAAAACAAAAAAGACAATTAAGGAGAGTGTGAAACGGCTTGTAATTAACAACACTGCTCGCGTGGGACAAAAAAAAGAAAAAAAAGAAAAAGCAGTCACAGTCAGTTAGGGGGTAGAAATGATGAAAATACATCATTAATCAAAGGTAGGGTTTTTGCATCTCTATAAAACATTGACACAACAGCTGTTTGCCTATAATTATGATTGTGACATGCAAACAGAAAGCCCATGCTGTTTCGTTATGTAGATATGGTCCAAACCAGAAAAAGGAACAAAGCAAGGTCATTCTAACATTTTCCCAATAGGGAAAAGGGGGTTGGGATTGTTTCATGTGCTGACTAGGTAGAGTGGGTGGGTGGGTGGCCAGTGACTTAGGTGGGCTACAATCAATCACAACATAGATTTGTAAGAAGAGAGAGGTTGCCTTTTTCCCCCACATCAATTCTAATGATTTTTGCTCCAACAGACTTGAGTAATTTATGCTGGAATAACAGAAAGAAGTGACCACTAAATCACTTCAAGTGTAAGATGCAAGTGCACATGCTTGTGCAGGAAATCAGAAAGGAGGTCCATGGAAAAGAGACAGCCCATACAATCCATATCACAGTCAGTTAAATGGGCAACAATCCGAGAACAAGCATATTGATGTTGCGGCACCAGACTGTCACATAGTTCCACCCACAATCCTGCAGGCTGACGAAGTGCTAAAATCACCCACCCACATACCCACCAGCAAATTAAGACTGATATCAAGGTACACTTCATACAGCGAATCCCATAATTGCACAAACATACATAAATATAAGTGGTATTGACACAACATATCAACGGGGTGTTTTTTCCACACATTTATTGTGTACAATAAACTTCATAATATGTTCTAGACTCTCAGAAATAAAGGTACAAAAGCTGTCACTGGGGCGGTACCTTTTCAAAAGGTACATGTTTGTACCTAAAGGGTCCATTTTGGTACCTTAAAGGTACATATTAGTACTTAAAGTGTACATATTTGAACCTAATAGGTACAAAAGTAGGCAACAAGAAAGGCAATTTCCATCCTTTTCCAATGAGCTACTGTCGTTGATGACAGACTACCTAATTCGAATTGTAAATCTATTGTCATGAGGTGGCAGAAGCAGCATTATAGTGCAATTGTAGTGACCAGTGTTGGGCAAGTTACTTTAAAAAAGTAATTAGTTACAGTTAATAGTTACTTCTCACAAATAGTAACTGAGTTACATCATTATAAAAGTAACTAATTACCAGGGAAAGTAACTATTGTGTTACTTTTTTTAAAAGAACGTTCAAATATGTCAAATAACTTGGATGCCTCCAATATTAAATGTTAAATTAATGAAATGGACACTACTTAACTATTTAACACTGAACATTTTTTAACATTCTAGCAGACATTATACCAAACAAAGTACAGTTTAACTTAAAATTGATAAGTTAGTAAAATAATATTTTGTGGCCATTTTTGAGACCCCCTTCTTGAATCAGGCTTGCAAATAAATGCAGCCTTGCTGAGCAGAAGGGAAATGTTCTTTTAAAACATGTTCTTTTAAAACATTTGAAATTATGACAGATCTTGAGATCTAGAATTTGAACACTATGTGTGAACGTTATAATAAATGTATTAATAGAGTTGTTCTAATTATTATCATTATTATTGTCTTACTTTTTAATTTTATTTAACAGAACAACAGTAATGTTACAATACTAACATTTATGAATGTTGACGGAGCATTTATTTTGACGGAAACCCGCAGGAAGTCCTCAGTGCTTCTTTTTGTTGACAGCAGCAGATTTATAAATTATTCTCATTACTAATTTGGGACGATGAATGTATCACATTGCCACTTGTAAAAATTCATAAAAGTGTTAGTGAGCAACTGACGAGTAATACAGTTTCAGCGCAGATTTCCCTCGCGGTTTGAACTTCGAACCCTGGCTAACGAGACAGCATCGTGAGCTCCTGCAGCGCTGTTTGAATGCAATTCATGCGTGTATTAGAAATAATTGATATTGTGATATGACACTTTTTTATCATGAAATTTATACCGGTATTATCGTGGACGATATGATATGGCACACCCCTAGTTTACGGTAGTTATTAAAGGGTTAGTTCACCCCAAAATGAAAATTCTGTCATTAATTACTCACCCTCATGTTGTTCCAAACCCCTAAGACCTTCGTTCATCTTCGGAACGCAAATTAAGATATTTTTGATGAAATCCGAGAGCTTGCAATGCAAGTGAAATGTTCAAGGCACAGAAAGGTAGGTCTTCACTGAAAACTTACAGAGAAGAGAAGAAATCCTTGAATAAAATCGTTATTTTTGTTTTCTTTGCGCAGAAAAAGTATTCTCGTAGCTTCATATAATTAAGGTTGAACAACAGCTGTCACATGGACTATATTAATGATGTCTTCACTACCTTTCTGGGCCTTGAATATTTCAGTTACGTTGAAGTCTATGCAAGGTCAGAAAGGAGGTCCTGTGGTCCGAGATCCGAGATTTTATCAAAATTAATTTGTGTTCCAAAGAAGAATGAAGGTGTTATGTGTTTGGAACGACATGAGGGTGAGTAATTAATGATAGAATTTTCATTTTTGGGTGAACTATCCCTTTAACTTCCATTGTATTTTTTTCATAAGTCAATGCTACCATCAACTGTTTGGTTACCAAAATTCTTCAAAATATCTTCTTTTGTGATAGATAGATAGATAGATAGATAGATAGATAGATAGATAGATAGATAGATAGATAGATAGATAGATAGATAGATAGATAGATAGATAGATAGATAGATAGATAGATAGATAGATAGATAGATAGATAGATAGATAGATAGATAGATAGGCATTTTAAAAACAGAAGGTTGTGGTTGTGAGTGAACGCCTCAGGTTGTCTTCCACTGACACGCTGACTCTAAAAAGCAAGGCCTGGTCAAGAGGGAGATGAAAGACAGGAAGGAGAACTCTGTCCTGAGACCATGTTCTACTTAAACACACTCTGCCTTCAAGCTGATAACAAACTTCCAAGCCTGCTCTCTCTAGCTCTTACAAAACACTCAAGGAGTTCATGCTGAGCTAACATGCTATTTTTCTACAGAATACAAATAGGACCTGCTCCTGGATCAAGATCCTTGGTTGCTTTAGGAACATTCTAGGATTTACATTCCAGTTATTAACACCAGTAACATGACTCCACCTGATATTTCTAGCCTGATGGTGTCGTTGATAATGCTAATAGGCTATTACAGCTACATACATAATACTGCAAAGCTGCAGCAGTCAAGACAAACAATCTATTAAATGTTTGTAGCTAATGTTCTAGTCCTGCATGCTCATTATCAATCTTCTACTTCTTCCAAATTCACTATAATTTAACTTAAGTATACAACATGTTAGCACACTAGAAAAGCTTCTCAACTAAAACGCTGTTCATTCACACTACAGCATTTTGTGTTTTCCTGTCCACACAGACACATCTGTAAATGTTGTAATCAAGTGCTGCGCATGCGTAAAATGTCATAAATATTCAGTCAGATGATACTGAGAGAGCAGAAATAATAAAGTTCTCATGCAATTCATCTGACATGATCATTTTAATAGCAAAATATCCCACCACTCGCTTGCCATTGCATGCATGGTCTAAAACACAATCATCCAAGTCTACGCGTCATCATCTTTTGCCACAGCAGGCAGCAATTGCAAGAAAATATGCAGTCATTTTGCAGGAATGTATTGTGAACACTGTATGAAGTAACATTTATCTTTAGAAACATCATTAAAATAAATAGTATTCACAAGACCATAGATATACATGGGTACAATATGTGTCACGACTAAATATGCATAATTTTTGAATAGTCTACACTATGTCTCACAGTCTACAATGCAAAAATAACATTTTCAAATTTAAGCATTGCAAGAGCGTCTTTCGAAAGCTCAGTTTTCAGAATGTATGAATACAGTGACCTATGATATATAAAAGTACTCGCATTACTATTGCATCTGTTATCTGTGTACATGTGCTAGTCCACAGTCTTTGATTCATAAGGTTGTGCATGACTAAATCAACACTATGCTGTGAAAAATGTGTCTGACTGCACACAAGTAGAATGCGTCTTTCCATGTAGCTCTATAAATGTAGATATGTACGACAGCAGCAAAGCTCTTTCAAAAGTAATGCAACAAGAGATTCTCAAGTCTCAAAAAAGCAAATCATCTAAGTTTAGTGAACTGAATTCACCCCAGTGTGAGGTGAACACCCCCATTCACCCATGATGAAAGAACACAGTAACAGTGAATGACAACCCGGGTCTATGCTTAACCTTTGAAGAGCGGTGTGTATCAGCCTTCTGTGTAGAGGGTAAAAACACACCAGCACAACCTTAATGACATATTTACCCTCAGGTTTTCACATCCTGCAACTTTCTACAGCTCTTCCTTTTAATCTCGAACACATTTTTGTACCTTGCAAAAAGATACACAAGGTAAAAAAAAAAAAAAGAATGTGTGTTGATATCTGAACCAACAATGCTGTCTTGTGCTGAATATTGTTAGAGACAAAGGTACAGAATCAGCTCAAGTCTGGCAGCCAATTTAATTTTACATTTTATTATTTTACTCTTATATTGTTCACTTTCAGTGTCACAAAAGAGACACCAGTCACCAGTCTAATGTTCTTTTAATTCTATATTATAATAAAAATATATACATTTTAAGTAGGCCTATATAATTCTACTTAGATATTACATAATAGTAATATTAATAAATAAAAAAAATAATGACACACGTTTAAACACCAGGTGTAAATGGCAATCTATTAATTCCAATTCAATATCAATTCCTAAATGCTAATAGGAAGTGTAAACGTAGCCTATTGATAAACGAAGAACGGTAATTAACACCTTCCGGTTCAAGTAATTAAGAAAAAATGGACATCACAGCAGGAAAATCTGTTGTAGACAGTTGCATAGCACTTGGTGTTCTTGTGTTTCTGTGTCTCTGCTGTTGTTAACTGAAGTGACAGCTGGGTTCAGACAGACGGACAGGTTTGCTCTGTTCTTCAGCCTGGTCTGGAGGCTTGTTCTGGGCCAACGGGTGTTTCTCAAGCCCCCTTTGGAGCTAATTAACCTTGGCCTAAAGATAGCACAGAAGACTTCACGACTTCAGCGTGAGCCAAAGAGTCTGTTTTCCACTCCAGTCCTGTCAACACATTCATTTAGCAGTGTATTATTCCCTCAAATCTACTTCATTTAAATCTAGATCCATTTAGATCTATGGCTGAAAAAGAAAATCCACCCCCTTATTAATATACAGACTAAAAAATGTGTAAAATATTAAATGCATAAATATTGTTTTTGTTATCTACTGTATTAAAAAACATTAAACTCCTTTTGATTAAAATCTCTTAACCTATTTTAAAAATATATATCTTAAAATCCTTTTAAAATAATTTCCGTAATTGATATTTAAAAAAAAAGCTTAAATAGAGTAGATGAAAAATATAAATTTAAAAAACTTAAATAAAAATGAGCAAAATATTGCTTTGGCAACTCATTGAAATAAAAAAGTTCATAAACAAGTACCAAAATCACTAAAACTAAAATTTAAATAAAATAATGCAAAATTAAAGCTAAAGATAAATATTAAAAAATATATATAAAAATAACAAATGCACAATAAAATACAAACTAAAAGTAAAATTAAAACCGTAAACGTAAAAATGAAAGGAATATCAATATATAAACAATATTAAAGCAAGCATACAAACAAATAAATGGACAGAAATATATAAATGTGGAAATATTATACACCAAATAAAATATAAAAAAATAAATAAAAAATAAAGGTGAAAATAAATAAATGTTGACCTAAAAAATTATAAATAGTTTTGGAAATAAATGCATAAAAATGTGGGAAAAATATATAGTAATTTATGTCTCACTGAAAATTCTATTTATTATTATGCATTAATTATTTATTTTTATTTAATTAATATTTAATTGATTTATGCTTTTAATACTAGCCAAATCAGTCCTTCATAGTAAGTTGGCACAAATGTATTTATATATTTATTTATTTTCTGAGGAAAAAGAAATCAATGCACCACGAGGAGAAGCATCCTCAGTGCTGTGTTGGACTCAATGTGCTCTGTAAGCAGAAAAATCTGCACCAAACAGCACCACGAGGCTCCTCAGAGCAGCCAGACGAGGCAGGAACAGATGCCTGAGTCAGGGTGAGCCTGCCAGCCAATCTTGAAAAGAGGGTTTATCAAGTGTGAAACTGGGGCATGGTGGAGTGTGACCGGACATGGCACCAGCTCTCCCGTCCAGCGTTAAACTCCTAATAATAACAGAAAATGAACAGCGAGCACCCTCAAATTACTCAGTCAAGACAACGAGCTCAAGTAGACGGGCTTAATAAAATCAAAAACACAACTGCTTTGGGAATTATTGATGGTTCACGGTAATCATTGCTGTCGCTTGGCCATGGCGGGGGCGATCTGGGACAGACCTGAGGAGAGTAAGCGAGCGGCGGCGGCTCAGAACACAGGCTTAATTCAGCGAGACTAATGGTACTTGAAAACCCTTCTCTTCCTGTCATGGATTGAGGATGTGTGTGTCAATCAAGGTGCAGAGCAAAAATCAAAGGACACTGAGACAAAACAAGAAGCATGTGAAAGAAGAGGCCTTAACAATGAAGGCGAGAAGCGATGCTATCCAAATTCTCCTTTACGGTGAATAATGTAAAAGTTGGAGAGAAGAATTAAATATTTCAGCACAACAGTGCATGTGGTCACATAAGAGTCTTGAATGAATATGAAGTTTCTTACTGTAGTTATAATGGGATCAGGCAGTGCAGGGCACATCAGGATAGCCAAACTGAACAAAATCTTTGGTATCAGTTCGTAAAAACCAATGTGAGAATATTTATAGGAGCCATATCGCAAGTAATCAGAAATGATGGTGTTTATCGACTCTTGAAAAATACCTACATTTGTGTTTCACAATATAAATAAAAATAAATTAATTATAATTATGAATTAAAGCATAAAAAAAAATCACAAAAAAGCACAAAGTAACACAAACTTAAATTAAAACGGAAATATATATATATATATATATATATATATATATATATACTACAATACTACAATACACACACACAAAATGTCTAAAATATTAAATGCAGATATAAATAAGTGGTAATGTTAATTAAACCTAAAACTATTAAAATCATTTTAATTAATAATGAAAAGCTAAAATAAAAGAAATATTCGATTAAAAACTTAAATGAAAATTCTAAATATTGCTTTAGAAATTAACTGAAATAAATAGCTTTTATGTTGAAGCACTAAAATTAACACTAAAGTTTAAACAAATTAAAGCTAATATTTAAAAAACTATTAAAAATTGAAAAAGCAAAACAAAGTTACAAAAATAAAAAATGAAAGTGTAAAAATAAAGCTAAATCAATATTTTGAATAATAAATGCTGAAACACACACACACACACACACACACACACACACACACACACACACACACACACACACACACACACACACACACACAAACAACTACATAAATAGATTGGTGATCACTATAAGCTATCATTAATGTTCACACAGATTTATGAAAAATTCTAATTTTGTGTTCCACAAATGAATAAATAAATTTGTAAAATAGCATAAAAACTAAATTATGACTAAAACTGGCTTTTTATCACCAACAAAAATGTGTACATATGACTATGTACATAGTTTTAAAAACAGTGTTGCTGCTTGTGGATCTGCTATAACCCCTAACAGGACGAGAGCTCAACAGAGGGCTTGTGACACACTGACCTGGTTGTAGAGCTAGTCTCTGGCCAAATCTTCAGTTCTCAAAAGCGCACATTATAACCGGTCTGATTAATTGACCTTGTTTGTCCATTACGCATAGCCTGAAGAGACCAAGACATGGTGTACAGATCTGTAATGCCACTGTAAACATGAGACACGATCAATCTGAAGACTTCAGGCTATAATTCAGGGAAAACCCTGAGGGTTTAAAAGACAAATGCAGCTCTTATATTTGTTAAACCTCTTACATTGCATCCATACAAAAATGTGTCATGTGAATGTTACAGAGTTTACCAGCCTTATAGTCATATATAAAGCAAAAGATTATTGGAGTGTGTACAACTAGTAATACACAGCATTTTCAGACCAGATGTGTTCACTCAGGTGACCCCTATGAGTTAAAACCTGATGAGCAATTCACACATTTGCACTGATATTGAAAAACACTTCTCACAGATGACCCGAGAGACTTCGCTTATGGAAAATTCATGTCCTTGATGTCTCAGCAACAAGAAAATGTTGATACACTCCCACTGAATGGGATGCAAGACGCTACTTTACAGCAGTCGAGCGTGCTCTAGTTTGTTTGTCAAGTTCCTCTCATTCCTCCGTTGGGACAGGATTTGACAGCGCCTCAAAACATTTTGACAAGTGAGTGAGACTGTAGTCACAAACATTCCGGATACGTTTTACAGAATGGATGGAAATTTGCTTCACTTCATTCAGCAATCATCAGACTCAACCTCATTTCCACAGACGCTGATTCACCGGTCCTATGATAATGATTCTATATGGAGAACACGTAGGTTATTATTATGGTAAAAGGATGGGTTTTGAATAACATCTTTTGAATACAGCAATTTCAAGGCTAAAACATATAGCGTTATGAAACTTGACTTGGCTAGCAGGACATGCACAGATTAAAAAATTATTTACAGACTAATAACATTGGCACTTTACTTGCAGTTTATAAAGTATTAAACACGTATAATTGTCCTACACAAATTCACTTCAGAAGGCCTTTATTAACCCCCTGGAGCCGTGTGGAGCAGTTTTTGATGATGGATGGATGGATGCACTTTTTTGTGCTTCAAAATCTCGACCCCAATTCACTGCCATTAGAAAGCATAGAAAAGCCAGGACGTTATATATATATATATATATATATATATATATATATATATATATATTAGGGGTTGAACGACTTCTGTTTTTTTAAAGTCGACTTTTATGTGAAGAAAGTCGATTCGAAGTCGACTAGTCGCTGATGACGTCATTAATGAACAAATAAGTCTGGAGCTGTGACAAACACCTTCTGCACAGCTATGGCATATGACACAGTGCCGCCCACATGGCTATTGCTCCTATAACAGCTCATTTTTATCAGTTCTTTTGTCTTTATATTCGTTATATTTCTCACAGATTTCTGCTCGTTCTAAATCACATACTGATAAAGTTGCACAGTAAAGATTACATTCATATGAATGCATTAGTGAGAGCGATCGCGTGTGTGAATTCATTCTACCTGGCAGCTACTCTCTACTAGTAATGAAGTTGTGGGATTTAGTTATTAAGGAATATATGCTTGAACGTTTCAGTTTCTAAGCTATTTTATTGATAAATCGCAGAACATTGTTGACAATACATTTCCGCGCTGAACGATTCTGTGCGCGCGCGATCTGGACGTGATGTACGCGCTACTGTCTGAAGCCTATGTGTGTGCGTTACAGAGCAGCAGCGCATTATATTAGAATGGCGATTAACTGACCTGTACTATAAGCTGTTTAAAACGTGCATTCTCCCGTTCAATTTCGAGCATCCAGTAATATAATCACACATGTCTTGTGGAGCGCTTTCAGAGTATGCATTTATTTGTCATTTTAGTTTGGAAACGGAGCTTAAATGCGGAAGTCCTTCAGAGATTTCTTATATTGTTGCGCCCTCTATAGGACCAGCGACTAGTCGACGTCAAGCTAAAAGCGTCGCGGCAGAGCATTAAAGTCGACCAGTCGACTAGTCGACTAGTTGGTGCAACCCCTAATATATATATATATAACTTCGATTGTATTTGTCTGAAAGAAGAAAGTCATATACATCTAGGATGGCTTGGGTGAGTAAATCATGGGGTAATTTTCATTTTTGGGTGGATTATCCTTTTAAAGACTGGATCTTTAGTAATCAGTGCAGAAATTTCGATAGTTTGTAAAATATAATATAATATATAATATAATAATTTTAGAAAACATATTTTGTTTTATAAAATAACATATATGCATTTAATACAGTATATTTAATTATAAAATTATGTTTTTAAATAAATATAGCTTTATTATGCATTACGAATAGTTTTTAATGCACCATATAAACAGGTTTAAAGGGGTGGTTGATTGCGATTTCACTTTTTTAACGTTAGTGTGTAATATTGCTGTTTGTGCATAAACAATATCTGCAAAGTTACGAAGCTGAAAGTTCAATGCAAACGGAGATATCGTCTTTTAAAATACTGACAGTTTAATGCCTACAAACACGGCTCGTAGGGACTACAACGAGCTACTTCCTGGGTCCGTTACGTTACGAACCCAGATAAACCCCACCCCTAGGAATATATAACGAAGGGGGCAAGGCCATGTTGTGCTGCTTTAGGGAAGAGGAAGAGAAAAATAGGGGTACACATAAAAATCTATTAATATATGAATCGCGACTCTGTCTTCTAATGATTCAAATGGATTCACAAGTTTCAAAATCAATGTTCTAGAACAGCAGTTCTCAAGCAGTTCTATTCCTCGCGTCGCCCTGCTCTGCACACACTCTACTCTTCATCTCTCTCTCTCTCTCTCTCATTCAGTTCATCAGATCAGTTCCAACAATGAACTGTTCCATTTATATGCTTATTTTCACACAGCAATGAGAAGTGTTATACATGGATGTGCGTGCGGTTGCTGTACTGAATTAAAGCATTAAACAGGATAAAACCATATATTAAAAGCTAACAGAAGGAGTAGCATTTACAAATAACAGCGTATCTAAAAGTATGAGATAACAACAAACAAAAAAAAGCATTCCATTAAGAGCCGTGCTTGCACAGGTTCTGCACGATCCTCTTCACTAATATCCTCTGCATCTCAATCGGGCTCAAATTGATAAGCAATATAGACTACGCCATTGTTTACAATACAACCAGAGCACATGCCGCTGAGGTGAGGGGCGTGACGTTTAGACGGCGGTTTAGCCAATTACAACACACTGGACTAGCTAACCAATCAGAGTCTAATGTGTATTTCTGAGGGAGGGGCTTCATAAAACCAGGAAATGATCGGAGCGTTTATCAGGGAAGGGACAGAGCGGTATGGAATAAAGGTACATTATGTGAAAAATAATGTGTTTTTTTAAAAAACAAAATATTAACAAATGTTAGACTGCACCTCATAAACACAATCAAGCCTAGGAAAAAAAAAAACTGTATATCACCCCTTTAAAGCATTACATACAATGTGTTTTTATATAATTAATACTCTTCTGTTAATATTAATAGTCTACTCTGCATTCACAAAAATCAGAGACCCTCCTCTTAAAACGTATGTTTGTGCCAGGTAGACACAGCAATCTGTCTCTTTTGATTAGATCTCCTGAAACGGATCTTAACAGCAGGTGTAAACCAGGCTCAAGAGTGGCGGCTGTGACACACACATCTGTATTCTGCTTTACAAAACAGAACAGTACAACAGAAATAATTGGAGTGCTGTTACAAAGCAGAGTAAGTATTCGCATGCAGTTTGCTGACTAAAAGGATGCATTTGAACCATACTGATTGCCAAGAAAGCCATCTGGCAAACAGCGACACTGTCTTTTCCAGGATGCCCGGAATGTTTAGGCGGAGCGAGGGACATGCAGACAGACAAAGGCCAAGGCTGAAACCTATGGGGAGAGAAAGAGATGAAGACAGACAGTAGAGCGAGAACATGACAGCTAACTTGAGCTGAAAAGGTGTGCTGGAGGGTGGGATATAGTGTGAAAAGATGTGAGAAAAAAAAGAGATAAATATGGATAGACAGAGAAACAGGAGGGAAGTGTTAAATGGAGGGGGTGAGAAAAAAGGAGTGAGAGTCACAGAGCTGTCACACCTCCTGCACATGAAGCACTTTCAGTTCAGCTCCATTCAGAAAAGCCCAAAAAAGCTCCAATTAAACTGCAGACCTTAAACAGCACAGAATGAGAGAGAGAGGTTGTTATGGAGAGATGATGTGGGAGCTGCTGGCGCAGACAACGAAGCTCAGAGTAAACAAGCTGCCCTCATCTTAAAGCTAAGCTAAAACACACTCACATTCATACGCATTTCATCAAAGGAACCAAAAGGGAAAATTCACCCAAAACTGAAGATTCTTTCATCATCCGCTCTCTCACATATTGGCTTAAGGAACTTTTTTCCATATAGTGACCCATGCCTGTCATGCTCCAAAAACACCATAAAAGCAAGTTATATGACAGCTTTGTGTGAGAATCAAAACACAATTTAAGCAAAGTTTAATGTAATCTGCTACAGCTTTTCTTATTCTTATCATGCTTTTTTTTTTTCCTGAGAGGTGTCTTTGTGTCACAGGTCAGGGACAGGGTGGAGACAGCTGCAGGCAAAAGCAACATGGGGAATAGTATCAGCACATTAACAACACAAGTGATGGATGACGCCATCCAGTCTTAATATAAAGTGATTAAAACAGGCTATCAGTCACACACACAGGATAGGACTGGACGTCAAATGACACAACTTGGCGGTGTTTCAAATGTGCATAATATGAGTGTGTTTTGTATGTGCACACTTTTGTGTATTCTTAATTTGCATGTGTGAATCCCATGGGCTCCAAACTCATCAAGGAGACATGGTTGTTTATTTGCAGGAAAATCATGTGACGCAATGGAAAGTTAGTAGGAAAAATAATATTCTAGAAGACAATCAAATAACTACACAATTTTATTTTCTAATTAACAAGAATACAACAACCTAACCATAGTTTCCACCAAAATCTCAGTCTCTTAAAGAGATAGTTCACCCAAAATAGAACCTTCTTGTCATTCCAAACCTGTATTACCTTGTTCAGACTGTCAGCCCAAATCTGATTTTTGTGCAAATCCGATATTTAAACCTACACCGAATCCAAATTTGCAAATCTGTTTTGGGTTACATTCATATGTGGTTTGCAGTTCTATTCAAATCGCATTCCTCGAAATCCATATCAGTCTGACTGGACACATCAGATTTAGCGTAGCTTTTTTTACGTTGTCATGGCATGTAAAACATTAACACTTCAGATGTTTTTGTAGAAAACATGCCAGATGTCTTTGCAGAAACAAACTTGTGTTGTTGCAAAGTGCAAATCAAACGGAAAAGAAAATATGCTGCTGGTATATGCACCTCTTTGAGTTTTGAAACCAATGGAGATGGCAGCATGGAATAAAGCTGCACATTCCAGCTTCCTGTGTTTCTACTGCTGACTCATAAAACAAAATATAATCCAGCGTGATGTAAGACAGCATCAGTATTGCAAACAGTGTTGCGATACACTGTGTGGACAGTCAGTCATTCAAATAAGATTCCATCCGGATATGCACAAAATCGGATTTGGGCTGACAGTCTGAACAAGGCTTATTACTTTCTTTCTTCTATTGAACGCTAAAGTAGATATTTTGAAGAATGTTGGCAACCAAACAGTCTGGAATACAATGGAATATAAATACAACACAATATAAACACAATGGAAGTCAATTAACCATCCAAAGTTACGAATTAAACTTGGAATATTTCATAAAACATTTGCGAAAAAAGCACTGTTTCCATCCAGTGAGTTGAAGAAAACAAAATCATCACTTCCTTATTAACTTGTACTAAATATCATGAAGAAAAATTCAATTTGGAGCAGTAGGAGAAGGCACTGTACAATGTAAAAAGTGATAAGTTGACTTAACTTTAAAAAATTGAGGAAACCCGTTGCCTATAAAGTAAATGATAATTAAAAAAAATAAGTTAATTGAATTGTCAAGTTCATTTAACTTTTTAAAAAATTATTATGTACTTAATAATTTTAAGGCAACGGGTTTCCTCAATTTTTTTTAAGTTAAGTCAACTTATCACTTTTTACAGTGTATATAATCATTTTTGTATACAATAAACTATGAGCTTCAGAATACGCAGACAAAACGCCTGCTGTTTGGGAACGCAGTTCTGGGAGTTAATTATAACAAAGCACTTTGAAGAGACTTTGCTCAATTTCAGAATGACAAAACTAGCATTTCAGATGCTGTGCCATGAGATCAGTCCATTGGTTGGTCCAGTTATGCTGTCCCATTGCAAAGTCACATGTCTTTTTTGATGCACATTAAGGTATTTATTAGGTAAAAGTGTTTTCATCATAGTTTATGCACATGTTTTCTTACCGGATAAGAAATGAATCCAACTTAGTTGTGCACATTTTTAGAATTTATGCACATCTTGGCAAGATTTTTTATGTGATATATCCCAAAAATAGGTGGATGGAAACATAGATAATGGGAACCAAAACTGTTTGTTCACCAACATTTTTAAAAATATCTTCTTTTGTGTTCGTGTTTCATACAGGTTTGGAAAGACAAAAGGGGTAGTAAAATGATGACAGAACTTTCATTTTTGGGCGAACTGTCCCTTTAAGAGAATTCTTCCAGCGTTTAAATGAGATCCTGTATTAAATATGGTTTTACTGTACAAAACAATAACTGTATTGTATTTTGGTGGAAACTCTGGTGGTTACCATGGTAACATTTATTGAGCTTGAGTTGGAAACAATGAATTCCTTGAGCTGAATATTATCATCATGGAGGATGTTGGGGATAATATCAGACAATGAGATTATGCAGTAACACGGTCATTATGAAAATAATTCTTGGGAAACTACAGGTCTAGTCCCATTGCCATGACAACCTTATCTCACAGACTGCTGGAGAACTCTTTCTTCAGTGTGTGTGTGTGTGTGTGTGTGTGTGTAGGTAAGGGGACAGCCCAACTGTCCCAATCACTGCTCAACATTTATTTTCCTTTTCTCTGTTCTAAGACACTTTACTGGTGAAGAGGACAACTGAACATATAAATAGACCCTTTAGGTAAATAGGTGACATTTTTTCACTCTATTATTATTCTGAGACAAAAGCTGAGTTCTGGCCAATCAGTGAACAGGTACGTTATATGGCTGGGATAGAAACAGGTGATTAATGCCAGTTTGGGCAGCTCTGCAGTTTGCACACACACACACACACACACACACACACACACACACACACACACACACACACACACACACACACACACACACACACACGGCTGTCCTCGGCTGTACTTTTTCTATAACTGAAAATAGCTTGCAGCAGCTATGTGATTCAAATCCATTCCCACTGCATCACATCCCATTCTGGGGTTATTTATCTGTGTGGAATGATTATTCTGTCCTGGAGGAGTCACCTGGAGAGGTACAGCACGGCTAAACCTCAATCTTCACTGCTGATGGAACTCAGTCAAGGAGATATAAAGCAATATGATCCCATCAAGGTAAAAGATGAGTATCTTAGTTGCTCTATTGAGTGTGCCGAAATCCCCACTTATTTCTGAAAGTTCTGTGAATGTTTTTTAAGATTCCTTTTTAAATCAGGTATGACATGACTATATTTGCAGACACTAACATAAACTGCATATTTACTGATAAGACCATCCAATATGGAAAGGAGTTAAGAGGGTAAAATGAGGATTTAACGTCATTGATTTGTCATGACAAATTAACAATACAATAGAATTCAATTAAAATGTAATGTAATGTATATATATATATATATATATATATATAATATAAGGTGAATTCGGGTAATCTGGGACATTGGGTAATCCGGGACACCTAAACTCCAGTGTGTTTATTTCCTGTTCTAATAAAATTTAGTCAACAGGATTTTTACTATAATTTTAGCATGGATGTCATGTGCCTGAAATCACATGACTTCATGGGGGTTATTCCACAGAAAGGGGCAGCGCACTTGTCAATCAAGAATTGGGAATTGCATGACAAGGTCAATGGATTCTGACTAGATTCATGTTAAGGACATAAATCTGTCATAAATAAGACGATGTTCCTAATTGTTGTCAAATTATGTTTGTGATCTATTCAACAAAATATGTATTAAAGTGTTGAAAATGTGTTTTAGTTTTTTTTCTTTCAAACATTTTTTTTTGTTGTCCCACATTATCAAATATGATTGAGAATATGGGATGGCATGCTTTGGGTAATCTGGGACAGTCTTCAAATGGGGAAAATATGCATTTAGGGATTTTATAAATCTAATGACAAGGTCTAATATATGCCATAATGAGAAATGGGTGTTAATGCTGGAGGTTATAACATTAGCACAAGTTCACAGTAGCTAGCAGCTAGCTAAACCAGCTAGCTAGAGAGATGCTACTGGGAATCTGGGAAATGTATTCCAATAGCAAGCAAAGGTATCAGGATGAAGTAAACCGTTCATTTCATTTCCCAAACTCCCATTTAACGGTTCAAATCACTGAGCAGGAGGGGGATCTGCGCCCAAGCCAGTTCACAATTTTCTGTTCACAAACGCACACACACACACATACAGACACACACACACACACACACGCACACAGTCATTAGTCAGCTAAAATATGAAAATATCCTTGGCCTTTAATTAACTCAATGAAATGTATTACAAAATACAATAGCAACACAGCGTCAGGAAAAGAGATGGCAACAGAAAAAGCGAGGAAGAGAGAGAGAGAAATAAGAGAAATACGAAGAAGCTAAACCAATGAAATGAGAGTAGAATGAAGGGAGCTATTGGTGATATTGTGTTTGACATGCATAAAGTATGGTGAATATAGGCTTTTTTAGGCCTAATACATATATCCCAGATTATCACATTCAGGCAGATTTTTTTTTTTTTTTGGCACAAAAACACTTAATAGGTGTGGCATGTCTCCTCTGGGCATAATATCTACATTATTTCTTCTGATGTGGTTAGAAAACATCTTACAGATTTCAGAAAAATCTGAAGTTTTTTTTTTAAAATCGCGATTAATTTCAGAAAAAATGTGCGATTAATTAGTTAATTTTTTTATTAATCGATTGACAGCACTAATATATATAAACTGAAAAAATAAAATTATATAAAAATATATAATATTTATATACAATTTATATGCAAGTCTAAGTCTACGCATGCCATGTATAGACATATATAAGTAGATATATTGGAGAACATAAATCTACCATGGCAATAATATCTACATTTGGCAATGATATCCATTTTATAAGACTCCTAGTTTTTCATAGAACCATATGGACTTCATAGTGTTAATCTTGCCAATATTTCAAGGATATCTTATAATATATTTCATATTATACTGTCCCTGACAAACAAAGACAAAAGACATTAGATTATCTGACCCGTTTGAAACCAAATCTGATACTTTGTTAAATAACACTCAGTTATTGGGCTCTTATCTGTGTTTAGTGTTTGGTAAAGGACCGTCTCCAGAGCAAAAGGCTGAGTATGGCAGCAGACCGGCAGGCCGAGAGCAATATTTTGAGACAAAGATGAAGTATGCAGGACTGAGGAAACCGACGTGGCGGCATGGAGCGCTCAATCTGTCTCAGAGAAACATGGCAGATGACAGTGACAACTCACCCACAACAAATACCCATAAACACCACCACAGAGCAAAAATGTGCGGATGGGAAATATGAAAATACACTACTTTAAAATGATGAGGGGAGAGACAGAGATTGAAAGAGAGAGGGTGAAGGACACATAGAGAGAGAGAAAAAAAGAGAACGGATGAAAGAATCAGAAAGCCACTTAGCAGAAAGTCAGGTCTGTTCATCACGCAGCCCTCATAGAAAGAGGATAAACACAGTTTGGGGTGGGAGATTGAATTAGGGGCGAGAGAGGAAGGAATTGAGATTCCAAAATCAAATTACTCTGCCCTAAAAAAGCATTTGTCCACATGAACAGTGAGTGGGACAGGGTGGCTTATTCTCGCTTGGGTGGAGAGCTGCTGGGCCAACAATGGCAGATCATTTCCAAATCCTGACCTGCAGTATCAAGCCCTGCTGAGTCTACCCACAATGCCACTCTCTCCAAATGACATACCAAACACACTACACACAGACTGCCAAAAAAAAATAAATAAATAGCACAGCTCATGAACCACACACACAAAAGAACCACTTAGCCTTCTAATTATTAAGAAGCACACATATTAATGCATACTTTATGAAACATTAGTGCACCACAATGGCTCAAGACTTGGCTAATTAGCATGGCTAGCTTGCTGAAGTTTAGCCCATGGTCCTACAGTACACCATCTTTCTCCATTGATGGCCATTACAAGGTAATCATGATTAAAAAAAAAAAAAAACACCTTTTTGCTAGCATAATGCTGACAGATGGATCTTTTAGGTTTAAAAAGTCCTTCTATATTCACCTTTAAAGACAATATAAAACAATAAAATCATTTTTATTCTTCTCAAGCCCCTAAAATGATTTAGGTTTAATTTAGGTTACAGCTCATGGTCTGACTGTTATATGTGACACAATTTGGCAAGCTGTGCTGACAGGCCGTGGGTGAGGAGTGGCATATGGCTGTTAGGAAATGCATTTCTGGGATAAGAACTGGCCATATGACCCTCGTTTAATACCTCACAAAGCAAAAATACATATATCCGTAAGTTCATGATTCCACACACAAAACATTTTTGCTAAATCTGACCAGATTGGCAACACTGATTATCGAGAAACTGGTGCAAAATCTAGGAGCTCTGGACATCTTTACACTCCCTGTAGTGCCTGAATCAACAATGTTTACTTTTTCTAGCCCAATTAGTTTGGGTAATAAACAGCATATGTATATTATTATACAGCATATGTAAATACACCATAAGGTTTGGTACTTAGCCCAACTTGTTCTGTCTGACAGACACATAAAATAAACAATCATAGTTGGTTTTGGTTTTAAGTGATATTTTAAGGTGGGTTTATCTGAAATATTAAAAAATATGATGGAAGTCCATAATTGTTTCACAGACAAAACTAAACTGAATACACAGTTTGTGAATCGTTTACTTTGCTCAAACTAAACTCTATTTTTTCAAACTGTCTTTTCTTCATTTGAAGCCATTAACACAGTGTTTTCTGAAAAACTTGCTTGACTACCATAGTACGATGCATCGTTAGAAAAATTCCTAGCTAGTTACAACTGTTTCCCAAAACCATCGTAACTTTGTCGCACATGCATAGTTTGAAACTTATTTTATTCTACAACTGTCATTAATGACGTTGTCAAGTTTTCCACTCTTAAATATGAACATGCTGGTAACTATAAATCCATAGTTGGCTAACGATACTTCAGGGAAACACTCTGGGTGGGTGTGCGTCTGAGGCTGAAACCGTGTAATAGTGACCCAATACTGCAGAAACCCCTGGAGAATTTCCAGCAAATGACCCAGATTCCCACCTTAAATGTGAATTTGTTTACAGTAGGTTTGTGAGTTGTATAATATCAGTGTTTCTTGTGCTAAACCAGTGCAGTATGGAGATGCAGAGAGGGGTCAGAGAGAGACGGAGTCATGGGAACAGAGCTAAATGCAGCTTCAGCACCTGCAGTGCGGCTAGGCGGACTCATCGATCTGGGAAGAAAGCTATGGGCTACATTCAGCTCAGTGTTGCCCCAATTCTCCCGAGGTAATGGGTGACAGTGTAGCTATTGTTTTACCACTCTTGGGCTGTTGAATTGGTATGCCAGTGCAGCGGCTTATTGATACATTGAGATGTGGTGCTCATGTGGGAAATTCTGATTCGAATATGGCTCTATCCTATTCTGCTTCTTTCCTTCTCTCTTTAATACTTTTCTACCCCTCCCCTTTTCTACTATTACAAAACACACAGGTGGAACTTGAGAGCTTGGAAGCACGTTGTCCATTCAAATCTCCACAGGTATTGGCACAACAGAGAGCAAAACACATCCCACACTCCTCATTAGCTTCTTGTGCCGCTCAGATTTGGGGAACAGTCATATTGCGGTGGTAGAATAAAAAAACAAAAAACAAAAAAACAACAATCCCTCCCGGTGTCTCTAACAAGATTTCTGTCTTCAGCTTCTAAATGAATCCCTCCTGCCGAGGGCTACGAGCGATCTGCCTACTGCACCCCTTGCCACCAAATCCATCCTAATTATGTCACGTGTAAATCCATTTGTCAGATGCATAATCTCCGATCCATTTATCAGAAGGTCAGGAGATTCGGAGGAGAATAGACAGAGTTATTACTCTGTGACTCTCAAATAAGATTTCGGTGGGATAAACAGATCCTGCGGACGGAGGAAGAGAGGTGAATAATGAGCAGATATGCAGAAGACAGGAGAATCATTACACCTCTCTGAACACCCCCGCACCCTCCGTAACAACGCAGGTCTGAGGAAATCTGCTTAGCTACCACCTTTGTCATTTCAGACGAACCAAAGGCTGATGAGATGTGTGACATGCAGTGTAAATGTCTTAAATGCCATCTTAGGCAGTTGTATTTTGACAGTAATGATGTGAATGAGGTATAAAAGGTATTGTAATAAAGTTCAGGAGAAGAATGTTCATATAAGCCTGTCAATCACAATTCTTAAGGGCATCTCTTACACTCTTTTATTCTTAGCAGAATGTTAAATCTCTTATCAATTACCTTAAGAAATGTTTCTTGAGCAGCAAATCACCATATTATGTGACACTGAAAACTGGAGTAATTCCGCTTTGCCGTAACAGGAATAGTTATTTTACAATACAGTTATTTAAATTAATATTACTGCCGTTGCTGTATTTTTGATCAGATAAATTCAGACTCCTTCAAAAACAATAAAACAAATCTTTCTGATCTTAAACTTTTTTATATGGTAGTATATACAGTAAATATATACAAACCATTGTACATTTTACATAATTATTATGACAATCAAATTATGTTCTTTTATTTAGTTTGGTTTGCTGGTTTTAGCTTGTTAGTATGGAAGAACCAGCTCGGCCAGATTTTGAGACACGCTAAAGCCAACATAGGCTGATTTAAGCGGCTTTTACAGCAGAAACCACAAACAGTGCAAAGCTCTTGAAAAGCCCTTGAAATTGAGAGGCCACAATTAACACACAATATCACCAATCACAATGAGCAGAATAAACCGAAGGACACATGGTGAGACACAATGAACAAACCCCACTTAAAAACCAATCAAATGACTGACAGACTGCTATTGAGCTCATAGTACCAGTTGACTTCATTCTGTATTTCTCTGAAACCTCCCTATCTTTATCCCCTTACATCCCACCATACATCTGATAACAGAAAACACATAAAGATAGCAAAAGAAAGGTCACAGTTGCACATTTCCTGTGGCTACATATATAAAGCAGAGACATTTCTGGCTGCAAATCCTTTAAAATTATGGAAACTGACATACAGAGGTATTACTATAACATGTAGCCTAAATTATTTTAAAGTCAACCAATATACAATGTGTTTATGTTTCCATCCTGAAGCAATTATGCTTGCATGCTTGATAAAACACAAACACACACACACACACACACACACACACACACACACACACACACACACACACACTCAGATGTCCCTCACACATCACACACAAGCTCACGGCAGCTTATCACGGCAGCATTCCGTGCTTAATTGCATTGCAGCTGGTTCACACACAAACACTTGGTGTGATTGACATTTGACAGAGCAGGAAGTCAAGCACACACACACACACACACACACACACACACACACACACACACACACACACACACACACACACACACACACACACACACACAACACACTTACACTAGAAACAAACATACTGACCCTGAGCCATACAATTACCACCCCATCCACACCTCACAGTGAGAAGGCGACACTTAACCTGAGACTTCATGCATGCACAAACACAAGCACACTGACAAACACATCATGCGCAAACAAGCAGAGACGGCCAACAAATTCACGCAAACATAGTCTTTGCCTCTCAGTAAAGATTCATATTCTAAACATTATATATTCAATTCATCGAAATCAATATTTATTATGCTATTAAAGGAATAGTTCACCCAAAAATGAAAATTTCCTGAAAATGTACTCACCCTCAGGCCATCCTAGATGTAGATGAGTTTGTTTCTTCATCAGAACAGATTTGGGGAAATTTAGCTTAATGTCACTTGCTCATCAATTGATCCTCTGCGGTGAATGGGTGCCGTCAGAATGAGAGTCCAAACAACTGATAAAAACACCACAATAATCCACAAGAGACTGCATCAATTAACATCTATTTAAAGTAAGAATCTTACAAACAAGCAGCTTTTCACTTCACAAGACTTGTGGATTACTTGTGATGTTTTTATCAGCTGTTTGGTCTCTCATTCTGACGGCACCCATTCACTGCAGAGGATCAATTGATGAGCAAGTGACGTAAAGCTAAATTTCTCCAAATCCATTTGATGAGCAAGTGATGTAATACTAAATTTATCGTCGGAGAAGAATTGTTTAATAAAATTGTTATTTTTGTTTTCTTTGCACACAAAAGAAGCTTCACAACATTACGGTTGAACCACTGGTGTTACATGGACTATTTTAATGATGTCCTGGGCCGTGAACGTGTCAATTGTGTTGCTGTCTATGCAGGGTCAGAGTGCTTTCGGATTTCAGCAAAAGTATCTTAATTTGTGTTCTGAAGATGAACGAAGGTCTTTACAGGTTTGGAACAATATGAGGGTGAGTAATAATGACAGAATTTTCATTTTTGAGTGAACTATTCCTTTAATGCCTAAGAAAGATATCGCAGTTATGAATCTGCGGTTGCATGTATACACTGCATGTCTGTCAATGCAGGTGGCGGAAAGAATTTTGGACTGTGCTGATCCTCTTGGGGCTTGAAATGAACCCCACTATCTCTCCTTCTCAACCCTCTCCTCTCCTTCTAAAAAAAGCTGAAACAGTAATTACTCCTGCAATCTCCCTACAGTAGGGACAGGACAGGGCTCCCTGCACACAATGGGGTTTTCATGAAAAATGGAACAAAGAAAGAGTGGAACCCTTCCCCCAACATCCTCTCTTTCTCTACCTCCTTCTCTTTCTCTCTCTCTCTTCTCCACACCACCTCGGCTGCTTTGTCCTGGACCAGCAGACACATTTTATTACTCCCTGACTGCAGCGATGAACTCACTCACTCTCTCTGTCACGGGGTGAACAGGGTCGACTCGGCTCTTTGTCTAGACTGCCTATAGAGAGAGTTCAGCACATAAACACACACAAGCATGCGTTTTTATCCCTGCGCAGGGCTACTGCATATGTACATCTCTGCCATGTGCGCTGTATCTTTGTCCTGATGCTGAGTCCTCTATCCCAGCACACACACACACACACACACACACACACACACACACACACACACACACACACACACACACACACACACACACACACACACACACACACACATCTGTCAGTCAAGGTCCTCTGATCACATACTGCATTGCAACAAAGACTCCTTTGCAAAATATAAACTCTGTAAAACAAAGAAATCAGATCTCACAGACAATATAACAATGTCACGGCTTTTTTCCTCAAGTAATTCATCATTACAGGGATTTCATTTTATTTTTTACACATTTATATAATTATATGCAATATGTTTACAATACGGTAAACATTTACAACTTTAGTTAATGCAATAGTAAAAACAAATTAATAATGAACAACATACTTTTACAGGATGTATTTATTATATAAATTTAAATTTATTATATAATTTTTACATTAATACTAAAATTTAAAAAATAGCATATTTATACATGAACATTATCCATTATTAAAAAAACTAAAATATGATATTAAAATACAAAATGTATTCAAATAAATGATAAAAATCCATCTATATATACCTTAAACTGTTTATTCTCTATAGGGTTGTGTATTAAAATAAATAAAATATAAATATATATATATAAACTTAGAATCTTATTAGATTTGAATGTGGCATTTTTTTTTATAAATTTCACAGTTAAACTTACTGATATTTCCAGATTTATTTAAGATTGTGGGGACCCAAAATATAGCATATTACTGAAGCAACAATAATTTAAATGAAAACTGCTTGTAAAACATATCCTTTATCCTTATGATGCTAGCATTGTAATTTCACACCTCATATTGAGGCTAAAAACATAATCTGTTGTCACAGAGACAGTACATACATGGTCTGTTAAGAACAATGCTTGCAGTAATGAGGTAGAAGATTCTATATCTTCTTTCATAGCTATTTGAAACAGTAATGACTAGACAAAGGTCCCTGACTCTGTCCTAGGAGGATAGGAAGAGGCTTATCCCTCCCTCAGTACAGGTGGAATATAAAACAGATTGCCCGAAAGGGTTAAAATATTCTGCAGAGCATCTAGGGAGTCATGGGGGGAGGAAAAGGGGGTTGGCAGCAGGTCTGAGCCAATATCTGCACAGATTTATTGGGATTCTTCCATTGTCATTATGCCACCTTGCTTTCATTTGGTCTTTAGGTATATTCAGCCACAAAGTTCACAACCATTACATTTTATGAAGAAAATACTGACTCGTTTTTTTCTGTCACACTGTCAATTATTTACTCTCCTCTCTTTGTTTCTTTCTCCTCTTTTAAAGATGCAAGCAAGCTTTAGTGTCTTTCTTTGACTCTTTCTCGTTCTCTCCATCACGCGTCAGCCTTGTAAACAGAAAGGCATGGTTGAGTACACACACAAAGCGTGAAGGGGAGGAGTGACGGGATACTGCAGAGACCCCCGCCTCACACACACACACACACACACTCAAAAACACACTGCGTCCTTTCTCATCTTCTGTTCAGTGTCACCAAAAAAATCATTTAGGCAACAAACTATAAAGGAATGCGATGTTCTGGCCATCAAATGCACCTATAACAAGAGAAATCAACCTGTTTAACCTTTCAGTTTGCACCTTTAACCCCTAATTCACCATCATCAGAGACCATTACAGCCAATCAATCACAATCTCCCATAAATCAGCAGTTTTGCATCCGATACCCTTAAAATCTCGTCTTCCACACCCATTACTTTGTCAAAGGCAGGCTTTAATATGAACAGAACTGGTTTTAGATGAATGTGTCTGTGGTCAGTGAGCTTTTCATTACTGCACTGACCTCAGCGGACGTCTGGACCATGACAACGAAGCTTTACAGTGATTAGACTGAGAGATGCAGCTTCCTATTCAGATGCAAAGGCAGAGAGGCTGTAATTAATGTGGAGGAAGGAGATGAGGAACCTATGAAAGAACAAGGCAGTGACAGAAAGGAAATGAGATGGTGACAACAAAGAGAGATATAAAGATAAGAGATCATTTGTTAGTGAGCAAGAGAGAGAAAGAGAGAAAGAAACACTAGCAGTTAAATGGGTGTAAAAATGAAGGATTGGATGATTGACAGACAGATTTGAAGGGACAAATGCATATACAGTATGTATGTGTATATAAGCTGAATGAATGAGCTTTCTATTGATGTATGGTTTGTTAGGATCGGACAATATTTGGCCGAGATACAAGTATTTGAAAATCTGGAATCTAAGGGTGCAAAAGAATCTAAATATTGAGAAAATCGCCTTTAAAGTTGTCCAAATGAATTCTTAGCAATGGATATTACTAATCAAAAATGAAGTTTTGATATATTTACGGTAAGAAATTTACAAAATATCATCATGGAACGTGATTTTTACTTAATATCCTAATGATTTTTTTGCAAAAAAGAAAAATCGATAATTTTGACCCATGTAAAAAGTGATAAGTTGACTTAACTTAAAAAAAATTGAGGAAACCCGTTGCCTTAAATTATAATTTAAAAAAAAAAGTTAAATGAATTGTCAAGTTCACTTAACTTTTTTTATTTTTTATTATTATTTACTTAATAATTTTAAGGCAATGAGTTTCCTCAATTTTTTTAAGTTAAGTCAACTTATCACTTTTTACAGTGACAATGTATTTTTGGCTGTTGCTACAAATATACCCCAGCGACTTAAAACTGGTTTTGTGGTCCAGGGTCACATATTTTTCCTTAATAAATACATGTGTATATGTATGTGTGTGTATTTATATATACATAATAAATATACACAGTACACACACATATATGTAAACTAACTTTTATTTCGAATGCTATTAATCGTGATTAATCATTTTGCAGCCCTAATATATATATATATATATATATATACATATATATATATATATATATATATTTATTTATTTTATTTTTTTATCTTTAATATTAAGCTACAAACTGCCATTCCAAGACTTCATGACATTCAAAATTACATGACAGTGAGAACATAATAACCAAAAAAACAAATAATATTTGGGTGAACCATCCCTTTAAGGCCATCTGTGATAGTGTGACGGTGTGAAAGAGAGAGAGGGAGGAAGATTGAGATTCTTATAAATACTTCAGAGCTTTGGAGAGTCAGAAACCATAGGGTGATGCTACTGTGAGGTGAACGAGAGGTAACTTGCTCCTCAGGGGGTAAAAAAAAGTTCCATAACCCTGAACTGACCTGCTGTTTTATATAATAGAACAGATTTTCCAGCTCTGACTAAGTTTATTCTCCACGCCGCGCTCGAAGAACGTGTCGAATGGATGTAACACAAGGAAATAGGAGTGTGCGGCTGGGTTGGCGGTTTGACTCTGTGGGCGAAATAAGATCTGTGAGTTCTAGACTCAAAACTCTGTGACTGCAACGTGCAACTGAGCTATCAAGGTCACTGTGGAGGGAGGAAGAGATGTGAGCCGTGGGTTGCCATTACCGAAGCGCCCCTGGGAAAATACCGGAAGCTTTCAGTCGCCACTTATCGGCTAGTCTCAATTTTCTTTTGAAGAGACAATGGATAATAACCTCAGTGAGAAATGACAGGCTTTACTCCACCTAGATGGCAAAGGTACATGAATCTGACTCTATGAAAAGGCTCAAACAAACAAAGCACTCTTGACTTATAGATTATACACAAAGCACCTGTGTAAACACAGTCATAATACTCATCCATGAACAGAACAGAGCGCTACATAAGCACATAATCTAGTCAACTGATAACAAACGCAACATATATGCTATATAATTATCAATGTTGAATAAGTCCCCCTATTGTGTATTAGAATGTTAAACTCTCAACGTTAAAAACATATTTCAAGAGTAATTTCTCCAGTCCTGCCCACTCATCGGGACAGTTTTAGAGATTACAGAGCGGCTCCCCGCTTCGGTTCTTGCCAGGGTTTTACAGATGAAAGGCTATAGTGAGATTCTGCAGAGAGAAACAGAGAAGGTCCCAAGCTCTTGAAATCACTGCCTTTTTACATTTCTTTTATTTCATCTCTAGTCCTTAATGACACATCACATGCAAATGAAAGCGTGGTGTCTGGGAGCACATTCCGTAGGAGTCGTTTTTCACCATTTCCCAAAAAACAGAACGTAAAAATCAAGCGAGCCAGTATCGCTGTAGGCAACGCAATGCATCAAATTGGTTTACAAACCACACTGAGAGTTTTAAGTTACATAAAATACAAAACAACACCATTAAATTGCACATAAAATTAAGATAATAAAGCCTCTAGAGGTGTTTGAGGCAAGCGATGGGCGATGATGGTTTTCTCTATATGACTGGTAAGCAATGTAAGCAGTTGTTTGATGAGATAACGTAATCGTGATTTATTAATTAATTGTCAGGCCTGATTCACAAAAACCTTTAGGCACAGGCAGAACATCAGAAAAAGATTGTGATTGGCTGATGTACCATTATAGCCCTTGTAATTTGAGTATTTGTATAAACAGAAGTAAAATTCTTACAATATGCTATGATTTTGCCAACTACCCGTATGGATTATTACTACTTTTGATGCTAGAGTTGCACATTCAATACTAGTTTAGTTGCCAACCAAGGCTAATAATGATACTTAAAACTAGTAATAGCAATAAAAGCATGCACTTCTTCAGGGATTTTAGGTCATTTGGATCTTATTTACTTATTTATGTGTAAATGTCTCTATTTTAGCATTATTTGTATAAGCAAATAAATACACAAACTTTTGGAACTTTATTACAGTGGCCATTACATAGAATCCCACTATCGTTTGTCAAAGTTTACTATATATATATATATATTTAAAAATTAATTTATATGCTTCATTTTTGAAGAAAAATCTATTCCACACATATTTTTTTTTTTTAAATTGCTCTGTATTAGGGCCTTTCCTATTCATGTTCTATGGTTGTTTAATTTTGACCACAAAACAGCCGATATGATTTTAAATTTTTTTTTTTTTTCTATTAGAGTCATCAAATGTTTTATTTTGTTTGTTTGTTTGTTTGTTTGTTCAGATTGCATATCTGAAAAAGTCAAAAACAAAAAGTTGGTCCAAAATTACAGAAAAATGTAGGGTTAATGAAGACATAGGCTAATGCTAATTAGGCTAATGCAATTCAATTAAAGCAGTTGAGATATTCTCTCACACACTGCCAGCAAAAGTACATCTTTGACATATTTGATTACAAAAATTGTGCACTGTGAATTGACAAAGCCATTGGTAGTCTTTCTAAGGAACTCTCAGAAATAAAAGCAAATGTTTCTACAAAACCGTTAATTCCAAAATAGCTAAATATTATCACAACTGAAATTTACCCAAATATCAACACCTTATCACTAAGCTCCATGCCTGAACAAGCAGATAAAACAGCTATTTCAATAACCAACAAGGGATGGTGAAGAACAATGAGTAGCCAGAGGACTGTTAAAGGGAACTAACTAGCAATAATAGCAGAAGGAAACACAAAAAAGTGCTAATGCTTCAGACACCACTTCCTTTCAGTCTCAAGGACATCTAACATCTCATGTGGTGACATTAAGAAATCAATCCCAAGCAAAACAGCAACACTACAGCGATATTTGATTCTAGCCTTCCTGGCTGACTCTGCGTGACAAAAGCAGAGCTCAAATCGTGCATGTTTGGCCATACTAAATAAATTAAAAGCATGATAGGAACCCAAATAGCAGCGCAAGGAAAAGGAAGATTGATCCAGTTGAAAGATCAGAGCCCTCACAGGCGTCTGAGGGAAACAGGCTGAGAGCTGCCAGATGAAGACAGGCTAAGGAGACAGAGAACAGGGCACTTAACTAGACCTCTCTGCAGGAGACAGGGGATTTAGGACAGGTAAAGTGTGGAAAGTGCGATGTTCTCAGCAGGCTAGGACTTCTCTAAATCCATGATCCATGTCTGGAGGGCAGGGAACAGAAGTGCTACTGTGTTACCGGAGGATTTGTAGAGGTAGAGCGATGGAATCAAGTTGATGGCAGGAAAAACATCCCAGCAAAGTCGTGACAGACAGGTCAGTCACAAGCTGGTTAGACTCAAAGCTTAGTATGTCAATAATAACTGGTTTACCATTTCAACTGACAACTAGAAGTCTTACTTTGATTCCCGTCCATCTATATTTACTGACAAGTGGATCACAATTCTGTTTGGGGGCAAAAGCCTTTATAATCCTTATCGGCAATTGGAATAACTCATACAAACACCTCATTATACTTCTCCACCCATTTCCCCTACATCAAACCTCCTTCACCAGATCAACACGTCTAGTAACCCCTTGAGACAGACTTCAGCTTTTATCAGATGTGTGTTTGTGATACTGTAACCTTGACAGGGTTCATCACATGTTCCCTCCCCCCTACTTCCCTATTTTTGTTGTGACCCCGGTCTATCAACTACAAAAAAAAGAAAAAGAAAAGAAAAAGAATCACATAAAAATGGATCAAAGGGGTTTCGGTAAGTAAAACTTTATTATGCAAAAACATTTATTCCTATAGGAGCGGTTGCCGGGATGCGCCGATCGTCAAGTTCATTTTCAGGCTAACTAAATCAGTTCTAAGCTGTGCCGGAGGCTCTGCCTTATTCTGATACATCCCATAGAGACAGCAGCTCTCAAAGACCAAATCTAGACCATTTTAGAGGGATGTTTACATATTTATCTCATCATATGAAAGCATATATGTGACCCTGGACCACAAAACCAGTCATATGTAGCACAAGTATATTTCTAGCAATAGCCAACAATACATTGCATTGGTCAAAATTATCGATTTTTATTTTATGCCTAAAATCATTAGGATATTAAGTAAAGATCATGCTCCATGAAGATATTTTGTAAATTTCCTATCACAAATAAATCAAAACTGTGCATTGCTAAGGACTTCATTTGGACAACTTTCAAGGTGATTTTCTCAATAATTTTATTTTTTATTTTTTTGCACCCTCAGATTCCACATTTTCAAATAGTTGTATCTCGGCCAAATATTGTTGTCATATCCCCACCCCCCCCCCCCCCCACCCCAAAAAAAAACAAAAAACAAAAAACAAAAACAAAACATCATTGGAAAGCTTATTTATTCAGCTTTCAGCTTTGATGTATAAATTAAAAATAAAAAAAAAGAGTCATATATGTGCATCATTTGTGGTCCAGGGTCATATATGTGCATAAGTCTTGAGTTTAGAGCTTTGAGGGAATGTATACATACATAGAATATATATATATATATATATATATATATATATATATATATATATATATATATATTCTATCTATCTATCTATCTATCATCAGCTGAGAAGAGCTACATAAAAATCCCAACTAATGTGGAAAATTACAGCAGCATTTGTCTAGTCTAATAGGTTATTTCAGATTTTTCAAAATATTTATAAACCTGTCTATAAATAATACAAAATGCAAATACATATTTAAAAGTTAGTGTAAAAAAAAAAAGTCAACCTTTTAGGGTTATCTGCCATCACATGACTTTTTAAAAAAAATGTTTATCAAGTTAATGTCCTTGAACAGCAAAAATAGCACTAGATACACAATCTGTTCGTATCAAAACACCCGTGCATGTAAACAAAAAGCCGTGCATGTCACAAAACCCCGTAATTCTGTATAAACGCTCACCTTCGAGAATCACAGGTTCAGTCTGCCCTCATTCAGCCCACTCTCCGCCCGCTCTCTCCCACAGCAGACCCGCTGACTGAACGAGCTCGCTTCAGCTCGATGCTTTGAGAGCAGCATCTCTCTTCAGCTCGGTGCTTACCTCTCTCTCTTTCTCTCTGATCCGGGATGCTGCGGTTGCTGTGGTACCTGTTAACTCTGACCCCTGCAGGCCACTGCGGTGAACTGCAGTCAAAGTACACTTGCGTAACACGCCGTCACCAAGCGGCTATTGTCATGGCAACAAAGAACGATAAACAATACGGTAAACACAAATACATTTTGAAGTAATGTGTTTTAAAAGCTTAAAATTGATTAATTAAACTAAATGTAATTTACTTAAAATAATAAATATTATAAAACATAAAAATAACAATAAAATGTATTTTATTTACAGCATCAAGTTGAAACAGTAGGTAGACAGTCATTTACTATCTTATGCATTCTGGTCCAAAAATGAACACACAAAATGACAAAAACAAAATACTTCAACACCTTTTAATTGCGTAATTTTTTTTTTTTTTTTTTTTGTAATAGTACACCCTATGCAATATTAGGTAAATCTTAGATCATCTGGCTCTTTGTTATTCTTACTACTTGCCTCATTACAAAAATATTATTCATATTATTTATTAATGTGTTATGCAACTATTTAAGCAGCTGAACATTTATAAATATACATTATGTATGTATGTAATTTCATTCTAAATTGTAACTGCCAAGTTTCAAGAGTTTAAAACAACCATGTGAAATTCACGTTCAAACACCAACTCCGCCACAATCACAAATAAGAAAAATTTTAATCTACTAAAACCTTTGTAACCAAAAATGTGAACAAGGCCTCTGCACCTTACTGTTTTCAGTCATTTACAAATCACTTAATTCATGGAATACCAACAAAGAAAGACAGAATATTGATTGATTGATTGATTGATTGATTGAGAAGCATAGTCTGAATGATACATCAATTTACTGCTTCAGCAGGTTAGAATATATGAAGAAGTTTAACTAGAACATATAAATATATATTAATATAAATTCATAATGGACTAAATGCTCCCGAGGTCAGATTGGATGATGGAGCGTTAAAACAAAGTTTAAAACATCTGATTGGTTATCAGAGATGGCAATCATGCTACTGAGAAAACAGTCTGGGATACATGAAAAAACATCTATATTTAGTTCTAAACATTTGTGATGCCAATTGTGCAATAATGCAAAGTTTTTAACATTTAACATTGCCAAGATTATACTCACCAGCGTTCTTACCTCTATTCTACTATCATCAAGTTATGACAGCGATAACTCAAAGGCCATTGTCAAAAGAATAAAAAAAGAGCAATATCTGACTAATAAAAACTGACATTGGTGATTGCTTTAGGTAATACTAGCGTAAATAAATTTACACTACTGGAGAAGTTTGGAATAAAAAAAAAAAAATTAAAGATGTCTTTACATTAACCAAGGATGTATTTATTTGACTGAAATACAGTAAAAACAGTAATATTGTGAAATATTATTACAATTTAAAATTTTACTGTTCATGGTTTGAATATATTTTAAAATGTAATGTAATCAGTGTCACATGATCCTTCAGAAACCATAATCAATGTTGAAAACAGTTGTGTTGCTTCAGATTTTTGTAGAAATTGTGATACACTACTATTTAAAAGTTTGGGTGTTTTAAAAACAGATTTAATAATAATTATTATTTTTATTATATGAATGGATTAATTTGATCAAAAGTGTTGTTAATGTTACAATAAGAATTATATTTCAAATAAATGCTATTCTATTTAACTTTCTGTTCATCAAATCATCCTGAAAAATTATTACGGTTTCCACAAAAATGTTAAACAGCTGTTTTCTACACTGGTAATAATAATAACAACCATTAATAATTGAGAATGATTTCTCACTGAAGACTATTAAATAAATGCAGCCTTGGTAAGAATAAGGAACATCTTTTACTCTATTTATATTATTATAATCTTTGGCAGAGTACCTAGAAATGACTAATTTTTAACTGGTAAAATATTTTGACTGACATAAACACAATGGTGTATCACAATGATTCATATCCAAACACCTTAAATGACCTAAACATACCCCTATTTATCAACTTCTCTCCAAATATCCTAAAAAAAATGCCTGCTTATGCAACATTAAGCCGCGAGTGAAGAGGCAGACTAAATCTGCATAGACGACACAGTAGCCAGCACTGTGACAGGTAAAAGCAACTAACCCTGGTGACTGCCCTACCACACCACCAGGTGGCAGTACTATCTGAAGGTCTAAACTAGGTGGACTAGCAAAAACCTACAAATTCTGGATCCGGGCAGTTCAAACCAGCCAGAAAATGTTTCTAAATGGGACCTCAGACATGAGAATACTACAAATTCAGCAGAAAAGCCAAGCATGATTTGATTTCCTCCTTTGTAAAGGCATGTTCAGATCCGTAAAACCCTAAACACTGACATCCAAGATTTAGATCAAGCAACTCTGATTTAGTTTCAATTGCAATAGTAAGACAAAAGGCACAAGTTCAATTAGATCATTCAACAAAAGCAGCCGTCAACATGAAATACTGCAGCTCACAGATGCCTACATTGTTTTTGTTTTGTTTTTATTCTACAGCCACTCAATAAAAGGTCCTGTGCCTGTTTTGGTTTCTTCAAGATTTCTGAAGTAGGAAACGAAACCCTTGAGTTGTGAGAATACTCAAATACTTCCACCCATGTAGTGTGCACTTAAAGCTCTCAGACGTCTTGACAAGGAAGTGACATTGTTAAATGGGTCAAAGAGCTCCATCTGATTCGATTGCAACGGCCTGTGCTCCTCACAACCTCCCGGCGGTGTGCTTTCATGTAATGTTTGAGTAAATAATGTAACACTGTTCAATATTGGAGATCTCCGTCCTCATCAACCCGTGATCCGTTACAGAGGAAAGCCTCCTTTTCCGGGGTCACACTGTCCCTGTTTAGGCTGCAGGCGGGTTTGTACACACTCAGTTCCTCGTCCATACTGGAATGGGCCAGTGCGGCTTCAGTACTGTGCCAGATTCCATAGCCAAAGTAGATTATGAGTCCTGGAGAGAACAGAGGGATAATGGAACAAATTATTGACCACATATGTGCCAAGTGTTTTTCGGGAGCCCCACCAGAGGACATTTGTAATCATCAAATGACTGAAAGCCTTTATTTGATCGTTACAAGTAGCAAAACTTGTTTACGAGTGGCTAGACCATATTTCAAAGGTGTTTTGACAAGCATACTGGCTGGTGCAGGAGAATATGCTGTACCTATAGACATCCAGATGGCGAATCGGATCCAGGTACCCCTGTCCAGCTGCATCATCAGGTACACGTTGACAAACATGCTGACCACCGGGATGAATGGAAGTAAAGGAACCTGTTGGAAGACATAAAAAAAAAGACTATTATTTAAAATGACTGGACATTTCACATTAGTCAGTGAGCGTCTGCAATAAAGAAATAGGAAGTTCTTTAGTTCTTAGAAATGTACTCATTTATTTATGTTTGCGTGAGTGTTACTTTAGTATTATTATAGTATTTATTAATATTTTTAATTTTGCGTTTTCCTTTTACTATGTTTAAGTTTTAGTAATTTTGTGCTTTATCATTTTTTCTTATTTCGATTTAGCTTTAATTATTTTTTTATTTCAGTCTTAGTTTTAGTAATTGAAAAACTTCAACTTAAACATTTAATTAGTTGCCTAAACATTTTTTATTTTCATACGAGTTTTAGGTTTTAATCTAACATTTACATTTTATTTTATTTCAGCTTTATTTCAGTTACCGAAACTATTTTAGTTTACAATAACAATGGTTGGTTTCCTTTTTGAAGGAATTTAGAAGAATTTTAATCTTAATTAATTTATTAAAGTAAAAAAGTACTTAAAAGTTAAAAGGCCAAGTTAAAATATATATTGAAAAACTTTATATTCAAAAACAATATAGTTTTCACTATAATATCAGGAATGTTGTATCCCCATAAAAAAATTTTTGGGGGGAGGGGGTCCATGTAATAATTTTAAAAGGTGCATTCAAGTCATTTTGAATCATGAATCTTTTAAAAAATTTTGGTAATATATTTTTTTAACAGATGCGGAAAAGATTTAAATAAGCATCGTGTCACTTAATAGCATATTTGGCTTCTTGTGTTTAATAATTAATACTCAACTTTTATATGAATTATATGAAACTAACACTATAAATAGTAAATCTACTGTACCTCTTAAACAACTGATTTTATTAGGTGTGACCACATCCTGGTACTCTGTTTGAGGACTAACCTTAAAAGAGAGCTTGGTTTTACTCTCAGGTTGTCTCCAGACGATAAATGTGACAATGACACACATGCTGAACAGGAAGCTGAGCGCGATAATATTCCACATTGCAGTTCCACCCAGGACAGCCATCAGACTGAAGCTGAAGATCAGCAGACCTGGAAAAGAAGCAGTTTATATGAATAAAGTGCTAAAAAAGCAGGAGCTGTCTTAATCTAGTATCGCATTGTTTCATACCAAGCAGACTCGCACAGACGTTAACGGTGAAGCCTGAAAGGTTGGAGGGTTCAGTGATGTCGGGGAAGATCAGCGTTTTGAAGCTGAAACGCTCTTCTATGCCAGGAAGAATCCCCATGCTGGGCGTACTTATGGTCTCACTCATTTCCATCTCTTCCTGTGTGTTGGCTATGTGATATGTTTGAGAAAACTGCTCGGGCTGGTACCTGTAGATCACAATATTATTTTACAATGAACAACCTAATGACACAAATATTTCAGTTAATTCATTTGATTTGCATCTACCAACCTGAGTACTAGAACACAGGCAGCGACCAGCGTGTAAGCCAAAAGAGTTCCTATAGACATCAGATCAACCAGGTCCTTCAGGTCAAACAGGAAAGCCATGATAGCTGCACAGGAATGGAAAGGATCGATTTATGGTCATCTGTTTGGATGATAAACTGACATTTACAGTAGTTTTGAGCAGTTTAATAAGGATTCAAAGCTATATATTTTATGTAGAGAACATGCATATGTTGTAACACTATTTAGGCCAGCATTCATTTTAAACCTAGTTCTAGGTAAACAAAAAAATATTACAAGTACATAAATATTATTCCCATAAAATCAAGAGTCAATATTCGTGGATTATCAGCTGTTATAAAATATTTATCAACATGTTTAAACGCCCATATGTAAGATATGAACAATTGTAAAATTGAAAGGCATAAAGGGGGTTTAGAAATATTTTATCAATATAAAAATAATAATAATAATAATTAGAGATTTGGTTTTCAAGCTTAAGTAAAATAAAAGACTGCTTCTTAAACCAGAGAAGGTGAACATGTTGGTTTTGTCTTTGCTGTTTATCTCACGTTACGCTATGGAGGCTTTCTTTAAATGTTCTTCATTTATTTGATTCTTCAGTGTTTGGTAAACGTTCTGGTGTATGCCATGCCGCGTCTTATTCGTTTATGTTAATTACATTATATAAGTTAGTTTGTAGCCTACTGTCGTATTGTTGTTGTGCTTTTTAATTAAGAATAACAATGAATCCATCTTTCAATCATTTGTTTTAGTTTTAAACAGTGAATAGATGTAGGCGACAAGGGTGTATGTTGCATTCATTCGTTTTTTGATTTAATATTGAAAACAGAAACATGAGAAAACGGCTAGTATTGATTTTAGTGTGATTTTATACACAGCAGTCCTAACTTTTATTTTAGACAGTACAGTTTCATTATTAATGAGTATAAATTGATTTTATTTTAGACACAACACAGTGTGTTTTATCTGACTTAAAACACGGGCATTTCATTCTTGAATGAATCCGAGTCTTTGAGTGAATTGTTTGAGTGAGTGGTTCAATGACCCATTTGCTTTGCTCCTGAACAAATCAGCATTTTGAACGAATCGGTAGAATTGATGACTCTATGACCTTCGTAATTCAAGTATCCAATTGTTTCACTTTGTCACTCATTTCAAATTTCTGTAGGCTATTCAAAATGTTTTTATTTAAAACATTAACCTCATTCCATAATGCAATTGGTATGTTAATGCATATACTGCTGTCTGAGCAGCATTAATTTTGCAAATACATCTAAATTCAACTTGAGATGCAGCTTCTGTGCCACAGTGCAAAGATGGCTTTGGTTGGTACTGATTTAATTGGTAACACTTATAATGTCATATTTTTCAAATATTGACTAAATTCAGGAATTTAGTATTAAAGGAGACAGACATATTTTATAAAGTTAGAAAAATGTCCTTTTCTATAAAAATAGCATGTATTAAATACATGTGTAACATGCCGTCGGATAATGACAGTATCATATAAACGTCTCTATGAAAAAAACTCAAAATAATAATAAAAACGGTAAGATAGCTTTATAGTCACACTAAAATCGGTACTGGTCTGCGCTTCACTATAATGTAAATGTCACACAGCTTTGTCACAAATATTTTGATAGCTGGACAGCTAAATAAAATGTGCGATACGCCAAAGAAATAGACTAAAAGGGTAATGTGGCTGCAGATCTGAGGTACATGCATATTTCTGCAATTAGCACCTAATATTTGCCATAGAGAATCTATGGCAAATCTATATAGGTGCTGCCCCAGTATGGTTTGTGTCAAACCATTTGTTAGTCTGGTTGTTTGATGAGAGGGTGATGAACGCAGGAGTTGCAAAAAATGCTTTAACAGTGGAGGACTCTTATTCTGTTGCACAAAACTGAAGGTGACATGATGACGGCGCAATTTGATTTCCACACGTGGAAATCGAACATTCAAGCTGTTTATCCATTTTCTACCCCTGAGTATAAAAACGGAAAATCAAGGTGATTTCTTGTTTTTTTTTTTGAAAAAACGAAAATGGTGCCGTTTTCTCATGTTTCGGTTTTCAGTTTTAAATCATAAAATGAATGAATGCAACGTACACGGACAATTATCTTTTCTTGTAAAAAGTGATAAGGTCGTGAATTCGAATTCGAAAGTGAAAGAGTCTGAAGCCTGGCTTATTCCAGCAAAAGAGGATCTCCCATTCACAAAATCACCAATAATACTGATGAAAAAGAACATGTTGAATGTTAACCACTTTTGTTACCATAAACTTAAACAGGGCTGGCCTTAGGGCGGCGCAACTGGTGCGGTAGCACCGGGCCCCGCGGCAAACGGACCGAGGGGGACTAATGGACAGTGAACAGCGGAATAACTTTGCTGAGGTAAATGTGACATACTGTTCACAATCTGTTTTATTGGCATCTTTCCGAGGTTGAAACACTGATTGAGCGATTACATAAGACAGACATGATACATTTTGGTAAGCCATACTGTATCTTTCAACATCTTATGATGTACATTCAGGTGTATTTTTGCGCTATAACTTATTAAACTGGAAGAGACTTGAACTTGAAATGAGGTGCAATAGCGATCTGTCACGTCACATTTAAAAGCGTCAAAACGGCATTCATTGTTTGTATTTCGTGATAGAATGTACAGGATTTGAAAGCTGAGAGTTTGTTTCTTATCAGAAGCAATAAAGCACGGAGCTCTTTGTGATTATTGGATGCGAGGCATGCTACAAATATTTGGTGGAGAGAAAAACTGCGGATCTGGCAATGCTGGCTTGAACTACGGGTGATTCATCTGATCAAACAGAGCCTGCTTTAATGTCGCTTTTTTAAAACTGTTAATGTTTATTGTCACATTAGTTTTGACAGCCCTAAATTCAACAGAGATTTTCTTCACCCACAGTATGAGTTGCAGTCTGACATGTTTTTCCACCGCCTTTTGATTGACAGGATATAATCGGCCCTGATCATCAGCTGATTTTGAACAATCGGCTGATAGTGAAATAAATTGCTTTTATCGGCCGATATCGATTGTTGGCCGATACATCGGTGCATCTCTAATAATAATAATAATGATAAATGATGTTTCAGGAATTCCTAAAAACCCTCAATGTCATTTTTTTACTTCATAGAATAGGAAAAAAAAAAAGAAAATAATATCCCTACACCGAGACTGCATATTGACCTGTATTTATTTCCTATTGATTTACTTAACATGTTGGTTTTTGATATGATTTTGCCAATAATAATAATAATAATAATAAAAATAAAAATGTCTGAAATATTCTGTCTCTGTCATAAAAGTTTAAATTTGGGGAGTTTATGCATGTAGGTTTTTTAGTCGTAGGTTAATCATGGGCAAAAAAGGCACAAACGCCATATTCTCTAAAGGCAACTATCAGATATTATATAACAATATGCAATATGAAATTTACAAAAAAATGTGTCATAAACAAATTATAATATTTTATAAAATAATATTTAGTTTGGCCTAAAAAAGTGTCCTTTATGCATACCCTCTTCAATTAAACTCATGAAACGGAAATACAAAAAACTATTCACAATGTCAACAGACTCTTTAGTATGGTAAAACTGACGTCATGGTATCACATGTCATGTTTGCACAATAAAACAAATAATTCCAACACAGCAAAGTCTGTTTTACAAGTTTCTATTTCAGGAAACTACTGGAATCATTTTGAAAAGAAGGAAAACAAAAAAGCCCTTTAACACTACCAATTACATGTAACTGCTGTGTGTTTCATAAACAGTGAGTTTCCAACCTCCTCCCAATAGATATGTACAGGCTGATGTTTCTAACAGCAACAAAAGCAGCCCACTGGAGCTGAACCCTTCAATCCCACAACGCCCTCTGCTCTTACCAGCAATGACCCCGGAGGCAAGAGTGGACACGACGGGCGTCTTCTTCTCGCTCACTCGTGCCAGAAACGAGAAGAGCAGACCGTCCCGGGCCATGGCAAAGATTATACGTGGGAGGGGGAACAAGGACCCCAAGAGACTGATCATGGGATGATCAAAAAAAGGAAGAGAGCAGAAAAGAAACACATAAGCCAACTGGACAGCTGCCAGAGGTGGGGTCAAAGGCAGAAAGGGGATAAATCCAGTTTATTTGCGAAGAAAACTGTTAAACGAATTCCGTCGTAGCTGTCGGGGACAGGCTGTGCCGCCCAGTCCATTCCAGCTACAGGTTCAGTGCTACGAAAATGTTGTTTTTCCATGCAACATGCTCCAGGTGGGCGGATGTGCGATACTGCGAATGTAACGCGACGTCAGTAGATTAGTAGCATTAAAATTCGCTCACCTGCGACAAAGCCTGCTGTTATAGTGGCGTGTATGGGAGTTTTTGTTCTCTCGTTGATCCCGGTCATGAATTTGAAGAGCAGGCCATCGTCAGCCATGGCCCAGATGACACGGGGCATGGGGAACATGGCGCCAAGCAGGCTGCCGCGAGAGATGGAGAAAACAAACCATGCCATGCAAAAAAGAGACACAGACATAGTGCATTCATACACTGCTGTGGTGTTATTATAAGAGAGAAACATGCCACAAACAGGCCACCCCCACCAATCAGAAGTGATATTAGACCATCCAGAAAAAAGACTAATTAATTGCAAGAGCATAAAGATCAATCTCTTGGCATGAATTTTTAATTATTCAAAGGATGATTTTAAAGGTGAAGCAACCAATTTCCAAAGTACAGTACTTGTGGTAACAAGTGGCATTGCAAAAATATTGATTGTTTCCATATGCATCTACCACCCCTTCTGCCTCAGATGACCACATAAACAAACAGAGAAATGTTTTGAAAGCGCCACATAGCCACAGCGTTTGCTCTTCAGGGAAATCAGTCTACAAATACTTCAAAACACTTCTAATTTAATAGGCTGGTGTTACACAATGTCTGGGATTTAGGTGCACAGGGCTTTAACTATACTAGAGTACAAACCAAAGGACAATAACATTCCGTTTATTATAAGAGTGCGCTACAGTTTTGTTGTGTGTCGCTTTAAAAGCTAGAGTGCTTTTAAGTTGAGTGGATTCTGATTGGCTGTTTTTAATATTTTTTTATATTTTTATAGTTCATCAGCTGGAAAAAATAAACTAATTAAAAAAAAACATTTTGAAAGCGATTCCTACTATATTGTTCCTCTGTGTTGTTAATGTTATAGTTGTGGTATGGCCTTCCCTATTCTCATAGAAGTACAAAGATTATAAAAATATTATTAAATATATTACTCTTTTTTTTTACTATATATATTATATAGTACATATATTACTTTTTATATTACAAAATTAATAAATATGACAAAACACTGACTATGACTACAATTTTTATTTGCAGCGTTTAGTAGCATGTAAACCAAATATCCATTAGAAGAACTTTGTATTTTGTGTGTGTGTTTTTTTTTTTTTATTTATTCATTCATTTTAGGGCTGTCAAACAATCACGATTAAATTGCATCCAAAATAAAAGTTTGTGTTTACATAATATATGTGTGTGTACTGTGTATATTTATTATGTATATATAAATACACACACATACATTTATATATTTAAAAAATATTTATATGTATATATAATTTATATTATATATATTATATATTTTCTTAAATATATAATTTATATCAGATAAATCCCTTACTTAACAGTAAGAAAAAAAATCATATGGTATATATTCATATTCATATCTGTTTGTGTCTAAATCGGCAACAGTTCTCAACAATAAGGTGCAAAGTGGACCAGACTTCATGCCGATAGTCAAAAGTAGGTAGATATTTGAAGATATAAAATTACACGCTTCACTTTTGAATGGATTCAAAAACAGTATTTAATACTGAAAATACTGCACTAACTGGAAACCAAAAAGAAAAATGCCAATAAATCTACTTTAACTCTGCAGCTACCGACGTTATCATTAGTGACTCAGAAGTTAGGCGGGTTGTTAGAAGGATAAGAGGTTTAGGACTTGGACAGATCATGCAGAAGACATTTTCACTTGATAAATTACAAACAATTCATACTTCATAGTACATGAACATTTCTGAGCAACAACATCTGGTGTGTATGCATGTAGGTCATTACTATTAGATTAATAATTACTGCCTGACTTTTGGATAGAAAAAATGTGGCATAGAGCCTTACTCCCACTCATGGCCTGAACTGAGTGTTGCATAACTGAGAAACAGGATTCATAAAATTTCCCTTCATATTTTTAGCAAGGGGCTCATATGAGCTGCCTCAGATAAATATACACACACACACACACACACACACACACACACACACACACACACACACACATACATGCTATCACGCAATCCAGTCCCAGATTGCACTCTCTCAACCTCCCTAGGGTTGTCCGAGTTCACTTAGTAAAATTTAATGATTGGGTTGGTCAACTTCCTAAAGTTTGCGCTATCAAAATGACTGAGGTCTTTTAAACTGCAACCAGGCCTGCGGGTAATTACATCCATTCATTTCGAGGAACACGGGTAATTATTCATTTCAAGTACATTTTTGCGCTCTACCATGCAGGGTCGGTTTACTCTAGACTGGGCTGTAGTGTGTGTTAAAACAATCCCTGACTGGAAGGATCACTGGTGCTTACCTGGTGGACAGGGCGCAGAGGGAGCCGACCGCCACAGCGTACGTGGCTCCTTCCCAGCCGACATACTTAAAGGCCACGGGAAGAGGGCTGTTCTTATCCAGCATGTAATACGGCATCATCATGGTGAGGGCGGCCGATACACCAAAGTACGCTACAAAGCAGATAAGGAGGGAGGAGACGATGCCAATGGGAATGGCTCTCTGGGGGTTCTTCACCTCCTCACCTGTGATATTTAACAGGATATTGTGTTTTATTAAACAGAAATAGTAAAAGGTTGCAGGCTGGACTCAAACCTGCATCATCCATCTAAGCAACTAAGCTCAACATGTCAGTAGCTAATTGCTGTGTCACAGCATAAATAATATGGGTGAACCAAAGGAGGCCACAAACAGACCTATGCCCAAACTATCAAATGACAGGAGTTCTTAAACAATTTTTTTTTTTACCTAGAGAACATTAATGTAACAAGATACCAGTTTATTTTCAGCTCTTTACATTATTGATATGTGGGTGTTTAATTTTGTCCCATCCTATCCCATGACACGACTGATCATTATTGTGTGAAATAGAAAACCGATTGTTGGTTGTCTTTTAATTAGTGGCTCGACGAATACTGTCGATGTTTCCAAGTAAAGTAAAGTCAAATAAAATAAAATAAAAAAGTGGTAATTGTGAGATAGTTTAAGAAAAATTAACATTATATAGACATAAATCTGCAATAACAAAAAATACATAAAATTGCAATTTTAAGAAATTGCCATTACAAGGAATATAGGCACAATTACATTTTTTCATCATCATATTATTATTAAAATCTGAGACAGATTTCCATAAAATGCAGTATGTGAATATGCACAAAATCCAGATATTTGTTTCAATTATATTTTGTATTTCACACTAATCATTGTAGCACAATATTTTAGTTTTTACTGTATTTTTGATCAAATAAATGCAGCCTTGGAGAGAACAAAAGTTTAGAAAGTGTTACAAACCTCAAATGTTTGAACAGTAGTGCACATATATTGACACTGATTCAACTACAATACATTTAATCTTGCCATTAAATCAGTTAAAGGCACACTGCATGTGAAATCCATCATTTCATTGTAAGAAAATGACTCAGCTGCAGTGAGTAGTGCAAGCATGTTCGGTCCTGCAAAAGTTTCTGTGGTTTGACCTTGTGCAGAACGCTACATAAAACAGAGGAGTAGTGTGTTCATGCCAGCAGTGCCAGAGAGAGCAAAGGAACATGGCTATATTACCATTCCTGACCAGCATGTGGATGAGGAGGGGTTACTGAATGTGAACCACAGCTACAGGGAGAGACGAGAGACAAGTCTAGACAAACCCTGAAACACTCTAGCCAATCGAATGCAAGGGAATGTGGGGGAGTGAGCCGCCATAAAAGAGGGGGGCCAGAGGCAAGCCATAAGCAGAGATCCACTGAGAATATCCATGCAATACTATTATAAACAAAGGAAACTCTAAATAACTTTGACCAAAGCGACATGAATGCAAGCCAAATTTGTAGCTAGAATAATAGCCTCACTGTTGTACCAATCTAACACTTACACACATACAAAACTGGCCTCTTGCGCAATTTCCTCTCACTAACCTCATGTTTGTAGACATGCATCATATATTTGAGCTTTTCAACAGAATTTCAGGAGAAAACTGGTGCTTTCTAAAGATTAAAAATTAGATTTGAGAGCACTGGACTTTTAGTTACCTGTAGTTGCGATACAGTCGAACCCAACGAAGGCGTAAAAGCAGGTAGCGGCCCCTGATAAGACCCCTGAGAAGCCGAAAGGCATGAACCCACCTTCACCGAGAATCTCTTCTGTTGGCAGGGGCTGTGTGGCACTGCTCAAAGAGAGTAATGTAGACATTTTAAACATGCTAACATGCCAAACAGCAAAAATGCCTACTGAGGTCAATCATTATTGTTATTTTTCTGTCTCAGTTTTGTGAGGCAACACTGAAACAGCTGATATTGAACTAGTTTTCAAATGGAAACTCTTGAAGAAAAGTCAATATATACAGTACTATTCAAAAGTTTGCAGTCAGTGAGGTTCCTTTTTAAAATAAATGAATACTTTTATTCAGTAAGGACCCATTCAATTGATCAAAAGTGATAATAAAGATGTTTATAATGTTAGAAAAGATTTCTATTTCCAATAAATGCAGTTTTTTTTATTCATAAAAGGATCCTACAAAAATGCAGTTTCCACAAATAGTAGCACAGCTGTTTTCAACATTGATAATAACAATATCAAATGTTTCTTGAGAATCAAATCAGCATATTAATATGTTTCCTGAAGGACCATGTGACACTGGAGACTGGAGTAATGATGCTGTTAATTTAGCTTTGTTTTGTTGGTGAGCATGAGACTTGTTAAAAAAAAAAAAAGTTAAAATCCTACTGACCCCAAGCTGTTCAGTGGTATATAATTTTGTGGCATCCTTGAAAACATACTCCAAGATAAATTTCCAAATGTCATAAAAAAACAACTCACTTAGCGGTGGAATTGGTTCTGTTAAGAATCTCATCAGGGTCCAGGTGCCAGTTCTTCAGTGTACCTTTGACCAGTCCAGATACAACCATGAACAACAGCACCAGGACGTTGATGCAGGTGAACACTTTGTTGACCATGGCTGACTCCTTCACACCGAAGGCCAGAAGGCCTGTAGCAAACAAAACGTAGTTCAAAACACTACGGAACAAAGTCAACACAAACATCCACTAAATATTTACATTCAACAGCTTGCATTTTCAGAATAAATAAGTGTTTCACAATCACCATTTTAAAAGAAATATTTCAATTTATATACATAACACTGTACGACACTCTGGAACTCTCAGTTCTAATTGGTCAGTCATGGCTCCCTATGAAATTAGTGTTTTACCTGTGAGAGTGAGGATGATGAATACGGAAAACATATCTGGGTACTCCGCCAGAATGCCCGGAGCATTCATATACATGTACTGTCGACAAAAATGCTCAATTTTTTTTCCAATCAGCTCATCAAATGTGGCACTCCAAGCTCTGGCAACACTTGATGTACCTGAGAAGGGTTTACAGATTGAGTAACATGATTGAGAAAAACATAAGGAAATGTAAAAACCTACACTATGGTGTTCATCTACTGTAGTGTTTGGTTGCCCATTTCCCTAAAATATCTTCTTTCGTGTTTAATAGAAGAAAGTAAGTCATACAGGTTTGGAAAGACTTGAGGGTGAGTAAATGATGACAGCGTTTTCATTTTTGGGTCAACTTTCCCAAGTGATTTTGTGTGTTGACTCACCTATAACGTATGAAAGTATAAGGTTCCAGCCAGTTATAAAGGCCCATAGTTCCCCTACAGTCACATAGCTGTACAGGTACGCTGAGCCCGTTTTTGGCACTCTCGCCCCAAACTCTGCATAACAGAGGCCCGCGAGCACTGAGGCCAGGGCTGCAATGAGGAACGACAGCACGATGGCCGGCCCGGCGTTTTCTCGGGCCACCGCTCCAGCAAGGACATACACCCCAGCTCCCAAGGTGCTGCCCACACCAAGAGCCACAAGGTCGAAGGTGTTCAGACATCGGGAGAGTCGCGATTCCTCCGAGTTGCAGTTGACAACCTTCACCCTCAGCAGCTGTTTCCCGAAACGCAGAAGCTTTTTCAAAACCATCATTGATTAGATTTGACGACAGCTTCTTTTTGTGACTCGTTTTTCAAAGTTTCTCTTCTCACAATGTTTCTGCTTCACCCACCAACGCAGAGGATTCACAATGTTCGGAATATTGTTCAGATGTGTTGTTTACCTTTAGGGAAAAAAAAAATTAATAATTAACTTGAGAAGGTGACAATGGCAGTTTGTCAAATGTATGTCGTCAAATGATGGTATTTTCTATTGGTAAAATGTCACATTTTAATGATATTTATATACTGATATCATTCAAAGTAAACCAAAAAAGAACAGCCAAATAATGATTAAATGTAGTTGGAAACCAAAACAAATTAAATAAAAAAATATTTTTTTTTTTAAAAAAAGCAGTGACGGGCCCAAGCCCCGTTGGAACCAGGGAAAGTTGTACCACTGAAAATATCGTTTACCTAAAAAAAATAAAACAAAGCAGTGTGTACATTCTTCAAAATGTATTTTTGGATATAGATATAAAGATATAGATTGAGTAAACTTTGACTTTTTATTTTTCTTAAGGAATCACACTTTTCTTCAGTACAAAAATGCTAAGTACAGCAATCAAGTGGTGGTTAATGTGGCTACCCCTTCCCAGTTTGACCAAAGTAACTGGGTATATTCCAGATATTTTCTACTAGATATGAGTGTTTAAACACTGCAAACATTATGTCCTTTTTTAAAAGTTCCAGAACACAAACCAGCACATTTGTGGTGAGAATAGCAGCTGTCCTGTGATTTACGGACATAAAAACGTGCCGAGCACTGACCCATATTCACTTTAACTTCAAGCCAAACAATAAAAACAAACCCAGTACATATCTGATGACACTGCAAGAGAACTCTAAGCTGTATTCTAAACCGCAACCAAACCTCTTGAATGAAAAGCACATCGCGATTCCCAAAGGCCAAGTGTCAAAATGTACTGTACTGCACGAACAAATGGGGGGCAGCTCTCCAGTTAATAAGTTCATACAGCTGTGCTGCCTCCAGTTTACGTCCTGTACTCTTTTCCGAAGTGTTGAGTAACATAGAGAGAAATCCATAAAATGTGACTGGTGGCAGAGCTGGAGAGGCCCACCGGAGGATAATCTATCATACCCACACAAACTGACATGTGTTACATAACCAAGAGTGGAATTTAATGGCAAAAATACATGCAATTGCAAAAGAACAACTAGGATCTATGTTTGCAAGCTCTCTGTGAGAACAGCCTGTTCTAAGAAGTTCATTTGCAAGCGAATGTAAATGAATCTCTCTGTGCGTGAAGCAGCCATCACACTACACATGTGATGCAGTAAATTTGATCGTTTTCTCACATAATAATAAAAATCTTTCAGGAGTAAATAACTAATAGTCGTCACACAATTCAATTTTTTTTCAGCAGCATGAAAATAGTGTTGCTTTTTCAGCCATTTTTTTTCAAGCTAATTTTGCCAATGTGTATTGATATAGCAGAAAAATGTGCCGTTTTTTTTCTCTTTCATTTATATATGTTATGGCAACTTAGCATTGGGATGCATGAGTCACTGTAGTGAAATGGTTCAAAAACTTCTCTGCTTAAGGTCGTAGCTCGTTTAAGCTGGATAACCAGTTGGTCGGTCAGCCTAAACCTGTAAAATACACCTGCCTGTTAAAGCGGGGAGTTAGAAAAAGGCTGATTTAAGCTATTTTTAGCAGGGTAATTGAGAATCTTTATTGTTTTTTTCTAAATATTTATTACTCTGAGAATAAAATAAAATTTTAAAAATCATTAACTAACATACATATAAACACTCATATATATACGTATCTACACATACCTTGTAGTTACCAAATATAGTCAGCTAGATTTTCTTAGAAAACACCGCGTAGCTAATCACTTTTTCTTTAAATAGTAGCTTGACTGTAATTTATCTACTTGTAATTATGTGTAACTTGTATCTTGAGAGGCTCCGGTTTCAAAGTATGTTCCTTAACACAGAGTATGAGTCTAGAAATTAATCTACTGTGAATCATGACCTAGTTTTCTTTCTTTGGAGCTCGCATCTAAACAGCAAAGGGGACATAAAGAGTCACTTCCTGTCATGCCACACTTAAATGGAAAGTTCCACAGACATAGAGGTGGCGACCTTTTCTTTCTCTCCCAGGGTGCTTCAGGGGCTATCGGATGTCTTGGATCTCAGAAACGTGGAAGCAGGTTAGCGGAGTCACTCGAGCAGTACTGCACCTTTAACTGTTGTCATTTAAATCACGCAAGCGTGGCATGAGGGCCTGACTGGAACAAACCTGTTGCTGAAGCAGCAAGCACAAACTTTAGCCAAATTTCTCACATCTAAACACCGGAAGTTCATTAAAATGAGATTAGCAGTGTGACCGGGAAAAGACAACCAGAGTTCAGGTTTAAAGCTGTGCACAAGACAGGATCAGTAAAATGTGTCCGTTTTTTTTTTTTTCTTAAACAAATGCACAATTATTTTCTGATCAGGCTTTAGCAACTGGTATGAGCATGTGCTGCAGGACAAGCCTCCGATTGCAAACGAACTTATGAAATTGTGTGAACATTAAAATATATACATATTATGTGTGTGTTAATTGTATACATATATAACTAAACATTTATATCATAAATATGATAAATTCAATATTTAGGGGAAAGTGTTTAAAATATATACTATATAATATAATATATATATATATATATATATATATATATATATATATACACTGCTATATATAATGCATTTGCTCAATTAATACAAGATAAAATTAATTGTATAATAACAATAGCCTATATTAATGCTGTTTGGCTTAACAATAAGCTTGAAAATAATTAGATTTTTTTTATTTTTCTATATTTGGGTTTCTGTCCTGAGGTGAATCAGTGTAACCCAAGCACACGCTGTTCCTGGGGGTCTGCTGTCCAGTTGGACCTCATTCAGATATCCCAGCATTCCCTGAGTGAGCTGGTCTAAACTGCTCTACTGGTGTGACATCAGACATGTTGAAAGATCTGCCTCTATGCCATGTTGTAGGAATGCTTAAAGACTGCAAATGCTATGAAGGTACTTTGGAAGAGATTTATACGATTTCAAGTCGGTCTCACATAAAGACCAACACCACAACTGTAAACAATTTATATACTCCATTACATCATGAAACTGAGGTGTTTTATTCACAAACATCTCATAACGATATCTATAATACTTCATTTTTTTGAGAGCGAGAGAGAGCACAGGGAGAAAACTGCATTTAACTCAAATAAGGGAAGCGAATTAAAGGTATAGTTCACCCAAAAACAAAAATTCTGTCATTACTTAATAATTACTTACCCTCATGTCGCTCCAAATCCGTAAGACCTTCTTTTATCTTCGGAACACAAATTAAGATATTTTTGATGAAATCTGAGAGCTCTCTGATCCTCCATAGACAGCTAGGATACTATCACGATCAATGCACAGAAACATAGCAAGGACATCGGTAAAATAGTCCACGTGACATAATTTTACGCAGCTACGAGAATACTTTTTTTGCGCAAAGAAAACAATAATAACAATTTATTCAGCAATTCTTCTCCCCAAGTTACCGTCTTCCGCCATTTTGGACAGTACCTCAGAACGTAATCAGCATTGTTTACGTTCAGTAGAAAGCGTGTGAATGCTGAATGTAAACAACGCTGATTACGTTCATTACGTTCTGCGGAACTCTCCAAAACGGTGGAAGACGGTAACAAAATGGCTCTCAGATTTCATCAAAATTATCTTAATTTGTGTTCCGAATATGAACGAAGAAGGTCTAATGGGTTTGTGACGACATAAGGGTGAGTTTTGGGTGAACCAACCCTTTAATAAACCAAGGAAACAAATTCTTCATGCTACTGAACAAATTCTTTTATTTATCCCATGGATTTCAGGAGAAACATCTGAGACAAGATTCATATTTAAATAAAACACAATTAAGAGCTCGGTTAACACTACAATTTAAGTGATCATTTTCTTCTAGAACTGCATCATCCACATGACAGTCGTGTGTTGACAGGAAACAGAATGGAAAATCTCATCTAAATAAATCCTGATAGCTTCTTCTGACAGCAGGGTTGAGTAAGGTTAACGGTGCCATTGATTGACATTCCAGCTCAGTCAGAACTGGCGAGGTGATCATAGACACGCACATGCAATTTTTCAGACTAAATTAAGCAGGTGGGTTGAGCAGGGGTGTGTTGACTGGGCACCAATCAGTGGGCGACTTTCTGTTATGGTGTTCAATGTGCAGCGCAGTGCTGTGAAATTTTAGCCTTGGGACGCTTGGGCCTTTTTATTTCGCTTTTAACCACATCATTACTTCAATAAATTCTCATCAGTGTGTGAAGAGAAAACCTTTTTACTGTATTATCAACAAGATATTAGCTAGCATCAATATGGGCTTGAGTGCCGACGTCACAAATGTTTAGTGTATCATAACAACCAGTCCCTTCTAGAAACAGCGAGATAGGAAACAGGGTCAAGGGCACAGTGTCCATCTAGAAAGAAAACAGACTCATGTTTTGTTGATGTGCTTTTGCCATCGTCATAATCATATTAGCATGTTTAGAGTGGGCACAATGTACACTTGGCACCATCCGACTACCCTTTGCCTAGAAACTTGTGACTGTGATTTTATGTTGGAATGTATGTGACAAACATTCTTCAGTTTTGGTTTTTGGCAGGAATGTCTAAAAACTCATTTAGGACGTGCTTGCAGCCAGCCGACGGTCTGACAAAACTCCCTCTGTCTGACCTCTCTAAGAAAACGAAAACAAATTCAGTTATGAACAAATCCACAAGCGTGTCAAGATACCTCAAGACTCTTGAGTAACTCAATATTATAAGAAAACATGCTTTTTAAATGGATGCACGTAGGCTCGCAGGACCCAGGTTAAACCTGACCAGGAAGTACATCTTAACGTCTTATGCCTTAGTTGTTTATACTGGCAACATGAAGAAGCTTCACTCAACGGTTTAAAACAACTCAATCAGTGAGTCTTCCTCCTGATAAAGATGTGTGATCATTTCAAAAGGACGATACACATGAGACAGAAGGGTAGCCAAGGTGGACAGAGTCTCAACTTTCTGTCATTGGGAGACAAGCCAGTTCTCCACCAGTGACACTGCATTGACCTTCCCACTAAAGCATAGGTTGAAGAGGACAGACAAAAAAAAAAAAAAAAATCTAATAAAACGAATGCACTTTTGCCCTAATGATCACTGCACAAAAACCAGTCCATATTGACATTTTTGTTGTCTTATTCAGCAATGTTTACTTTTCAGTCTAACACCATGCATTGGCTATGTTAATGACTACATTTAACATTGCCAAAATCAAAATGGTTTATAGAATTATAAATAAATGCTTAAGAGAAATTGTTTAGAAAATTAAATAAACAGCAAAGTTAATCATTTAAAAAAAAAACTTAAATAGCTTAATCATTGTAACTTGTAATTTTTAAGGAAATGAATGCATTCATTACTGACGATTAATCAAAATTTGGATGATGGTAGTAATTTTGACTGCCTGGGGCCTCAAATATAAGAGGCCTGCTATTGCGCAACTCCCAAAACCAAGTTACTAAAACCGATATAGAAGAACATTGCTTGAATGTTTGCCAATGTCTGTCAGCACAAAGCTGACATAAATTAAGAAATAAGGAATGTTATTTGTTCCTGGTCCCTCCTCGGCAATAATAACACCTTAAAGCGTTTTTTTGCAATGCTTTATACAAAACACATTCATTTGCGCAATTGCAATTTTATTTATTACATTTGTGGTTTAGATCTTGAAACTGCAATATAATTTCTTCCTATTTAGACACAGCAGTTGCGTCAAAGGGGTGTCTCTGACAATTTTAATCCATTTCAGATGACTGCCTTTCTACTGATTTATCAGTCTAACATCAACATTGACGTAAATGTTGACAATCTAACGGTTAGTTTATAACCATTTCTTATGCATTTTAATGCCTCTAATGGATCTAAAGTTACACACGTGGGCTGACAGACACTATAATTGGCTGATGGAGAGTTAATCACTCACATTCATTTTTAATTACATGTCTGGGACTCAACCTGCAACCTTTATGACAGCAGCCCAGGTTCTAAACCACTAGGCCACCATTCAGAAATGTGTTGTTTTTAGCATGTCTCATATGTAGAGTGTCAGGTAACATGCTATGTGTTGGGGATGTAGATAGATGCATGTGACCCAGTTATGAGAAACGTTTAAATCAATCAGGTTTACACAACACAGAAGACCTACAGAATGATTCCGTGAGGTCACAAGAGGTGCATAATCAAAACACTTCAACTTCCTACTATAGATAGCTCATGGTTTATTTTTATCATGAGCCAGTAAATCTCATAAAATAAAATGAAATTGCTTTTGGTTTGAAATGACAAATAAATGTAGAATTGTAGATGTTATGAACTTCACATTGCACTATCACAAAATAAATAAATAATTTTTCCAGGACTGTAATAATACTATAAGGGTCAGCAACACTGAGTTTGGGATTCATTAACAGACACACACACACGTGTAAATATTTATGTGTAGTATCTCTATCTATAGCATCAAAAAACAAGTAAATAAAAGTGTAAATGGTCAAAGATCAGAGTTGTCTTGTATGAAGCCCTTGACCGTCATCTATAATTCCTCTGACCGGCAAGCAGCAATCAGAGAATATACTGAAACAGTGGAGCATTAAAAGACCTCTTTGTTGTAGAAAGTATCTGGTCTGAGGATGGAACATTTCACATACAGTGACTCAGCTGTAGTAAATAAAGACCCCCTACTGGCCCCATTCAACAGAAAACCTCTCCTAGTGGCAGCGCCTTCCAATCGTTTACATATAAATACAGCTCATGGTATGACATGTGTTAGTGAGTGTTGATGGTAAAAGGTTTTCCATGATTGCAATTAATATATATATATATATATTAACATTTATAACATAATAAAGTATGTAATCATTTAAAATTATATTATTTTATAACATTATTTAATTATCAGCACTGAAATAAAAGGTGTATAAGACCCTCAGACTCTTAATTTTTACCCTTTGAACAAAATTTAAAACTGCCTGTAAAAAAAAAAAAACATTCTGATAGTAATAAATAAATTTAGACAAGCTAATGTAACACTTATGGCATGAGGTGACGCGGCTCTCTCTTTTAGATCAGTTTACTCTATTACTAGAAGAGACTCCAGCTTGTTTATAATTAGAAAAAGATTGATCTGCAAACCATTTAAAATCATTTCATTATTTAACCTGTAGCCTAATGCAAAGTGTAACAAAAATATTTCCTAATGCATTCTGTTCTAATTTTTTGTTACTTTATGACATTTACAGTCCATTTTGTTTTACTTTTATTTGCAAATGAACCGTTTCATTATTTCATATTTAAATGCATGCGTACCTAACGCATTAACATTATTTTGTTTCTGACTGTACATAAGACTGTTATTGCAATGCAAATAAATAAATAACAGAAAAAAAGCAGACGAAATGCGCAACGATAAAATAATAAAATACCATTAAACGCGCTTAACGCCACATTCGTACTGCACGCGCTCGACGCGACTGAACTAAACAACGAAGTTGCACGCGAGCGTGTCACACCAAACCGCAGGCTTAAGCAGCGGCAGTTTTCATTAACCTAAAAACATTTTAGTGTCCGCAGCTACCCCTCTTTTCCCCTGCAGGATAGACCACATTACAAGGCGGGAGACCCCGTGCGCCCCGTCCCACGTTTTCCTGCCCTGCCTGACAACGGAGCGCTGCATTGAACTAAACCAACATGTGCTGCCCTTCCGCGCCAGCTTCACATAGATTGATTTGCAACTGTAGTAAGAGAGCAATAACAGACGCTTTAGATCGGAAAGCACCTGGGTTAACTGTAACAGATGTTGGTCTTACCTTGCAGCTGGTCTCAGAGAAGAACAGACCGGATCCAGTGATACTTCTTGTGTTGCAGGAAAACTTCCCTGAGATTGTGTGTGTCCTCCAACTCAGGCGTCTGTGTGGTTATGTGGGCTCCTGACAGGTGGTGTGAGAGAGTGTGTGGTCATTTGCGATGTGTAATAGGTACATGGATCAGGTTTCACTGCAGTTATGTATATGCTCCTCCCGCCTTTTACTATTCGCTGCTGCTGAGAAACCGGCATGCAGTGTCAAATTTAGGGTTACATCTTCAAAGCAATAAAAGAAGGTTTGTAGATCAAATACAATCAATGCAATAATTTACGGAAGGAAGAGGAAGTTGTAACCTGAAATAAAACCTTGATCCAAACATTATTTGGATGCGAGATAAATATATTAAAAGCAAATTCCACATATAAGTAATATTTAGCTGGGTGTAGAAATGAGCTATTATTTGTTGGGGAAATATGATAAATATGATCTAGGCTAAATTAGGTAGGACTAAAGATTTCATAAACACTCAAGGATGGTTTGGAAAAGGCAGAATTTCATTAAAATTAGACAGAAAATCCAATCTGGCAAAATAACATATGCATGTATTTCCACTTAAGAAAATAATCTTGCTTTGGTAAATCAATTATGACAAAGTAAAACATGACATAGTGTCTAATTAGGAGTCATATTTATGATACACAATTTTAAGAAGTCAGTAGGACGAGACAAAATTATGAGGCTGGTCTTTTCATATTTTTCAGCATTTAATATACTTGTCAACCGTCTTGAAACCAAGACCAGACCAGTTTAGACTCTCACTTCTTAATGTGCCAAATTTCCCTCTAAAGGTTTTATAGGCTGCCAAAGACTCCCAGCCAGAAACGATAGGAGCCTCCATACCTTCAGTGACCGGCGCTAAAACTAATGAAAATCTGCTAGGGAAGAAAACAGTTGCATATTTATAAAAACTGACATGCTGCTGTGCTCTCTGGCTTGGGTTTAAATAATTGTTTCTATAGAATCTATGTAAATATCACTTCGTACCTAATTACGAATAGTAATAATAATTCATATGCACTAATTACAATGGAAGCTTGTTTCCACTATAAGAGTAAAAAAAATGTATATACTTGTGAGAAAAAATAAAAAGAAGTCATAATTACAAGTAAATTGCAATTACAATAAATAAGTCGCACTACATGATACAAAGTTGCAATTATGAGAACTATACCTTTAAAAAAATCTAATTGCAATTGTGATATTTTAAAATGCAGCTGTGAAGTGTAAAGTCACAATTTCTACAGTTTCTTTCTTTTTTTTTTTTTTAACCAAGGCAGAAACCAATATTTCAAATCCCAATTTCCAATATACTTTTAAACCCAGTTATATATCAAGGAAGGAATTTATCCTGAATATTTACAACACTTTATTTATGCAAATAAAACATTTCAAGTTCCAGGAAAACAACAACAAAAAATAAGTACATTCGTTACTGTAGCACGTGGTTTTGTTTGCCAGCATGTCATGTTCATTTGATTAGGGATGAGGTTGGCACATGAGCGATTCAAATTTTGTTTTTAAGATGAGCACAGATGCTGGATCATTCAACCCATGGATGTGCATAAATATTTTTTGAACGACTACAATATGCAGTATGTAACCTGCTTTCAGAGATCAACTTTAGTGCAGTCTTTGTGGAAGGGAAAGAGCACAGAAACCATGTGTGAGCTGCAAAGTGTAGGTAATGATACTGCAGAGTGATGGACAGTTTAAAAGATGCATTAAGAGAATCCATCCATTTAAAAAAAAAGAAGTAAAAAGAAGTGACCTCTCCTAAGGAAAGGGATTACAAAAGTCTTAACACAGCAGAGTGCACTTCAAACCCCACTTTCATTGGATTTCAACTGTACTGAAGGAGAAACATCACTAGATTCCACCAACATGTCCCCAAAGGAAACCCTTCAGCTGCACAAATAAATGTACAATATTCACAGTATTTACATGGTGTGGTTCATCCAAAAACGCATCCCATTGCTTGGCCTTTCATTTGTTCTCCAGGAGAGTCTTTATATCTTTAATGCCGTGTTCTGAAGCAACTGCGATCACGTGGTCTAAAGCATTGAGCCGTCCCAGAAGCCTAACCACCTCCTTTATGTGTTCCCTATAGAGAGAAACGATAACCACATTAAGAAATAAAGGGCTGATGCTTACATTGCAGAGCCATTAATATATATATAAAAAAAAAAATTATATATATACACATACACAATGTTTTAATTTTACAAAGAAATCAAAAAGCATGTGAACATATACAAAGATTAAAGTTTAAGGTCAGTTTAAATGTTTCTTGAGCAGCAAATCAGCATATTAGAATGATTTCTGAAGGATCATGTGACACTGAAGACTGGAATAATGATGCTGAAAACTCAGCTTTGCAATCATAGGAATAAATTACATATTAAAATATATTCAAATTAGTTCTGTCAAATGATTAATCGCATCCAAAAGTTTGTGTTTACATAATATGTGTGTGCATACTGTGTATATTTTATTATGTATATTTAAATACAAAACATGCATGTATATATTTAAAAAAAATATGTTATGTTTATAGATTAAATATATTTATAATATAAAATATGAGAATATAAATATATAAATGTATTGTACATGTAAATTCAAAATATATACTGTATGTGTGTATTTATATATACACATAAATATACACAGTACACATACATGTGTGACCCTGGACCACAAAAGCAGTCTTAAGTCGCTGGGGTATATTTGTAGCAATAGCCAAAAATACATTGTAGGGGTCAAAATTATTCATTTTTCTTTTATACCAAATATTTTGTAAATTTCTTACCGTAAATGTCAAAACTTAATTTTTGATTAGTAATATGCATTGCTAAGAACTTAATTTGGACAACTTTAAAAGCCATTTTTCTCAATATTTTGATTTTTTTTGCACCCTCAGATTCCAGATTTTCAAATAGTTGTATCTCGGTCAAATATCCTATCATAATGTCAATGTCCTATCATAACAAACCATACATCAATTCCATTTATTTATTCAGCTTTCAGATGATGTATAAATCTCAATTTCGAAAAATTGACACTTAAGACTGGTTTGTCGTCCAGGGTCACATATGTAAACAAAATTTTTTATTTTGGATGCAATTAATCACGATTAATCATTTGACAGCACTAATTCAAATTAGTAAATCATTCTTTTAAATTAAAATATTTCACATTTTTAATGCATTTTGAGCATACACATACCAGTGTTAATTTTGTTAACGAAAATATGACAAAAATGTTAGCTGACACGCTTTCTTCCCATGAAGATGACGAGGCGACAATATGGTCAAACGATAATTGACTATATCAACGTGCAACATCGTTGACGATAAAAAATGAGACTAAAATGTATTTTAAAAAATAAAAATCTACCAAAATATCTTTTTATTTTCATTGAAAACTCATTTCATTGAGACTGCTTAGTGCTGCATCTGCATCATGTCTCCAATGAATAGAAGGATGGTTGTTGCTGTTACTATATGATGACTGAAATCGCGAAATGGCCTTAATTAGCAAATAAACTGCAGAATGTTATGTTTTCTTATACACGTACGGATTGCGTGTATTCTGACAGCGCTGCACGAGCTCACGGCACCAGGGTTAAAAGTCTATGCGTGACGAAAATTGGCAAAATACATAGGGAAAAATTTTGAAAAACCACATTCGGTATTCGGCCTTCGGCCCAGTGTTTCATTTTGTTTGGCTTCGGCCAAGAATTTTAATTTTGGTGCATCCCTAATTGGAATTACTATTAGGAATTTCACTGTTAAAATATTTTGATTGTTTTTGCTGGTTTTCATAATGTAGAAAGAGAGATCTAAATCTAAATCTTTCATATTTAATTATATAATAAATAGGCTATAATAAATCAGTACACTAGATGAGGTAAAAAACAAAAAAACAAAAACAAAAGTGTATGGAGTTCATTGATTTGTGCATATTGGTGAAAGTGCAGTATCTGAAATGTAAAAATGAATTTCTCAAATGACAATATTTTCATTATTTCCAGCTTTACCTCACGTTTCTCTTCTCCACGTCTGATCCAGCCACGCAGCTGCGGTAAAGACTGCTGGCCAGGTGTTTCAAATATCTGCAGAAGTTCTCCAGCTGAGGAAGAGTCTGCTGTCCTTTAAGACTGCTGAACCACTGCACAGGAAAACACTCCACCACCTGAGGGCAGCAGTGAGAGCAAGGAAGTGCTTTGAGTTGAAGAAGGACTTCATATATAAACACCACGTTCACATGAATATTAATTCCCAACTACACAACTGATTTGTCACACAAAAATGTGTAAAGTCATACCCTACGGCATTTCTCCACATGTTCCTCGCTAACATCTGTGGTCTGCAGGGCTGAGAGAATGTAACGGTTTAGCGTGCTGTCCACAGCGAGCTCCTTCAGCACAGACGGAGACAGGATCCCATCCCATAATAAGATATTCCCAAGTAACTGAACACAAGAAAGAGATTTAGTTAAAATTTGTAATGTTGAAATAAGATTAGCTGATTCAAACGACAGCAGAAAGTCTTAAGAATACATAAGCATGACTAGCCATACCTTTACACAAGACCAAAACTGTCTCTGAGAAAAGAGGTAAGGACCAGAGTTCTTGTTTTCCATTACACTGTCAGGGGAGAAAACAAAAATTATACATCACACAAATTGGTTTACAAAACATATTTAATCACATTAGGAAACTAGATGATGTTTACAAAGAACAGCATATGCAAACAGTGACACAACAGGAGTGATTCATCTTTTACACTCACTTTTTTGGAAACAGAGGCAGGAAAATGTCATCATCAAGAGTTCGTCGAATTCGTATGACTACGGTCCTCAGAAGCTCCTGAAAACAGACAAATTCTTGTCTTAAGAGGTTACATTTTCACTTATTGCTATGAGAATCTATGGAAGTTTGTTTCCGCCACTGAATAAAAAATTTAAAAAGTAATTGCGACTTTTCATCTCACATTTCATTCTGACTTTTTTTCTTATAATTGCATGATACAAACTCGCAATTCTGACTTTTTTTCTTATAATTGCGTGATATTAACTCGCAATTCTGAGAACATAGCCGCCCCCCCCCCCCCCCCCCCCCCAAAACGTTTTTTCTCAGAATTGTGATATAAACTCGCAATTGGGAGTTATAAAGTCAGAATTGCTTTATCTCGCAATTGATACTTTATAAATTGTAATTCTGACTTTATAACTCGCAATTGTGAGTTTATATCATGCAATTCTGAGAGAAAAAAAAAGTAACCTTAAATATTAAATAATCATCTTGAAATACAGTAGTCAACATTTGAAGTGGATCAAAACCTTTCAACAAAGTTGTCCTAAAACCAAAACAATACCCGTTTTTGTCTTAGGACAATGTTGATGAACTTTTTTTGATCCACTTCAAATGTTGACTACTCTTTTAATATAGAAGTTTAGTTTGTTTGATAAAAATTGCCTGTTACATGCTAAAATGTATGAATCAGTCATGTAGAACAGCGTGTACAACAGGTTTTCCAGCAAAGTATCATGTTAATACTTTAGAGGCCTTAGAATTTTTGAGAATCAAATATAAATACACATTTGGTATTATTGATAGGGCTAAGTGAAGATCAAACACAAAAATAAGAGCCTGTGGCTTTATTGCGTTAGTCTCATCTGTTCACTGACTTGTGTGTTGCGGTTGTCTCCAAGCATCACAGTGGGATAGTCTTTAATCAGCCTTTGCATGAAAGTCACCAGTCTGAATGTCTGACTGCTGGAGAGCGGATCCCACACCTGATCCGTCAGCACTGAGGGGGCAACAGGAAGGGAGGGCAAAAAGTTTTAAAGGTGCGATTTGTGTTTGAGATGTTCTGACTTTAAAATAAATAATTGAGCCATAATGATGGGATAGACTAACCTGCTAGTTTAGGAAGCAGCACTCTTTCCACAATAGCAGGAAGCAGGCTGTTATCTATGTCTTCCTCTTTCTTTAGGGCGCTCTGCTCCCCACAGCCATAGAAGAGCAAAGACTCAAACCACAGCATGTACTCAAAGTTAGGACACTCCACCTGCAAGGCATAATTTTGGCACTTTAAGACAAAAATGTTCAGGCAATGCAAAGCAGATCATAAAAATGTGGGGGAAAAAAACGTGTTTTCTGTACCTCCAGTGGAGACCATGAGATGAGCTGTAGTCGAATAAGGGGGTTGAAGAGTTTGGGCAGACAAAGTCCGATGTAGGCGTCTCTATAGCAAGTAAAATATAGCTTTCTCCAGGTCTCAAAGTGAGCCTTTATGTTGTCCAGTGAGTGGAAATCCTCCATAACATCCTCAAAAACCTTCTTTGACTCTATTAAAATGCGATCTGGAAATCAAAAAGATCAATTGTTAATTGAGAAAGAGAGTAAGAATTGACCAGCTAAAGTTGTTCCCATATTTAAGTTAAGTTGGTCACCTCTCTCCGAGTTGAAGCTGGTGATGTCAGTGGACGTCTCTTCATCATCACTGGACAGCCCCTCCTTATGCTCGGCTCTCTTGCCGTTCTGCTCTCGAGCTTGTCTGCGACGAGTTCTGTTAGGAAATGTTAAAACTGAATTCATTATAACTGAAATACATCACAGAAACTCGTGTAGAGTAGATCTGGGTATTGATTTTCTGATTCAATCTAATTTGGAGTCTATTTAAAGGAGTGGGTGATTGCGATTTCAGTGTAAACAAGGTGCAGCGCTTCTGGGTTCTATGTCAGAACACCAGCTTCAGTGTCAGCAGCACCACACGCATGCACTGTCATAAACGACAGCAGAGAATGACACGGAAAAGAAAGTGTTTAAATAAGTCATTATTTTTGTTTTGTTTGCATACAAAAAGTATTCTTGTAGCTTCACAACATTACAGTTGAACCACTGGTGTCACATGTCATGGACTGTTCTAATGATCTTACTATCTTTCTGTGCCTTGAACGTGATAGTTATGTTGTTGTCTAAGCAGGGTCAGAAAGCTGTTGTATTTCATCAAAAATATCTTAATTTGTGTTCTGAAGAAAAATGAAGGTCTTGCGGGTTTGGAACAACATGTGGAAGAGTAATTAATGACAGAATGATCATTTTTGGATGAACTATCCCTTTAACATGCTAATAGTAAATAGTCATATGTTCCGTATAAGCATTACTGTATATCAAAAGTAGTAATTATTAAAAGTGGTATTAATGTACTGTATTGATATACATTAAAAAAGCTGAAAGCGTACCACCTTGCTGCTCTTTTCCAAACATTTTTGACCATTACAAGTTACAGTACAAAACTAATATGCATAATGACACAAGAGATTACTAATTTATACCATACATTTATTTACACCAAAGTCATTAAATAAAAATAATACACACACACACACTCACCTATATATATAGGCGTGTGTGTGTGTGTGTGTGTGTGTGTGTTATGTATGTATGCATGCATGTGAAAGCATACCGTCTGGCTTCTCTTTCAGCTATCCTCCTCTGCTTGGCCAGCTCCTGATAGGCTGTGCGATCTCTACCGAATGAATCCAAGTTAGGGGCCATAACAGCCTTACCTGAAACAGAAAAACCAGTATTAACTCACAGTAAAGCTGAGCTCACAAGCCCTGTTACAGCTTATAATGACAGATTAGATACTCATTATTACCTACTCATTAATATATCACAGATGTTTCATGCATTAACCCACAAATTTCAATAAAAATGTAGTTACAATTTGAACTCGATGCACAGTGCTTGAAGGGATTTTTTCACCCAAAAAAAATTAACATTTTGTCATCATTTACCTCAAGATAAAGAACTGTATGACTTTATTCTGCTGAACAAAAGACAACATTTTCCCCATTTACTGGTAGCCATTGACTTCCATAGTATGGAAAAGAATGGAAGGCAATAGCTACCAACAACTGAATGGTTACCAACATTCTTCAAAATATTGTCTTTTGTGTTCAACAGAAGAAAGAAAATCATACAGGTTTGGAATAACACAAGAGTGACAAAAGTTTAATTTTTGGTTGAACTTTAACAAGTCAAGTTTTCTCCCTCATCAGAATTAATTTCCAACTAAAAGCTGATTTTGATCTACCTGTTCAATTTTCCTGGGGTGAGATAAAAACTCTCCTCCAAAACACTCACCTGCTCAGCATCTTAGCAATGTTTCAGTGAAATCACTGACCAATAAGAAGCCAGTGAGCTTTCACCATCCAAAAGCCAAATACACTTTCACTTGTCTCAATCACACACAGACAGGACAGTCTCTTTGTGTATTATTCTGATGTGCAATTAATAACTGTATAACAAAAACGTGAAGAAAAAAAAACAATAAGGCCATTCAAATAAAAAATAAAAACCTTCAAGATGGACTGACTTGAAAGGCTGGAAAACTCCGACGATTCATCTTTAATATCATCCTGTCTTCTCTGGACGAGACGGGACGCCCGCTGCCGAAGTAACTGGTGCATGGCGACCTCTAGCTCCAGAATAACAGGCACCTGAAAGATATGATGATTTTTGTGACAGCTGAACCAAAGACAAGGGGCTGGAGACCGAGACGAGGGGATCAGTGTGTTCTGCTGTGGCATTGGAGAAAGTAAGCAGAAAAACCAGACCAAATTAAGCCATAATTAATGAGCTCTGGACATAAAGCCCATTAGAGCTGAAACAAAATTGGCTTCCCCCTGTGTTAATCTTCATGTTATTTACCTTATTATGAGCCCAAAAAAATTGGCTGAGTAGTTTGAAACTTCTGTGAAAGACTTCCAGTTAGCCATTGTTGGTTATTTTTGACAAACAGATGTTTTTTTATTAATTTCATGTAATAGTACAAATATACCACTATGGAGAAAATCAATGGGATTTTTACTTCTGTAACCTGATGTTGCATTCTACAGTTTTCTGAGACATGTACCAAAAATGAATGTAGATATTAACATACACTTTGGACAAGCTAACCTTAAAGGGATAGTTCACCCAAAAATGAAAATTGTGTCATCATTTACTCACCCTCAAGTAGTTCCAACCCTGTATGAACGTCTTTGTTCTGCTGAACACAAAGGAAGATATTTTGAAGAAAGTTTGTAACCAGGCTGTTTTGGGGCACCATTGACTTCCATAGTATGAAAACAAATACTATGGAAGTCAATGGTGCCCCAGAACTGCTCTATTTCCCACATTCTTCAGAAAATCTTCCTTTGTGTTCAGCAGAATAAAGACATTCGTACAGGTTTGAAACTACTTGAGGGTGAGTAAATGATGACACAATTTTCATTTTTGGGTGAACTATCCCTTTAAGCTATTGCAATCATTAAGCTATCATCGCAGATTTAACTGATAGCTTAAAGGGTTAACCCTATAAGGAAAATTGTCATTAATTACACACCCTCATGTCGTTCCAAACCCAAAAGACCTTCATTCATCTATTAAGATATATTTGATAAAATCCAAGAGCTTTCCAACTCTGAATAGACATCAGTGCTTCAACCGTAATTTTACGAAGGTACGAGAATACTTTGTGCACAAAAAAATAAAAAATAAAAAAAATTAACAAATTCTTCTCTTTCGTGTCAGTCCTCAGGTTGAACCATGAATGTCACATGGACTATTTTAATAATGCCCTTACTACCTTTCTGGGCCTTGAACATGATAGATACGTTATTGTCTAATTTCATAAAAAATATCTTAATGTGTGTTCCGAACATGAATGAAGGTCTTACGGGTTTGGAGCGACATGAGGGTAATTAACAACAGAATTCCAATTTTGGGGTGAACTTTCCCTTTAATGAAGAAAAATAAAATTAAATACTTTAAAGGCAGTAAGCTTTACAGTAAGTGCAGAATAGTCCTTTTTGATAAAGATTTACCTTTTTGACCATTTATTACTTTCAGTATTTTTAAAAACAGTCCAATGACACTGCCAACTAGTTAGTTAGCAACCTAGCATCTAACAAATTGGAAGTCTCACACAAAAAGGAAATATGAACTATGACTTTCTAAATAAAGTGACAATTTCCCAACTAATAACACTTTTGATGATCTGTTCTCCATGCCCCATCAAAGACACCATGAATTGTGTATATAGTGCCTTTTTATAGCTGAAAAAAAAAAAAATTAGGGAAACACTGAAAAACCATCTCTTGATGCATCTTGCTGTGGGAAAAAATGGAAGATTACACCACAATCTATGAGCTGATAAAAACATGACCTGGTGGACTGCTGAAAATGCACAGTTTTGTAAATGATCGTCTAAAACATGAACTATGAGTATATGAAGTAAGGTCATTTTAGTTTAAAATATTTTTAAGGTCTAATTAACTACACGATGATGACAGGCAACATTCAATAAACTTCAAAATCAATAACAAAGAAACATAGTACCAAGATTGGGAAAAAAATAAACAAACAAACAAAAAAGCAAGTCAGTGAAAAAAAAACAGCAGCAACATTAAAAACAAATGCATTCATTCTTACCTTTTCACTGAAACACTCAAGCAAGTCTCCAACATACCCTCGCATTTCTTGCAAGAATCTATATTTGTCTGCGGCCTCCTGTGAGGAGCCCTCCAGGAGCTGGATGGTCTTTTTGGAGGCCTCCAGCTCCTCCTGGATCTGCTCAAAGCGCCGGGCATTGGAATCGTGCCCATGGTGCATGAAGCTCAGCCTGGCACACAGGGGAGTCAAAGAGAGATTTATTATTAGTGATGTATGGGGACGTCACTATGGCCGCACATGTCCTGATGAAGACGGTTTTGTCAAATCTGTCTGTAAAAGAGTCTGTAAAACGATTGCAGATTTTAGTATCTGCAAATTACGCCACCTTTAGGATGGAACATTACACTACAGCCTAACATGGAGCTGAAATATTTCACACGCTAGCCAGAATTAACCAGGATCAATGTGCCTTGGCACTATGCTGGAAGTCCAAAGTGCAATATGAGAATCGTGAACATTTATGGGATGTGCATCAAATTTATCTGGGAAAAACAAACAAGTGTTTGTCAATTCAAAATCCAAGGAAAATCCAACTGGACAGATCTGAACTTGCAATTTGAGGGGTTACAATGACCGCCGATGAGCAGGCAGTTCAGACCGTACCTGTCTTTGAGACGTTTCTTTACCAGATCTGTGGTTATAGGGGTCAGGTCACAAGAGGGAACGGGATAACTGGGAACTGAGGGCTCTGCTTTCAAAGGCTTGCTGTTGTCTGCTCCAACTGTGGCAGCGTAGCTAAAGGGCATGGCGTAGGACGCTCCATACGGCTGTGCATCATAACTGCCTTGGTAATACATAGTTGGATCCTCGGATTGGGGGGTTTGGACCTAAAATATCAAAGAAAGTACATGCCATTAAAAGGATGAGAGTGTCAACATACACACACTCTGTGTGTTAATTACACTGCTGTTCAAAAGTTTGGGGTCAGAATTGTTTTTCATTTTTTTGAAGACTGCATTTGTTTCATTTAAAAAAAACACACACACACACTATAAACTCTAATAAGACTGTTTTCTATTTCAATAGATGAAAATCATGCTGCTTAATTTTTGTATGGAAACTGATACATTTTTTTGATTATCTGATGAACAAACTTCAAAAGAACAGAATTTATTTTAAATAGGGAACTTTCGTAACTAATGTCTTTACTGTCACTTTTGATCAATTTAATGCATCCTTGCAGAATAAAAGTATATTTATTTATTTTTTTAAATCTTACTGACCCCAAATATGTATACACTGTTTAGAGAGAGAGAGAGAGAGAGAGAGAGAGAGAGAGAGAGAGAGAGAGAGAGAAAGAAAGAAAGAAAGGAGACTGTCTATTGTGTTACTGATTAGTTATTCAGTACTGACAAAATTTGCTAAAAATATTCACTAATCTTAATTTCTTTATTTGAATGCTACATGCCATAGTTTTCTTTTTGAAATAAAGATGTGTGTCAAATGTTTTGGAATATTGTGATATAAATATGGGAAATATTGTTATTGTGCCAACTCACCTGTGGGATGCTAATGCCCTTCCTGATCTGCTCCTGCTCCCAGCGACTCACTTCCTCATCCTGCCCATCATCTAGAGCTTCATCATCACTGCATTCAATACCTGAACCACAACACACACACACACACACACACACACTAAGGTCAGATCTTGGTTCACTGCACATCTTTTCCAGTATGTGACTTCCCACAAAAGTCATAGTAATTCAGTCTTTTTTGTGTGACATATTCAATGTGACATGACATTTATTACAATGACAGTCTATTTGGAGATCTGGTGAATGAGGATTCCTATAATTCTACATAAGAGCTTCATTCACTGACCGATCTCCTCTGCTATTTTCTGCCTCTGACTCTTCATCTTGACTCCACTGAAGACGATTCTCTTCTCATCTTCGTCGTCACTGCCACCGTTCTCATCTTCATGAGTGAGACGCTTGTTTGTAGCCTCATTCTCGACCAGCGGAGCCTCACCCCCGAGCTCTCGAGCCATCTGCCTACGTTTACGAGCAGCATGAATGAAGGCCGCGTCAGGGATCTCGCCTGTTGAAATGCACGACAGTTAATATTGGTGTAAACACAATGACTTTTCACATTAATTAGTTTAAACAGAAAGAGCCTAAATGGACTAAAAGAATTTGCCATTTAAAAACGTGGATTTTATCAAATGCAGTGTTTAACAACATTCAATGTTTAACCACACAATGTTTAACCATAAGCAGGTTCCAGCCCTGCATGACTGTTCTTGAAGCGATTATAAAAAAGCAAAAACAGCCTAATCATGCTGATTTGTCTTGTGACTTGCTCTACAGATCTAGATTGATGGGCGCTCTCACCTGGTCTGAGCGAGCTGAGAGCCGACAGAGTTTGGCTAAATGCTCCACCTGCAGGCCTTTGCTCGCCATCCTCCTCCTGTTCCTCATTGCTTTCCACCTCCATTTCTTCTTCTCCCTGTTCACTACTGGCTCTGCTGCCCTCCAAGGGCTCCTCTTTAATCGACAGATTCTGAGCAGGTCCACCTGGAATGAATAAACTGGTGAGCGATAAATAATACAAACTTGCTTTGTAATCTTCAACTAGCTAGATGGTCTAGAGGTAAAGATTTCTGAGGGTTTGTAATACATTTAGGGTCTAAACTACAATGGAAGAAAAATAACCCTAGAACAAATGGGGTCACACACTGTAAAAAAGCTGGTGCACAAACACGTACAAAGAAACAGCAAGTAGCGCATTGAATTAAACAAAACTTTGAAGTAGAAAATCCAAAATAGCAATTAATTGTAAGAATGCAATATTTTATAATAATAGTTTTATTTACAAGTTTGAACTTTATTTTTTTGTTACAATGTATGCAATTTTCTAAAAAAAGTCATTAATGCTTCTTTCTGATGAGGGTGCACATATGCATTATTTTTTTTTTTAAATTTCATTAAAAAAAATAAATAAATAAATTTATTTAATGTTTTCCTCAAAATAAAAAGCAGTCCCCTGACTCTGATCTATAAACATGCATGACAACATGACACACAAAAAAAAAAAAAAAAAAAAAAAAAGTCTTGTACCAATGCGTATGCTTTGATCCGGTATAACACTGCCGGTCTTCTCCAAATCCTCTTTGTATTCTTTCTTCAGCTGCTTGACAATCTTCTTGCTGTGGTTGGATTTCTTCACACGGAACACTTCAGTCTCATCTAATAGTGACAGATATATAGTGAAATGCATGAAATTATCCGTGCAACTCACTAGAATTTACATTGCAAAGTATTTTTCAGGGTCCTCATACTTTTTGATCAATAAATTAACATGACCTTTTCTTTTTTTATTAAAGCAGTTTTGAAATTCTCCAAATTATTCCATATTTTCGTACCATTGAAATCCCGAGTCTTACTTAATCATTGTAATATTACCATATTGGTCTTCAGCCAATCATTTGTTATATTCACATAAGCACTAATGCAGAGTCCTAATTGGTCAGTATTACTAGCAAATATAATATGCTAAGTAGCTCGTGTTTTTCGGTTAGTGACTGTCACTTTAATGACACGAACTGTTAACTACACGGCAAAACTCGAATAATTTGTGAAACGTTAAGTTTTAATGTGTGTATTCGTTAAGCAGGTCCATGGCAGTTAACATGCACCTTCATCATCGTGGAAGCTCAGAAGACTCGCTTTCGGTTCCTCTCGGTTCTCATTCTTTCTCTTCTTCTCTTTGTTGAACTTGACAGCAACGGGCTGAAATCCGTTTCCGTGATTGTTCAGCGTGTTTGCTGCAGGAGCGGGGCCGGTGATGGTGGTGGACTCACTCGGGTTCGCCGAGTCTTCAGCCCCGGGCCCGCCGGACTGTTGGTCCTCCTCTTTCTCCTCGTCTTCAGAGTCATTCCTCCGTCTGAAATTGCACCTCTTGGCTTTCTTAAACATGGTGATATAGTGTGCAAAGCCTCTAGGAGAGTATGTACAGACTGATTTTTAGATTTTTGCGGGGCGCCAATGATGATAACGAGTCCACCATTTTGCCTTTGGCGGAAACGTTTATGTACCTCTGTGGATGTTTAGATTTGCTGAGCGGCATCAGGAACTCGCTGCTGCCATCTACATGAGAGGTGCTCCAACCATTTCCAGAGTGTTGGTAGTCAATCATAATGACTCATATGCTATTACCTGGAAACACTATAAAACCCCTGTAATTTCTTTTCAATAACATTCATTTCATTAACTAATGGTTAATTAATTTGTGTAAAAAGCCCAATAGTTAAGTAAAAGGCAAATGAAATGTTAATTAATTAACAATTTACCTCACACACCTGATATGTGCGTAGATCAAGGCCAAATACAAAAAAACCCTCAACAATCCTGCACACAATCAATGATTGCAAATATAGGCTATACAATACTTTATTAACAATGTTTGGGTCCTATGACCTTCATCAGGAATACAAAAATATTCAGGCACAACATATGGCCAATGACGGCAATGATACATAATTACCAATCGCAAAATATCGTAATATGTCATATGTGACCCTGGACCACAAAACTAGTCTTAAGTGTCAATTTTTCAAAATTGAGATTTATACGTCATCTGAAATCTGAACAAATACGCTTTCAATTGATGTATGGTTTGTTAGGATCGGACAATATTTGGAAACAACTATTTGAAAATCTGGAATCTGAGGGTGAAAAAAAATCTAAATATTGAGAAAATCGCCTTTAAAGTTGTCCAAATGAAGTTCTTAGCAATGCATATCACTAATCAAAAATTAAGTTTTGATATATTTACGGTAAGAAATTTACAAAATATCTTCATGGAACATGATCTTTACATAATATCCTAATAATTTTTGGCATAAAATAAAAATGGATAATTTTGACCCATACAATGTATTTTTGGCTATTGCTACAAATACACCCCTGTGACTTAAGACTCCTTTTGTGGTCCAGGGTCACATATTAGAAACATCCTGTAGAAAGGTTATCTCAAAACAAAATTTTACTCGTGTCATAATGCAATAGATTGAAATACAATACATTAATAATGTCACTCATTGACCAGTGCTTCATCATTTATACCCATCGGTGAAGTATGAAGAGTAAATATCCAGAAAACACACATGATGATGGTGAAGGACTGCAGTGACAGCTTTTACTCGTACAATATTGTTTGTTTAGTACCCCACACATAAAAAAAAAAAAAAAAAAAAAAAAAAACTTTCTCCTTATTTATTCCTTCCCCTGCTAGCTTGTACTTATTTAAACAACGCCTGAGACTTGGTGTTACAAGCACTTCGTTTGTCGGATTGCCTCCTCAAGATGAATCGCTTTTTGTATCCCCAATTGTAAGTCGCTTTGGATAAAAGCGTCTGCAAAATGGCTAAATGTAGTATTATTTATATTCAGTGCTATTATTTGTTTTTATATGTTCAGTTTTCATGTTAAATTTACTTTAAGTTTTAGTAATTTTGTATTTTTGTTAGTTTTAAAGTTAGTTAGGTTTAACTTATGTAAACTTTAGTACTTTATTTCAGTCAGATAATGAATAAAATAGTTTGAACAGTTTTTGGTTAACAATAACAACACTGATAAATATTGATATGATAATTCTTTTTCTGAATCGCACTGTCTCATCTCTCATGTTGTTAGATCACATATTTTCATACTTGATCCTCTTAAAACCATAAAGCCAGGATAGAGAGGCTGAGTGAATCTGGTCTTGACTTTTTTGAGAAGGGTCATTGTGTCAGAGACGCTGTAGAAGGACAGAGTCCCTGCACTGTGATCCACATACACTCCTATTCTGGAGGACTGTAGGGGTGCAGTGATTTTACTGTGTGCAGAATTATGTGTGAATAACAGATCTAAGTTAGTGTTTCGCAATGTCCAGGATTGATTATTACATCCAAACTCACCCTCAACACCCTTCCTGTCGATGCTCTTATAAGACACTGATATTCCCACCCAACAATTCCCACTCCACTCAACCTCCCAGTACGCACATCCACACACACTCTCTCTACACAACACCTGAGGGCTGACTTTAAATCTGTCTGGATGTGAAATACACAGCTGGCCTTTGTCAGTATAAGTAACTACTGTGTTCCTCTGAGATAGATGGAGGTGGGTATTTGCTGTGTTTGGATCCAGACTGAGTTGACAGGAAGCTGAAATAAAATAAGAAATATACATACTGTATATATTATAAAGAAATGCACAGATTAGAAATAAACTTAAAGAATTAAACAGTAAAATTAATTTTTAATTCATTTTAAAATGTATTAAAATGAAAAAGATTGCAATATTTCAAGCTTTATTATGTTTTAATGAGTAGTGTACAGTAAGCCAAAAAAGAAAAAAAACTTGTATTACTGTAGACAAATTTATGAAATCAAGAATTAATGGACTTTATACTATTAATAAATTCAATTCTTTGAAAAAATTACCTTCATACATAATAAATACTATGTATGTACTGAATTTGTATGGAATCATGTTTATTAATTTTGTGTGAGAGAAAGAATAGCATTGAGGAAAATAATTTGTTTTCCTGTGAACAGATGGACAGAGACAGAGAGATGGATAGATAGATGGATACACACGTGGTCAGAATTGTTGGTACCCTTGGTAAATATGATCAAAGAAAGCTGTGGAAATAAATCTGCATTGTTAATCCTTTTGATCTATTATTCAAAAAATTCACAAAAATCTAAGCTTTCATTGGAGAATAAGAATTTAAAATGGGGGGAAATATCATTATGAAATAAATGTTTTTCTCTAAAATACATTGGCCACAATTAACGGTACCCTTTTATTCAATACTTTTTGAAACCTCTATTTGCCAAAATAGTATAGAGTTTCCTCCTGTAATGCCTGATGAGGTTAGAGAACACCTGACAAGAGATCAGAGACCATTCCTTCATCCAGAATCACTTCAGACCCTTTAGATTCCCAGCTCCATGTTGGTGCTTCTTCTCTTCAGTTCACCCACTCATTTTCTATTGGGTGCAGGTCAGGGAACTGGAATGGCCAGCAGAAGCTTGGTTTTGTGCTCAGTGACCCATTTTTGTGTTGATTTTAAGGTTTGTTTTTGGATTATTGTCCAGTTGTAAGATCCAAACATGGCCCATTATAAGATTTCTAACAGAATCAGTCACTTATTGATTTTTTATCTGTTGGTATTTGATAGAATCCATGATGCCATGTGTGTCAACAAGATGTCCAGGACCTCCAGCAGAAATATAGGCCCACAACATCAAAAATACAGCAGTATATTTCATTGTACACATGGGGTACTTTTTATCCCTGTGTTCACCAAACCCATCTTGAGTGTTTGCTGCTAAAAAGCTAAATTTTTAGTTTCATCTGACCAAAGAAGCCAGTCCCATTTGAAGTTCCAGTCATGTCTGATAACTGAATATGCTGGAGTTTGTTTTTGGATGAGCGAGGAGAATTTTTCTTGAAACCCTCCCAAACAACATGTGGTGATGTAGGTGCTGTTTGATCATTTTTTTTAAAGGTTTTCTGACCCCAAAACTTAACCTTTTTCAGCAATTCTCCAGCTGTGGTCCTTGAAGAGTCTTTAGCCACTTAAACTCTCCTTCTCACCGTGCATTAGGACGATATAGACACACGTCCTCTTCCAGGCAGTTTCATAACATTTTATGTTAATTGGAAATTCTTAATTATTTCCTTGATGGTGGAAATGGGAATTTTCACTGCTCTACCTCTTTTCTTAAAGCCACTTCACTAATTTGTGAAGCTCAATTATCTTTTGCTGCACATCAGAAATATATTCTTTGGTTTTTCTCATTGTGATGGATGATTAAGGGAATTTGGGCTTTGTTTTCCCTCCTATTTATATTTCTGTGAAACAGGAAGCCATGGCTGGTTAATTTCATAATCACGCTGGTGTGCTCAAAATTGTGAATATGAATGGGAATATATTTAAGATATTTCATATTTTACTCATAAGAATTTCTAGGGGTACCAATAATTGTGTCCAATGTGTATTTGAGAAAAAAACATTTATTTCATAATAATATTTCTCCACATTTTAAATTTTTATTCTCCAATGAAAGCTTAGATTTTTGTGATTTTTAAAAAAATAAAAGATCAAAAGGGTTAACAATGCACATTTATTTTCATAGACTTCTTTGATCATTTACCAAGGGTACCAACAATTCTGACCACGTGTGTAGATAGACAGACAGACAGACAGACAGACAGACAGACAGACAGACAGACAGACAGATAGATAGATAGATAGATAGATAGATAGATAGATAGATAGATAGATAGATAGATAGATAGATAGATAGATAGATAGATAGATAGATAGATAGACAGACGGACAGACAGAGAAAGACAGAGAGACATAGACAGACAGACAGACAGACAGACAGACAGACAGACAGACACATAGACAGACAGACAGATAGACAGACAGACAGACAGACAGACAGACAGATAGATAGATAGATAGATAGATAGACAGACAGATAGATAGATAGATAGATAGACAGACAGACAGACATATAGACAGACAGATAGAAAGACAGACAGAGAGACATAGACAGACAGACAGACAGACAGACAGACAGACACAGACAGACAAATAGACAGACAGACAGATAGACAGACAGACAGACAGAGAGACAGACAGACAGAGAGACAGACAGAGAGACAGACAGACAGAGAGACAGACAGAGAGACATAGACAGACAGACAGATGGATAGAACACCTACATTGTAAGAACTCCTCCCTAGTCTTGGGATTATTGGTGGCAGTGATCTGGATGTATTTCACTATGGAGAAAAGTGTGATGTTTTTAATTCAAATATATTTCAAATATACAGTTTAAACATTTATACAACAAGTACTATAAATATATCTATAAATTGTATACATCACATATATAAATTAAAGGATGCATCAGGTAACCAGTATTTTACCTCTAGCAGAAATACGTTCCATCTCCTCTTGACAGAAATCTTCCAGTTTCCCTCTCAACAGAGAGACAGATTTTCCAATATTGTCAAAAGAGATCCGGGAACTGACTGTGATGTTGTGTACGTTCACATAAGGCAAAACGGGAGGCCCAAAACTCTACAGACACAAAAACAGAATTACAATAAAGACATCAAGCTTAAATAAATGAAATCAACTTCATGCAAGATTTCAATGATACTTCTACTCTACATAAATATTACACAGATTATAATCCTTTTATTATTGGTTAAAGAATTTATCAATGAATAAACTTAGTAAAATCCTCTTTAGTATCAGGATCCTGTAACCTGAAGGAAATGGATGTGATCGTCTGTGTGTGACAACTGCTCCAGTTCCGTGTCTCTCCACTTCAGTAAATCAATTGATGACTCCAGTCTCTTCAAGAGCTTTTCAGCTTGACTCACTGCAGTCTTTTCCTGAGCTCTGATCAGCTGTGTGACCTCAGAACGTCTTCTCTCAATGGAGTAGATGAGTTCGGTGAAGATCCTCTCACTGTAATCCACTGCTGCCTGAGCGGAGCGCTGTTAGGACACACAAAGCGAGGGTTCTCAGAGAGTATGGAAACCGGCCCGACACTGAACTTCCATGTTATCCTTTTCCAGTTAAACGTAGTTCTCCTCTAAAAACTCACCTTGTGAGAATCCACAGCCTTTCTAAGCTCCTGAAGTTTTCGCTCTTTCTGCTGGATTTCCTCATTGTATCTTCTGCGTATTTCTTCTAATTGCCTCTGTTGAACAAAGAATTAACAGTTAACTGTGAAATGTCCTTCAGTATCAGTTCCTATTAGATTTTCAAAAATCATTAGCCTAAGTAAATCATACAGACCACTGGTGCCAAATAACTTTTATATTGTTATTAATGTTTCAAGATGAACATTTACTGGACTGAAACAACATAGGTTCACTTGATTATTCATACATCATTTTATTAGGAAAATCATGATACATCAGGCTTTTGAGGAACTTGAGGAACCCCCACTGTATCGCACTGCATTTATGTTTACTTCTCCCTAAAATTAATATCAGAAAGTTTAAGTATTTAAATATCATCTTACTGTGACATATTATTGAAAGATATAGAGTGACAACTAATATTTACATGTATTCTTTGTTAGTAGTATGCTAGTAGTAGTATTCTGCTATACTGTTATAAAGATGTCCTTACATTATAAGCTATCTAAAGCCAGATGCATCAAATATGATACAAAACATAAAGCAAACAAATATGGCTTGGCTTCACTTCCACAAGTAAATTAATCAATAAAAAGTGAAAAACGAGGGAAACAAGGTACATCCTCTTAAAAACAATCACATTATTTAGTAACTACAATCAATGAAAAATATTACTTTTTACCTGTTTTTCTGTCCTCTCTGCTGCAGCTGTTCTAGTCTTATGATTTTTGTGTTTGTCCAGCATACACATCATACAAATACACTCCTGGTCAGTTTGACAGAAAACTTCTAGAGGCCTGTCATGTGTCTTACAGATCATCTGCTGGAGCCGTTCAGTTGCTTCCATCAAATGGTGTTTCTTGTCTTTGAAGAAAGTCTCGTGCTGTTCAAGGTGAACTTGACAGTAGGAGTTCATGCACATCAAGCAGGACTTGACGGCTTTGCCTTTTCCTCCAGTACAGACGCTGCACTCCACATCTCCAGGACCAGCAGGAGCAGCAGGAGCAGCAGGCTGGAGTGTTGTCTTCCCCAGTTTCTCCACCATTTCAGCCAGAATGGTGTTTTTGCTCAGTACAGGTCTCGGAGTGAAGGCCTGTCTGCATTGGGGACAGCTGTAGACCCCCTTCTCTTCAGCCTGATTCCAGTAGTCTGTAATACAGTCCATACAGTAAGAGTGTCCACAGGAAAGAGCCACAGGCTCCTTCAGGAGATCCAAGCATACTGGACAGCAGAACTGGTCAGGAGCCACTGAAATACTGGCTTCTGCCATTTCACCATGTGCACACGGGGATAAATCCGCGGGAAAAACTCTTTTCCGTATCCTGCTTTTGTTTCCGAAAAAATGAAACTCAGTGTAAAGAGTCATCCAGTAGGAGGCGGTTTGTCTCTCAGCCTGTACTTACAATGCAGAAGAATTTCAACCACAGGGTGTCACTATTTTCATGCTTTGGTAAATCATAATGATGATATAAAAGCAGTACTTTAAAAAAAGGCCCCTCTTTATATTAGGTGGCTTTAACTACTATGTACTTGCATCAAAAAAATAAGTACAGTGCACTTATTGTGTTCATGTGTTGCAAAACACTTTTGCAGGTTTGTGGTGTGGTATGGGTAAGTTTAAATGTGGGTTAAGGTGTAATTATAAATGTAATTATAGATATTAATTACAGATGTAAATACATGCAGGTATTTGTTTCATATATAAGTGCAATGTAAAAACATGTACACAATAAGTTCATTGTATCAAATGATTAATTTAAATGTATATGCATAGTATTTAAGGCCACCTAATATAGTGGGACCAAAAAAAAAAAATTGAAATTATTACTTATCCTAATTATTACATAAAAAGGACTAAAGTCCTAATTATTACATAAAAAGTCAAAATATGAAAAAATTAATTAAAAGACAAAAAGTCATAACTTTAATACCATAGCTGTGACTTTTAATGTCATAATTTCAAATTTTACCATAATTGCGCATTCTATTTTATAATTTACTTTTTAATTTCATAATTATGACTTGTGACCTATGATTTTTTTATTTCAAAATTATGATTTACCAAAATATGATTTTATTTTCTTGTGTCAGCAATGTGCTTCCCAAAGTTCTGTGACCTTAAAATAAACATAAAAATTACATGTGTTGTAGAAAATGTTGGATATTTTTGTGTTATAGAAAATATTCTATATTAACTATATTAATATTTGTAATATTGGAGATAGCAGGGCCATTGCTAAAGTTCATGGGGCCTGGGACAAAACGTTTTATGGGACCTTTCCCCTCAATAATTATTAATTTTGTATCACAAATCTCAAATCTACAATTAGGCTATAATAGCAGACATCTCAGTTTATCATTCAGATAGAATCAAATTCTTATATAGACTCTCATATATACAACTGAAATGCAGTTATGGATATTCAAGCCATACCATTTTATATTAAAACTCTGTTAAAACTTGTGTTAAAATCCAGTTGCTGTGTTTTGGAACATGATAACTGGTTCCTAGCTGGTCATTAGCTGGTGCAAGCTGCTTGTTAACTGGTTGTCCATGTTCAAAATCATCTTGGCCACTTTAAACTAGTGTGACAAGCTGGTTTGTTATTGCTATTCCAAGATGATTTGAGTTTGCACCAGCTAATGGCCAGCTTGAATCAGCTAATGACCAACTACAAACCAGCTACCATATTACAGCAAGCCGTCTCAGATGGATTCTTCCGGCAGGGAAGGGCTTCCCATGAATTTCATGGGTGTGTGAATCCCAGAAGGCTGTCATCATGGCTCATGACTGCTCATCTTAATGTCTTTGCTGTCACATTATAACGCAGGGCCACACAGAACGTTCCTGCTGAGAATCATTTGAGGACTTTAGCAAGGACAGTCGTGCTTTTCTGAGACTATGGTTACTTTCTGGACCTGTCTGGGAAATTTGAGCATCTTTTGTGCTGTGATAGTACAAGTGTCTGGAATCAACAGAACTTTCTACATTGGAATTCAAGAGGAAAATTGGAATTACGCACCGAGCGGCCATAATCTGATAATTGGGAAACCTATTGCAGTGGATGAGTGAGATTACTATTTATGTATTATATTATTATTATTATTATTTCTATATATTAATCACACACACACACACTAAACTTTTTTATTAGTTACATCTGATTGAAACAGGACAAAGTAGTAGATGTTTATATATTTATATATTTTTATGCTTTTCTTTAAAATAGTCCATAAAATATAGTGTATAGTGTATATATACTGAGTATATATAAAATTCCTGAATGAACAATACTTCTACAGCATTTATTAATCTTAGTTAATGTTAATTTCAGCATTTACTAATGCATTATTAAAATCACAAGTTTTGTTTGTTAACATTAGTTAATGCACTGTGAGCTAACATGAACATACAATGAACGACTGTATTTTTATTAACATTAACAAAGATTAATAAAGGGTGTAATAAATGTAGTATCCATTGTTTGTTCATGTTAATTAATACATTAACTAATGTTAATTAATGACACCTTATTGTAAAGTGTTACCGGTATCTCTGTATTCCATATTCACTCTTTTCCATTTCATACAATGAAATTTAGCTGTCTAGGATATTTTTATTTTTATTTTATTATAATAATTTTTTTTGTATAGTTATCTATTAAATTTTTATTTTATTTTTTTGCACCACACACAGGGCTGTCAAAAAAAAAAAAAAAAAAAAAAATTGGACTATCAGACCACAAAATTAGGCACGCTATTATGCCTTTTTTGGAAACTCAGACATGCCGTCACATGATTCTTTTTGAGAGATTTTTTTTTTTTTTTGGCATCCTCCCACCTGCACCTTTACTCTGCTGTTCTCTCTTTCTTGTTTACCCAGACAGTTTTGAGGACTGACCTTTTCTAGACAATATCTGGTAATTTGATATACTGTATTCATTTGGGGAATATACCTGATATAGCTTTCCTGGTACCAGTGCCCACTATAGGAAATTTCCACTACCATCCTTGAATTTTACACACTAAATAAAAAGTTTTTCACTCATTCACAAATAAAGCCCTATTGAAGATAAAGACATATTATAAGATTTTTTTTTAAATACATCCCTCCATTTTTTGAGTTTTAGTAATTAGATATACATTGCTCACAACACAACATATATTATTTGACACATTTCAGTGATGGATTTGTAATGTCTAATGGTCAAAATACCTTTAAAGGTGTATTTTCTATGCATTATAATGGATATCTCAAAGTTGCATTTCCTTGAATTGCCAATTTATTTTTTAATTTTATTTTACTTTAAAATTTTACAATAATCTCCTCCATTTGTTATAATCCCATTAGTCTTATATTGGAAAATAGTCTTATCTTTCTCATTGCCCAGGTATGCATCGATATTCCTGCAGCGTGGGCCTCGACGGATTGGCAGTGTGTACAAAAAGGCGTTATACAAGCAGTACACAGATGCTTCTTATTCTCAAGAGATCCCCAAACCCACCTGGCTGGGCTATCTGGGCCCCATACTGAGGGCCGAGGTCCATGATGTTATCATCGTGCACCTAAAGAACTTTGCCTCCAGACGTTACTCCATGCATCCTCACGGTGTCTTCTATACGAAGGACTCAGAAGGTAAAACCTATTTCTCACTCATTCGCTTCTTATATATTTCAAATATTCTACTTTTGCTTGTGTTGACTTCCTCCTGTCTCCACCAGGCGCGCTGTATCCAGATGGAACCTCAGACACTATGAAGAAGGATGACGGGGTTCCACCGGGTGGAAATTACACCTACATCTGGACTGTGAAGCCAGATTATGCTCCTCAAAAGGGTGACGCCAACTGCCTGACCTGGGCCTACCACTCCCACGTCAGCGCTTCACAAGACATTTCCTCTGGGCTTATTGGAGCCCTTCTCACCTGTAAGAAAGGTAAAGCTTCAGCAGACATTCATTATTACTCACCCTCATGTCGTTCCAAACCTGTAAGACCTTCGTTCATCTTCAGAACACAAATTAAGATATTTTTGATGAAATCCCAGAGCTTTCTGACCCTGCATAGACAGCAATGCAACTAACACCTTCAAGGCCCAGAAACGTAGTAAAGACATCGTTATAATATCCCATGTGACAGTAGTGGTTCGACCATAATGTTATGAAGCTACAAAAATAATTATTGTGTGCGAAGAAAACAAAAATAACAACTTTATTCAATATTTTCTTCTCTTCCGTTCATGAGAGTACCACGACACATGCATGCGCCGGTGTTCTGATGCACAGCATCAATCAGAGGAATGCGTTGTGGTGTTCTCTTGAATGTGTGGCGGAGACTGACATAGAAGAGAAGAAATTGTTGAATAAAGTTATTTTTGTTTTTTTGTTTGTCACTTGTTTAAAATTAGACTGCATGTATTGAATTGCATATCAAATGAAAATGTCGCTCTCAGGAACCCTGCATACTTCAGACCACCATCGAGATCAACGTGCTGATGTGGACCAGGAACTTGTCCTCATGTTTAGTGTGGTGGATGAGAACATCAGCTGGTACCTGAAGGAGAACATCCAGACCTTCTGCTCTGATCCATATGGAGTGGACCCTGCCAGAGAAGACTTCCAAGAATCCAACATGATGCATGGTACATACCTGACTATTTACTTTGAAGAACAATTGTCGCTGTTCAGACATTAACGACAAAAATAAAATGGTATGGTGAGTTGTTTTGCAATGGAAACACATAAAGTTACACAATTTGAGTCATTACGTAATTTTTCACCCATTTTTAGCCATTAATGGGTACATGTACGGCAACCTACCGGGCATTGAGTTTTGCCAAAACCACACGGTTGCTTTGCATCTCTTTGGCATGGGAAACGAGATCGACATTCACTCTGTTTATTTCCACGGACACACACTCCTGGACCGTGGGCACCGTGTGGATGTCCTGAGTCTGTTTTCTGCCACCTTTGCCACTGCAGAGATGGTCCCTGCGACAACAGGGACATGGCTCTTGAACTGCCAAGTCAACGATCATCTGAAAGGTGACCTAGCATGTTGATAACATGACACCATAATAAGGGCAAATAAATAAATAAATAAATACTATACAGTGTAGAAAAAACGTACATAATAGAATCTAAATTAAAAAGTAATATTTATATTGGTATAGTATAGGTTTTCACACATGAGCTCATGGGCATTTAAGGATGATTACGTGGCATGGTTAAGATTATTTGAATTAAAGAAGTTAATTTCATTTTAAAATTATTGTCAGATTTGATAGATTGAGATCGATTTAGAACAAAAAAGAAATTAACAAAATATTGACCTCATGTTATATTGAAATATTGAAATTTCAGTTTCTTTAAGGAGCTGTACTTACTGTACCTATTGCTCTTCCATGTTGTCTTCCACAGCTGGTATGCAGGCCTTGTTCAAAGTTTCGTCCTGCAAGGATGAGATGAACTCCACAGTTCATCTCAGTGGGAAGATTAGGAAGTATTTCATTGCTGCTGAGAAGATTCAGTGGGACTACGCACCATCAGGGATGGACAAACTGACCAATGAGTCGCTGACCAATCCTGGGAGGTCTAATATCTGATTTTATTTCACATTCTCACACTTTACATACACTTCAAACCATTATGAAAGCGAGTATAAAGTTAAGAATAATAATTCTTTGTTGTCCTTAGCGTTTCAGAGATGTTCTTTGGGATGAGTGGTGGCCGACTTGGTGGAAAGTATTGGAAAGTGGTTTACAGAGAATATACAGATAAGAGTTTCACCTTAAAGAGAAAACGAACCAGTGCTGAGAATCATCTAGGCATTTTGGGTATGATCTAAATCATTATAATGCCACTAATATTTGAAACTTCTGTTAGTTAAAAAGTGTTTTATGAGTTTGATTCATACCTTTCAGTCATATTTAGTTATCATGGTGCCTGCAGGTCCGGTACTGAGGGCTGAAGTTGGAGACACCCTTCAGGTGATGTTTATGAACAAGGCTGACAGAATCTACAGTATCCAGCCTCATGGCCTCCACTACGACAAACCCTTTGAGGGTGTCTTTTATCAAGATGGTGAGACTTGTTTTACACCATCTTTCCAACTTATGCCAACAAAAGGTTTGTTCAGCCCTAGAGAGATAAATGTCTTTGAATGTACCGTAGGTATAAAGAGGAAAGGATATCAGGTTCAGCCAGGTGAAACGTTCACCTACAGGTGGCAGTTGAGGGAGGGACCGTCTGAAAGTGACCCTCCCTGTATTTCCTACCTGTACTTCTCCTCCAGCGATCCGGTCAGAGACACCAACTCTGGTCTCATAGGCCCCCTGCTGGTTTGTAAGAAAGATGCACTGGATTCCAAAGGTGCTCAGGTAAAATAAGATTGGGTGCTGGATTGGCCCATGAAAAGAGAGATTCAAAATAATTTGCATATTAAATCTCGTCTTGACCCATATGTACATCAGCCATAATTGTATTTTAAAATAATTATGTTTATATGTAGATACACATGTATGATATGGCTTTTCTTACAGAAAGACGTCAGTCTGGAGTTTTTTCTGCTGTTTACTGTGTTTGATGAAAATCTCAGCTGGTACTTGAATCAGAACATTGAAACATATGACACCAACGAATCAGAATTAGACAATATGGAGTTTCAGGAGACCAATAAAATGCATGGTATTCACACACACACACACACACACACACACACACACACGCACACACACACACACACACACACACACACACACACACACACACACACACACACACACACACACGCACACACTTGTATGTTTTAGTGGTTTACGGGAACTCTCCATAGGCGTAATGGTTTTTATACTGTACAAACTGTATGTGCTATTGCCTCATAAACCACCTTCAAATTGTAATACCTCTGTCATACCCATGTCATTATACAAATTTTGTCCCCGTAAACCACAAAAACCAGTACACACACACACACACACACACACACACAGAGCTTAGTTCTGTCTGCCTTTCTAAACATACTCAAAGTTCCGTCTCTGGTATACACCTCTGATCACCAACTTGACACATGCATGCTATGACTAATTTGTGATACTTTCTCTATACTTCATCTTCTGTTGTTTTAATTAGTATTTTCCATCTTCTGTAAGTAGTTCTTAAAATCAAAGACCCAACTAGTAAGGTGGCAATCTGTCTGGTTTTTGGTCAGACAGTATAGTTTTGAAATAACATATCCACCTACTAGCGTAGTCTTGAGCTGGACGCTCATCTTCCTTTTAAGATCATCACTATTTAATACTTTATCCAATGATATCAAATTAATAAAGTACTTAAAATGTCAGCTTTAAGTCAATACTATACACAAACAGATTACGTATTTAAGTATAGTGGTAAACAGACAAATGAAGCATATTTTTGGCTTAAAAATCAGAAGCCACAACCCAGAGTAATGGTCAAATATCAGCTGAATGTTTAAAATCCATTCAAGATCTTTCTTGATTTTGTGTAATGTAGCTGTGAACGGCTTTATGTATGGGAACCTGCCTGGCCTTGAGATGAATAAGGGGTCAAAGGTCAGATGGCACCTCATGGGACTTGGCACAGAGATGGACATGCATGGGATTTACTTCCAAGGCAACACCTTCCAGAGACAGGGAACAACTCGTGACACGCTGGGCCTGTTCCCACACACTACAGTCACAGTGTCCATGCAACCAGATGTCAGTGGTCAGTATATCTATCTATCTATACATACACAAACAAACACACACACAATTAAGCAATAAAAGTCTGATATTTTATTTAATGTTTTATTTGTTAGGGACAGATACAATACAATATAAGTAAACTAAACATGACTACAAGTTTGTTGATGTATCAGCCAAGATTTCGTGGCTTTTAAAAAAATTTGCGGTAACACTTTATTTCGATAGTCCACTTTAGACATTCTACTAACAGTAAGTAACTTTGCAACTACATGTCAACTAGCAGTCATTAGAGTATCAGTAGGCTGTCTGCTTAATATCTTTTAACACTTTATTTTTATGGGTCCACAACATACAACATACTGACTATCAGAAACTTTGCAAATACATGTCAACTTATTCCACTAATCCTAAACCTACCCTACTGAGAGTTAGTAGATATGTAGTTACAAATTAATGAGAATTAGTTTACATGTAGTTGACATGTAGTTACAAAGTTACTTATAGTTAGTAGAATGTCTAAAGTGGACTATCGAAATAAAGTGTAACCAAATTTGCAATAGATTGTACATAGTCAGGCAACGAATATCAAAATTTTACACCTTTCACTGAGACAGTCTGAGCAACTGATGTTTTACAATGTGTAACTTTACAGTTTCCACTAGAAGCCGCTCTAGTGGATCTACTGCTCCCCTGCAATCTCTCAATTTTTTTTACATAAGTTTCTGTGACTGTAGGTGTATTTGAGGTGAGCTGTCTAGTCTCTGATCACTATGTTGGTGGGATGAGACAGCTGTATAGAGTGACGGGCTCAGAAGATAAGGACCTCTCAGAGTTTCAGATTGTAGAGTATTTCATCTGTGCTGAAGAGGTAGAGTGGGACTACTCACCTGATCGCACCTGGGAGCTGCAGAACTTCAACACGACCGAGGACAACAGGTTGGTTTAACAGCTTTTGTTAGTGTTGCAGTGTTAGAATGGCATTCATAATCAGATTCTTGTCTCAGTCCTGGCAGTTTATTTGTGGGAACGGGAAAGAACAGACTAGGCTCCAGATATAAGAAAGCAGTTTATCGAGAATACACTGATGCCACCTTCAGGACAAGGAAACTGAGACAGCCTCAAGAGGAACACTTGGAGATTTTAGGTGACTTAATATTAGCCATTCAAAAGTTTGTTTCACCTAATATTTCCTCATTTGAATTAATGAATGATAACCTGTGTGTGTTTTATAGGACCTATAATCCGAGCTGAAGTAGGTCAGGTTTTGCTGATCACATTCATGAACAAAGCTGGCCATCCTTACTCTATACAGGCACATGGAGTCAGGACTTCTTCTAAACCAGAGGCCGTCATGCCAGGTAGAGGAAGTTGAAACATCCACCATTTGCCTCCTTATCTCACCTGTGAAATGTATACAAAGACACCTTCAGGGATTCGTAAAGCTGTGTGTTTTGAGCATTACCTGACTTCTGCTACGTTTACCGTTACAACACAGATGACACATAATGTTCTTGTTGTGAATGCAAATGAAACTCTTTACTGCAGGAAATATGACTCAGTACCGGTGGATCATTCCAGTGAAATCTGGTCCAGGAGTGTCTGATCCAAACTGCATTGCATTTGCCTACCGCTCAGCTGTGGACTTTGTTAAGGTAAAGCTCTTAATAACATAAATAGAGTTTTAATTCCTTGCTGAATGTCATATTATAATAATAGTTCTTCTTTTTTCTTCTATTTATTTTGCCTTCTTTATTGTGACAGTAATAATAATAGTAATAATAATATCATAAACTATATTTATTTATGCATTTGTAATATTTTATAGGACACAGCCAGTGGTCTCATTGGGCCATTAATAATCTGCAGGAGAGGTGTACTGGACCAGGACAGACAGAGAACGGATGTGGATAGAGAATTTGCTCTCCTCTTCATGGTGTTTGATGAGAATAAATCCTGGTACCTGGAGGAAAACATTCAGTCCTACTACAACAGCTCAGAACCTCTTCTGAGAGATGCTGAGTTTCAGAAAAGCAACAAGATGTATGGTGAGAGTTCACAAGTAAATGCAACCCAACCCTAGTTAAGTATTTTGCTGTGATATGCTAAAAAAAAGTCTAATTATGACCACTAGGAGGCATTATTAGATGCATGATGGACTGAATGGGATTTACTATTTGTGTTGTACATCAGAGTATAAATGTAAAAAGGAAACTTGTAGAAACTACATTAATGTAATTTTGTCTCAGAGTTTTGTTTACTGCCACTATTGACAGGGATCAACGGGAAGCTCTATGCAAACCTTCATGGTCTAGAAATGGTGGAGGGAGACAAGGTGGTTTGGTACCTGTTTGGGATGGGCAATGAAGCAGACATTCACACCGTCCATTTTCACGCTGAGACCTTCACCTACAAGGTGCACAATACGCAATCAGATTCAATAAAATAAAATGATTTTTTTCAATGAAATTAGCAGTTTTCTAACACTAAATGCAAACATTATCATGACTTTTTTTCTCAGGCAGATGAGGCTCACCGTACTGATGTGTATGACCTGATCCCAGGAACATTTCAGACATTGGAGATGGTGGCAGAGGTCAATGGCACTTGGCTTCTGCACTGTCATGTTGCTAACCACATCCGTGCTGGAATGGAGACAACTTTTATTGTCAAACCCCAATCAGGTGAGTTACAGTTTTATTGGCATTATCTCTTATGGCTTTATTTCATAAATGTGTACTCACAGTTTGGAGATATGGTGTCTGTGTTTTTTTCTTCCCCAGGTGGTGGCAGAGTGAAGACAGATTTAAGCATCCTTTGCTTTCTGCTCACAACATTCATGCTCAAACTGATATGCTGATCTTCTGTGGACATATGCTACTTGACCACAATCATTCTAAACAGATTTATTTCCAACACTCTACCATTCAAAAGTTTAGGGCCGGTAGGACTTTTTAATGTTTTTAAAAGAGTCTTTAATGCTCACCAAGGCTGCATTTATTTGATCAAAATACAGAAACAAGTATTGTGAAATATTATTACAGCTAACAACAATAATTTTCTATTTTAATATTTAAAAAAATGTAATTTATTCTTCTGATGGCAAAGCTTAATTTTCTGCAGTCATTACGTCAGTCTTCAGTGTCACACGACGCTTCAGAAATCATTAAAATATTCTGATATCCTTAAACATTTCTTATTATAGTCAATCTTGAAAAAAGATTTCTGTAACAGTGCACTTCAATTTAATTCGCCTTCACTGCATTCATTTATCCAGGAATAAAAGTATTTAAAAAATTGTATTAACCCCAAACTTTTGAACGGTAGTAAAAGAAAAAAAGCTGATTATTTGTACTTCTGAAGTTACAATAAAGTCACAATTTTCATCATCAAGATAAAGAATCTCTGAGTTAAAATTTAGGTATTTCATACATTTCTGTTAGCTTACAAATCTTATGATAATAAATAAAGGGATAATATTTAGATTTTGTGAGAGTAATTTAAGAAATATATAAATTAATATATGTAGTTTTGAAAAAGAAAGCTTAAATAATGGCTAGCTAATGGGCATGTTTGTATGTATCAAAATGAAACAACTACCAACATATGAAACTTACTGCAAGACCACCTAGTGAGAGAAGAGGTCAGTACCTTTTCCTTACACCTTCATTAAGATATGTGACCCTGGACCACAAAACCAGTGTTAAGTGTCAATTGTTCCATTGATGTACGGTTTGTTAGGATCGGAGAATATCTGGCCGAGATCCAACTATTTGAAAATCTGGAATCTGAGGGTGCAAAAAATCTAAATATTGAGAAAAATTGCCTTTAAAGTTGTCCAAATGAATTCTTAGCAATGCATATTACTAATCAAAAACGACGTTTAGATATATTTACAGTAGTAAATTTACAAAATATCTTCATGGAACATGATCTTTACTTAATATCCTAATGATTTTTGGCATAAAAGAAAAATCAATAATTTTGACCCATACAGTGTATTTTTGCCTATTGCTACAAATATACCCCAGCGACTGGTTTTGTGGTCCAGGGTCACATATGTTAATGAGCATTTGCTTTCAATTTTGTTTGAAGTTCTTGGAATAAAGGTCTACCTTATTCTTACTGACGTTAAAGGGTAAAATCATGAATTTCACAAGGCTCCTTTAGACCAACGTGAGAAGGAACTGAAATCACAGAGGACGGCGTTAAAGTGAAAAACAAGTGTGAGCTGATTGGAGCTTATGTAACCGAGCAGTTGTTTTTGTTCCTCTTGGTTCGTTTGATGTGCTCGTTTTGAGCTCATAGCTTTGGGTTCTCAACTGAATGTAGTTCATCACGTAGGCTTTAAGTAACCGGTGCCCAGTTGAGGATTATGATGTAAAGAAGTGAACCTTGCCAGTAAACATTTGACATTTGAAGTCGTCAAGAAACTTCTTAGAATACTTGTCAACACCTGTGAATGGTTCCTAGTTTCTTATTAAACCTCTGCTTTTGTTTTGCAAAGATAATAGGTCTGAACCCCCTGATCAAGCGTTTGTTTACACTTCACAGTGATAAAGTACTGATACTTACTTGAAACAGGCACATCAGCTCAGTATAGGACAGAATGCAAAACTCATTCAAATAAACAAGCTAACTGACACACATTGTTTCCTTGCCATTAATCATCGGTTGTCTTCAGTGTAGGCCTATAATGTAGGCTACAACTATTTAGGAAAAGAGATTTATTAATTTTAACAACTTTTTTAAGTAATATATCCTACTGTAAACAGTTTACAGATGGTATATTTAACATGATAAACGTTTTTTTTTTGTGTGTGTGTGTGTGTGTGTGTGTGTGTGTATGTCAGCTATCAGTCATATTGATATGACAGTGATAGGCAAACACCAGTTCTTGCTGATTAGGTTGATCAATACAACATTGTTATGCAATGATTTAATCGAAAACACCAGAATACTGTGCGTGCAGCTGTCTTGAGAGCTCCTTTCTAGAAAATGTGACATTTAATAGTAGATTTAGATTGAAAGTAGATTGGAAGTAATACCCAGTAACTGCCTGTCAGAGCGGGTTTTCGAGCGCGCGCAAAGTCTCTATTCTGGTAAATAACACGAGGGCGACGTGTTTCGAGAATAACAACCTAATTTACACCCGATATCTGCTGTGGCCCGGGTGACCGGGTGTGTACTGCTTGAAAACTGCAGAAAAGTTTATGACACGAACAAAACATTAAACCACATTCTGGCATGTAAAATGTAAGCATAAATCTCCCCTTTTATCGCTATGTGACAAAAATCAGCATCGTAACCATAATTTCCAAGTGCCAAGAAGTCCAGAAGACCAAGGATAGCTTGTTTGCATATATATATGGTCTGTCAGAAAATAGGTTACTGTGTTGTTTATTCTTCAGTAGATGTAGTCTGAGAGTGAAACAGCATCGTGTGTTAAGTAACACATCCTTTAACGTCACTATTTCAGACACTTCGAGCTGTTTTTGTTGATTTCTGTCGATGACACAGTTTGCTAGTTTGTTTTTGCTGTCTTATCTGCATTTTGCAATTCAGCATATCACTTCTCGTCCGTCACTCCTCACAGAAAAACAAGTTCATGAAACAGTGACGTAAAACAATGATTTTATGTCAACTCATTACCTGAGTAGCTGTAATGTCTTAGAGATTGATTTATCTTCACTTCATCCACCTTCATAATTCAAGTTCTGATCTGCAGTTTAGGAAACAACTCTATAATCAATAAACTCGAAAATATCGATTTCAGCGTTGATGATAAAAGGACCTCCTGTTTAATGTGATGACAAATCTAAAACAATTTCCTGTACAAAATCGAGCTCAATTCACCGCTTCTTCAAAAATGCAGATAAATATCAAGCTCACCTGTTGACTGCCCGTGATTTTTCAGTGCAGCGTCAGACTCGCATCTGATTGGCTGACAGGTGTACTCAGCCTCCCGATGCAGCCAATAGAAACGTTTCGATGCTTTCTCACATGAAACCGCTATAAATTCGTCAGCTGCCCTGAAACAAATTCTCAGTAAGTGCCGGTAACTGCAGGAGCAGGAGGCAGAGAGAGGAGAAGAGGCAGAGCAAAGGCATCAAGGGAAGACCACTGCACTAAAAGGCTACAGAACCTGTTTGCCTGCGTCTCAAAGGTATGTTTTTTTTAAATTTATTTATGACTAAATACTATTTTAAACAAATGCTTGTGTATTATATGACCAGTTGGTTTGTTATAAAAACAAAAACCAAGAATATTATTCTTTCACACACCGACAGTTTTTACATTAAAGTTACATTACAAATGATACATAAGAATAATAAGGCATGTGTGTTGGATATACAAGTCACACCAAGATAAGCCTAAAATAAAGTCATAATTCGACTTTCTTGTGTTATACAGCTTAAAAAGCTCTCTTTATGATATTTTGCATCTAAAGCAATGTAAGAAGTCTGTTGTAATGTGAATTTTATATTGCAAAACAGCCTGATTGACTTTGAAAGAACCGACTCTGAAAGTGATATGCATAACAAAGAAGGTGTGAGTCTTTGAAGTGGCTCATTCACACATCTTAATAATTAAGAGTTCAAGAACAAAAAAAAAAGTGTATGCTCAACAATTTTTAGGACTGTCTTTATTTTAGTTCTATCTGCAGTATGTTTCTATATCATCACATGCAGAAATGTTTAACTTGGTGGTCGTTGCATTCAAATGACTTCAACACACCTCTCTCTTCTTTATCCACAGATATTGAGGTCTGAATCCACCAGACACTGTCGACCACCCTTTTCCTCTTGTCTGTCTGCTATCCTACTCCTCGCAGCCATGGCACCCACTCTAGCCACCGCATTTGCTCGCCGCTGGTGGATGGCAGTAACAGCCATCATTGAAAATCTGCTCTTCTCTGCTGTTCTGCTGGGTTGGGGCTCCTTACTCATCATGCTGAAGTCTGAGGGTTTCTATTCATACCTCTGCACAGATCCAGGTATGAATCCTTCTGAAATATATACATTTGTATATAACGTAACACCAAGAACTCAAAAAACTAACAAATTAGAAGAGCCATTGAGGAACATTTAGGTTACATTAGGTTACAAGTCAAGCTTGTGATCTTACCTTTGAAAAAAATGTAATTTAACGCATGACTGTGTTTTATTTGTCACTAAGGATATTGGCAAATTCCATCCATTCCTTCATTCCAATCTGACCTTGAAACAAATACTGCATCTGATAGTACTTTTAAAGTCACATGTGTATTATACAGTAATGCATCACTGACAGTAGCGTTTTATGTGGTGTAACTGATTGCGCTCCGCAGCAAAAAAAAAACTTTTGTGCTTACCTTCTCTAAGGAGGAGGAATGATGTCTTCCCTCAGGAGCCTCACAACCATAGACACTACCACAGACTTCCATTAAATCAGCTGGTAGTCACAGTAAAACACAAGAATGTTATAGGGCTTTCCACAGGGATCCTGACCTAATCAAGTGCATATTTAAATTGAGAGGCTTACAGCCTGTCAGATGTAAATTAAGATGTTTATCATCTCAGTTAGAACCTCAGACCTGCTGATTAGCTCATATTTAATTGATTGAACTGTCTTTGGTATTGATTAGCATCACATAAGAACATGTTTTGGTCTGATTGTGGCTGGTGATGCCCTTTTATCACTGTCCTGTTCTGTCTCGGGCACTTTGGGCTTGATTTAATAAAAGATGAGGACATTGAGACCTATTTAACCACAAAAGCTGGTTTGAAATTCCCAGGCAGACAAGAAAAAAGGGGGTAGAGGAGGAGCAGAAGACGAGAAAAAGAGTTGTTTGTGAAGGAAACTGTAGGAGGCTTATCATTTGGGTAGATCTAGGAATACCACTTCTTCTGGGTGGAGTGGTGGGCATATTACGTGTCTGTCTGTCTGCTTGGCATGGCATTTTTGCATAGGAAAGTGCTTATCTTTCCTTTCTGATGCTGTCACAGTTCCCGTTTTTTGACATTACTCAGCTGATTGACTGTCCTTTCGGTCAGTCACATTATTGTGACGTAATAAGACTGTCTCAGCGAAAACCATCAGTGTTCAAGAGTATTCAGCAGGCTTAAAGTCCACAGATAAGTCTCAAAGGACAATGTCATGAGACATTAGTCAGCAATCAAATTCTTCATCTTTGACCATTTCAAATGTTCCGAAGCATGTGAGGACTCTTGTGGTTTAGTACACTAGCTGAGATTTCCCGTCATGCAATCACTGAAGTCGTCATGATTAGAGTTTCACGTTCAAGCTTTGTCAGAAATGAGGTTAGGGATGCTTTGTATTTTGTGTGTGTGTGTGTGTGTGTCTCATTCACTGTTCTTTACATTTTATCAGATCTGGCCACCAAACTAATGGCTGTGAATGAAAAGAACAACCCCTCCTTGTTTTCACTCCCACTTTTGCCCTAATCTGTTCCCAAATCTTCGTATTAATATGTTAATATAATTACAGTTTCCTTTAAGAATGTGAATTTATTGTTAGTTCTTCACCAATTCAAAATTTTAAGAATTTCAATTTCCATGTGACACTCGTACTCAGAAAGGCATCACGTGGCAGTCGGCCCATCAGAAAATAGGTGAAGGATTAGATGAAAAGCAATATTAATTACTTAATTGTTACAGTGAAGACAGTTTATTACAGTGAGGTTAAGTAATAAATCCCTCAAATGAGATTCAATAGGCTTATATATGCTCCTCTATCAACCCTTCTATCAAACGCACACACTCCTGACCTGTTTTTTTTTTTTTTTTTTTTGCTGAGACCAGGTGACTGCTATCTCTCCGGGTGTGTGGTGTGTCTTGCACATCAGTGTGGCCTACGTACAACCGCAGTTTAGGAAAGAAGTTTCCTAGCAGTCGAAAGTAAAACCCAACCCTTCGAGTGTAGCACCAGAAAGTTCACGACTTGGTGCCAAACACGTCAGAACATTCTGCACTCAGTTCTAAAGCACACTTGGAGTTGGAAACATTCTCTTTGTTGTGGAAGGAAGACACGTGTATCATCAGGATGACACTGGCACAGTGGATAATTACAGCAAAGTCACTGTTTCCACACCAATAATGGGTGTTATCTTGAGGTTTGAAAAGAAAGATTTTGGTCTAATTCACTCACACTTCTTGAGAAAAGAGTTATTTTTAACCACATTTTTTCAGAGAAATATCAGACTTTTATCACTCATCAGCATTTGAGATGGAAAAACATCCAGATTAGTTTAAGGTCAGGTCTAATTTATCTAGTTTATGTCTCCAGTCCAGTGAGACAGCAGCTATTAATGGAGTGTCATCTGGTTCGGTATCAGCTTATATGTATGTGCGTGATGAGATAATGTAGAACAGGACAGTACAATAGTCCAAAAGGACGATTATAAACATTGTTCCTGCAGCAGAACAAGATAAAGGAAGAGCAGCTTTCTTCTTTCTATCATTCCCAGCGCTTATCTCAGGTTTTATTGAGACCGCATAATGGTGATTCCTCATTCCAAGCATTTTACTGCTGGGTGAAGGTTGATCTCAGACACTTTGGAGAACTGCTGAGAAGACCAGAATTAATTCCAGGCTGGTTTATACTGGTCTAGCCATGCTGTTCAGTAGTGAAACTTGGTTAGTCATTTGGATGTTCAAGTATTTTGTGCATTTTGACTGTATGGACACCATAGCTACAAGGGGTAGCTCATGACTTTCTTGTCTTCTGTAGAACAAAAAGAAGATATTTTGAAGAATTGTCTCAGTTTCCATACATCAAAAGTCAATGTTGCTTGGAGCCCAAAGTTCTGCAAATATCTTCTTTTATGTTCCACAGAAGAAAAAAGTCTTTTGAACAGGTTTGGAACGACATGAAGGTGAGTGAGTGATGACCTTCTCAGGTGTCCTTGTTTTTATGAAATGCTCAGACAATTCCAAACTCTTGAAGCAATGCCCTTACCTTAATCCACTGACTGTTCCACCCATGGTGTGTTGACAAGGCCATAGAGTGCATGTTTTGAGAAACACCAGTCAGGAACTTCAAAGAACTATCATGAGGTGTCGGAGTCCACACGTGTTGCATCTGCATGATTGGACAGCGACCAGAATTACAAGTAACTGATGCTTACGTAACAGTATAGGGCTCACAGCAGGGGCACACGTGACAGGTTTTTACACCAACATCTGAATTTTCTCACTCTCACTCTTTATCAACATGATTTAGCAGAAATGGTCACCTGTTGAGTGTTGCAACACAAATGGGTGGGATATCAGGTCACATCAGTGTTCAAGCTGATTTTTGGAACATGGTAGCTGCTGCTAGTAGTGGTCAACATGGGTCCCATTAGCTTAGCCTCTTACATCTCTCCTCTTCTCCTTCTTTCCCAAAGGAAACGGCTCAATGGCAAACTTCTCCTTACCAGCTGTGCCTTCATCACTGTCGAATGATGCAGATTATGAATACGACGAGTTTGAGCCTGCCCAGCGTGATGGAGGAGTGGAGGTGGTCCCTCTAAACCATCCGGAGGACTATCTGAGGATGAACGGCTGGCTCATCTGTAAAGAACAGGATGAGATGCTGAATCTGGCCTTCACCGTGGGCTCCTTCCTCCTCAGCGCCATCACACTCCCTCTTGGAATCGTCATGGACAAATACGGCCCACGCAAACTCCGCCTGCTTGGAAGGTAGATAGCATGTGCTTAATTTTTCAATGCCATTACTATACCAGTCACATGATGGATAAATTATTAATGAAATGAAAAGTGTGGTAAGGTCAGATCACAATAAAGACGAATGACCAGAAAAGTGTTGAATTTTCCATTAATAACTGACCTTTTCTTTTCCAGTGCCTGCTTTGCCCTCTCGTGCCTTATGATTGCTTATGGAGCCAGCAACCCAAATGGTAAGAACACCATATATGCAACTGAGTTCAAACTTAGTGAAACAGACACCAATGTTGTAACAGATACCAATAATATTCCATCATTTAACATCTGCTTGTTTTTCTAGATCTGTCCGTTTTGATCTTCATTGCTTTGACCTTTAATGGCTTTGGAGGAATGTGTATGACCTTCACTTCACTTACGGTGCGTGTTAGCTTATTCATGAAAGTACACTTCTTTTTTTTTGTTCAGCTCTTTTGATGTGTTGAACTTGCTTACTCCCAGTTGCCTATGATATTTACATTGCTAATTAGCATACAAATTGTAGGGGATATGTCCCATATGATATTCAGATTAGCCAATAAGGGTTTTTCAGTGGTTGATTCTGGAATTGTTACTTTTGGTGCCCTTGATCCTGCTACATCCAGGCTAGTTAGATGTCTCTGTGTCTCTTTTTCCTCTCTCTTATTTGAGCGTCTTTCAAGCATGGTGCAGTAGATTAATCATTAGACCCATCTGTGAGTCTTACTTTAGTGTTTTTCCTGCTGACTCGCTCTTGTTACCGCAATGGAACCATGCATTAACTCCTGATCATGTACTATCCAGTGTGCTGACCCAGTAAGAATAGCCTGCGGTTATCATGCACTCAGCATGATCTGAGGAACTATTTGACCATAAACTCACAAGAACACTCACACCAAAATTAATTTTTTGCCACATGTTAATGGCCAAGACTTGAGAAAATGAAACACAGAACCTGCCTCAAAATGTGCACTGAAGTGTAAATGGGGTAGCAAAGTCGCTTTACAGTTGATTTGGAGAATACCTTCAAACCAGTACTGACAGGAATTCTTACAAAACACAACTCTTCCATCACGAACCTGCCTGATCACACACTTTCAAATGCATTCTTACATAACAGGACACTCGCTGTTGCTCATCCACTTGTTGTCACAGGAACAAGGCATAACTGTGAGCAGGCTGCCCCAGTCTGTGCTCCAATTAGAGTCATAAAAGAGACTCGGCTTCAGCCGGTTCACACTGGACAGATAATTCCTCAGTTCTTACTGCCCCAGTTATTCCTGTTTTATTGACAATGAGGAACAGAAAGAGAAATAAGAAGGAAGTGTGGATTAAGTGTTAAAAAATATTTCAGGGTCACTGGTAGTGTTCTAGTTTTCTAATCATCTGTCAATTGTTCTTTCTCTCTTTTCTTTCTCTCACATCTCCCAACCTCGTTTTCTGGCTCTAGTCAGTGCCTCTGAACTGAAACTGCTTTCACTGTTGATTTGCTGTGCTTTTGTCAGCCCATAATTGTTGGCTATCTCTCCTTGCCTCTTTCCATTTATAGAGAAAGACGATGGATCAGTTGTCTTCATATCAATCCACTGAATAGCCACAGTCTGAATAAGAATAGGATATTAAAATATAATTTAAAAAGAACTTAAAAATAAATGTAATTTAATTTAAATAAAATAAATATTATTTTTGATAATATATACTGATATAATTAAAAATAAAATTACTTTATTAATAATATTTATTAAAAATAAAAATACATCTGAATATCTTTCTTTCTTGAGAGAATTGTTATGAAATATTAAAATATTAAAATAAAAAAACTAAAAAATTAAAATAACTTATTAAATGTAATAAATTAATAAACAAATGAGATTCATTAATTAACAATTAATTTAACCAAAAATGTTCCCATGTTTCCTTCCAGCTGCCCAACATGTTTGGTGACCTGCGTGCCACCTTCATCGCGCTCATGATTGGTTCGTACGCTTCCTCGGCTGTCACCTTTCCTGGAGTCAAGGTTTGTTAGATTAAACAATTTGGTGAAAAACAAGATTATAATGCCACATTGTGTTCTTAGATACTAACTGTTTATCTTTACAGGTGATTTATGACCTTGGTGTGACCTTTATCACAATTCTGGTGGTCTGGGCGGGCTGTGCAGGCCTCGTCTTCATCAACTGCTTCTTCAACTGGCCCTTGGAGCCTTTCCCTGGACCCGAGGACATGGACTACACGTAAGAAACACACATACACAAAACTCATATGCATTAAACATCTACAATATCTGAAACTTTTTATCTCTCTGTCTATCCAGTGTCAAGATCAAGTTCAGTTGGCTGGGATTTGACCATAAGATTACAGGAAAGCAGTTTTATAAGCAGGTGACGACAGTGGGCAAGCGTCTTAGCGTGGATAACACTCAGAAACAGAAAGAGCTTGCCAAAGAGGGCCAAAAACTCTGCCTGTCCACCATGGACCTGGAACTGCAGTGTGAGGCCAAGGAGGAGAGTAAGTGATGGTCTGACACAAGAAAAGGTCAGAAATTATGGTAATATGACAGGTCAATAACTAATTTAGACTAATTCTGTTTTCATTGTAGCTCAGTCATTCATGAAGAGCATTCTCAGCCCTCTCTTCATGTTGAGTCTGGTAACCATGTGTGTAACTCAACTGCGACTCATCTTCTACATGGGAGCCATGAACAACATCTTGGAGTCCCTCAGTGGAGGAGATCTCAACACTGGTGAATAAGCATGTTTAAATATGTGTGGAAAAAACAGGGAAAAAAGTATATGTGTGTGTGTGTGTGTATATATATATATATTTGTTTTTTTTTTTCATAAAGAAATACAGCAATTTAATTGCGATAATTCAGATATGTAAATATAGAAAAAAAAACTGTCAGTATGGACATTTTAATTGCCTTCTAAATGGCTTTTTTTTTTTTTTTTTTTTTTTTACTATTTTTGCAGTTGAGAGAATGGAACTGGGTAAGAATTTCAGTAGCACAGTAGAAACTAGTAGAGCATGTCTTTCCTAAAGCTTGTTTTTATAGCATTTAACCTTCTCCCGTACTCACGTCAAGCGTAACACATTCCCTGCCCACCTGTGCTCTGGGCTGTAACGTCTGTAGAGTGCTATAAACTCAGCCATTAACCAGAGTAGTTATTAACTAACCTCAGACGTTATCTAGTAGACAGTGTTATAATCTCTCTCTCTTGCTCTCTCTCAGTGAGCCTCTACACCTCCATTTTCGGCGTGATGCAACTCTTGTGCTTGATGACGACGCCAGTCATTGGTCAGATTATGGACTGGAAGCTAAAAGAATGTGATGATGGAGAAAACGATGAAAAAGAGCCCAACAAGTAGGTTATAAAACAATTTTAAGTGATCTTTGGATGCGAAAAGTGACCTAAATAATCATTTTTGAAGCTCGAAATACTAAAAAAAATCAGCTGTTTTAAATGGTATTTGTATTTGCTTTTTGTCTCCAGGGACGAGCCCCAGCCCAAACGCAGAGACAAACAAATTCAGAAAGTCACCAATGCCACACGGGCCTTCATCTTCACCAACATCCTCCTTGTTGGCTTTGGCATCACCTGCCTAATTCCCAACCTCCCTCTTCAGGTGTGTGTTACGTATGGAATTAATCCTGCGATATGATGAATATTACTGGTTATTCTGAGCATGTATTTGCATAGTGTGCACAGTATTCTTGTACATATTGTAGCGATATTAAGAGTGGTATGCTAGCATGCTATTTTGTTTATGTGCAGAAGGCGGCTATTGCTAAATTTGGAATAGCATAGTACTCTTAATATTTCATCCATATGGATTTGTATGCAAGTATACCATATAGCAGAAATAGTAAGACCAGTATGTACACACAGAAGAAAGAAGCTACAACCACTTGCTATTGGTACCTTGAGTGTCTGCTTAGTTGTACAGCTTCTCCCCCTAGTGGCCTAATTATGTAACTAGCATGCCACCTGCTAATTTTACAGTAAGAAACAGCTGAACAAACAAAACAAAGTTTTTAATGTTTGATTTTGTGATTGAACCTTATCATCTTTCTCCAGATGCTCTCGTTTGTCCTTCACACCATCGTCAGAGGCTTCATCCACTCCGCCATCGGTGGACTTTACGCCGCCGTGTGAGTTTATCAATATTATCTGTAAAACATGATTAAATACCGCTTGTGATCATCACTTTTGTCAGTAATTACTGCATTAAAATCATATAATATGATAACAAATAATCTGCAGGTACCCATCATCTCAGTTCGGCAGTCTGACAGGAATGCAGTCATTGGTTAGCGCTGTGTTCGCTCTGCTGCAGCAGCCTTTGTTCATGGCCATGATGGGACCACTGAAGGGAGACCCACTCTGGGTATGACGCATCTTTAGTAATACTAAATGGATTAAATGCCTGTTAGGCATGTTTTGACCTCCTCTTTATGTTTTTTTCTGGTGTAGGTGAATGTCGGTCTGCTGGTTGTCAGCATGCTGGGCTTCCTGTTACCACTCTACCTGCTGTACTTCAGGAAAACCCTGCACAAAAAGAGGAAGGAGAAAGAAAACAATGCTAAAATCTATCTCAAAATCAATGGCACTGACGTACCAGAGGCATTTGTATAAAGAAAGCAGATAAAGGGAAAAACAAAGGCATGAGAGAATCATCACAGCTACACAAAAACACAAACACACAAACACAGAGACGATTAAATACTATTGTGCCTCTTTCTTAGAGGTTTACTGAGTAACTCAATGGACAAAAAGAGGAATGAGAGAGAAAGAAAGCAACCCTCTTCTTCGCCATTTTATTTTCATTTGCACGTGATAAAGTTTCAACCCTGACTGTTTCTCCATAAAACCAGGGGCATTTCAGTATACAGCATGATTTTTTTTAATATATACACTGTTTATGCCAACTGGACGTTTTTGAGCCAGCCTGGCTTGCACAGACAGTGTATCGATGCCAGTTGGCTGTCTTGCCAAGGAACACCCAAAACACCCCTATTCATTCAAATAAACTTCACAAGGGATTTCAATGTAAACCATTATAGCCCCAGTTTTCACTGTAATAGTTGTGGTGCAATGCAATTGTATTCACTAAAGACCACTTTTCGCTTATAATGATCCACAAAGGGCTTTTTACATTTTTTCTATGAAATAATGTTGTATTTATGAAAAAGATCTGTGATCTCTTTTGATCATAGGTCCTTTATGAAAACCACAATTTGTGCATTTCAGTTTGTATATATGTTTTTACACTACATGCGCATGAGATGCATTCATAAAAAAGGCTGAAATGCCTATGATCTGCGAGGTGATGGCTGAAAGCTGAGGCGCAGATGTCAGGGCAACAACAGCACTTTTAACACATGTCCCATAACCCCCCCTCATGACCCATAATTCCCTTTTTCTGTCTTTCTTTCACTAACATTCAGTGATATTTCAGTGTGTTAAGAGTCATTTGTGTCACTGATCGTAAGATCAAGTTATAATGGACCTCTGAAGTAAAATATGATATAGAAAGCACAACTTAACTCACAAATGTGCCTTTTGTGCGGTTTACAGTGAAGTTAGCGATACTGATGATAGCTGATGGGAGGACTGGAGCCACGGATACTGTGGAAATGTTTTGGTGTTGTGTGTAATGTATTTATTTCTTTAAAATCTAACGGACCATATGGACAATGCAGCCTTATTTGCAAAGGTTTTTATATTAACTTACATCTCAGTGTTTCAGCGGCTGTTTATTTTTTTTTTTTTTTTTTTCAAAACCTTCATGTATTGTTCTATATGGCATTACTGTTGAGGACTATATAATATTCAATAAAATTTTTAATTATTGCTCATTTTTGTCAAGTATTATTTTACTGTGAAAACATTATAATAGCGTCTGTTACATTCATTTTAGGATTAAATATATATTTTTAAAAGCATAATTAAGAAAAACATTTAGCTGTTTTTTTTCCAATGAAATTGTTAGTGTCATCTGATATTAACCAGGGTCTTTAAAACCAGTGGAGAAAAATGAATGGAAACCAAAACCAAACCAAAACAAAGATTTGATCATGAGATTGTGATTATTTCTGTTTTTAAACAGCTAACAAATGAAAACAATGAAAAGTATTTAGTTATTTTAATTACTTAAAATAGTATTTAATCTGAATACTTCATTTGTAATATCACACTTATCTTTTAATAAATCAAAATAAAACAACAGAAATAACTAATTTACTGAACAGACCTAACAGTAACAGATAAAAAACAAATCTGCCTATTTTGTGGGGGGGAAAAAAGAGAAAATATTTTATTTTGGGTTTAGTACAAGCAATAACAAGTACATTATTTAAATGTTTTTAAATATTTCATTTAATGTGAATATTTTCTTTGTATTATCCCACTTAATTTTCTTACATATTAATGGGTCTTTATAAATTTAATTAAAACGAACATTTATAAAAAATAAATTTATATTAAAAAAAACTGTGAATGACATAAACTGACTATTAATTAGCCTACATGTTAGAAACCAGATCTAAAATGCTCTATACATAATCAGATTTCTTGTCTACTGCACAAATACATCTAGTTTTGAAATGTATATAAACTGTGAATGGGAGACACTGCATTTAATGTGCTTTGAGAAACGCTTTGATGGAGGACAGATCATACTGTAACTACATGAAAATAATCGGATGGTGGGATCTGTCTCCAGATGTGCTATAAATAGACTGCACCAGTTTATCGTTACATAATTTGTGACAGATTATAATCTGACTGATATACAGAGAGCTATGCGACCACCAGCTGTTACAGCACACAAGCGACCACCTCAGACCATCCATCGACGGTCGTTACCGGCTTTTATTTATTTTTTTATTTTTTTAAAGCGATAAGCCTGACCACGATCACCCCCCTCCTCAACATCACCGTCCATGACGTCATCACTGCTATGTCACAGCATCAGGGCTTGTCGTTGACGCCCCCCTCGGCCCTGATCAGGAAGTGAATCTGTGGGAAATAGAAAAACGGTCCCTAGAATGACATAGAAGCGGGTGAGGTGGGGTAGACCGAGACACCGGGACTAACGCAGGACTCGACACCTATTTGGATTCATCCAGGTGCAAAACCACGTTATCTTTGGAAGGCATAAAGCACCGGAGAAAATGCTGATTAAAGAATTGTAAGTGCAGCGTTATTTTTTGATCTGATTGTGATGGGAGCATCCTCTGTGTGCAGCGCAGGTACCAGAGGCCATGGCGACATTGTAAACTTGACTTTCTGACAGTTTACATTTAAAGCCCTTGATCGAAAATATATTTCAAGCATTTAATGCGCAAGCGGCGTTGGTGCGTATTTTTAGCAATTTACCATGGCCTACAGTACACTTTATGTGTGTTAAAAACGTGCCTGTGACGTTTTGACGGGTGCAATTATTACGTTACCTCCGAATATAAATATTTTTTATTCAACTAAACGCTTTTGAGTGGATGTTTTGGCACAGATATCTCATCAACAGAGTTTAATTGTCTCTTCATTGTGTTATTGATACGCTCGTGAAGGTGAAACGGACCGAATTGAGCACACCGCGTTCCGATATTAAATGGCGCCTGTGTATTTATACTAATACTTTCAGAAACATCCCGTTCATTCATCACCATGTGGCCATGAGATTGGCTATATTCACATTTTAGTTAAACCGCGCTTTTCAGAACAACTGGATCCGTTCACCTTGCGCACGTTTCATTGAACCGCGCGACCAACTTGATAATAAACTCCCCCCGCCAGTCACCTTTGAAATATTAATAACCTTTCTTTGCCCACAAACACACAGGGCACCGTCAGAAAGGTCATTGAAACCATATGAGGCTTTCTATTCATCTCCAAACAGCGCAGATAATATTATAGCTTAATATTTTCTGACGTCCTTGGTGGGGAAAAAAAATACCAGCCTGATGTGTTTATTTGATTTAGATGGGGTTTTGGTAATGTACATTTTTTTTTTAATTACTTTAAAATAATTTATGTTAGTAATTTCAAGGAGCCTGATCTGTTAGCAACTCAAATCGTTTTTTGGCGCCCCTATCGTCAAACCATGGCAACGACATTTTCAACAAACACCAGCGATAGGTGTAAAACCACTCTAATAAAGTGAAACATATGACAGTAGCCTATGTGGCAACTGTTTTGTTGATTAAGCACACGATACAGACAGCTAATGTCGATTTCTGTTCACGTGCGTTACATTTAATGGCACTCAGTTTGAATAAAGGTAAACTTCTTTGGTTACTGTGTAAACTTAAGGCACTTGGTTAGACTGGGACACCGGTTAACAGGCAAACCATCACGTTGTCCCCCAGAAATACCTCTTTCTCTTTAATTACGCTGTCTAGGTGTTCTTTCGTGCAGGAATGCGCGCACACACATCTTCTGAATGACTCAGCCACGAGCTGCATCTCCTCAACGCGTCGCGTGTAATAAAGACGCGCCGCGAACCTGTCAGCTTTCATGTCGCCGGCGTCTCTCTGACGTCACTTCCAGCCACGTCACGGAGATTTTAAGGGGTAGAGAGGGTTCTGCAGAGAACGAGGTGTCCGTTATGCAGCATGTGTAGCTTATGGATTTAAATAAAAACAGGTTAATCTTAATATTTTAGAAACTAGCCTACTGCAATAAACAAATGGCACATTTCGAAGAGGATCAGGTTCTCTTGGCTCTAAAGTGGATCCCTCTACACTTCAGGACCCTCAGGGTTTGCTGTCCATGGTACTGTGTGCTTTTACTAAAGCACTAAAAATAACTTTCAACACTAAAAATACTTCTGGGTAAAGAATTAGAGCTTTAATGGGAATTGAGATGTGGTTTGAGTTTCAGTTTTGATAAGTTGTATTTAATTAAGATTAAACTTCAGGTGCCACGTTCATTTATTATTTAAATTAGTGAGGGCAAAAATGATTGATATAAAAAATTAAATCTTGATTCTAATAAAAAATCCATGGACATTAAGCATTAAACTGTCTACATTTTTGTGCTTATATTAGACATCAGTAGTCTTACTTTTCTTAGGCTATATATGTGAGCTAAAGCAGTGACCTCTTGTTCTGTGTCTCTTTCTCACTGCTCTGGTGACACTTTCCTGTGATCTAGCTCACATCCAGGATCCAGACACAGTGTCTGCTGGGTCTCTTGCGTATCTTAATTGCCATAAAGACCATTTTAGTCACACTTGGCTCAATGTCAGTTTAATTTTACCATCTATGTGGGTGTTTCTTAAACACACTTCTGGCCTGTGGAATTTTGGAAAGTAATCTCTAGCTAGTTTATTTAATTTGTCTCACTAACAATAACAATTCTGTCATTTTGTCTTTTGTTTTCTTCCTGAAACTTAAATGTTAAATATGTTTGGAATAAAACGGTCAACTAATGTGATAGCTACATTTTATGTATCCTAAATACACACAATTAAATAATATTTTTACACTTTTGGTGTTATTCAAAAGTCATCGAAAGTTCCATTTCTAAAATTATCTTTATATTTACCTGAATTTTTCTTAGTTTTCTTCACACATCATGTCTCATATTACATTTTTACTGTTACCAGTTACCAGTTGATAAAAAATAGTTGGCTGTGGTAGAAATGATGACAAAACTGAATGGAGAGTTGTAATTTGTGTAAAGATATTTTTTCACAGAATAAATATTGAAATGGTTTATGATTATTTAATTTCAGAATTAAAAGTCTAGCTTTAGGACAAGGGTAAGATAAAATCTATAAATAAAACAGTAGAAAAGTAAAAAATAAAAAAAAATGCAACCTCCATATAAAAAATTAAATAAAATCACAAAAACATTAAACATAATATGTAAAATGTCACATATTATGTCTTAATTTCTAGACAGCAGTAGCAGTTAGCAGTTATTTCCCCACATATTTAGTAAAATAGCGACGCTGACCTTTTAGCTGAATATTGAATTTCAGAATCTATTTGTAAACTTGATTGTCTTGTTACCGAAACAATAAGTAAAGCTTTTCTTATACAGCGAAATGCAGCCATGCGGGCAAATGCATTTATAATGCAGAAAGTAGCCTGGGTGTCATGGAGGCAGAGTACACGAGACACCAAATCCAGCACGGTGACCGATAGTCCCTGTTCAGGACACAGGCAGCACTCAGAAGGGCAAGGTGACTCCTGCTATTAGCAGATGCTAACAGCAAACAGTAAAACACACCTGTGCGACCATGGTGTATGATAAATGGTGAAACTACCCACTAAGTTTATGAAGTATCTGATATATGGCGAGGACAGAAATTCCCTCAAGCGCAATAGGACTATAAGGACTGCAAAACCATGTTCATAATCAGTGTTTTTGACTTGTTTTCTAGTAAAAATGTCAGAACTAACCACTTCTTCTCATTAAAGCATGGCCTTCTTTGTCAACAATCTTGTCAGACATTAAAGGTGAACCTGGTCCTTGACTTCCTGACAAGCTCATGCTTCATGTCAGAGAAGCCCTCATGAGTCAGATGTAGACAGTCTGGGTGTGTGTGTGTGTGTGTGTTCATGTCATAAGGCAGATAATGAGAGAGCTGTGCTGGAATGGAGCACAGTAGTGGTATTGTCTTACTCCTGAGAAGTATTGATTATATATGTGAGCTGCACAGAGTCTGGTACGCTGCCAACTGCCATCCAGAAACAGTACACAGATATCAGAGATGTGCTTGACAAGGAATAGCTTTTATAGGTTTGCTAATATGAACAGAATCATATTGTATTTTGATATTTTATGCCACTAAATATAACAAGTATTGAAGAGAAAAAGCCAAGAAGGTCCTGATGCAGAGATTGTGTTGTAGTTTCTCTATCATTTCTGTAAATGCTGTAGGTTATGGTTTATTAGGAATATGAGATTAGCTGAAAATGACTGTGGAAAAACATCAACAAAATTGCTTTGAAACAGTGAAACAGTAACATTAGGGGCAGTTTCCCAAACACTGTTTTCCACTGTGCACTGAGAAATTGTTCTGATCTTTGTTGGTGATTAAATAAAATGTCAAAAATCTAATGAAGTGCAAAGATGGAATTATATTTAAGTTTTATTTATTTTCCATTTTAGGTTACTCATGCTGGTTTAAAATACAGTATATATATATTTACATATATATATATTTTGTATTTAAAAAATTACACACACACACTCACTCTCTCTCTCACACACACACACACATATTATATATATATATATATATATATATATGTATACACTCACTGTTCAAAAGTTTGGGGTCAGTAAGGTTTTGTAAAATAAACAATACTTTTATTCAGCAAATTAAATTGATTAAACATAACAGTGAAAATAGAATGTTACAAAATTTCTATTTCAAATTAATTTTGTTATTTTGATTTTTTTATTCATCTATAAATCCTGGAGAAAAAATCAGTAATCACAAAAATATTAAACAGCACAACTGTTTTTAACATTGATAATTAACTATTAATAAACAGTAATAAATTGAAATTTAAAATATAACAGAAAACAGATATTTTTAAATTGTAATACACTTTCACAGTTTTTACCATATTTGTATTAAATAAATGCAGCCATTAAAAAAAACAAAAAAACAGATCACTGGTAGTGGCATGTTGTAGTTATATTTATGAAATAGTGGCTGAAGAAAAATCCTATTCATTTGTGGAGTTTTAGAAACATGATGGTAATAGCTATAATGATACAGCAAACATGCTTATTATTTGGTAGATTTTAAATAATTTGTTTTTCTTGTTCTCTTGCAGTCGAGTGATCCTACCAATTTCTGTGGAGGAGGTAAGTGCAAATTGAGTGTGTGTGTGTTTGTGAAAGTGTGTTTGTGTACAGCAAGCAGTGAACGCTGGTAATGACACTGAACCCAAACATTGGTTTTGTATGTATGTGTGCGGTGTCAATCGCTGATTTGCATGTGTTGAGTTCGGATGACTCAGTCTTTGCTGGTTTTGACAGCAGAGGAGTCACGATGTAGTTTCGTGATGCTCTCCATGTGTACTAAGCCACAGATCTGCACACCGCTCTGTCATTCAGTCACTTATGACTCATTTATCTCTGCAAGAGGATGAATCTTTCTCCTCTCATGCTGTTTGATCTCATACAGCCCGTGCAGAAACATTAATGCATCATTTCTCTCAGTATGCGCCAATATTAATAGCTGTGCTTTTGGCCTTGTCAGCAGTTCTCACATCTTTGCTTCCTCTCTGTGTCTGATTCTTTCCTCTGGCCTCATTCAGACTGAGCGTTCCCTGTGTCTCCCAGTCTCCTCATTTCCCATGATCCTCTAGAGTGTCATTCTATTCAGTGATCTGGTCGTGAATATCTAACGAGTTACCTGATACCTCCTCCTTCTGCTTCTCTTTCTCTTAGCTCTTCTCGTTCTCTAGGCTCAAGCACTTGTGATCTGTAAAGAAACAAAATTGAGACTTTCACATTATGCTTGAGGTGGCAAAATGGAGAGGTGACAACTGCCAAGACTATCAGTTTATTTTGAGCATTAAAGATGCAGTGTGTAATTTCTGACCACAAATCAGAATCCAAATATGCTTTATTTGACAAGTATGCTTTTTGCCTGAACGATGACTGACGGTTGGAATTCGCTGTTTTGTCAGGTTTTGCAAATATTACATACTGCAACTTTAAAGGAATAGTTCACCTTCAAATTAAACAGATTTGCCAGAGATTTGGAGAAATTTAGCATTGCTTGCTGCCAGAATCCAAAAATAAAAACATCACAATAATCCACAAGTAATCCACACCACTCCAGTCAACAAACATAACATATTGTGAAGTGAAAAGCTGCATGTTTGTAAGAAACAAATACATGAATATAGCTGCAAGCAACAATTCGGGCAGCAAGCACAGCATGTACAGCCAGCATAACAATCACAGCAAACTCATCAAAGCACATCACGCCGAACAGACAAAAGCTCCAAAATGTGCATCTCAAAAGCACAATACACTCTTAAGATTTATTGTGTAAGTGCGCCACACAGGATTTGAACCCAAAACCTGGGAAGTGAGGGACCTGTGGCAGAGTGTGCCACTCAGTCAGTACACAATCATCAGGCTCCTGAGAAGAGCTTTTAGTTTGAGAATGATCACATGAAAGCCATACTTAGCATGTTGACCAGCATGCTAAAATACGTTATTACACTAACGTATTTTACGGTTAATCTGATGAAGAGTCATATTACATAGAATGGTAAATGATCAGCATGTTAACAAATTACCACTCTATGCTAACTAATTAATAAGCACTCGGGAACGGTAGGGAATATCAAAAATCTGTTCAGTCATGTCCATGTGGTTTGGTGCAAAGATTATCTGAACAAGATTGAACAAAATTTGTAGGAGGGTCAGCAAAAAAAAAAAAGAAAGAAACGTTTTTCATTTACTTCTAAATGGCGGACAAACAAAATTTTGAAAAATGAAAAATGAGATATCATCAAACTCTGCATAAGCCAAGGATTGTATTAATACATTAGCATTTGGACAATGCTTTGAAAAGTTATAAACGTTTTTTTTTGTTGTTGCAAAAATCCTTATATCTCTGGAACACTAGGTGGTGCTTTCTTCAAACTTCTCAGGTACCTTCAGGACATGATGTTGATGATTCCAACCAATTTTTGTGCCGATACGTCAAATGGTTCATAATATATTGCAATTTATGTCAAATTTCAAAATGGCGGACAGGCAGTTCATCTTGGTATCCTTGGAATCGTCAAGGAATCCAAGGAATCCATAGACACCATGTTCAAAAGTTATAAGCAAAAATGTCCATTTTTTGGTATCTCACGACCCATAGGCAGTGCTGTTCCCAACTTTGGCATGGACCCTTCATTTCAGTTGAACAAAATTATAGATACAGCCTCTGAACCAATTTTGGGTCAACACTGTTAAGTTCAAAACACCATAACTTTTGAACGAAGATGAATATCAAAACTCTGTTCAGTCATTTCTGTTCAGCCCAGTCCAAAGATCATCTGAGCCAATTTTCGTAAAAAGTGGCAAATTTTGGAGGAGTAGCAAAAAAAAACAACAACAACGGAATACTGTATTTTTCAAAATGGCCACTACTGTAATGGATGGTGTTTTAGTGTAAGCTATTGAATGTGATCAGCATGAGGACAGTAATCTTGTGTACTAAGTTTCATTTTTCCAGAAAGGGTTCAAAATTTATAATCCTCTATCATAATGTTGCTTTCTCCAGTGAAAAAAATTGATTAAGGTGAGACATATGCAAAGATTAAGCACTGTTTACAAGTGAAAACAGTCCAAAACAGTTCTAAACAAATATGTCTGTGAATTTTGATGTGAGAGGACAAGACTTTTTAACTGGAGGAAGCATTACTATGAATTATGGACAAAAGGATCGGTTTAAAGTTAAAGGGGTCATATAATGCCATTTTTGTACAAGCTAATATGATTCTTTAGGGTCTAAATTGAAAGTTTGTAATATACTTTAATTAAAAATTCTCATTAGTATTGTAAGAAAACACTCATTTTACCTGCTCAAAAACAGCTCTGTTTTCAGCACACCGTTTTAGTGCGTGTGTTTTTAAATGCTAGTGAGCTTTGCTCGCCCCGCCCCTCTGTTCTGTGGGGCGTTTTTGACACAACACACGTGGAGTGTTGCCTTGACAACAGTTGAGGGTATATTTTGAAGAATGGCAGTAAATATGTGATCAGATAACATAACTTATTCTGGCATAATATTGAAAAACATCAATTAGAGTATTTATAGTCTTGGATCATATGCATTTGCAGGATGTAAACAGTAATTTTTTACATTACTTCTTAACAGACACCATTATAAACCATCTACAAAAGTAAGCTTAGTGTAGTGTTATCATGTTAACTTTAATACCTGCGTACACAGTTTGTAATAACACAATAACCATAACGTTTTGTTCATTATAAACGTGGGATTATTAATTATATTGAGAACGTCGTAAATAGAAAACATGCATGTACCCTGAATGTAAACATTAGCCACATACATCGTGAAGCGTGCTAGCGATTTGCAAAGATTAATATAAAGATTAATATAAAGGTTAATTAAACGTTACACTCACTTCTTCTGGAGGTTCAGCAGGAACACGAATAGTTGGAACCGATTCTTTTTTCAGGAGCAGCTTCTTAGCAAAACCAGCTTTATACTGACCTTCATTTATAAAGCAGTCTGGTGAAAAATGATTCGCGCAAACATGAAAACATTGACGTTGCTCGTGGGGAATATTCCCTTCAAAAGCAAAACTCAGCCACTGTGACTTAGGAACATCAAAATGACTGCTGTGTTCATTATTGCACCTGAGAACAGAACACCACAATCGCTTAGACGCCATTCTGCTCATAGACAGCTCCAGCGTATATCAACAATGACGCGTGGACTATGATTGACAGCTCGCTCACAAGCAAGGGCGGGTCTGTGTTGAAACACTGCTGTCAATCAACCATCGTGGGAGGGGCGTCCGACCGTGTGACGTCACACGGTCGAACGGCTTGATTTGAGACAGGGTAAAACAAATAAGGAGATTAAAAAAAAAACACTGGATGAATTTTTATCATTTTATGATGGTTGTGTACAGGCACTGCTAACACACATTTCAGTACAATCAACTTGTAAAAGTGCATGTACCATTATATGACCCCTTTAAAATGCCTCGATGGATTTGTTTCTTACAAACATGCAGCTTTTTACTTCACAAGACATTAATGATGGAGAGGAGTCATGTGGATTACTTTTGGATTAATGTGATGTTTTCATCAGCTCTGTTGGCACCCATTCACCATCTACTGGTGAGAAAGTGATGGCCTGTGGGTGAATTTTCTGCAAATTTCAGCTATTCCAGGTATTAATAAACCATTAATTTTAAGATCCAGTCACATGATTAACCATCTGATCACATAAATCACCTCAGCTGCCTTTAGACTACCTGACTCCAGCTGTTCATGTCTCTATAAATCATACCCTAGTAATTTCTTGGTAACTTTGGACCTACATAAGCATGTGGGATCTGCCCTGGGGGACAAACCCTTATCTGGGCCAGATTATGCAAATTAATGGGCTGTTTCCACCTTGTGAGGCCCCTCTTTTCCTCTGCACTCATTTTTCCATACCTCAGCATATTCTCCAAAAAAGTACTGGCAGCCAAGATCCATTTGGATAACAGTCTAATCAGTTCTGTCACATAAAATATGTCTAGGACAAGACATTTTAAAGGGGTGGTTGACTACTTTTTTTTTCTAGGCTTGATTGTGTTTATGGGGTGCAGTATAACGTGTTCATGCATTTTTTAAAAAACACATTATTTTTCACATAATTTACCTTTATTCTACACCGCTCTGTCCCTTCTCTGACAAACGCCTCGATTATTTCCTGTTTTTATGACGCCCCTCCCTCAGAAATACGCGATGGTCCCAGATTGGTTAGCTGGCTCAGTGTTGTGATTGGCCTCAGCTTGTGCGGTAGTAATGTAAACAATGGCATCGTCAATATTGCTTATCAATTTGAGCCCGATTGAGACGCAGAGGCTATTAATGAAGAGGATCACGCATGAACCTGTGCAAGCAGGCTCTTAATGGTATGTTTGTTGTTGTTTCATACTGTTAGCTTCTAATATATGGTTTTATTCTGATTAATGCTTTAATACAGTACGGCAACCGCACATGCGTCCATGTATAACGCTTCTCATAGCTATGTGATAATAAGTGTATAATTGGAACAGTTTGTTGGAGCTGATCTGACGATCTGAATGAGAGAGAGAGGTGCAGAGCAGGGCGATGCGATGCGAGGAACAGAACTGCTTGAGAACTGCTGCTCTAGAACATTGATGTTGAATCTCGTGAATCCATTAGAATCGTTAGAAGACAGAATCTCAAATATGAATAGATTTTTACATGCACCCCTATTTTTCTCTTCCTTTTCTCTAAAGCAGCACAACATGGCCTCACCCCCTTCGTTATATATTCCCGGGGGTGGGGGTTTATCTGGGTTTGTGATGTATCGGACCCGGGAAGTAACTCGTTGTAGTCCCTACGAGCTTTTGTAGGCATTAAACTTCCAGAATTTTAAAAGACGATATCTCCGTTTGTATTAAACTTTCAGCACTGCAACTTTGCAGATATTGTTTATGCTCAAACAGCAACATTACACACTAACTAACATTAAAAAAGTGAAATCGCAATGAACCACCCCTTTAACGTGAGCCCTTCTTGTCAGGTCAGTTTCCTCTTAGCGCCCAGTGGGAGTTTAAACTTCAATTGAATTTCAATTGAGTTGAATGAACCAAGGGTGGGTGAACATATCTAGTTGAATTTGTATAGTTTCTCTTGAAAAGTATAGTTTCACTGCAGTATTTGTAAATGTACAACTGTGAAGTATTCTTATATAAAAGCCTATAGTTAAGCAATATCACATGAGCACGAGTGTTATTGTTTCAGCAAGATTGTAATTACAATATAATTACAATACAATAATTACAAGCTAATATCAACTTTCATTTCATTGTGGAAGTAAGCTATTTCTTGTCAATGCTTAACATTTCATTCAAAACTTAGCCGTTAAATGTAAACAATTTGAATAACAGTGCAGTAAACCTTTATGATTATGATAATGAAGTAATATGATAATAAACATTACTTGACTATATTATTGCACACCAAAAGTAACTGGAATCGCCTGACACTAGAAGCCTTGCACATTGTAGGTGAAAAGGTCCGCAACTTCTTTTATATTTAAAATAACGTGGATTGAGTAACTTTTAGGCACAATATTGTCAGTTACTTATATACGCCAGTGTAACAGTCCCAAACAAAGTCAAAGCAGACGCATTGTACATCTCAGAATTTTAAAATGAGTCGGTTGAGAGAATGATTCAATGACTTTTTTCAGTGCTAAATGAATTAAAGTTTTGAATCAGTCGTTTGACTGAATGATTCAAACTCACACATAAAGACAGTCATTTATACTGTTGACTAATTTTTCTAAGATTGCTTGAGGAGTAAATAACAAGGATGAAATCTTGAATCCATATTTCAAAAACACAAAATCATGATATGATATCAGTTCCTCTCATTGCAAATTTTGGCCTTATGTGCCTCCCATTTTCATACAACTCCCAGAATCACCATTGGTCATTAGTCTTAATGTTTGCAGATACAAATAAATAATGACAATCGACTTTCTTTTGAGCGCTGAGAGCAGCTCTTGTCAGATAAGCTCACATGATTTAAAGCCCTGATCCTTCATCTGTTTTCAGGAGCCTTAAAGACACATTTTATTTGGCGGATGTTGTTTAAAGCAAGAGGGCAAAATGCTATTCCTGGAGTCCATTTATTCAGCAGGGAATGATGGATTAAGAAAGCTTACTTGCTTAAGGGCAGCTGGTCAGTTTAGGCCCCCTTATGACACTCCCTTATTTCTACCCTTCTTCCTCTTCCTGTTTATAATCATACACACACACACACACACACACACACACACACACACACACACACACACACACACACACACACACACACACACACACACACACACACACACACACACACACACACAAACACCATAAGCTGTCTGTCATTGTAGACTGTCTCTGCGTGTGAGCTATCCTTTCCCTCTGTTAGCCTGTCGATTAGTCTGAGCTCACATCTTTTAGTATGTCCATCACCATCAGTGAACTATAATCAGGGCTTAACCACACTCTCATATAGCCTACACACATCACATGCTGCTCATTCAAAAAGATTACAGTTTTATGCAATGTCACTTTAAAAATAGATTTATGGCACACTAATACAAAAAAATAGCACATCCACTGCAGACGAAACCCTGTCGGATGCTGTGTGTGTGTGTGGTCTGCAGAGAGTGGGATGAAAATGTGTGATGTAGGTTGGATTTTCATAGAGTGCTGCAAAATGACGCATTCTGCTACTAGCCTCTGATTGGCTGAGAGGACAGAGGAAATCGCTGATTGGCAGAGGAATAATGATACTGCATGTAGATACAGAACCACACACATAGTCCCACACCATCTATCCATCCATCTATTATCTATGTATTTATATATCCAACTATGTATGTATGTATCTGTCTATCTATGGAATGGAGTGTGTCACCTCCCTCTCCTCCCTCTCTTTCTTTTTCTTCCCTTTTCTCCTCTATCTGTCATTCTTTGGTGCCAACTGGTATAAAAAGACAGTCTGCTTTGTGTCGTCATTTTATTTCTTCTTTTCTCTCACACTCTCTCTCACATGCACACAATTACGTGTGATGGACGTGTTTAGGGTTGAATGCTCACATTTAAACAGCCGGGCTGTTTCTAGGTAAGATTCTGGAAGTGTTTTAGCTTGAGTCTTTGCTGCTGGCTCAGCTTAGACTATGAGTAGAGGCTGCTGACAGTGAACGCATGTCAGGACACTAAATCTCTTAGTCTAACACACTTGATCTGCACTCTTAAAAAAGGTTGTTTACTGGCATTGATGGTTAGATGAAGAACCATGTTCTTTATAGTGGATCGCTGGTTCTTCTGTTGCGTCGCTGAGAAAAACAGCGTAATACAACTCAACAATATCTGCTGGTTTTCTCTTTTTACATTGTCATGTCCATTCAAACATAGGGGGCATATGCCAAATGTTTATTTTTATACTTATAATTAAGCTGCATGATTATTGTAGGGTTCTAAAAAATCTAAATTGCTTTAGCGAAGTTTAAATGTCCATTCAGTTGCATTCTTCGCAGATCATACTTTTAAATTGAAAATTAGCATCATTAGTAGATAATAATCCGAACTTCAACAACACCTTGTGATATGGAAAATCAGTCATTAGGCTAATGATTCGATACTAACACAAAACATGTTTCAATTCAATACAGGCATCACTAAATTGATGATTTGTCGTTCAGAAAGTGAGTGAGATGTTGATTCATTACCCGCACTTCAGTGTTAGATTTGACAGATTCAAACCGCTAACTGAAATCTTTGAACTGTTCATTATAAAAATGTCTCAAAGGGATCATTCGTTTTGGGACTACACTGTATGGATTAAATTAAAAGAACCAGTTCATAAGAGTTATTTGTTCAGGAATCAGACTAAAGTATTCTCTTAGTATGTTTGTTGTTGCGTGCAACACTCCAGGATTGAAAAGAAAGACTTCTTTTTCCATTATTTTGCAGGTTTTGAATAAAGGCAACACATTCAATGCAGACATAACGTCGGACAGACGTTGCATCTTGGTTGAGAAAGAAAATCGAGTTGACATCAGTATTTGACGTCAATTTGACGTTGAATTAACGATGGATTTTGGTTACACAACCTAAAAACAACAAATATCAATGTCATCTGACGTCGGTATTGGACATCAAATAAACATTGACATTAGACGTTGAATTGACGTTAAATTTTGGTCCGGTCCATTTAAACCAGTTCTTTTTTATTGAATCCATACAGCATGACCAGTGCAGGCTGATAAGATCCAGAAAAAATTGGTCAGTGCTTATGCATTCGCAGAGTATTTTTGCAGTGTTTTAATCTGTATGATGCATGTGTGTGTTTATATTCTACTATATTCTATATTGTACTATTTAACTATATTCTCTACAGGATTATATGTGATTAAGATATGAAAGAAGTCATTGTTTATTCAGCATAGATCAGCAGAAGAGGGAGTAAACACACACACACACACACACACAGACAGAGAGAGTGAGTGGGAGGTTGAGAGAGATACAGGACAAAACAGAATTAATAGACAGTAGTGTTCAAACATGCCTCATATTTGAATACAGATATGCTTATGAATGTATTTCTGTGTCTCACAGTATCAGGTCGGGCAGCTGTACTCCGTAGCGGAGGCCAGTAAGAATGAGACAGGTGGAGGAGAGGGTGTGGAGGTGCTGAAGAATGAACCCTATGAGAAGGATGGAGAAAAGGGACAGTACACACACAAAATCTACCACCTGCAGAGGTACTCACACTTACACAAAATCCACAGACACATGAGTGTATTAATAAAGTGTACTAGGGCTGGATTCATGTTAAAATTCAAAATAGTGCGGTTTGTCATTTACACATCCTCAAGTCATTTTAAACCAGTATGACTTTTGTCTTCCACAAATAAAGAAGTTTAGCAGAATGTCCTGGTTGTTATTTTCCATAGAATTAACTCTCTGAGCTCAAAAAGTACCATAAAAAATGGTCTATTGTGTGTTTGTCACATAAAACTATCAAATGATATGGATATGAATGATTTGGACAACTTCTATGCACTTTTATGATGCTGTTTTGACATTTTTGTGCTTGACTTAAAGGTGAAAGGGTGCAATTTAAGTCAAAAGAAATATAAAAATAATGAATGTTTTGAAACAGATTTACCTCCCTTGCCTGTTATTGGTCAGACAAACAGATAGCCCCGCCCCAAACTCTCACCATTGGTTGAGCCACTGTTGCTATGCTGAACTGGTTAAATTGCTCAAACAAACAGAGTAAAGTTTAGGAGAAAGTATAAAAAAATATACACATTTCTGTTTATTTTGTCTATAGCTGACTAATCATTTGCATTCTTGCTTTTCAGTAAAGTCCCGTCATTTGTACGAATGCTTGCACCAGCATCAGCACTGAACATTCATGAGAAAGCTTGGAATGCCTACCCATATTGCCGCACAGGTAACACACACACACACACACACACACACACACACACACATACATACATAAGAAGCTAAATTTCTTCACATGTTCTCTATGTTCCTCTTGCCTTTTTATTATTATGTCTTCCTATCTGTTTCTCCCCGTCTCTTTCTCTGTGTTTGCGGGCACTGAATAATTCACTGTTTGAGCTGAGCAGGAGTGGAGTTACAGCACAGGAAACTGAGATTATACTGACACATTCCCTTCACATCATTCTCACAGCCGTATATACGATAGACTTCCCATTCTCTGAAGTCTGTTATCAAAATACTTCAAAATCTCACTGCAGTGCTTAAAACAAACTGAAGTCTACAGTTTAGTTTTTCAATAAATGTAAAAAGTTGATATGGCAAGTATTTAGCTGTACTGAATTTAAATTATTTAATAATATAAATATTGAATAACAAAATGATTTGTCTGAGATTATTTGCCAACTGTCAGCAAGCTGCTAGAAGAAAGAATTGTTTTGCACTATTTGTCCAAATCAAGGTGTCTACAGATACAGTAACGTTGTAGTGCGTCAGAGGTATTCAATTAAGAGCGAAGAGCTCTTGCTTCTACAGTACCTTCACAGGAAAATGTCCACACATCTGTTTCAAGAGTCAATATGGAATTTTTGTATTCATTGCAAATTACAAAATTAAAATTGAAATGAAATGATAGATTTTTTTTCTTCTGTATTGTGGTGTAAATATGACTGTAACAGATTATTGAAAAATAAAATAATCCATCAGTTGCTAATTGGATTTTAGGTTGTGGGAGTTTGTGGGGTTGATTGTGGATGTAATGTGGAGTCATGTGACAACGGAGTTGAGGATCCAAATGCAGCTTTATTAAGATTGTAGTCAGACAGGCAGGGTCAAACAGCAGCAATATCCAAGGCAAATCCAAAAGAGTAATCCAATAAACAGGCAATGGTCAGGGCAGGCAGAAAACAATCAAAAACAAGGAAACAGTTCAAGATCAAAAACACAAAGGCAAGGAAACATGGAAAACACAAGGAAACTAGGAAACATTACAGGCTATCAATCATCAGCGGTGTAACAATGTGTGTGTGTGTGTGTGTGTCATTATAGTGTGTGACTGATGAGGTGATTAGAGACAGGTGACTGCAATTGGTGAGGGCTGATGAGTCCGGGCAAAGGATTATGGGAAATTGAGTCCTGGGTGAAGTGGCAAGAGTCTGGAATGGAGTGCCCTCTAGCGAAGCTCATGGGCACTCCACCTAGAAATCGTGACAGTGGATGGACGGGTTTAATAAACTTCTAAAGATTAAATCATTGAAGTCGAGATTGAGTTATGACATCTTGATCAAAAATTACAATGTCAAATTTAAATAATAGCAATAATAAAGCATGCATAGATTAATCGTTCACAAATAAGATAACATGCATTTGAAAAATAGATCGATTTCATGCTGACTTTAAGTCAGTCTGCTTTCAAATATTGAATTACAAATATAGAATCACTGACATTTTCTTCAAAAACAGCATTAGAGTAAAACAACATCTTTAAGCATTTAACAGAGTTGCATGAAGTGAACATTACTGAGCTGATTTACTGTTTCACACCATTGTGACGAAACCTTCAAAGCTTATCGTTGTACTATGAGAATTTATAAGTAATGATTCACGGTCTGAATAGAACTAATGTTGAGTTGGAATATGGATATGAATATCATTTCAGTATGTTTACTTCCAGACCAGTATGGGCTAAAATGAGATTAAATATAATTAGAAACGGTCTTAAATGAGATGTGATGTATTCTTAAACATAAATGATCTAATTCATATTTTATTATCCCTTTTCTCCCTGTTGTCTGTCCTGCATCACCCTTCAGTAATTACTGTAAGTACACAATCTTTGCAAGTACAAAAATAAGTCATATTCATTCATATGAATGAACAAACATGTTGAACATGTAGATGTACAGCACAAACACTCACTCTTTGAGTGAAAGAGGAGACAGTAACTTTAGCTGGAGTGAAAGGAGAGAGGACAGATGTCAGTATGTCACTGTGGAGTCTGTCCATCAGTTATGGTTTATCAGTTTGTTCATTGATTATTTGTCTTTTTAGAATGAGTATATGAAAGAAAACTTCCTCATCAAAATCGAGACGTGGCACAAACCCGACATGGGACAGCAGGATAATGTGAGTATAGTAGTAGATCATTTGTGTGTGAACTGTGAACTCCACAATTTTGGGTCAAACATAACCTGACACTTATGTTCTTCTTTACAGGTTCACGGTCTAGACCCAGACACCTGGAAGAAGGTGGAGGTGGTGTACATAGACATCGCAGACCGGAGTCAGGTGGAGCCAAAGGTGAGCTTTACTTAGATAAAATAGCCACCTTTTCCAGTTACTTTCTAATCCGATCAGTGCTGTCTCTCTGTAGGACTATAAACCAGATGAAGACCCCACTAAGTATAAGTCTGTAAAGACTGGAAGAGGGCCGCTCGGTCCAGATTGGAAGGTGATACATTTTAAAGCACCTCTAATGGCAGTGTGCTTGTATAAAATTTGAGTAAATGTAGTAAGTGCATGCTTGATGTATGAGTGGGAAGCTTATTAATGGCCAATTATATCCAAATGCTTAATGGATTTTGGGTCTGTGTAGAAAGAGCTACCTAAAAGGACAGACTGCCCACACATGTGTGCCTACAAACTGGTTACTGTCAAGTTCAAGTGGTGGGGCCTGCAAAACAAAGTGGAAAACTTTATTCAAAAGGTCAGTGTGATTTATTAAAGAGTTTATAAAAGTCACCATGAAATCAAATTTTTTTACCATATTTCTTGGACTGATTGTCTATGATTCATCTGTGCAAGATAAAGGTTTACTGAGAGGACTTTTGGAGGTTTTCTGGCCACCTGTCATAAATGCTTTGTTGGGAAAGGCTGCAATATTTGCTCCGACTCAAATTGATTTAGTTGTTACTTGCAGTCAAAAACCAAAATCTGTTGTTTACCAACTATTTTTCATAAATAAATGAATATATTTATTCAACAAAGACAAATTAAATTGATCAAAAGCGACAGTAAAGACATTTATAATTTTGTTGTGATATGGGAAAAAAAGGTTTATATTTTAAATGAATGATCCTCTTGTGAACTTTATATTTATCAGAGAATCCTGAAAAAAATTGTGTCACGGTTTGCACATAAATATTAGGCGGCACAATTATCCTGTTTATTGAGCATCAAATCAGGATAATGTGACACTGAAGAATGGAGTGTTCGCTGCGGATCATCTTTGCCATCACAGCAATAAATGATACATTTAAACGTATTGAAACGATTATTTTAAATGTTAACATTTCCGAATATTACTGTTTTTACTGTATTTTGATTAAATAAGTGCAGCCTTGTGACGTAAAATCTTATCAACCTCAAAGTTTTAAATAGTTTGAAGTCTGACTAAATTCTGTTTTTTTTTTTTTTCTACACATAGACAAATGCCATCAGAAGGTTACAGTTACCATTAACTGATATAAACTGCATGTCGTCCAATTCCTGATAAAATTAAGTTCCATCCTAATTTTTTATTATGTAAATAAAATCAGTTTAAAATTCACCTTCCAAAATGAATTTTGTACCTCTTTCTCCCTTTAACAGCAAGAGAAGCGCTTGTTCACTAATTTCCACAGGCAGCTGTTCTGTTGGATTGATAAATGGATCGAGCTGAACATGGACGACATCCGCAGAATGGAGGAAGAGACCAGGAAGGAACTGGATGAGGTCAGACGAGATGCCCTCCAGCAAATTTACATTTACCCTGTTTTTGTCCACTTTAAATTATTTCTCATCTCTGTTGTTCAGTATGAACCAGCCTTTATATGGTAATGATGGATTGTAGCCAGTTAGCCAAACAAACTAATTGCTCGGAGATATTTGTTGTAGTAGAAATTACAACAGCTGAATTCATTTGTTGCGAGATTTTGTTTGTGTTTGTCTGGTGTTTTGAGTGTCGGCTTAGTCCTGGCACAAATTTTCCCACTACACAAAGACAATTACGTGTAACAAGGCAGATGAATAATTGAATGTAGCCCATAATGAGGTCCAGTCACTGCGAACAAAAGGGGCAGCAGAGCGGAGCAGGTCACAGTTCAGTGCTCTCAGGTGCCGTCCAGGGAATGAGTGACATCATGTGTTGGCGGTATCCCCCGTTTCACATACTTTGCAGGACTATCCCAGACTCCCACAAGTGATCTGTAATCTCAGAGGATATAGGAAAAATCAGGATAAGTCATATTATCTGAATCACATTTGTAGCCTGTTCTTCTTCCACAAGGAGCTGTTCACTTTATGTACACATGCTTGTTTTTCCCTTGCTGTCTTTCAGATGAGAGTGAAGGATCCAGTGAAAGGCATGGTGGCTCTTGAAGACTGAGGCTGCCCTGTGTTCCTGGATGCTGCTGTTCATGAAGGTAATTCACGATCTTTAGCGCCCCCTAACGTCATGTGTCTACAACAGCAAGTGAGAACTTAAAAAATATGAGTTATGTTTGGGATAGCATATTGACATGAACTATGTTTGGAGTACAGTATGCATAGAATACGAAACTTGAACTTGAATGAACCAGATGTAATTGTAGCCACCATCTTTTTTAACCACAATCTCTATGTTGACTCGCTGTTTAAGTAGACTGCCAAAAATTAAAATATTTTTTCAAATAAATCTAATAAAAATATTGATAACAACTGTTCGCAACATAAGGTTTTTTTTGTAAGTTTGCATTTATTTGATCAGTAATACAGTCAAAACAGCAATATGGAATATTATTATCATTTAAAATAGCAGTTTTCTATTTTAACGAATTTTAAAATGTAATAATTTATTCCTTTGACGCTTCAAAGCTTAATTTTCAGCATCATTACTCCAGTCTCCTTCAGAAACCATTCTAATTTTCTGATTTGAAACACTTTTTTAAAGTTTCTTTGATCAATAGAAAATCATTACTGTTACTTACCAATGCATCCTTGCTATCTACAAGTATTCAATTTCTTTAAAAAAAATCTTACTGACACCAAACCTTTGAATTGTAGTATGTACTAGACATTATTCAATCAGTAGCATGTTAGTAAGCTATTTTGTACATAACCGTGGAGTTTAACCCTTAAAGTAATTGAATATTCTTGTTCTCTCTCTGTCATGTCATTTCCTGTGAGTATTTCTCAGATCACACCTGAACTACTGGAGACCAGCAGCATCACTCCCCTCAATCAAATCAAAGCAACATGTCTTTTTAATCGTAATCAAAGTCCTTCATCCAGCCCTTTTGGTGGTTGTTTGTCCTGAGCATCCTTCATATTCTCCTTTCAGTCTGACAGTGGAGCACATTGACTTGTTAAATAGGCTATTATACTGGTTCTAACGTCATGCCCAGTTTATGAAGTCTACCTACTTAAACAAATACAGGGACGATCAGCAGTTCGTCATTTATGATGTCAGATCATTACCTTAATAAATGGAGCTCGGCAGAATTGTGTTTTAAGATGAGTTTAATGTAAAGCAGATGATATTTGTGTGTGTGTATGTGTATATATATATATATATATATATATATATATATATATATATATATATATATCCAGAAAATCTATTGGCAGTGGAATTATTGTGACAGATGTATAAACAGGGTTTTTAAGTAATTGTTCAATTTTTTTTCTTTTTTTTGCAGACCAAGCCGGTTTTCCTTGTTTTGTTTCAATCTGTAGTGATTTGTTTTTGTTGCTGTATGTATAGATTTCATTTTACCCACTTTTTAACCTATTTACCAGCTGATCCGAGGTGGAAGTGTGTCTCTTTATAGTGTAGTACTGTACAATCACAGTCGTGTCATCCTGACCACTAATTTATTTGTAACATGCATTGTGGATTCATTTTGACTGGCAGCTGCTCGGTCACGTTAAAATGTCAGACTGCAAGTACAGTTCATATTTAAATGCAAAACAGAGTTTATTATAATCAGCTGATGGAACAGTATGGCATTCTTGAAATAAGCTGAAGTTAAAAGTATTGTTGTTTGTTAATCAGTCAATATTATTGGTTTCATTGTCATTTCTTCCACAGTTTCCTTGTGTGTGCTATTTTAGTCAAATTTTTTTTTGACAGGTGTACAGTAGGTGTAGCGCTCCCTCCCTCGGTTGTTTTTGATTGGTTTACAAGATCAGGCTCCGCCCCTTCTTTAGTCAGTATCTGACTGACTGTCTTTGAAAGAACTTGAAGAGGCGACGCTAAACCTTTTAGTCTTGACATCTTTCATAAAAGGTTCAATGCTAATATAGAAAAAGTTTCTTCCTGACTATTTTGTTGCTACAAGATGAGGTGCTCAAGGAGGATGTTTTATGTTATGTGCATATTTTATAAATGTTTTATTCATTTTCATCTCACCTCCTTTCCATTTTATTGAAGGATCGATTGTCGTACTTCCCCTTTTATAACACGTCTTGAGGATAAAGACACATTTATCCAGATATTAGCAATAATACCTCCTTTGACAAACCCTTCCAGTCAACATACATGATGTGAGATAGTGACTTTAGAAGCGTATAATCCATTCCCTCTCAGAATGTTGCGTCATTAGGACTTTAATACAAATATACTCTCACTTCCAATTGCTCCTTGTTTTATTGATATGGAATCGGGTAAGGAAGGTGAAATGGGTTGAGTATGGGTTTTTAAATCAGTCTTTTCTTAGTAACGTGATGTGTGTATGGATGTATGTGCGTTTGAAGTTCTCAGTGTTTCTTGTTTTGCGTGAGGGACATCCGACATGTAACAAAAATGGAGGTTTACACCCTTGTGTTTCTTTCCGCCAATGCTCAGGACCCATTGACGCACACCTAAATTCACTCTGACAAGAGTTAATTATTCTTGTAGAATTATATCGAATTCTTTGAAATTCGTAGAAATTCCATTGAATTCTTAAAAGATGAATGCAGGTTTTGTGGTGTAGATTGCGCGTTAAAACATCTTTACCATCATAATACAATACACCAGAACTATGTTGGTCCTGAGTCTAATCAAAGTGATGTATGGATGTATGTATTGAATTGTATATAGTATATAAATATATGTAGATGAACACATAAATATATATATAACTATATAAATATAGCTCAGACTATCCTGCCAGCACATACAGCCTTCCATCAACCCAACCAGAGTAATTATATCAAGTGGTTTAGTAATGGCTGGGTGTTATCTGTGGGAAAAGTTACTGGAATGTGGCGATTTATGGTGGTTTAGGAAATTAAAAATTACACTTGAACTAATGATTTGAACAATCTATAACGGAACCTTCAGATAACTCCGCCCATCACTGTCACTGGCCCCGCCCCTCATCCCTGGCCGCTCCTCTTTGGCAGGATGGTGTCTAAATATGTTTTCATTCATCGATTGTTGTTGTATTTTTGCTGTGAGCTGTAGAAATCTCTCACTTTTAAATTCCTTTCAAAGCTTACACTGTGACTGAAGCCACGACCCTTGACCTTTGGACTAAGTTGCCATTCTCTCAAGAGACGCGATTGAAACTTGTCCAAGCTGGTGTTTGAATAACAGACAGGTGGCTTATAAAAGGGAACTATCCACATGAACTGGTCATCCACAGTTTGTGTTACCATTATGCGAGACAAGATCATGGTAAACAGGACTTTCTCATAGATATGTTGTTGTTAGATTTCACGATTTGTTGTCGAAATTAAAACCCAATGATTCTAGAAATACAAAAAAATGTTTTTTGAATTTGTTTCACCCCACCCTGTCATGTCATGTTTTTTTTCTTATTTCTTTTACTGTGAATTTGTGCCTTTTGTCATCTTATCTTCCAATAAAACTACATTGGAGATGTGAAAAAAATAAATAAACTTTTAAAAAGTAGTGTTTTACTGGTTTACATGTCTTTAAGTTCTAAAAATACTTGTTTTTTTTTCCAGAAAATTTGTACTCCATTTTATTCTCTGATCAAACACACCTTTCAGTTGTGTGCTTAAAGGGATAGTTCACCCAAAAATTATGTCATTATTAATTACTCACCCTCATGTTGTTTCAAACCCTCAAGACCTTCGTTCATCTTCAAAACTCAAATTAAGATATTTTTGATGAAATCCGAGAACCCTGCATAGACAGCAAAGCAACTGACACATTCAAGGCCCAGGTAGGTACATCAGTGCTTCAACCTTAATGTTATGAAACAAACAAACAAAAAAAACTTTACTATCCTCAACACACCGAAGTGGGTGAACTATTCCTTTAACATCAGGGTTGTTTCCCTAGATGGCAGCACATTGACACGTTGAGCTATGGTGCTCATGACAGTGACGTATGTTTGAGTCTGGCTTGCAACATTCTCAGACCCCCTTTTTTCTCCATTTATTATTCTCTCTTCATTATACGAATAAAACCCATTTCTTCATCTAATTTCCACAGGCCATTCAATGACCCCACACAGGACAAACACACACAAATCATCAAGAAAAAGGATCACTGCAAACCCCTCCTTCATTAAATGAAACTTTCAGCCTAATCAGGATTTGAAGAGATGAAGCCAGATTAAACTAACCCCTTCTTATGAGGCCTTCAGAAAGGGGAATGTGTTTGATTCAGACATTTGGATTTCATTTGTTACACAGTTGTACATGACATGTTTAACTGTTTATTAAATGTATGTATTAATTAGCAATAATAAAAACAGTGAGGTAAATCGATGTGTTCAGCTCTGAGATGATTAAAGAAAGCAATGGACCATGGGATTTTTGAGCAGTGAAATTTACCCTTAATCTCCGGTCCTAGAAGTCCTCATTTAGATCAGCTTTGATTGGCTGGCATGTCCATGACATAAAATGTTTATAGAAGTTGATTCTTTACACTGACAAAAGACCTTATGTGTCTCTTGCTAAAATCACTGCATCTGCGTAAACCACATTATTGCCATTATGATAGGCTAGTGATCCAAAGTTCATGGATTTTAAATTAAGCTAAAAATATTTTTTTCCAATGAACAGAGAACTCTCTGTTTCATGCCCTAATCAGAAGAATTGCGATATATAAACAAATCATTTAGACACAGTCAAGTCTTTCATAACTTAGCTAAAGCTTTCAGGCGTTTATACGATGAAACAAAGTACTGCGGCTTTAAGAGGTTTCTGTGGATTGGCCGGACAGTGAGGAAGTAAAGGGGTGTAAACACAACCCCCAAACTCTCACACTGTCCTTAGTGTCCTATAGCACCTGTTAAGTACGGAATAGATATTCAAGACACCTGCAGAATCCCCTCTAGACCGAGGCTGAAAGGTAAGATTTATTTATTTATTTTTATTAAGTTTTTGCGCGAGGATGAATGAGATTATTTGCGTTGTCTTATTCTTACTTAAAGTGAGGACTTTGATTAGATGATTATTTAATTATTTAGTAGCATAAAATTTGGCTTTTGTTATACGGTAGCTTTAGAGGAGATTAGTTTAGTTTCCGTAATATATTAACCTGAAAATCCCTATTCGATGGCTGAATATAGCCTACTTTTTCATATTTGAACGCTGTATGACAAACAGCACTCGTTACATAAACAAGGGAGAAATTAGACTGTTATGATTTTTGGAAAAACGTTTATAAATTTACTGTCCCTGTCTTGAACAAGTCTTTAAGTCAAACTAAAGTGGCCTATGTCGCGTATTCTTTTACTATCAAACAACATTTCGGTAATCATAAAAGTTATAGCTAGTCACAGCACATAAATGGCGAATACAAGTCACAATTCGCCCGTATCCATAGCAACAGATCGTTTTCCGTGAATATTACATCACTGATCCATATTATAATAATCAGTCAACCTCCAGATTTTTATTTCATCATTTTAAAAGGCTTTTCAGATCAAATGAGACAGGATTAACTCTTTTATCTTAGATTAATGTTTGAATTACCATGCATGCTTGTTTACATGAGTTTTGCGCGAACAGGTCTGAGTATGAGCGCGCAAAATGTTGGATCCAGGAATGGACATCAGGCTTTCAGGTAACATCATCCTTTTAATCAATGAAATTAACCCCTCTTCACTTCAAAATAACAAGAATGACAAGAGTGAGGTGAAAGGAATTGGACTGAGAGAACTGAGAAGTGAAAGGAGTTTATATTGTGTAACATTACTGACTGTTTTTCTTGCATGGAACTAAATTTTGTATGTTGGTGTTTATCTCAAAAGTTTTACAATTTGTCACAAGACCAATTGCTTTTTCCCAATGTGCCTGCTCTTTTTCTCTCTTTTTACTGCTGAATGCTTCCTTGGCCCTAAGAATTTGCATGTGACTGTATTATAGAGCAATGGGGCGGAAAAATACTTAAACTAAAATAATAATTCTGAAATGCAGGCTAATTCATTAGTATTTGTTTAATTTGTATTTTTTTTTCTGGTTTAAAAGGAAAAAGTAGCACAAATTGGCAAAAAAAGAAAGTCAGCAAATTATTTTTTTTTAATACAAATATTATTATAAAACATTTTATATAAAATTATATTAAAAAAAATTATATTTATGAATATATTGACACATTTTGTTATAACATAAACGACAATACTATGAGTTAAAAACCAATTATTTTGGTATTACAGAGATATCCATGTAGTTTAATTTGTTAAAAATATAGGAGGCTAATTCAGCTTAGACATAGTTACAGCCTTTTTTTTAAAAATTTGTTTTATACATTTTGTCTTTAGACAAATTACTTATCTTGCCCAATTGATTGTAGAAATATTCACAGTGTTGAGGCCAATTCTTACATAAAGCAGATTAGCATCTGTTGATATTTACTTGCGTCGCTCAAGACGCGCAACAATACATGCAGTGATATGGAGATCAGGCCTGTTAGTGATTTTTTTGCATTTTCTATTCCTGACCTCATATTCACGTGGCTCTCAACTGCTCCAGATTACATTTCATAATCCCAAACGCTCTCTTTAACGCATGCTTTTACTCACACACATCCATTCAGGCAACAAGATGCACTGAGAACGTACTGTAGATCAACAAAAAGGGTTGTATTTATCGCAATCCCAAACTACTTGATTTCTCAAGGCTTCCTGGTGTCAAAAGAGCATGATACACTTCTGTTTCTGAGAAGATCTGAGAAATATGAGCCTTGGAACTACAAAACGTAGGTGTCACTTGAACAAAACCTGGGATATCTGCATCTGCTGAACCTAAACCGGCTCTTGGACACCTAGACATTTGAACTTTTTTGGACATCTGGAGCCAATACAATAGAGAATCAAATAATAAATCTGCTCACTTCAGCTGATCTCTTGGTTTGGATTATTCAGGCTTCAGATTAGCAGTTGTTTTGGGAGAACAGCAAAAAGATGTCAGACACATTTGATGGCCCACGTGTGCGCTCTGACAGTACGTCCACCACGACGTCTACTTCATCGCGAGGGATTCTTCGCCAGAGGCTCGCTCAGTTGCTCGTCTGCTTGGAGGATCTCAGCTCAGATGATGAGGCAAATGAGGAAGTGTCCCGTACGCTAGACGAAGCCTTTTACCTCTGTGGAAAATACACCAACAGAGAGTCCTTCAGGTGTACCGAGTCGTTGAAAATGAGTTTTGAATAGACTTGTGTTGAAGTAATAGAAGATGTGGATTTTGTTGATGGTTTGCCAGCAAGTTCTTTGCATTCTTATTTTTAATTTTATACTTTCTCACAAGTTTTCTCAGATATTCAATTCAGAGTTTATATGAACCTAATTGATTGATTGATTGATTGATTCTATTTGTGTCTTCTTCTCTTGTTCAGGCTGCACACGGTCACATGGAATGTTGGCACAGCGGAGCCACCAGCTGACGTGAGGTCATTACTGCAGCTTGACTCGCAGCCGGCCACTGACCTCTTTGTGATTGGGTGAGTTAACATCACCTGAATCACACGATCAGCAGATTTGCACTCTAAAAATAAATAAATCTAGGGTTTTCAATTAAACATGTAACTAATATATACACTATTTTTTATTTTATTTTTTTAAATACAGTAAAAACAGTAATACTTTGAAACATTATTAAGATTTAAAATAAATGTTTTCTATTTCAATATATTTAAAAATGTAATTATCAGCAGTTATTACTCCAGTCTTCAGTGTCACATGATCCTTCAGAAATCATTCTATAATATGCTGATTTGGTGCTCAAGAAACATCTTGTTATTATAAATGTTGTAAACAGTTGTACTGCTTGAAATATAAATCTTTTGTAATGATTAACGGTTTTGATCAATTTAATGCATCCTTACTGAATAAAAGTGTTTTTTTTTTAAACATAGTTTTTTTTTTTTTTTACATCTTTCTATTTTAAAAAATGTATTTATATATATAGTATGTGTTTTATTTATTTATATATTTATTTATTTTATTTGACAGGGACAATGCACATCAATAATACATAAATGTACAATGTGCCAGAATTAGCCAGAAGGCTAATTTGCATCTGTAGTCCCTGGACTGATGGTAAAATTATCCCCTAAAAATATAAAACAATTAATCAAAACATAATAAATACATGCTTCAAAATACATATACAATTTACACAATTTCTAATTTTTTTTTTTACATCTGCTTAAAAATGATACTATACCTAGCACCAACAGATCAATACCAGCTCACTCAAACATACACAATCCAACTATCAGACAAAATAACCATTGTATCACTAATCCTTAATATCAATATGCAGGCAAAGATAATGTAAGCATAAAGACAAGTAACAGTAGCAGTAATCATTCAATTAGTACTTGACCAAACAACCTCATGTATATAGCATAAGAATCTCAACTAGTAAAACAGACAAGACAAGAAGGCAGTAGAATTTAGTTTATAAAATTAATGTTTACAATACTCTCAATTAACCACTTCTTTTAAGAGGCATAAGTATTAACATTTGTAATGTAAGTTGGGATGGAGTTCCACTCACGAGCAGCCCTAACTGAAAACAAACTGGTTCAATACAGGAGGAGCCAGATCATGTTTCATTTTATACATAAGACAAAGATCTGAATATGCAATCGAATTTTCCCAACTTAAAATAAATGGATTTCTTATGTAAGACTTTCAGAGTTTGTTTATGTAGAGAGAGAATTGGTTTGAGAGATTACTTATTACTTGCTTGTGACCAGGTTATCAAACCATAGGTAATATGTGAGAAGATCATTGAATGCATAAATATCTTCGCAGCCTTAGTTGACATGCAGCTATGGGTCTGCTGTACACACATATGTTCTTTGTACTTAAAAAAAAATCACATTACTTCTCACTTGTTGTTTCTTATCATTTTTTTTTACATTTTCTGAGTTAAAACAAAGTACAGTTTCAAAGTAAATATCTTTCCAGTATATAGGCCTATATCAGACAGAATGAATTTATCTGTAAGTTTACATTGTGATGTGATATAAGATGAGCAGATGTGTTTGTGCCCTAGTCTACAGGAAGTGAATGCCACTCCAGTGCGATATATCACTGATCTCATTTCTGAGGACTCATGGAGTCACCTCCTCATGGATACTCTGGCACCAATGGGATATATCAAGGTACAGAATAAACAAAAAACTGATTGTGTGTCTCCGCATTCAACACTGTTGAGTGTCCTTACATATGTTTATATGCAGATGTAACAGTTACAAAAGAACAGAGAGACAAAATCAGGATGAGCCGTCTCCTCATTAAGCTTGTTAAGCTCCATTGTTCACTGCAGGCCATTGAAAACACTAGAGGCATTGTTTCACACCAGCACATTTGTGTACCGTAACCGCGGATTTGTCCCATTCTGCCTTTCATGACTAATTAGCTCTGATTCTCAAAACTGAATTCCACTTCACCAAAAAATTCCAGGAATTTCCAAGACCAATCTCCTTAATTTCTTACATCAACGTATCAAGGACACTTATCCATTATAAGCTCAAATACATGTTTCCTCTTGTTTTCTTTCACTGTGTAAGGCCTAATATTGCTTTCTTGCAGAGAAACCTCCTAAAATCCTCTTTCTGTGATGCTGTCGGTTTTGATGTGGAGGTCAAAGCGGCGTGTGACATTTGTGTTGAGAAATACACTGAAGCTTTGACATTGAAAAGGTTTTTTTTTTTTTTTTTGCTGTTCTCAGGTGACTTCAGTGAGGATGCAGGGTTTGCTGCTGATACTGTTTGCAAAGCAGGTCCACCTGCCTTTCATCAGAGACATCCAAAGTACATACACTCGCACAGGCCTGTTTGGATACTGGGTATGGTTTAGACTTTACATCTTTACACTTCACAGACACTTACTGTTATACACTATTTTCATTGATAGCATTTTCCTGCAAAACTGACATTTATTCTTGCTGTTCAAAGGTTTAAATTTTATAATATTGTTTAAGTCTCACACACACACACACACACACACACACACACACACACACACACACACACATATATATATATATATATATACATATACACACACACACATATATATACATATACATACATACATATACATGCATATACATATACACATATACGTGTGTGTGTGTATATATATATATATATATATACAACACACACACACACACACATACACATACATGCATACATATATATATATATATGAAGAGTTTATAATAACTCTTTTTATTAATTAATTTTCATAAATCATGTTTTTATTGTGTTTTATTGTGTTAGTTAGCTGTATTTTTTAGTTATTATTATTTAATCAAAACAACCCAACTGCAGTTTGCTTGATATTAATTGGAATTCAGGATAAAAAACATGATTTTTAAGGAGTTATATCATTAAATATCAGCATAATCTTCAATGTCATTTTGATCAATTTAATGCAGACTAGCTGAATTAAGGTATTCATTTCTTTAAATATTAAAAAAGTAAAAATTAGGAAAATAATACAATACAAATCCTCCTAATAAAAAACCTATACTTGTAGAGGTATGAATATGTGAGTATGACATGGGGCTTTTCTGTAATAAGTTGCAGCTGGACTAATGCATATTTATTTAATGTCACAGGGAAATAAAGGTGGTGTGTCTGTGCGTTTCTCATTCTACGGTCACATGCTGTGTTTTCTGAACTGTCATCTGGCGGCTCATATGAACTACGCCCTGCAACGAATGGACGAATTTGAATATATACTTGACAGACAAGACTTCGATATGTACAACACACCACAAGTTCTTGAACACAAGTGAATGCTAAGTTGGATAAAGTTTGCTCTCGTTCATTCTTTCTCACATACTTCAAGGTTCTCACATTGCTGTTGTTCCGCATATCAGGGTAGTGTTCTGGTTTGGTGATCTGAACTTTCGTATCGCTGACCATGGGATGCACTTTCTCCGCTCCTCAATCAACAATGGCCGATTTAACCTGCTGTGGAACAAAGATCAGGTCAGGCAAACACACAAACAAAGACAGCACAAATACACACTCTTCTGAAGACAATGGCTCTTTTGCATGCTGATTATAAATTCTATATATTTTATTCCAAAAAAGTGCACTAATATTCTATTCTATTCTATTCTATTCTATTCTATTCTATTCTATTCTATTCTATTCTATTCTACTGATTTCTGGCTCTTAGTTGACTATGATGAAGAAGAAAGAACCTATTCTGCAGGAGTTTGAAGAGGGACCATTGTGCTTTAAACCCACGTATAAGTTTGACCGTTTCTCTGAGACTTACGATACAAGGTACGTTCACACACTTTACACGTTATTAACACAATAGAAATACACTATTTTCAATGCATGAAAGTGGAAACAGTCTCGGATCTCAATTTCCTGAAAGTTTTCTTAGAAGAAATTCATGGTCATTCTTTCTCCACACAGACCACCGTGGACATGGTTTGGCTTTATGTAAGATTTGATGAGAAATATTTGTGTTTGTTGCATGGCCTCATCTCTGCCTTAACCACTGTTACCCAGAATTCCTTTCACTCATCACCGCATCCCTGTAAAACACTGCACTCCTCTCACTCAGTATTCAATCTTTGCATAATCTCCTGTCAGATGCTCCAGTAAGCATTTCAGTCATGTCTATACAAATGTATTGTCGTGATTGGTGTTTTAACGGTGTGCCAGCTGCCATTGGCTTTGAAGACATGTATGTAGTAGTATGTCTACTTTGAAGATGAGATGGGCATGTAGGATGTTGTAAGAAGGGAATTGTATTTCCCTTCAAACATAAATGGCTGAATATGGGAGGTCTTCCGCACTGCAGAGTACTTGAATTTGTGTCTGGGTCTTCAGCACAGATCTTTTCCTCATTTAGCTGTCACCTGTTTGCTGAATTGTTGTATGGGTAGTGAAATATGTTTGGGAAATGGTGTTTTCCTGTGTCCGCAATGGAAGCAGAGGAAGTTTGTGGGAAGATCTTGAATTTTTTTTTCAAGATTACTAGTCAAGGTGAAAAAAGTGAAATTGAGGTTTTCTGAAAAATGCAGAAAATCATGTATACACCAATCACTCTATTCATCCATCCAACTCTTCCATCATATTTAATACATGACCACACATCCATGAAATGCTGTCAGTGTGTCATTGGGCTTTTAACAGCTGTCATGGAGAACTGCTTTTCGCCTGTAATATAACATGTCACTAAGCACTTCATCACTGCGTAGAAAGCATGTTTCACTCTGATATTCTGGTGTTTGATGCATTTGCTGTTTCATATTGTAGATGTAGATCACAGCATATCAGTTGCATGTCTGCATGGAAATGGGAATTTCACACATGGAATTCTCAGTATGCAACTACAGCACATTTATCTATCTATCTATCCATCTATCCATCTATCTATCTATCTATAAAGTTTAGAGTAGGTAAGGTTTTTCATGTTTTAAAAGAAGACTCTTAAACTCAACAAGGTTGCATTTATTTAGTAAAAAATGAAGTATAAACAGTAAAATTCTGAAATAATATTCTAATTTAAAATAAGTATTTTCTATTTGAATATATTTTAAAATGTAATTTATTCCTGTTATGCCGAAGCTGAATTTTCAGCATCATTACTTCAGTTTCAGTGTCACATGATCCTTCAGAAATCATTCTAGTATGCTGATATGCTGACACAAATACATTTTTATCAGGATTCTTTAATGAATAGAAATAGCAGCAAAGAAGAACAGCGATTTAATTTAATCTAATCATTTTAATGCATCCTTGCTGGATAATATTAAGTTCTTAATAAAAAGTATTAATTTCTTAAAAATAAAAAAAAACTTTTTAGTGTGCATAAACCTATATAATATATTAAGTTTATGTTCTCCAAGACTACAATCTCACTCTGCATTTATTACTTCAGTATTATTTACATTCCTTCACTTTTTTTTTTTTTTTGGCATTGGGTCAATGATTAGTGGTAAAAAGCGGAAGCCTGCCTGGACCGATCGTATCTTGTGGAGGATAAAACCCAAAGCTATAGAGACTGACGATGAGAGTAGTTCGACATCATCATCAGTTGACGATGATGAGTATCCTATTAAGGTGACGCAGGAAATGTACACCTGTGATGTCTCGTATGGGGTCAGTGACCACAAACCCGTCATTGCAACCTTCAATCTGGAGGTATGAATTATGCATTCCATGAACATTTAATCAATCATATGATAAAGAGCTAATCAAATTGATGTGCTTAAATAATAATCATTAATAATAATCATTTTAGATATATCTATCTTTCAGTGTATTTGACATTTAGTCCAAATTGGTCTTGATCTCTTCATGCAGATGAGAAAAAAGGTGGAGACTCCTCTAGTCACACTAACCGTGGAGGGACACTGGAGTGCAGATGAAGATGCCACATTCACCTACACCATTCTGGAAAACTTTGAGTCTTCAACCTGGGACTGGATTGGATTGTACAAGGTGAGAAGGAGACAGAGAAAAAAAGAGGTTGATGGATGAACAAAAACACAGAAAGAGACAAAAAGGAGATCTGTATCACAAAGCGGGTCACTAACTAGTGGTGATTTATATCTCTGTGTGCAGATTGGCTTCAAAAGTGCCTCCGATTACTCCACCTTCGCTTGGGTCAAAGATGATGAAGTGGCTGCCAACGGCGAAGTCGTGACGGTATGGCAGACTAAAAGTTTTAGTGTTGAGAACAGGTCTGCATTGAGAAAATAATGAATATTAATAGAATTTTATATTACTTTACAATCTAAAATGAAATTTGCATGATGCAAAAAAAGTTGCTATATAAGGACTAACATAACCTTCCTGTTTAAGGTCCAGATGAGTAAAAATGAGCTCCCCCTGCTGGCAGGGGAGTATGTTCTTGGCTATTACAGCACCAACATGCAAACCCTCATTGCCTTTAGTCCGACTTTCCAGGTGAGTTTTCATAAACTTGTACATATTTCTCTGTGTTAGCTTTTGGCTATTCCTTTTTGTTCATCTGCTTTGTCTGGATTCAGGTTCTTGAGTCTCAGCAAGCTGTAATGGAGGGTCTGGTTCCTGAGAACATCAACGGACATGAGAAGTAATTGGATATCTTCTAACCTCATATGTTCACATATGTAAAAATCACAGCAGGATCTGATTTGAGATCATATCTGCCTGTGTAAACAGACCTTGCTCAGTTTGATTTTAAAAGTTAAAACTGATTCTGTGAAACAGTCTGATACAATGAGTGTGATTTAAAATCTAAGGCTTTAAAATTTCCCAAACACTCAGTCTAGTCACCGAACACGCTGCGTTACACTTTTTCATTCTCTCTTTATCAGTGGTTCTTCTCAAATGGTTAAATCTGTTGTGATCTTCTGTAAAGGCACACATTGTACACATGGTGTAGTATTTAGTTCCTGTATCTTCCACTAGAGGTCTATAAAGCAATCACGAACTGTATTACAGACACATCATTACTCAGTCTTACCCCATCTGTTTAGTAACCATGGCAATTTGACTATGAACTAAGAAATAGAACTTTTTCAAATTTTAAGTAAAAAAAAGAAGACAGGAAATTTCTGTAATACAGCCCATGGAATCTGTGCCTGCTAACTTGAAAGCCTTTTTGATTTATGTAGAAACTGATCATGTAAAGCTCTACACATTTTTCACACCTTTCAAATTTGATACTAATAAGACTGTAAAACCAATCAGAGTGTAGAACTCTCAGAATTTTAAAATAGGCCTGTATTTCATGCCAAAATCAAAACATAAATTGTGAAAAAAGTACTCAGTATTATTTTACATTAATTGTGTTCTAAAAAATACAATTATTCATTTTTATTTTTATATGATATTTGTGCATATTAAATAAATGATGTTGCATTTATTTTGCCTATTATATTTGAAAGTGATTACAGTATCTTAACGTTTTTCTGAACAATGGTGCTGTGCTTTATACAGTATTTCACTGTATGTTTTATATGTCAGTGCCTATTTCTATATTATAGTGTGTGACTTTTCAGTATCTATAACAACAGTTTACCATCTGATTGTTAAAAAAAATACCATTTTTGTTTACACTTTGTCACTCTTATTAGTGCTAAATTTGTCTTTTATATGAGTGAGAGGCAGTTTAACTACTTGTTGTCTGCATTTGTCCATTGTGACATGCCTGGCCTATCTTTTTTGTTGAATAATTTATCATCTCTTTATCTTAGTTCATGTTAAACATATCATAACTGTATTCTTGGAAGTGGAACGAGTCGATTTGATCCTTTATGATTTGTTAAATGTATTCAAATGTTTCTGTAATCAAGCAGTTGAACATATTGGGATTGGAAGCAATTTCATTAAAATATTAACATCTGAACATCTGTTCATGTCAGCTTTGTACTGTAAATGCATATCTATCCGTATACTTTCATTTATAACTGTGAGATGAGTTGAAATGATATTTTGAGGTAACTTGTAATTAACCTGAAATATTCCTTTAAGGTCTACCACACACATTTGAAGGTTAATTGCATAGCTGACATTAATTAGTGTGACATGAAGCATGATTTTTCATCCAACAAAATTCAATCTCCAGAGTGACAATCAAACAAACTTCCTCCTCAATCTTCTCACCACTAGTATTATTTTCCCTGTAGGTTTACATGGTTTTTGTAGCTCACTCCAGGGGGCGCTGTTTACTTACTGTCTTGTTCAAAATGCACTGCATTTGTAAAATTCATACATGCACACAGTACATGCAAACTCACTCACTCACAGAACATTACAGCATCACTCAGTTAGGCACAGTACTCAGCACTGGAGATATTGTGTGGTTTTACCTCCAGGTGCATTTTCATGGATAATTACAGCTATAAATCTGTCTGAGGTACCTGCAGAGCTCTCCGAGAAGGAGGTCGTCAGCACGTCAGAGAGAGAACAAAGAACTCGCTAAAAACACACTGTGAGTCAGCCAGTGATCATGAGCTATGAGACAGTGGCACTGGAACAATTCTTTCTTGGGACGACAGTAAATCTATATTTGGGATGGCAAACCCAAAACATCTATGGGGCTTTTTTAAGGCACACAACTCTCTGAGATTGAGAGAAGGTGTAATAGGCCTGTCTAAACTCCGAAGATAACTGACCGATAGCGTTGGCTATTGTAGATATCAACTTCAAATAATCCACCTTATTCTTCAACGTGGAAGTAAGCCTATGGGCAAGACTTCCGGTTCATTAACCGCTAACGTTATAGGGAAATATAACGGAAAAAAATAACAATGTGCAGTAAAGTGTAAACCTGTTTGCACTACAAACCAGTGTGTTCATAATTAAGATAATACATTAAAATCAGGGTTTGAAATCAACACCTGCCAATCCCCCAAATGCGGGGGTAAAAATCAGCTTGGCGGGTAGTGCTGTCAAATCACTAGCCATTTTGGTGGGTTACTTTTCATCAATTATGTTCACTCATTAGTTCATTTAACATACTCAAAAACTCTTGAAAATTGGCACACACGTTGGAATCTGCGGCCATTAGGACGCAGCAGAGGCTGGAACCCGGGCGTGGCACAGGGGCTCTATGGCGCCCCCTGGAACACAGTCAGAGAATGATCGCATTAGATGTGACTATTAGGAGTCAAAGTTATAGCGTCACCAACTGGCATCAGGAAGTGTGTCATTTCCAAAATGCTTTAAATTCAGCATCTTATTGTTACTCAATTTGCTTCAAAGTGTTACAAATGTTTTATATATTATTCTCTTTGTGTGTGTGAGTCTATTTTACACTTGGTTAAAAAGTCTCTTCATCTGTGATTTTGTCTGCAATACTAAGCTGTAATACAGGAAAAATTATTTCACAAATGCTTATAGATCCTTAAAATCATTTAAAAAAATGCTTATAGATAATTAAGGTCCCGTTTGTTAACATTAGTTAATGCATTAACTAACCATTTTTTTAATCTGTGTGTGTGTTTTGCAGTCTTAAAGTTATAAAGTAACCCTTAAAATGTATCCCTTAAAATTAGACTGAGAGGGTTACTGCATACATGTGCATGTGCCCGCTGTGCACAGTTTTCCTGATGCCACCGGGTGACTTTTGCACTGATGGCTTGGGCCTGCCATCGCTGCTTGCAGCTATATTTCAGATTTTTATTTTTTGGCTAGTGGAAGTTATGAATGGCCGGTAACTTAAAAATTTAGTAGCCAAATTAAAAAAGTTAAATTCAAACCCTGATTAAAATAATGTGGTAAGACATACCAATTTGCAATATCAAGCAGCAAAATGAGCTGTTTATGTACAGCTAAAAAAACAGACACATAAAGTTTACAAATGGCCACGCCCACTCTCACAGGAAAAATAACAGTTCAGTTACATTTTAGACACCATGTTGCCAGTCACCTTGTCTGTTTTAGCACGGTCAAAATTACAAACAAAGAGACAGCACAATTAACCATTGCGGATATCCTAGCAACACAGTAGTAGAATGAGAAGTTTGAGGAATGATAATAGCATACTTTCATAAATAAATACAATATAAATTACCATATATATAGTTGTGACGAATTAAACGATTACACTCAATAAAACAATAGAGCCTCAACATTTTTTTCAATGTCTTTATTTTACTCAAACTTCAAGTGCTATGTCCTGAATGAATTGAGTGTTTTAGAACAAATCGGTTGAGTGAATGATTCAAATGACTCACTTATAAAGATAGTCAATTATGTCCTTCCACACATTGTTTTTTTTTTTTTTGTAATTTATTTTTGGCGTAACAAGGAAAGATGGTTTTAATCAGACTTTTGATTTTAAACACTTAAATTTTGCTTAATTTCTGGAGGAAAAACTGGACAGGTATTATAACAGAAAATGAATTACAGCATACAAAATGAGCGTATACATGCACACAATTGTCCCCCCCCCCCCCCCCCGCCCCCTGCCCCTCATGTTTATTTGACCACCCTGGCTGCTGTTTGCAGTAGCAATAAACTCCACTATAAGGACATGAATGTCTTCAATATTGATATACCAGTCTTATTAGTGTTTAAAAGCTTGGGCTGAGAGCTCTGGCAAAATTAAAGTGCTGTGATAGATTAAACCGAAGCAATTTAATTAAATGCATTAAGGAAAAAAAAATTAATTAGAGTAATTAGGTAAGATTTTTGTCTCCTGTTGTGTCAGAACAGCTGCTGAGACCTTACACCCAAGGGAACGGTTACAAGGGAATTATTCGTCTTCCCTGGAGAGGACACTAGATTCTCTGCGAGGCTCAGGAGATTCATATTCCCCAGTACATCCAACTGGCCTATGATGTCACCCGGTGCTGTAAAACTTTTTAATGGCCCACTAAATCAGAATCATGGATTGGATGCATTTAAGGCTAAGTGAAGACAGGATAAGGTTATGGGGTGAAATAGGGAAAGCAGGATGAATACAGACATGGAGAGAGAGAACAAAATGACCTTGCTGATGTCATAACACAAGCAATATCCAATTAATCCGAATGCATTTAGAATTAATGTTCACAACAGCACATTAAAAGCTCTTTGTGCTTTTGTAATGCATTAACCTCCAAAATTACAATAACCTTCGGTTTGTACAAAATGATCAGTTCCCTTCTTATATAACAAATTATTTCACCAAAAAACTAAAAGAGCTCTAAAGAGAATAAATAAAATTAATCATTTACTCATCCTGATGTCGTTCCAAAACCGTTATGTCTTATTCCGGAGAACACAAAACTGGAAATTTAGTAGAATGTCAATGAAATGTAATGAAAGCAGATCAGGACCAGTGACAGCCAACTTTCATTATATGGAGAAGAGCAGCTTGGACATTCTGTTAGATAACTACTTTTGTGGTGCACAATGGAAACTACATCTCTAAATATGGGACAATATTATGGGGCAAATAACAGTGTTTGTAAGCATTGCACAGAACTCTGGGATATGATGCAAGAATCAGCTCCATTCATCCGCACAGTCCTCAATGTCTGAAATCAATGTCCTCATTTGCCAGGATCAGAGCAGTTCTGCAAGGAATGTAGATCTAGAAAGAAAGAGAAAAGTCTTCATTCACACTCATTTATATTTATATGAAGAAACTAGGGGTGTGCGATATTGACAAAAAATAATATCTCGATATTTTCTGGGATTTTATTGATAATGATTATTAGACAATATTTTGCTGAGTGTGTTATTGTGCTGGTACCTTAAGGACTGCCGTGGACTGCTGACTCCTAAAGTTTTTGATAGAAATGAATTTTTTCCAATAAGTTTGAACTGATTTTTACATTTTATGGGCATTTTTACCTTTATATTTTTTTCTAAAAGTGTCCATTGTCTTTTGAATACTGATATCTGAAATTATTTAAATAATCAAAGATACTCTGAATGTGAAATTAAAACCGCAAGTAGGTGGCAGCAAGTCACTGTTAATAAGTGAGTCATTGCGATTGAACGAATCATTTAAACGGTTGATTCAGGAACGAAACACCGTCATGTTGCTCAGAGACACAAAACAGTACTGTGGTTGTGTTTGGAATTATTTTTTTTGTTGTCGAAATAAGTCTCTTAAAGTCCCTATGAAATCAAAATTGAATTTTTTTGGCTTTTGGTATGTTAGGCTTAAGATTATCTATAAGCTAATGTGCTCCAAAACAATGACAAAATTGACTTTTACAAGATATAAGCATTCAAAACTTAAAGTCTCTCACTTCCGCCAATATGGATCAGCGATTTTGATGACATCACACTGCACTTCGCTTCTCATCAAATTTTCTGTCCAATCAAATGCTCTTTAGAACCCAAAGTGTCCCGCCCTCTTCGTGTGAAATTGATTAACTAGGCTATATGAAGTGGAATAAATATATTAGGGCTGTTAATTTAATGTGTTAATTATATTAATTAATTACGGTGAAAAATAACGTGTTTATTAACGCACTTCCCCCGCCCTAAACCTGATGGTAAATATGAGGCAGGCCAACAACTCACTGCGTGATGGAGCCTAGAGAACGTAGAATGTTCCTAAAATTCAAGATTGAAGAGGACAAAAATGCCCCTGTTTGAGTTTTTGCCTCATATTTACATCATATAGGCTAGTTAAACAATATCACATGAGCAATAGGCTAAGTGCAATATCACACGAATGCAAATATGATACTGATCTTATACAAAAGATCAGTAAGTAAGAAGTTAATATTGTGTTATTTTAGACACATTGTTGTCTGTTTTGCTCAATTTTGCCAATGAAAATATAAAGACAAAGCAGAACTGTTCGTCTCTGAGCAACACACAGCGGCATTTCATTTCTTAATGCATGTTTTGAACGAATTGGGTGATCCATTTGGCGTGTTGAACCACTGACTATAGGCGCTGCACAGACCGATCGGTGTATGACATCAAAGGGCTGAGAGAGCGATTCAAAAGCATAAGGCCCCGATTACACCGAAAGCGTTTTTTTTTTAGGTCTGAACAGAGCAGTGCACTGCGGCTTTTTATGTTGCTAGGCAACCACCAAATCAGCTGTCCTGTCGGTCCAATCAAAGGATAATAGCGCGAGCACTCTAAAATCTTTGGTTTTTGCTGTTAAGTAAACTGTCATATTAGCAAAAAACTTAAAAAATACAGCTCCGGGTAACCTGCGACAGACACCAAAAGTTTCTCCTCCATCATTGCAGTCTCCGGACTTTCTAAGAAACGGTAAACTTTTGTCACCACAACAGAAGGCCCACCTCTCCATTCATTCGATTGGACAATGGAAAAAAACGCGAATGTCTTCGGGCGCTTTTCCGCTCAGAGTTGCTTTTTTTTCAACTTCAGGTGCTCTGAGCGCTCCTGCAAAAATGCAAGGCACACAAACAGCACACAAAACGCTCACTGCCAACGGAAAACAATTTTAAAAAGGCGCCTCTCGCTGCAAAAAAACGCGTTCTGTCTGATCGGGGCCTAAGGAGCCATCTGCTCTCTATAGCTCTTGCGGTACTTTGATGTCACACACCGATCGATCTGATGGTGATGATCCGTTTCAAGTCGAACAAGCCTAATGATTCAATGGACCATTCATAAAGAACCATTTACTACACTCCTGAATGAATCAGCCATTTGAACAAATCGAATGAATAAATGACTCCATGACTTAATCATTAAGACATTTACCACCACCTACTGGCAGTTGTAGTTTATTATTTATAGTATAATTTCATTAAAGAAATAATTTCATATTTCCATAGTAATAATAATAAATAAATTATTAAAGGTATAGTTCACCCATCCATAAATGATAATTGTGTCATCCTCATGGTCCAAAAGAGTATATGTAATAAATTTGATCAAACTAAATATTTCTTGCTAAAGCTACTTTTTGTAATGTCCGTTTGTCCGTTTGATGCTTTACACAACAATGACTTTACATTATATTAAATCTATCTATCTGTCAGCACAATACCTTCTAATGTGGTTGACTGATCATGTGACAAGATTTTTTGTATCTTCTTTTGGTTTATTTAGTGCTGATTGACTGATGAGATCACCCAAGATGTAACAACCAGATATAAATGGGGTCTTCAGATTTGAGGTTTCTAGGTAAGTCCAAGAATAAACTAAACCATGTCTTAAAATGTTGGGGATAGTGGCTGCTCTGATAAACGTGCCATATAAAAAACAATTCACATGGCTATACACTGACCTAGCTCAAAAAAGGCAAAACAATATTTCTCTTGGAAAAAAGCTTGAAAGCAAGTTATTGCGCTGTTAAAAGGGGCTCTAATCTGCTGAGTGAAAACAATTTTTTATGTAACCTGGGAACAATTCGCAATACAGTTTTTATTAGTGAAATCACTGTTTTTTGACCTCACTTCACAAAGCAGGACATGAGACTACAGGTCTGGGATCAGTCCAGCGGGACCTGAGAAGTGATTGGGTCCGGGCATCTACGTACCGACAAGAAAGACTTGTTTCTCTCGGAGGAAAAAAGGAAATCAGAGACTATATCTAGCGAAAGTTCTCATGAATAAAACATTGTGTGTAGGGAGAGGAAACAGAGTCATTCTTGTAGGTCAGGTTGTGGTTGATTTCCACAGGGAGCAGACGTGAGCTATATTAACTGGGCCTGCACTCACCTGCTGGAACTGGACTTGAGCGCCCAGTGTGAGCGCCAAGAAGATACTGCCACGATTACAAATAGAAAAATCACTGTTTTAATACCAGAAGCTTCACTGTGCTCCTCCTGAAGCTTTTGGAAATAAGATATCAGAGTCTGTGTGTGGCCTTGTGTGAGTGGTTTGTATTGTGAGTTTTCAGTGGGTTTTATCGTTTTTTTGAGCTTGTTGAACATCATCGACAACATCTAACTCATGTATACAGTATATTTACACTTAACCACCTAGGTACAAGGGGTGTTTCCTCCAAAGAGGCAAGGGAGGCAGTCCCTCCTCAAAAAATTTGTATACAAAAATAAATTAATGCAAATATTACAACATATAACATTAAAAAGTGTATAAATCACTTGCTTTTCTAAAGAAACACTGTCCAACAGTGACACCAGCAGGTAAAGTTACAGTGGGATTTTGCATCTTTCTCGCCTCCCCTAAGCCCATTCAGTTTTAACAGACCTCCTAAAGCATGCGGTGGGTTTAGTGGGGGATAATTGAGAATGAGTGGAGGAAAGTCATCGTGATATAACTGGATATGACTGGTTATGTTCAGCTGTGATTGGTTCATGCGATAAATCCCGCCTCTTGTGTTTGTGCACATTCCATGTTTGCGAATCAGTCTGAATTAACAATATAATGGTGTTAATGGAAAGACTAATTTAAAAAGTGAGTAAACAACCCACACACTTAGATATAACTTAATTAGTTAAATCAAAATAAGATTTGAAATGGCCCGAAAACATGATCTGTGGGAGTTTTTAGTGAGTAATCAGCTTGGTGAAAATCTCTGTGTCTGTGACCAATATTTAGCCTACAGAGCTTTGATGACTGATGATCCGAAAAAGTCAAAAATAGTTAAAAGTTAATTATTAAAAAGATTAACTGAACATAAGTTCACAAATATATTGTTTAAATTGATACTGTCTTGAGTTATTATTTTTGGAATAAATGTAAAATGTTTAAAAAAAGACTAACTTGATGAGATTCATACTTGGATTTAACAGAATATTGATTACATTGTTAATGTAAAAATATAAAATATATTGATTTATTCTGATAGTGTAAGTAATGTTTATTTAACCAACAAAATGTGACTGGGACATGAATTTACATTTGATTAAAAAAGAAATTAAAATAAAAAAAACCTTTGCCTCCTTATTTTGGAACACCTCAGCACACCACTGATATATATATATATATATATATATATATATATATATATATATATATATATATACATATATGTAATAAAATGCAACCAATGATAACATTTTAATAATAAAATGATTAAAATGAATAATTAATTTAAATTTTATTAATAATTAATTAATAAAAGTTAACTTCCACAAAATGCATAGGTTAGGTGCTGAAGAATAACTTTCTTTCAATGACCAACATTACTACATTATCAGTAACTGTGCTCATTCAAATAGTTAGCAATGTCATGAAAAAATTAAGAAAATCTTTTTAAGTTCTTCACTGACCCCCTGCAGCACCATTATGGAGTCCTAGGGGGTTAAAAACCCTGGATTTATATTATAAACCTGCTGCAGTGGATTATATTAAGAGGCATCTAGAATCATGCATCTCTGTCTTCTGAGATTTACATCAGATTTCATTATGAAACAGACACAGCAGTAACCATTGATTCATGAGTCACTTAAGTTAATCTCAGGGCACAGCGCTGTATATGTGTGGTTCTGCACCTGACCACTAGATGTCACTGCTACAGTTTGGAAACAGGAAATGGGATTTTCAAAGGAATGGAGGCTGGAGGCTGTAGGCAGTTTGAGCTATTCTTCTGGTAAATGGCAAACTCTTATGTACTGAAGATTGTTCTCAATCTTTTCACAAATAGCTGTTCCCTTCAAAGTTTTTTTTGGGTGTTGTCTTAAAGCCAGTTTATATTATGCTGTATAAAAATATAACTAGTTAAGAAGAAACTTAAATCACTCTCTAATGTAAAATGTAAAATGTAAGATGATCTGACTAAGAAAGTCTCAGTCTATGTGACTGAAAAGGAGAATGAGTAAAAAAAGAATCTAATATTGCTTTGTTTACATTCAGACTTGATGTTAGCAGAACGCCCAAGTCTATACAGACACTACTGATTTACCTTAAGAGAAGCACTGAACTGAAACTCTCCCTTTAGAAAGCTTGAGATGTGTGAGAAGATAAAATCTCACTTTATGGCCAGAGTCATGGACAGACAGACCTTTGAATGAATGTTTTTTGTCAGAGCTCCGTCTGAGTTACACCAGCGTTAATATCTTGCTCAATTAAAATGCCTGCTGCGATTAGCTGGATCTCTTAAAAGGCACTTTGAGCCAAAACGGTATTAACAGGCTCATTGATTCCTGGCATAACCATCTTTCAGTCGGCTCATCAGCACCGGTAATCACGCAACTCAGGCCATTACAAACTACATGGCCGCCAGTGACCCCTGACCAGCTGGCTAATCCATCACTGACATTTAAGACAAAAACGCTATCTTCAGGTACAATGGCCCTGGAGGAAGCAGGGCAGGAAAGGGGACCTCATGCGACTGGCCAGGCTCCAGAAACATGAAGAATCAAGATCTAAGCTGATAACAGACACCATCACTGTTCATTCTCACTCTAGAGCAGCAGTTCTCAATTCCAGTCCTCGCATGCATGCATATTTTGCATGTCTCTCTTTGTTAACACACCTGATTCAGAGGGGGGCGTTGGGGCGCGAGGACTGGAATTGAGAACCGCTGCTCTAGGATTTAGGAAGTTTTTGGTGTCCTTAAAGGTCCAATTCTGTCACTACTCACTCCTATGTTGGTCCAAATGCCCTAGAAGTATCTTTGAGTGAAGAAAAGTTCAAAATTTGAATTCAAGTTTAACTTGACATCCAGGCTAATAAATGTTTTTAGCAATTTCTGAAGCAGTTGTTTTGAGTCAGATCTTTTCAATGATTCAGTTGATTCGGTTCACAAAACTGGTGTGAATGATTCATGAACCAGTTGTTCTTTTGAGTCAGATCTTTTAAACAAATCAGTCGATACCGTTCACAAAGCTAGTGTAAAAGTTAAGCTAGTGACTAATTCTATGGTGCTTTTGCATGCTTTTTCAAAATTGATTCAACAGCATCAGAATTTGTCTTTTTGTGTTCCGTAGAAGAAAGTCAGTCATATGGTTTTGTAAAGACATGAGGATGAGTAAATGGTGACAGACTTCTCATTTGATTTTCATTGCGGATAATCCTTTTAAAAAACACCTTTTATGTTCCTTTCCTCTTCCAAATTAATATTAATTTAGGAAAGAAGAGATTAATTCCTTGATTATTATGACTTGTGAATTCCATTTATTTCATGGTTAATCTGATCAATAATTACCTCTTTTTTAAAATGTAAAAACATTTTTTATTCACTTCCTACATCTAAAGCATTTTTTAAAAAGTAGATCAATGTATGTTTCATTCAGATCTTGGATTGTGCCTGAGGCTAGAATGCAAAGCGAGCCAACGTTAACATCGGAAATGTAAAGGAGATTATTTGATTCATTAAAGGCTGCTGAATCAGGACTCATGCTAATACAGGAAGACAGAGCAGAAACATGAGGTCGGGCTCCAGACTGTCTGCTCTGCATCTGCACACACATGGAACTCCCTCAGGAAATCACAGCTGCAATGATTTAGGCCTCAGTTTGGAAGCTGGTTAGTCATCCAACAATTAACTCGTTTATTAGTAAGGTGGATTTATCCCCTTTAAAATAATTCTGCTGCACATGTAAACAAAACCATTGTTCCCTGCTTGTATGCTAAGTCAGGTTAAATGTACAAATGTAAAAAAACACACAAAGCAAGACATTAATAATAGTGCTGTCGAACGATTAATCGTGATTAATCGCATCCAGAATAAAAGTTTTTGTTTGCATAATATATGTGTGTGTTCTGTGTATATTTATTATGTATATATAACAACCTGATCTCATGAAAGTGTGTATAAACTGTACGCCAAATAAAAATGAAAACTTGTGGTATTGTGGTATTGACTTTGGCGTGTATATACTACGCGATGGGTAGGATTAGAGTTGTGGGGTAGATGCGTATCATATGTATACGCATATACGGAAACTGCCTATCATATGCACGCCAACAAATTTGGTATTATGCGAAAACTGCGTTTTATATGCATGCCAAACACGTTCGTATCATATATATGCCAAAGTCCATTTTTGCGTATCAATACCATGAGTTTTCGTTTTAATTCGGCGTACTATTTATACGCATTTTCATGAGACCGGGCCCATATATAATAATACACACACATACAGTATATATATTAAAAATATTTACATGTCTATATTTATATTAATATAATTTATATTATAAATAAATATATTTAATATATAATAATAACATGTTTTTCTGAAATATATACATGCATGTGTGTGTATTTACACATTACACACACATATATTATGTAAATGTAACCCAGGATAAATTTGGGTTACTGAATATTTTTTATAAATCTTTATATACCTGTTTAAATAGGACACATACACTGGTTTGAGTGTGTATGCAAATGTCTCATTAAGAGTGTGAACCCCTTTTATAAAGTCCGAAAAACGGTTGAGAAAAGCCTTTCCTATCTGATTGGCTGGTCCCGCTTCCCACCCTGGAAGGAGGATTCTTATTGGATGATGAGGGAAAAGAGGTGAAGGAGCGGGGTAGAGCTGCGATGCAGTGTCATGATTGTTAGGTTGTCCTCTAGTCAAACCCACCGGAAAAGAGGTTGTTTTATTTACTTTGTGTGAGTGTTTTCGTCAGGAATTCACTTTATGAGTGTTTTAATATGTTTTGTTTTTTAGTTTGAGTGAGTTTTGTAGTGTCACGCGAGACTGTACTCGCCGTATTTGTTTATGTTTGAAAAAAAAAAAAAACCCGTTCGTTACGGCGGTTGTACAACAGAGACTGACTGCACTAAGGACGTCATGAGTTCATCTAGTTTCTTTTTGGGGAGGACGACATCGTTGAAGGACAGACCCAGATAGCGCTCTGATCCCCTCGCGATCGAGAGTTCCTGTGGCACCGAGGGATGTTTTACTAGAGAACCAGATAGCGCTCTGAATTCCCGTGTAATTCGGAGTTCCTCTGGCATCGCGGGAGAGAGGACCGCGGATTGGAAGCATCTGCAACCAGCATCTGATGGAGTGAGAACCAGAGCGGACAGCACTTAACGCTTGTATGCATTCCTGACACCAAGATTGAGGTACTCAGTACTATTTTGTTTTGCTCTATAGAGTGAAGGGGCCAGTATTGTGTTTTGATTCGGCCACAACGCACACGAGCAACGATTCAGGCCTGCAACGGTGGGGTTTGTGTATGCGTGTGTGTGTGTGTGTGTGTGTACGCGCGCGCGCGCGCGCGTGTGTCCACAAATCATTCGTTTTAGAGGTGTTTCAAATCGGCTTATGTAAACCATGTATTTTACTTGTTTGCAATTTTTAATCATTATGTACATAGTCTGTGATCCACATTTCAGCATTTATATAGGTTGATTAGTTCTCTAAAGGAGTTGTATAGATTAACGGAGTGGTGGATATTTCTACAATATCTGGTGTAAATCTTATACAGAATCTACACATTTAATGACAGTTGATACTGATATTTGAAATAAGTCGCACAGAGACATTCTGAAGGTGAACAGTTTTATTTGGAGGTTTAATGGTTCATACAGCCTTGTCATAAACAGTGAACAATTTTATTTTCTTCTATACACTATTTATTTATTTGCCTACTTATATATTTATTGACATTTCTCTATTTAATTATATATTTATCTGTGTTTATAAATCACCTAAATTTCATACTTACCTGTACTTACCTCTGGGTGAGCTCTTTTACTGTATATTATTATTATTATAGTTTACACCTAATACAAAGGGTACTTACATATTCTTACCTGGAGTGGTGAGATCCTTTACTGAAAGTCCATTTACAGCATCCATCCCATCCTGTAACATGCAGATAAACCATAGCTTAAAATCATAAGTAAAGTTAATGCTAGAGGGGAATAATAAATTAAATATATTGTCGAGAGACTTATTACCAGAACCCGGTGCTCCACCCAGAACTTGGGAAGAAGTAAATCCTAGGAGGGTAGGGGGTGCTACATAAACAAAAACTTTTATATTGGATGCGATTAATCACGATTAATTAGGGTGACCATACGTGCAATTTTTCCCAGACGCGTCTTGGCCAGAATATTGCTTTGATTCAAAGTACCTCGAGAGCGTTTAGAATACATAAGGAACCGATGTCATACACTGATCGGTCTGCACACGCAAACAAAGCCAAAACCTAGATATTTTAGGCAATATAGAAATCATGGCCAGGACGCGTCCGGGTAAAATGGCACTTATGGTCACCCTCGATTAATCGTTTTACAGCACTAATTAAAAACAAAAAAGTGTCTTGAGGGCTTTCTTTAGACCAATTAGTTCAGGCAACTCACATATTAATTTTGGAGAATCCTGAAGTGATACTTAGCTTCAGTGCTAGCATGCTAAATATAAGAACTTTAAAAACATTAGATTTAAAGGCATTAGTTGAAACCAACATGAGGTTGGTTGAAAAACATGTGATGTTAGTCGAAGACTAAAGTCTTTCAAGATGAATGATCATGATAGTCTCACTTGCTAAGCTAGTTTAACAGTCTGCTGAGGAAAAAAACAGCACACCAGCAACCAAAACACAACATGCTGCTGACTAGCTAAGCTAATCTTTCTAGCAGGGATAAAAGAGAGGTACTGAGAGCGAGGAGAATGAGAACAAACGACGAGAGGTGTAAAGTGTTTCAGGCATTAGTTTTTGATCGAAGCCACCTCAGTGAGAGCGAGACTGCAAACATAGCAGCAGGAGCTTTGGGCTCAGTAGGGACAGCATGAACTCCCCGACACTTACTGCTAGTGCCCCAGCTGGCTTACTGTGTCACACGCACCGTCTCGACTTCTCACAAATTAGTGCTCTACGCTAGTTCGTGCTTAATAGTAATTGCAGGTAGACCTATGAGCTGTGGGTGTTTTAATGTATTTCTTTAAGCTTCAGTGTCGATCCATGTTTAAAAGATAATATGCCCACATTTTGCCATTTAGGCCTACATCTCATTTTAAAGAGTTCATCCAGAAATTAAAATTCTGTCATTAATTACTTACCCTCATGTCGTTCCAAACCCATAAGGCCTTCGTTCATCTTCAGAACACAAATTAAGATTATTTTTGATGAAATTCAAGAGCTTTCTGACCCTCCTTAGCAACAGAACTACCATGTTCAAGTCTCAGAAACGTAATAAGGGCATTAAAATAGTCATTAAAAAGGACATTAAAAACATTAAAATAGTCCATGTGACATCAGTGGTTAAACCTTCATTTTACATGTTCACGACAGTACTACAACGCATGCCTCGTGGTACTCTCGTGAATGCATGGCAGAGACTGACACGGAAGAGAAGAATTGTTGAATAAAGTTATTTTTGTTTTCTTTGCACATAAAATTACAGTTGAACCACTGATGTCACATGGACTGTTTTAACCATGTCCTTACTGCCTGTCTGGTAGTTGTGTTGCTGCAGGGTCAGAAAGCTTGGATTTAATCAAAAATCTTAATTTGTGTTCTGAAGATGAAAGAAGGCCTTATGGGTTTGGAATGACGTGAGTAATTAATGACCGAATTTTCATTTTTGGGTGAACTATCCCTTTAACCATTTTAGCTTATTTTGATGAAAACCATCTCTTCAGCTGACAGTAACTTTCATCAGTGGTGTTTGCTAATGCAAGCATCACTGTAAGCCTACTATTTCTCACAATAAGGGTTAGCCTACTGTTTTTCATCCTACTGCTCTTACGTAAATTAGCCATGGTTTTATTATATTAAAAGTATAGTATGTTTTGTTAACTATTTGTATAACCACCTTTTTATTACAATGGCTATGGTCAGTGTAACAAAAACATTAGCCGTGTTTCCACTATCGGGCCGAACGGTTCTAAGAACGGTCAGGTACGGTTCCAGTTGTATTTCCACGTGAGCCTGGTACGGCGCGGCACGATTACAAACCGTTCTCGGCCCGGAATTCTCGGCACGGTTAGACAACCGTGCTGGTAGAGTGCGTGTGCGTAACGTCGCCACTCAGGATCTGTCACTTGTCTGTTGCCTGGCTGCTAGTTTCTCCGTAGCTTGCTAAGCGCGCTATTTTGAGCAATGTAAACACAAATTAGTAATAAAATCTGAAGAAATTTCTGATCATCCTCCATAACGCGGTGGTTATTTACACCTCATATCATATGTAAACACTTGTGTTACCACGGCAACAACTGACGCATTCCACAGGGATCCGTTATCAGCCCCGCAGTGGAAAACGAAACCGTATCCGTGCTGACTGGCACGGATCGGCACGGAACAGAATGGTTAAGCAAAGAAAACCGTTCGGCCCGATAGTGGAAAAGCGGCTATTGTTAATTTGTGGTTAACATATTTTAACTATAGTAATCATTGTTTTTGGTTTTATTTGTAGTAAAACCATGGTTTAATTTTCGTCAGGATATTTCTCATGCTAAAGCTTTGCCTAATTTTTATAATGTTAACAGTTAGCTCAAACAGGATTAACTTGTCCTTTACTGTTTATGCTATTGACATGATCAAGGTGTACAAGGACATTTCTAAGTGTTTGGATATGTTTTTTCTTATGTTGAACACAAAAAAAACCAACAAATTTTGAAGAGTTGTCAAGAACCAAACAGTTGTTGGTCCCCATTAGGCCCTTTTGCACCACAGGAACCTTTTCATAGTACCCGAACTAATTGTGGAACTACCCACTTTTTGGCGTGTTCGCACCGCGGGAACTAAGAACTGTTGTAGTTCCCGGAACTCCGTTTGGAGGAACTAATTAGCTCCTCGGGTCTAAAACAGTTCCATAGGAACTATCGTGACATAAGTGTACGCTGATTGGCTAAACACGTACGAAAACGCCCTCACCCGCCATGATTTAAAATGCCGTGTAAACGTATACTGTGTAAACATCGCATCAACTTATATTTCACAAGAATGGAGAACAGCGATAGATGGACGGACGCTGAAGTGCAGCACTGCCAGTTGTCTTTGGAGTTTCTTAGTCCTCCTTTCCGATCTTTCAATCACTTGACGTATATGTCGACATTCCATGTCTATTATCGTGAACCCCGCAAGACACACCAAAAACACAGCTCGGATCACAGTGTCCTCCATCCTCCTGTTGTTAACGTTGTTCTTCTTTGTTTTCGTTGTTGAACGCCACGCACAAATGACGTCGCTGTCGACCGGCTTACGTCACTTCCTAGTACCCACTGTCGGTGCGAATGCAACCCTTTAAATGGTACTGGGAAATCGTTCGCACAAAATCGTCCCAGTACTTTAGTACTGTACTTTTAGTTCTGGAACTAAAACGGTGCGAAAGGGGCTATTTACTTCCATAGTAGGAAAAGAGTCAATGGGGACCAACAGCTGTTTGATTACCAGCATTCTTCAAAATATATATTTTTTTATGTTCAATGTAAGGCTACGTTCACACTGTCAGTTTTTGGGATAGACAACCACATTTTCTTTACAGGTGTGAGTCTCGGAATGTCTAGTTCACACAGCAGCTTACAGCTGTGTTTAGAATACTGTCTGTATGAACGTGTAACGGGAGTCAAGCCCGTATTCCTTATCAGTAACCATAGCGACAGTGACCAAAGTAAAATCAAAGATGGCGACGTCCATAAAACTGAAAGTCTTATCACTTTCTGACACGACGAGGTTAGGGTCCCAAGACTTATTTTGATTACAGCAGGACCTTACCCCAAAATGCTCCAGGGTGTGCCTGTGTGCAAATATGAACTTGCTCTTAATGCAAAACCAGAACTTCAGAGACCCCTGTGAGGAAAAACCTTCAATTCGTGCTCTTGCATAGTAGAGGAACAAAGCTGTCAAATGACTGCAAACCATCAGACATTTGCTTCACACTCGATGCTCGTATCACCCACAGTGAAGGTTTGTGGCTTGCAGTGCCTCTCTTTCAAAAGGTGTGCAATGCCTTTGGGTAGATAATATATTTAAACACTCTGATCAACATTTTATAAGCATATAAAGCAGACAGAATAAGGAGGATTGTCTCTCCACTTGAGTGTCCCGGTCTATCCTCTAAGGATCCTGAGCAGTTTTTCTCTTTCTCTTCACCTCGTTCTGCTTACCGCTTGATATATCTTACCCCAGAGACGCTTCTCCTGCTAATGAAGGCCATATTCTCATGTGGAATGAGAGGTTACTAAGTTAACCCATAAAACTGCGATGCCCTGTCCAATAGCAAGGTGTCCTTCCAAGAGCTGTCACTCACTCAACCTGGTCACTGGGACCCAATGAATGTGGGTCAGGCAGAAGGTTATAAATTAGTATGAAAACTCCCACTGTTCTTCCCGCCCTGCATCCCAGTCTGCTTCCTTATTATACTTACAGTGTGGCAGAATGTGGAGGATTCATATTGCTTTAGACAGAAAGTGAAATGAAAGGGAGCTTTTTCGTTCCTTTGATCACAGAGCTTCACACTTCTGTATCTTTCTTCTGTTCTTTTCTTCAGGAATCGTCAGAAGAGCTGCGTGGCCCATCATGAGCTGCAAGGATCTCATCAAGAAAACATCTAAGGGCTGTAATTATTCAATCCTGCTGCTCATTAAGAAACCTTCTATTGCCCATTCTTCAGAGAGACAAAGGCGGAAAGAGGAACAACTGTGCACTTTCAGAACTCCTCTAAAGTGACGAAAAGCTGGTACAGGAACTATTAACCCACTATTTTCTTCACAGAAACAAACACTGCACATAAGATGGAAATTAAATAGTAAATAACAAAAGGATGATTTTTAATTAGTCTCAGCCTCAAATGATGTGTCCGTAGTAGACTGCCCTAAGGCAGGTATTTGGAGCTGCGACTATGCTTTTGAACATGAAATAATCACTGGATTTGAAGTTTGCCATGTTAGTGGCATAATATTTTTCAAAGATTTTCCCAATTTTCTTTGAGGCACTTGGTAGCAATTCAACTAGATATCCATGAGCAGAACAATGGGAAATAATCAGTGCAGTACCTGATACTTCTGGATGTTTCTATCTCCAGTTTTTCTTTTGTTGTTTTTTCTTTTATGCAGTCATTTAGTATTTTAGTAATTATTGCATTTTTGTTTTTTTTAAAGCTAATTCTTTATTGTTATTCAGAAAAGTCAAATGACATATTAACAATAATACACAAAAGCTTGTCCATTCACTTTTCCAGTTAAAAAAGTTATGCTATAAAAATGCATCAAAATTTAACGATGCTTTCTATAAAACAACATTAGTGTGTTAAATCTGAAAGCAAGAAAAACAGAGGAGATAAAAACATTGGGAGTGGAAGGTTAACACAATGGCTGATTTAGCACTGAATGTGTCCTAAAATTGTCAGAAACTACTTTGAAATGAAACAAGCTCACCTGCTATCGAGCCCAAATTGGAGTGGAGCAAAAACCTTTTTCCTGATCCGACAAATTGGAGCTTTTTGGAGCGAGCACTGCTGTGTATAAAGTACTTCTTCTTGTCCCAAAATGAAAACTACGAGGGATAAAGTGAGTAATTCATGCAGAACGCTTCTGGAAAGGGCTGTTCAGGGTAACGGGTGATGCTTCCTACAAACGGGCCTGATCGAAACCAGTGTGATGTTTATTTATGTCCGAGTGCTGAGGGTACCATGTGAAACCTGCAATATTGAACAAACACCCTAGTCATCCAGCACGGCTCATCCTTTTAAGCTGCGATAGCTGTGAGCAAAGAAGTGCAAATTCAGAGTGTAAATGTTGCCTTGTTTCTGAGAAAGAGAATAGAATGAGTGAGATAGCAAAAGAACAAGAGCGAGATAAGGCAGAGAGAGGGGGGAAAACGGTGATTGAGATGATGGGTCCCATTAAAGAGAAATGGCGAGAAAAGACAAACTTTAAACTGACTTTGAAGCAACAGTCCTTTAAATAAATCATATTGTGAGTCTCCCAAAATGGAGGCTGCATCCGGCACCTGCGTCTCCTTTTAATAATTCATTTTCTGTCACAATCAGACATTCCTCTAAAGTGTGAGTGTGTGGTGTGTAAACTTGTTTGTGTGTGAGAGAGAAGGGGGGTGTTTATCTTTTTTTATCAGGTCTTTAAAACGTAAACATTAGATGACAGAGAGAAAAACACTACTGCTAGCTAGGTTTGCATTGGATAGATAGCTTGCACTTGCAATGAACCGAAAGAAACGATGAGTTTGGGTAGTGTAATTAGAAGTAATAAAAGAGGAATTACTGAATTTCATTGGTTTTAAAAATGCCAAGGTTTCTTAGCAACAGAAATTTTTTTCACAAGTATAAAGGTCAGTCTCTAGGGGAGACTGGGGCAATTGTAACACTCAAATTATTTGAAAAGCCACCAAATAAGACAGACTGATGACATTTATTCTGCACACGCTCAGTACAGTTCTTTCTGTCTGTCTGAGAAAAATATATTGTGATTATTACCCTTTGTGAGGATTTTTGAATTTTTTTTTTTTTTTACAATAAATAAATAACCATTACATGTTTATTAATGGTGAAATTACATTATAGACATAAATATTTGTACAGAAATATGGTGGGTAGATTTGTAGCACTTTGAGAGTTATGAAGGATTATTGCAAGCTACAGCTGATCCTGCATTGGATGAACCACTTTTCATCCATCTATGCTAGCTTTCAATATCTAATGTGGCCAAGAATGTGTGGTTACATTGAAAATGTTTGTTTCGCTTTCCACCTATTCATCCATCTTTTTTATTCATCTGTATACCTTTAATAAACTGCCTAGCCAGCCAACCATGAAAAAGAAGGCGAGGTAGACCGTAAAGGATAAATATGAGGAAGACGTTGTGAAACTAATAGGCTCAGTTTCCTTTCTATAGCAGAGAAAACAAATGATACATTTATCAGCCTATAAATAAGGGGCAGCCAAAGATCAATAGCAATATGAAACCAAGGGGGTGTGTTTATAGACCTGCCCCGGCAGAGAGACTGAGAGTGAGAGAGGGAGAGCTAAACAGAAAGCTTATATTATGAACAGAAAGTTACCAAGGCTTTCACAGGCTAACTGATTGGAGACGGCTCTTTCAACTGTTCGTTACAGGCCTACCTTATTCCCTGGCTGGAGCGCTCCATCAGAAAACAGCCTGGGGAAATGACTGAATGGGCAGTTACTAGCAGTAGAGAAAAGGGAGGGAAAGATAGAGACAGATTGCAAACTCTGAAAATAAATCAGGTATGGGGGAACAGTTTGAAGTTCAAACTAAAACCTCCCCAAGGGTTCATCTCCATCTCCAGAGCTGTGTTTGGAGTCTCCTGGAGTATGTAATATTGACAGCTAGCGGTTGAAATGGGTACTGCAGTCCAGATTCAAAATACTGAATAACTGGCTGCAGCATTGTTTTTCAGAGAAACAAGTATGTGAGCTTAGCATGTTTCCTAAATATCTGCAAACATATTATAGTATTTTTATGCATTTATACAGTCAAACAAATGACATACAGCACCTTTAAATCAGCAAAGAGCTCCTATCATAGAAATACACAGCATCATACACAGCTTCTTCACTAGATGTAGAAACTTTACACTGTATAAAGAAGCTTAACACTGAATGAACTACATTAGGACACATTAAAAAGGTACAAAATCCTTACACTGCATAAAGATAAATTGAATTCAGAAACTTTAAACCTTCACATTACACAACCTCTGAACCTTTTACACTGCATTAAGAAAACAGCACAAAGTGCCTTTACACTGCATGATGAAACTTCACAAAGAACTCTCCAAACCAGCCTTAACACAGCAAAAAGAATGTTTGCATAACCGAAGAACCTTCACACTGCCTAAAGAGCCTATATACCTCAAACAAGCAGTTTGGGCTGCTCTGCAAAAAAAATTACTTAAAAATCTTCAGCTGATTTATGGGAAGGGCAGCAACGCTCACCTTCAGAGTTCAGATTTCATAGACTATATAAAGTGGATTGTCATAAAATTCAACGAGCTGTAATGAGGCCGAAATGAGATCATGATTTATTCAATCTCTTGCTCTACTTTAAAGCTATATTTTTCAATAAACGCCATACTCTCTGAAGCTTACTATTGCATAATGAAATACGACTGCGCTCACCTCTTTAAAACCACTGCTGTTTTGAGCTAGTTTGGGTAATGTGTTTTATACAGGTAACTGTAGCATTTCACCAGGGTCAGAATCAAGGTTCTGTTTACAGCACATCCAGTGTGTGCTTTGGACACAAGAGACCACAAGGATCCTTTTTTAGCTGCAAGTATATCACAAACACACACATACTTACACAACCTTGAAGTATACACTGACAATCATTTAAGATGAAATAAGCACAAATTTCTGTTGCTCACTACACATTGCAGCACATGAGGAAAAGACAGATACTGTACAAACCCATATCTTTCAAACACTGGCTCAGATGACAAGGGCATTCAATGAGAACAATGTGTAGTTAACTTTTCAGAATAGGGTAATTAAAGGTAGCAATCAATCTTGCTGACCAATTCAAATTCTCAAAACGAGTGGATATATACTTGTTATAATTTAATTTCTACATCTGTTACTTTTGGATAGAGGATAAATGCATTAATCCACAACTGCACGTTGAATTATTTGTCTAGCTGTACATTTTTGCTTTGAGTTACTCATTCAGGAGCACATTTGTTTGCATTTTGTTTAGTGGTTTCACTAGACTGGACAGAAAAGCAATCGATTGAACGTGGGTCTGAGATAACAAATTCCAATGTCAGATCGCCACTCATTATAACAAACAAAATTAAGACGACTCCTTGAACAATGGAGATGCTTAGATACATCCCTGCCACAAGTAGTGGTGAAGAAAAACCAGCCATTGAAATATATGGGGACGGGAATATGATAATGTGATGTCTATGCATCGAGTGCTTTGTTAAAGTGCAAACTTGAGGTCATGGACCAGCCCAGACTGTTGCGCACTACACAACATCCAATTCTTGTCAATGGTTTGGAAGGTTGTAACAGAGATGAAACTTACCAGAAATGACTGGGCTCGGCCATTGAAAGGCATGGGCTCTGTGAAGAACTCTGTGTCCTGCACAAGCCTCCCATGACCCCCGTACTGAGTCTCGTCCGAGTTCAATTTGATCTTATATCTGATACGAAACATGATCAAGGAACTGTAAGGAGACTCTAGTGAAACGCTCTTTGGTCTTGTGACATTTATCTCTCTCTTATTCTTTCCCTCTCTCTCTCTCGTCAGGAGTAGCTCAGGGACAGATGGTTGGTTGGATAATGATAAACGCATGAGATGTGATGGATGGCTGTGCTGTTGAGTAACTGTTCAAGACAAGAGTCAAGCCACCAGCCAAATGACATACAAGACATTGATCTCTATCTACATCTCTGAGGTGAGACACATGCACATTTGCAGTCATGATACTTGTTTGAGAGGGAAATCAAAGTAATTATAAAAAAAATTATTTTGAGTCATCAACTGTGAAAAAATGCATATACTTAAATGTTTGATTTATGAAGATTCACACGAATGCTAAACAAATGATACCGGAAGCATATTAGTCAGCAGTTTTGATGATAAATACCAGATTGTGATCTTGTAATCATGTTACATTTAATTGAATCATCAGCGTCCCAATGTTTAGTGGATCAAGACCCCTGCTAGTGCCCAAATTCACTTCACCACATACTGATTCACATCTCTGGCAAATGGTAGGAAGAGTTGAAGCGGTGATTGCCAGTAAGTATATGTTATGTGTCACAGGGACGTTTATAATTATAATGACTAATCCATCTGAGTCTGTAGTCAAGACTTTGTGTCTAAGGAACATATCTCACCCTTGCCTTCCTGTGGAGGGCCTCAGGCAATCCTCTATGCCCCCCGCTAGCAAACGTAATCATTAGCTACAACATAATTTACCCCCCATCAGAGGCGTGTTAGTGTGTATGTGTGTGTGTTCACAGCCAGACCAGTGAACAGGCTCCACATGGTGAGGAGAGAAGCCAGGGAGACCTCACTTAATATAAACTATGGCATTATGGGAAAAAAAAAATTAAATACGACAGGTTAGTGGATTCTTCTTATCAAACGTCTCAAATGTAACAGTCACACAAAGTGCAGTTAAAACACTGCATCATGCAAATGAAGTAACACTTCAGACTGGTAAGTGCAAACTTTTTGGTGCGAACAAATTTCAGCTAAACACGTGTGATGAAAATGAATGCATACATCTGAACAGAAAAGTCCTGAAAGGGCAAAGTGGAAAAAATGAATTGGCTTTTCTTACATTAATATTATATATCTTATGCTGTATCTAACACAACAAGACAGAGAAAATATATATATTTTTCTGCATAATTTCACAATATTTCTGCATACATTTTCAATGCCTGCAAGGTTAATGCATAAAACATATTTTTACAGCTTTCTGGCTTACAATTAGCATAGAGTCAACTTTTTTCGGTCACAAGGTGCCCTGAAGGTCAGTGTCAAAAAAAAGAAATGAAAAGAAATAGGCGGTCTGTTAACAATTAGCATGCATACTCTAATCTGAATCGATCCTGTGAATCGTGAGTCATTAAACAGCTGCAATAATCCTGTCAAATGCTACAACTGAAAATTATTTCTGACATTTGACTGCTGCTAAAAAGGTAAAACATCTTAAATTGTGTTCAAACATTCACTGATGCTTCAGAAGGAAACGCGATGCATTAAGAGCCGGGGGTGAAAACTTTTTGAATTTGAAGGTCAAGGTAAATTGTACTTAATTTGTCTTCCAGGAAACATGCAAATATCTTCTGTTGCTTCTGAAGGGCAGTACTAAATGGAAAAAAAAAAGATATTTCAACTAAATAGGAAAAATTTGAACATCTTCATCCTGTTCAAAAGTTTTCACCGCCTGGCTCTTAATGCATCGTGTTTTCTTCTGGAGCATCGATGAATGTTTGAACCTTTTTTAATAGTTGTGTTTGAGTCCCTCAATGTGTGAAAAGATGTATCTCAAAATCATACAGTCACTGCTGCAAAGGGTTCACATATGCAAAAGATGTTGGAAAACTGAAGAATCTGCAGGACATGGAGGATTTTTCTGAAGAAGAGTTAGCTCAGTTTAACTGTTCAGAACAAACAAGGGACTCATGAACAACCATCACAAACCAAACAAAACAGTCGTAGATCATCCAGGTAACCACACACAGTATTAAGAACCAAGGGTTCCCAAAGTTTTGAAGGGGGTTATTTTAATAATTTCAGCTATTTTTTGTACTATATGTAAACATCTTATATGTAAAATATCTTACTCAGGACAGTAATAAATAAAAAACAACATGCATTTTGTATGATCTCTCTTATTTCATTAAAATTATTCCCATTTTCACAGATTCTGCAAGGGGTTCCCAAACTTCCGCATGCCACTGTATATAAACACACACACACACAAACAATAACATTTATTTTGGATGCGATTAATGGTTTTGACAGTCCTAATTCTGTCCTTTCACAGACTTACATTACCAGCATTTAAATTAGCAGTTCTCAACTGCTGAGTTTCATATGACGATGCTTGTAAAAGCTGCCAGCTGCTGTAGGGATTAGAGAAAGTCAAACATGTTTTTTAATTGTGAACTGAATAAGGTGGCAGGTGGCAACCTTATTCTCATTAAACCAAGAAATCTCTACTTCCGAAAATTATGGAGCTGATCCAGACCCGCCTTCCTCGTTCCCAAGAGGCGTATTCCTGTCCTCCTTCAACAAACAAACAAAACCTCACAGAACAGGGGAAAAAACATCAGGTTCAGGAATTGCCAAACACATCATTTTGGAGAGAGATTATATCCGCCGATTTGCCGTGATAGTTTTAAAATCAGCTATAAAAACGCCATGGCTCGGTGTAAAATTGGGGATTTGAGAGGGATTGTGGTTGAATCTAGTAAACAGACAACAATGGCGTGTGCACAAGCAGAACCGCACCCTCCCAAGCAACCCCGCTGCCTGATTTTCAGAGAATTTCTGCATCTTAGGGGAGGCCGGGGGGGAAGCAATCTCTCTACTTTTTAGATTTCAGTCTTTTTTCCCGCATGCTGTCATGCATTTCTGAATCCTTTCCCATTCAGTCTGTTTTTCCCTTTTCTTCTTATCCCCAGGTTGTTTGGAAGGTGGCCGATTTCTCTACACCCCACCAGCTCTAAACGGAGCACCATAGTTTCCACCGGGCTCCTCCACTTTTCACGAAAGAACTAAGTGACTCTTGGGGAAAGAATAGGGTCTCGGCATCACAGGAATCAGTTTGGGAATCAACACCGCTGTGGGTCATTCACCTAAACTCCTTGAACTGTCGAAAATCTAATATCCTAAATCTAAAATCTATACCCGCATGACCTTCCCTCACTCTCTGTCTTTATCTGCTTTGAAAGTTTTCTCTCATTTCAAACACACGCTATCGTTTCTCTCTAGCCAATTCGCCCTTTTTATTTCACTTCTAAAAGCTTTTTCCCTACTTTAATTCTGCCCTTAAATCACCTCTGTTGAAATGCTGGAAAACACCCAGACTATAACGCATCGCTTTAACAGCCCTGGAAGTTCTCGTTCTATAAGATTCATGTCTGCTTTCATCTCAGTGTAGATAAACAATTTAGTTACTTTCATTCTTTGGCTACACAAATTATGTCTGTGTGCCCATCCTGTGTTCACTGTGTGAATGAGATTAATGTTTGAATCTTATGATAGTGTCTACAGCTTTAATCAATCACCATTAAATCAACATTAGACAATCCAATCAATCTCTCCAATTTGTTTTGAGTCCAACTGTTGTTTATCAAAGGCTATGTTTAGAATGGAATACAAGTGTACTGCTACACACAGGGTACTGATGTGTTTTAAAATGCAGTGCATTCTCTCACAAAACATTTTACTTTCCCCTAAGAAACTGCGTTTGATATAACACAACCATTTTAATAAATGGTTATTTTGTGCATTTTTAACTCATTCAAAAATATTAAAAAACACCTATTTTCACCACATATGTGACCCTGGACCACAAAACCAATCATAAGTAGCACAGGTATATTTTTAGCAATAGCCAAAAACACATTGTATGGGTCAAAATTATACATTTTTCTTTCATACCAAAAATCATAATATTAAATAAAGATCATGTTCCATGAAAATATTTAGTAAATTTCCTACTGTAAATATATCAAAACCTAATTTGAGAAACCTAAGAACTTTAAAGGCATTTTTCTCAATATTTAGATTTTTTTGCACCCTCAGATTCCAGATTTTCAAATGTATGTAATTGTGTACCAGCCAAATATTGTCCGATCCTAACAAACCATGCATCAATGGAATGCTTATTTATTCAGCTTCCAGATGAAAAATGCTTATGACTGGTTTTGTGGTCACATATAGGCAAAAAATATGAGCATTGAAATGTATTACAGCAACAGAAATATATTTATAATTTGAATCTCCTAGCATCTCTGAGTCATGACACATTCTTGCCTACTGATATCATTGTTGACTTTTCTGAATAAAATTAATATTCCAACAATCTAACCTGCATTTTTTCTTTACAGTTCTCACCATATCAAGAGATTGTTCAGCTTTTTTCTAATGCTGAGCAAATGCAAAATATGTTTAATGATAATTCAAATATGTTTATTCACAAAAGAGCTAATTTAGTAAATTTACAAATAAACTATGCTAAACAATTCTAAATTAAACTGCTGATTCATGAGTGTTTCTTTGAACTGAACATACTGTTTCACATTCATAACACAAGTTTCACCCTTTAAAAGAGTGTCAGAGGACTGCTCTGGGATAAAATTATACAAAATTCAGTCTCCTAGCTTTCTGGGTAAGTCTCTCAAGAAACTGAAAAGTGTCTCGTGCTCGTATACTAAACTGAATTATAACTGTATGTATATATATATATATATATATATATATATATATGTGTGTGTGTGTGTGTGTATTAGTGCTGTCAATCGATTAAAAAATCTACAGTCCATGACTGTGATTAATCATGATTAATCACAAATTTAAAATACTAGGATTTACCTGTAAATGTGTTGAAATAAAGAAATGCATAACAAACTAGTTTAAGGAAACAAAACCTTTCACACTTCTGCCAGGTATGAGACATGATCCTTATTATTCTTTTATCATTATTCTTTTGTTTTTATTCAGCCATTACCAGCCTTTATATTGGCAATAAAGCGTTTACCAAGCCACATCGCTTCAATCCCAGTATACATTTACCCTACTATTATCAAAAGTATTTCTAAATAAATACAACAAAACATTTTCTTGCGACCTTACGTGAAGTATTATGACGAAATGCATTATAAAGAAGAATTGGACCTGTTCTGCAGGTGCATTAGAGCTAATATTAGCTTCATGCTTCATAAGACAATTTATTAGATCAATAGTACACTTTTACTCAGAACTCACTTTAAACCACCATCAAGTGTTTGTAATAAATTCCTTTTGCGATCACACGTGGAATTTGGTCATTTACTGTTGTTAAAATATGCTATTTATAGCCTTTTATATCGCTGCACAAATTAGCATAGTTGTACACATTCAACTCAAGAAAATCACATACAAATATCCTATCGTAATCGTGTGATTATTATCTTATATAATTTGTAGTGGCTGTTATCATGTTTATTTCTGCTGTGTAAAAGCCTTAACATGTATGCTCTGCTGAAACTCACGTTGTTTGATGTTACAACTGCTTCTCCGTTCTTAAGTTGCCAGAGATACATTCCAAGTATAATACACATTAGTAAAATGATCTATTTTACTTTTTATTTGTCTATATACACTTTGGGCGGCTGCGGTACATTAAAAGTAGCCCAAAAAACCGCAACCCACGGCTCTGTAATTTTTTCCTACGACTGTATTTTCAAAATAGCCCCCTTGTGCCGCTGCCCTGGCAACACTGGTTCGCTGTACCCTCATCACACAATGATAGATAACCTTCCGCGCTGCAATGATGGGAAGAAGTTGGGTCAAACCTCATCAAGCAATTAATTTGCGTAAAAAAATATTAACGCATTAATTAATAATTAATCACATGCGTTAACGTGTTAACGTTGACACCCCTAATATATATGTATATATATATAATGCATCCCCAAATATAATATAAAAAATATCGCAATTTTTAACTATTTAATCTTTAAAACATATGAGCTGGAAAAAGACAATATCAATGTTCGGGTCTCAAGGGGCTCATCTTATGTCTTAACTTTATAATAAGGAGTTAAAAATAAGACAAAAACACAGCAAGAGAATGAGACTGAGCCCAAGGCACTAAAAAGCAGAGATTACAGCATGCATTTGTCAAAGTAATTAATGTTATAGTTTCAGCTTACTGCCTGTAAACCGGTTTGAGTGGCAATCATTAAAAGTCCCTCATGCGTGCCCTACGAATATGTAACATTATACAATCAGTAGCCTTTCACCTCGACTTGGTGCATTAGTCTTCATGAATAATGCAGAAAAAAGTTTCCCAAGTGTGCACTAAGTCCCACCGTCCTGGATATATAGCTCTCTGAAACTTCACTGAAGATGGTCCTTTCTCTCAGTACCCCAGTCGATCTAAAGATAACTTGCCCCCGGACACATTTTAACTGGGGAAGCCTTAAGTCTGCTACAGACCTGACTGCACTCTCTACACTATTCTCTGCAGGGATAAAGTCTGGAGGACTTCTTTCGTTTTATGCTTCTCTGAGTGTGGACACACTTACATTACAAAACCAAACAAAGTTTACTGAGAAGTCATGAACAAAGCCTGTATGTGAACCCAACAGGAACACTACAAAGTAATAAAATAAATATTAATTAATTGAGAATGATTTTTCATTGTTATTTAATAATAATAATAATAAAACATTATTTGATTTAATTAACCCTATTTCATCTTGGTGTCCAGTAAAAATAAATAAAATTATATAAGTAATTAAGTAAACAACTAACTAAATAAAAGCAAAATAAAAAATAAAAAAAATAATTAAAAAATAATTAATTAATAAGAAATAATTATTAAATATCTTCATTATTTTACTTAAGCAACAGTATATTGTCTTGGTGTCCAGTAAAAAATTAAATTTAAAAAATATATTAGCCAATGGGTTAAGAAAAAAAACAGTTATTGCAACTTGGGCTTAACTAGTGGAATGAGTTGGGGGCAAGACTATATGTGCGTCCCAAATCGCATACTTATGTACTACTCTATGACGTTTTGTAGTATAAATAGTGTGAGTAGTGTGTTTAAATACCTGGATGATGCACTTAAATAACCGAAAACTTTCGCAGCTTGAATTATGTGGCGAAGGGGGAGGGGCTATCAGACTCCGATTATAAATGACAAAATAACCTTATACAATTCATACACTACATGGCTGAGTACATAGTGCATAATTACATAGTGTATAATGTGTCATTTGGGACGCAGCTTATTTGTCAAAACTATGGAAGGTACTTCCTTTTGTGAAAACAAACATTATTTTGCCATTCTTTTTGGTGTCACCAGTGGAGCAAAAAAAGCTTATCTCTGGTCTTTCTGAGAGGCTTTGTTGATTTTATGCGAGTCATTCAATCTCTCCTATGGGAAAACCACCATCCCTGCATACTCTTCCAGTATTTTACCCATTCCTCCCCATCCAGTATCAGAAAGCGTGGCTGTGATCACTTATCAGAAGCCAGCGTGAGCCAGCCACGCTCTTATCGATCTGCCCGATTGGCTGAACGTCCCCTCTGCACTTCATGGCCCTGGAGACCGGAAAGATCAATATTCTCCCACGAGAAGAAATGATTGATCGTCCTCCAAGACCCCGTCCCTGCCTCCCCCAAAACAAAACACTCCAGCGGAGAAGAAATCTGGCATAATGATCAGCTTTAAGCGATTAGTAACGGCTCCAGCCAGTCAGCGGCACAGCTATGGGAACGAGGGACAGCAGATATGAAACAATACCAGACCTTCATATCAGATGTGTGTGTCGCTGTATTACGCATGAGATATAATGAGGATGTGACTCGCAGCGAAATGTGTTTTTCAAAGACAGAACAAGTCGACATCCTGGTGGGATTCACACTTCAACATCTACAGTATCAGCTCTGAGAATCAGAGGCACAGGACAGGCCGTCGAGAGAAAGAGAACCGTACAAATCTACTGGCAGGTCAAAAAAAGCAAAACGCCACTTGAATATCAACGATTGTCATTTCAAACTCTACATTTAGGTTTATGGCTTCGGGGTGGGAATGGAGGAAATGTTTTTTCACAAAGTCCACACGGGCTCTGGTTATAGGCGATGTTTTAATGAGAAGAATAACACTGGCAAACACAAAACGATTAGGTGTTCAGGGAGGCGCACACGGCCGTATTTACCGTTCTATCCGCCGGTCCCGCACTTCTATCACCCTCGCCTCTCATCTTCAAAGCCCGACGGCTGGTGGCATGGAAAGAGGGCTCCCCCCTCGTGTGCAAGACACAGAAAGGGCAGCGGCAGGGGCTGGAGGAAGCCTAAGTGGCCCTGGCTGAAGGGTGTCTTTATTCCCCGCCAAGCGGGCTCGCTGCCTGGGCCGTGATTAAATAGAGGCCCTGGTGGGAGGCCTTCAGCTGGTGCAGCTCATCTCCGGCAGCTCCCCGCAGCCCTTGTTCTCTGAAGAGGAGGCTAGGGGGTACGAGCGGAGCTGCGGGGTGGGCCAGGACCGCTATTCTGGGTTTGCTATAATGAGAGGATGATCGTTCCGAGTCTGGAGCTGCTGGAGAGTGCATTAGCGACACGGTTCAAACTTGCCGTTCAACGTGTGTAGCTCTGTGCCTTGCAGAGGTGTTTATTGCTTGACAGTGGGGGCATTTATAATTGAGTTTGAAAGTTTTCTGGAAGGTGAAGGCAAGGCTGATTTGGCAAGTCGACAAAATCTGTCTTGAAAAACTTTTTAACGGTAAAAAACTGTTAAATGGTTAACGGTAAGTTCCCCTAATATATACGGTGAAAAATTGTAATAGACATTTCAGACAATTTACGGTGAAATACTGTTTTTGGGAAAAACTGTAAATTGACGTTCCCAGAATTCCCTGCGTTACATTTCAAATTTTGTTTGAATCTGATGTTTTTTTCTTTGAAATAACTAGGTTTCTTCTTAGTTTTTTCTTATCCGTTTTGTTTATTAGGGTTGTATGTTACATCTAAAGTTGTTAAATTAATGTTTATTGCATATTTCAGTTTAATGAGTTTCATTATGATGGTGTTTAATGTTTGTGTGAATGACACTGTGCACCTTCTATATATGTTATTTAAAAGCTGTTTGTGATGGGCTTTGGTTCATCATGTGACTTTCTAATCACCATCTGCATTTGGTGGTTATCAATGTATTTCAAAGGTACAAAACAGATTTCAGTACTTCAATAGGTTGGTATATTAACATTATATCAGTTAATGAAATTACGGTATTTAACTGTAAATTTAAGTTAAAACCGTAAAACCTAAAATGTTGCTACCATATTTTTTACGGTTGAATTCTGGCAATCACAGCTGCTGGTTTTTTTTACCATAAATTTTACGGAATTTCTTTTACAGTGTATGTTCAATTACATAAATCTGAAACATTTTCTAGTTTTTAACAAAAAAAAAAAAATTACAGAAAAAATAGACAACTGCTGTCCATTTTAATATATATTAAAGCTGAAGTTTCAACATCGTTACTCCAGGCTTCAGTGTTACATGATCCTTCAGAAATCAGTCTAATATGCTGATTTTTATTATAATAAATGTTGAACAGTTTTTGAAGCTTAATATTAACACGAAAACCATACAAATTAACAGTAAAGACACTTTAAGTTGATCAAAAGTGACGGTAAATACATTTATGCGGTTTTCTATTTCAAGCAAATACTGTTCTTACTGAACTTACTAATTTGAAAATACTGGAAAACATTAACAGTTTCCACAAAAATATTTGCAATCAAAGAAATAAATGTCATTGTAAAAAAAAAAAATAAAATTAGAAAAGTTATTTTAATTTGTTATAATATCACATTATAGTATATTACTGTGAATGAACATTGTGAACTAATTCATAAATTTACAATGACACAAATACTGATTGATACTGTTGAATAAAAATATCCTTGCAAAACATGAATATTTCACACTGAACAACTGAACAACTTGTTCAACTGATACAATTCCAAACTTTTCCATTTTGTAAAAAAAATCTAAGATTTCATCATGTACAAAATTGACAAAAGATATTGTCGTTATCTCTCTCACTTGGACTAAGACTCTCTTAGCATCAGCTGCAACCTTGTAATGCACACGTACTGTTTGTCTTTTTACTTATTTATCAAACCTTTGCCTGGCAAAGTGTGCCTCCCAAGCAATTGTTGACTATCACAGACGAGTAGTATCCCTGTTCGCTTCATTGAATGAAATATAAAAGTGGATAGAGGTACGGGGAAAGGTCTGGAGATATACTCCTACAGCACTTTATTGATCGTATTCTCTTTCCCCGAACCGTGGAGACTGCAGAGAACCCTAAGCAGAAACTCAAGCCTCCCACAACATAAGAGCTCAGTTCTTGGGGGCAAAATAAATAGATCCCACCCCATCTGAGGCAGGCTGCCCGGGCCTGTTTGCCACCACAATTTGCTGTTTTATTGATCTGAAGTATAGGTGCATCCATTTCGATGGGCTCACAAACAAGATTCCAATGCTTCCAGTGACTCACGCACAAGCACAGACTTGTGACAAGACACAAACAAGAGCCTTGAAAATGAATGAAGACTACAATTAAACTAATTATGGAGATTTATGCAGTAACGTGGGGTCCATAAGTCTGAGACCATAAGTGAAAATGCATTTGTGTTGCATTTTCATTATGTTTTATATTGTCAGCAACATAATAACTTGAGTGAAAAGAAGAACTTCTAAATGTATTCACAATATATAATATTTAATTACAAAATATATGATTTGGGCCATATTTCCATTAATAATAATAATAATAATAATAATAATAATAATAATAACAATAATTGTTGATGTTGTTAGTATTAGTATTAAAGTGAAATGGGATAAACCTATATACTACTGAGCCAAATACTATTTAAAAATGTAAAACAATATTCTATATGCATAATAACATAATTATTAAAATAAAATAATAATAATAATTATTATTATTAAAGTAAAATGGGGATAAACCTATATACAACTAAGCCAAATACTATTTAAAAATGTAAAACAATATTCTATATAATAATTAGAAGCATAATACAAAATAATGTTTTTAGTTTTTAAATACTGTTTGGCTTGGTATTTAGTTTGTACCCCTTTTGATTGTTATCATTACTGGTGTTATTATTATTGAATATTTTGTATAATAATAATAATAATAATAATAATAATAATAAACAAGAACAACTGTATCTTGACTGTATTTGACTTAGTATTTGGTTTGTTTCCCATTTGCTTATAATTATCAATATTAATAGAAGTAGTAGTATGTGTATTTTTAACATAATAATAATAATAATAATAATAATAATAATACAAAATATTGTTTTACATTTGAATATTATATATCAATATCATATGATATTTTATCATATCATATGATAAAATATGATATTTTTATAATGATAAACTTCTTTCTTTTACAAGTTCCTTAAAACGTAATGTTTACATTTAATAAATTAGATTTTGAACCTCATATTTTTAATCTCCACTGTATGTTCAAATACATAAATCAGAAACATTTTTTTAGAGTTTTTGGAAGTTTCAACAATCCCTCTGCCTTTAATTGACCTGATTTCTGGCTTAAGGTAATGCTGTCTTCCGCTATATGCCAAAAGCCCTTTCAATCAAAAACAACAACGGCACTGGTTTCATCTTTGTGGATTTTAACCGGGCTAAAGCCTTCACTTTCGGTGAGTGAGGGTATTTGTGTGCACAAATATATGCGAGTGGGTGATGTTTGATGAGCCGTAGTTTCTCTCGTCGTAGGGTGTCTCGTTCTCTTCTCCTAATTGGAGTCTCCATACAAACACAAACTCCCATTGGTGCAACCCGAATGCCCCAACACAGCATCACATGCGCACACCCACACACAAACACGCACATACAAAGCCACGAACAGCTCGTTTTGTGTGATGACAGTCACCTCTAGCATCTCTGCAGCCAATTAAATGTGTTTTCAAGACTTGTCAGATCGTTTTTCCCTCCCCCTTCCTCCCAAGTGTACAAGCTCATCTTTACACATCAATGGGAATGTGTCACAACCAATGGCAGGCCGGCCTCTAAAGAGCCATGAAGGGTTGAAGGACACACACGGAGGTCTTGAAATTGCAAAACATTGTAAATACACACTCAGTCTCATCATGCGTGTATTATATGTGGATAATGCATTTATAATAAGTGACCTAACCTCTCTCCCACATACTGTATATTTCACAGCTCATATGCACACACATACACATACATCATCTCACTCCCACACATATATAAACACTCTCCATTACTATAATGTGCTAGTCTTCTGGAGATATCTGGTGAAAGGATACTTCCCAGCATGCTCCACTGCCACCCTGTAGTCGATGTAACTGTTGCAGGGATGGAAGTTGAATATGAACAGCAGGTTTGAGCGTTCAAACACGATCACTTTGTCAGCTTGATTCAAAGTCGTGACTGCTGCCTGTTAGAAACAAATCAAGATGCAAATGTTGCAAATGATTGTCAAACATGAATAAACTCAGAGAAAGCTGATATTGTTCAGATGTAGCTCACAGTTCATGAGTTCTCAGATGTTTTTTTTTTTTTTTTAAATGTCTTAGGAGAAATAAAAACGTGAACAAATTAAACAATTGTTGATGTGAGCAAATCTGTTTTGCTGCCCTTACTTGGTTTGAATTTTTGGGTTTTTAGATGGTTTTGTCTGATGGTTAAGCTAGGCTAGGAGACTGACGGATTGATCATCTAAAACTAGCTCAGATCTTCTTGGCCAGGTTTGGTGGACCAGCTAAAACTAAAACCACTGAACCAGCTTAGGCTGGTCTATGTTCAAAAGAGTATAAAGCTATGCAAAACAAAACAAAACAAAAGTTTTGATACAAAGAAGTGGCAGAAACTTGCTGTTTCATGTAGAAACATTTAAAAAACAAACAAATAAATCCTACTACTAATACTACTACATATAAGAATAAGAATAACAAAATAAAACAAAAAAACCCCCCGTGGGCTGTTAGTCATGGCCTAATGGTTAGGGACCTGAAGGTTGCCGGTTCGATTCTCGTGCCGGCAGGAATTGAAGGTGGGGATTGTGAATGAACAGCACTCTCTCCACCTTCGATACCGTGACTAAGGTGCCCTTGAGCAAGGCACCGAACCCCTAATTGCTCCCCGGGTGCTGGAGCAATGGCTGCCCACTGCTCCGGGTGTGTGTTTACGGTGTGTGTGTGTGCATTTGTTCACTACTCACTGCTGTGTGTGTGCACTTGGATGGGTTAAATGCAGAGCACCAATTTTGAGTATGGGTCACCATACTTGACAATACGTCACGACTTAAATAAAACACCTTCTTGGACAGGTTGGGAGACCAGCTTAAACCAGCTAAAACAACTGAGCCAGCTGGTTTAAGATTTTCTTTTTCTTTCTCAAAATAATATAAAGCTATTTTTGAGTGGAATAGCTTAGATATATATTAGATTAATATTGTCGTGCGTGCAGTTAGTTTTGTTTATGCGTTGGCCTATGTTGATGCGTGGGAGGAATGAGCCACGACAAGATGATCTTCTCCTTAAAGTTTACTTAACTTCTTGAACAACGTAGTTACACAGTTCACTCACCAACAGTACAATCTGCATAAATACACAGTCTGTATGTCACTGTTCTCGTTGATCGGTGCTCTTGCTCCGGCACAGAACGGCAGCTTTCCCGACCGTGCGATGAGCATGCGAGCGACCTCTTTCTAAAAACTCTCTGAACAGACGTAACTCAGCACATATTCTCTGACTGACGTAACTAAACAGCCAATAGGAATAGGAACAGAATAAACATAGTGAATAGGCTTAAAGGGACCATGCTCTCTTTACTACAATATATATTTGAATTCATATTGAGATTTTTAACAATGTCAGACAATGACATCCATCTCTGTGATTGTTAATTCAATATGAATCTCTGTCTTTAAATACATTACGAGTCTCTGATTGTGCTGATAAATATATTGTAGGCCTACATAAACTGTGGTTTGACAGGGTTTTATACAGTTTAATGTGGTTGTAATCTTATTTCTGCTGTCTTCAGTGCAAGGTGTTTGTGTGAAATGGACTTCCTGCTATGGAGAGTCATGCCTGGTTGGTGGTATTATGCAATTTCATTATCATATGGGCCTTGCATCTCACATCCCATTTATTATGGCAGATAAATAGCTCCCCACAGTTTAACAGATGGCAAGGACAGATCCAGCAAGGAGATTTACACTGGCTTTCTTCTGTAGGTGAAAGCCAGTATGAGATGTGCACGTTTAGGAATGTGTGTATGTGCATCTCACCTGACCGCCAGCCAGCCAGCCGTATTTGTCTTCTGTAAGATTCATGTCACGGTCAAAAGTGTATAGTTGTTGGTATCGCAGATGCTCAATGTCCACAAGGTTGAACTGGCGACGGGCATAATAGTAGCTCTCATTGTTTCCTTTCCTGGGAAAGTCAAGCCATTCCGGATGGCCAAACTCATTACCTGGAGAAAGAAAAATTAAGATTGCAAAAGCTTTTATCACCAACAAGAAAACACACCCCAGAGCATTTTAAGATCATTTTGTGTCTTATGGAAATATTATAACATACATCCCCTGCAGGTCCTTTTCTCATGAGATTTTCTTACACTGCACTGTTTTTAACTAAATAAGATTTATTTTTAATTTCACCAGCATTACAATATGTGCTTGGCCAACAACAGGCATACAATCAGCCTTATCTAAAGATCTCCAAGGAAGGTTCAAATGTTTTTTCTTTCTATCTTTCTTTCCTTTTCTCTAGGAATTTTAATAATATATATATATATATTATATATATAAAAAATATATATATAAAATAATATATTTGATATGAGTGACAGAAACTGTAGTCTTGTTGAAAGAAGTCTTGTTGGAGTTTATTTAACAATAAATGTATTTACATGAAGGAACAAGTAATAACTATAAATAAATAAATACTATTATTTAATAATTTAAGCTATGTAAATAGTACTATACATTACATATAAATACATAAATAAATAATAGTATTTAATACTCTAAGCTATGTAAATATTACTACTGTCAGACTGTGTCTCCGTGTCTTGTGTTTTCCCCTCCTCTCGTGTCCTTATTTGGAGTTCCTGTCCTTTTTCTAGTTTAGTTAATTCGTCTCTAGTCCTGTGCCGTTAATTATCTCGTTTCCCAGTGTTCTTAAGTTCTGTGATCCCTTGCCCCTGTGTTCGGTGTTGAATGTCAAGAGTTGGAATGTTTATGGTCAGTGTCAATAAAGTCTTTATCCCGAAGTTCCTCGTCTCCGCGTCTCCCTGGTCTACAGCAACGTGACAGAACACCGAACCGAAACAGCGATGGAAATCGCCGCTTCCATCCTCGCCCTTGCCCAAGGTGATCTCCCCTTCTACGAGTTTGCGGGGGAGTTTTGTAAATTGGCCACGGGAGCCGCGTTGGAAGACGCGGCCATTCTCCATCTGTTCCGGCTCGGGGTTTCCTACCACCATCCCGTGGACCTCCCAGACACCACAGGATTGTGCTGGAGGGAAGGGGTCTACCGGTGTCTGGGAAGCGTCCGGTCCCGAGTCGGAACCAGCCCGCCGCCCGCGGCTTAACCCCCACACGCCGCCGTCCGCAGCCCGCCCTAGTCCGCCGCCAGAGAGTATGGCAAGCCCGCCGGCAGAGAATATGGCAAGCCCGCCAGTGCCTGCCCCTTGCTAGTGTTCCCAAGTGTCTCCGCTAGTCCTGTCCAGGCCTCCTGTGTCTCTGCTGGTCCCGTCCAGCCCTCCTGCATCTCCGCTGGTCCCGTCCAGCTCTGCGCTTCCAGAGCGCCCCCCAGTGCCTGCGCCACGAAGGCGCCCCCAAGAGTCCGCGCTTCCAGAGCGCATCCAAGATTCCGCGCTTCCAGAGAGCCCCCCAGTGCCTGCGCCACGAAGGCGCCTCCCTATCTCCGCGCTGCCAGAGCGTCCCCCAGTGCCCTATTGGGAGGGGGGTAACAAGCTGAGATTAATAATCTCAGTTCGTTACCTATATAAAAGACACCTGGGAGCTAGAAATCTTGCTGATTGATAGGGGATCAAATACTTATTTCACTCATTAAAATGCAAATCAATTTATAAATTTTTTAAAATGCGTTTTTGTGGATTTTTTGTTGTTATTCTGTCTCTCACTGTTAAAATAAACCTACCGTTAAAATTATAGACAGATAATTTATTTGTCAGTGGGCAAATGTACAAAATCAGCAGGGGATCAAATACATTTTTTCACCACTGTATATATATATATATATACATATATATACACACACACACACACACACACACACACACACACACACACAGTGAGTAAAATAAGTATTAAACACATCACAATTTTTCTCAGTAAATATATTTCTAAAGGTGCTGTTGACTTGAAAATTTCACCAGATGTCGGTAATAACTGAAGTAATCCGTACATACAAAAAAAAAAAATCAGAAATTAAGTTATTTGTAATAAAATAGAATGACACAGAGAAAAAGTGTTGAACTACTGAAATTTATTTAATATTTTGTACAAAAGCCTTTGTTGGTAATAACAGCTTCAAGGCGCCTCCTGTATGGAGAAACTAGTTGTATGCATTGCTCAGGTGTGATTTTGGTCCATTCTTCCACAGAGTCTTCAAATCTCGAAGGTTCTGTGGGCCTCTTCTATGAACTCTGATCTTTAGTTCTTATTTTCTATTGGATTCAAGTCAGGTGATTGGCTGGGCCATTCTAACAGCTTTATTTCTTTCTCTGATTGAAAGTTTCCTTGGCTGTGTTTGGGATTATTGTCTTGCTGAAATGTTCACCCCTGTTTCATCTTCATCATCCTGGTGCTGTAGGAGTTGGGACTGAACCAGCTAATATTAATTTCCACTGACTAGGGGCAGGATTGCTTTCTAATTACTGATAGATTTCAGCTGGTGTCTTGGCTTTCCATGCCTTTTTGCACCTCCCTTTCTTCATGTGTTCAATACTTTTCCACTGTTTCATTCCATTTTATTTCACATAACTTAATTTCTGAACTTGTTTTATTTCCTTTGTATGTACGGATTACTTTGGTTCTTACCGATATCTGGTGAAAATTTCAAGTCAACAGAACCTTTAGAAATATATTTACTGAGAAAATGGTGACAATTATATAAAGTGCAAATAAGAATAATAAATAACAATAATAATAGTAAAAGTAAGGGTTAAAGTAATTTTATTTTCAACAAAATAAATATTTTCTTTTTGATGAACAGCCACAACTTTCTTCTCTTCCTGATCAAAACAACATTACCGTCTCAATTAAAGCATCTAGCTAATTTTATACTAAGGAGTCCTTTCATAGACATTCACTGATTAAAAAGAAATGAAAAAGAGCAGCAGCAGAAAAGGATGTTGAGACAGTGAAGGATCCATGGCAGAAAGAAGAAATAAAAAGAGAGAAAGAAAGGGAGAGTATCAGAGCGATCAAATCCCTCAGCTTCCACTTGAACTTTACTTAATGTGCACGGGGACCTTCAGTGGCAAATAATTCTGATAGAGTCATATCATGTGTCAACCGGAGAGAGACACAGCAGTGGTGGACGCTCGCACAAAGAACCGCGGCAGCTCAGACTCCATAATTAAACGAAGAGAGTGAAGAAGACGAGACACTTTGTCTCTCTTACTGTCCCTGTTGCCTCCGTCATGCGCCTTATCCTGCCGCCCCATGCACTGAATACAGACACAACGATAAGGGACGTCCACTGCTCTCCACCTGCACATATATTAAGATAATCTTAAATTATTCGACGCTTGCACTGATGCTTTACTCTTGAAAGTTATGGGAAAGCACTGAAAAGAGCAGTTTAAGCACAACACATCTGCTGTTTTTCGGCAGGATGGTTCTCCTCAGTGAAAGTTTAGCTTGAGTGAATTGCGATGCTCCATAGATTCAATACCTGTGCAAAATCCTGCAGTTGTATTCATGAGTCTTTTTGAGAGATATATAAAGCTCACTTCATTACACTAGTTGATTGACAGGTAACAGGGATCGAACTGTATCTTTCACAGGTTAGATCAATATGGGAGCTATAGCTTGGCAGCATATGGGGAGATGGATTTTATCAAGGCCAGAAGGACTGCTGCTGTCCAGGTGCAGGTTAACAGCTACATTTTCTTTTTTCTTACAGCTGGGAGGAGATGCTACAATCTATAGATTGAAAAGTTACAGAAGCAAAAGTGGAACTGTACATTTTCTGAAGAAGACGCCTACGCAAAAATCAACCATGCAGCAGTAAGGTTTTGTGGGACGTTGCCAGGTGTTCAGACTATTTTTAAGCGTATTGTTATGAGGTTGCCAAGTAGTTTGAAGAATTAAACTGAGAATGTCTGTTAAATTCCAGTTTCAATTGAGGTGACAAACAGGATTTAATTAAAATTAAAATTCATATTGCTCATTTTTAACTTAAAGCAAAGACAATCAGTGCAAACATTGAATGTTGGAAAATTTGAAATTGCCTTGATAGTTTTGGAAAAGTTTAAAATCCATTATAGGTTTGAAGGTTTATATACTACCGATCAAAAGTTTGGGGTTGGCATTTTTCCAAAAAAATTAAATAAAAACAGTAGTATTGTGTTTTTTTTTTCTATTTTAATATATTTTAAAATGTAATTTATTCCTGTGACTGAATTTTCAGCAGACATTATTCTAGTCGTCAGTGTCATGACTCTTCCAGAAATTATTAATATGTTGATTTGCAGCTCAAGAAACATATATATATATATATATATATATATATATATATATATATATATATATATATATATATATATATATATATATAATTTTTTTTGTTTTTTTTTTGTGGAAACTGTTTTACCATTTTTATTTTAGGATTAAAAATTCATTTGAAAATTAATTGTAAAAAAATTAAGGCATTTATTTGAAATAGAATTTTATAACGATGTAAATGAGTATGAATTTCTTAATAGATAGATAGACAGAGAGATAGATAGATAGATAGATAGATAGACAGAGAGATAGATAGATAGATAGATAGATAGATAGATAGACAGATAGATAGGTAGATAGATAGGTAAATAGATGGATAATCGCGATTAATCGCATCCAAAATAAACGTTTTTATTTACATAATATATATCTGTGTGTACTGTGTATATTTATTATGTATATATAAATACACACAGATACAATATCTATTTTGAAAATATTAGCATGTATTTACATGTATATATTTATGTTCACATTATTTATATTATATATTAATATATAAACGTAACATATTTTTCTTAAATATATATACATGTATGGGTGTGTATTTATATATACACAATAAACACACACATATAATATGTAAACAAAAACTGTTATTTTGGATGCGATTAATCACGGTTAATCGTTTGACAGCATTAATAGATAGATAGATGATATACAGCAACAGATTACTCTTTTTGGCTGTTTAGGTGAAAATCATTTAGTCCGACCATTGTGAAAGGTATTAGCATTTCCTTAAGAATTCAAACAAATTCAGGTATTATTCATGTTTATAGAACAAATGGTCCAAGAAGTCTAAGTCAAAGTCCTGTAAGTATGAGCAGTATGAGCAGTGTTTACCTTAACAAGCACCACAAATATGCTAATTTTACCCCTTTACAAAATGCTGATGCATATAAAAAGTCATATTTTGCACAAGAGTGCATTAAGACAACAAAACAGCATGATCAAAAGCATCGGGCCACAACTATGCGGTTTCCCAGTGAGAGACCTTCTGAATAGGACAGAGTCAGATTTGTCAATTAGTGTAAGCATAATATTTTCATTTTTGATTAGGCAGTCCACACTCAAGTAACCACACAGAGAGCATGCATGGCACACACACACACTTCCCTTTTAAGATTTCACTAAGCCCATAATCTGATCTGACGTGCAGTGATGTTTGAAGTCAAGTTTCTCTTTGGTTACTATAGCGTGAGGCCAAAGATCCTGGTGAGCAGCAATGGGATTTAAATAGTTTGCATGAAAAGCCCTCCAAATGAACCCATAAATAAGAAATGGACTTCTTTTTAGCTCTCCATCTCTTTCATGTGTAACAAGCTGCAAGGTGGAGATTAGATGGTCTTTGAGTTCAGTGTCAATTTGAAGTCAAAGAAAGAAGCTCTTGCCTTCACTGTTAGAGATAATGTGACTTGCATGCGGCCTCTGTAGAGCCGAGACTAACAGATGAGGCTAACGGAGGCTCAATCTGGATTACGGCCAGAGAATTAAAAAAAAAAAAAAAAACAGACAAATAGTGTTCAAACAGTACAACGTGCTTTTTGAGAATGATGTGCATTTTCAATGCATATTAGGTGAGGAATATTAAAAGTATGTGATGATAAATGAAGTGTGACTTGATGAGAAATTACATTTTCAGCTGTAATTAACCTCATTCAAAGCTACCTGTTATATTTTGAATTACCTTACCAAACAACAGGTAATTAATTGTATGCTTCCAACTTCCTGCACACATCTAATTGGCTCTGTAGGATACTATGATCAGTCAAGTGTATCTGGAAACCAAATTCAGATGAATATAAAAGCATTTAAATTTTATTTATTCCAAAAAGTGTCACACCAATTTCTAACTCTGAGGATTTTTTAAAATGTTAATGTCTTAAAGGGGTTGTTTACAAGGAGGGAATGAATGCAGGTTTCTTTCATTGCATCATCACAGCAGAAGAATGTCAACCATAGTTAAGCGGTTTAGTTTATGCCACATCTTATTTCAAGAGAGTTCTCTCTGGGTTACTTCTGCTGGAATTTATGAGATTTTTCTGGCAATTTTATCGTCTACCAGGCAAAAATTTTAGGTTTAGTTAGAAATGTCATAGCAAAATAAAAATAATAATAATTTGACGTACGACTTGGGACAAATTATGCACTGAAGTCCAAATCTCTAAGCAATAATAAAAGCGTTTGCCTTGGCAAGCAACACTGAATATGCTAATTTCATACCTTATACAAAAATATGCTTATATGTACAAAAAAGTTACTTTTTGCATTGTGTTTGTGACAGTCACAAGAGGTGAATTCAGACAACAAAACATTAAGATCGAGACTCTTTTACATCACAAAGGCCACGACCTTGCGGCTTCTCTGCTGGGTAAGTCTTCTGCCAAAATAACACTCTAAACTTCTGTCTTAATAACCAGGAGCCAACTCTACTGGATGCTTTTAAACATAGTCTGTGTGTCTGGATGCTTTTGTTTAGTGTGCAATTTCGCCTGCTGTCTGCCTCTTCCTGTCTTAATTAGGGGGAGTAGGAGTCTGTTTAATGGGAGGAATAACTCCATTTCTATTCCAGTAGGAGCAAACATATGCCTTTACTTCACCACAAATCTAATAACACACACATACACCAGCCCCAAAACATATTTTGCTACTTAAGCCACCCTTAAAAAGCACAAATGTCATTGCAGTAGATAAAATAAAACACAAGTGGCATTTATGTAAGGAACAATTGCAAAGCACATTTCTCAAGCAAAATATTTCACACATTCTGGTCAATAGCTAATGTCCAGTTCAGGATGATCTTCAAGTTTATGAGTAATGCAGCTGGGTCATTCCATGTCAACTCAATCAGAGGTCCCTGACATGCCTCTATAGAAACAAAATCATTTGTATGCAAAGTGACCCACATTTGTTATCAACAAATTGGTCAAATTCAACAATCTGCACATGGAACTAGACTGAAATCCCCATATTTCTGGGACTGAAGCATATGGCCTTATGACCCCATAAGAAAACTTTTCTCATTTTCTCTTCAGATGTTCCTTTTTAAAATAAAGAGGTATGAGCAATATGCAAAATGATTCACATTTAGTTTTTGACCACGAAAAATGTGTACAGTTTAACAATTAACTCTCAGAGTCATATTGAGAACATCTCTGGAACTGAACCAAATAGGGCCATAAAAATGAAAAGAAAAGATTATTAAGAACCAGTATCTAAAAGGATATTAAGATAACTTTCATACTTCTCAAGTGATATAATGAAATAATGATGTAGCCATCTTCCTTCCTATCATTTTTTTTCTCCCAGTAATTTGGCTCCAAATCTCAACTGAAAATTGTCATTTTGACTTCCCTCGGCAAAATAGTGAATTGATCTGTAACGCATCCATGACATGGCTTTTAGCACTATTTATGTTTGTCTTACTTCAGAAAAAATGTCAACAAAATAAAATCGAACTCTATGTTCCAACTGCAAAAGTACTTCCTAGTGAACCAGCAGGAAAGAACGTAATGTTCGTAAAACAAATGGACAACTGCTAGACCAGTCAGACTAACAAGAGATATACAAGAACAAAACAGAAACAAACAGCAGAGGGGAATGGCATGTTTTGTTTCCTGTTTCCGAATTCTCACCCTTCCCTCTTCCATTGAAAAATACTGAAGAGGTACTTAAAACAGAGAGTAAATGAATACAGGCCAACACTTCCCGCCCACAAACGAAACTCTTACGCTGCATGAAGAAAATGGCACCCCTTTCAAATTCAATTAAAGCCTCTTCAGGCACATTGCCTTCCTGTGTGCTTCTCAGGCCTTGTCTGGCAGCCTCCGCGCTGTCAGGCTAATGCTTCTCTGATCTCCCGCTGAAATTTCTATTAATCAGGACTGGTGTTTTTCTGCTTCCCCTTCCACATACTCCAGTGACAGGCTGATTTGTTCTTGTTTTTATTTAACCTCCTTTTTACTTGAAACTTTCATTCTTTTTCTTCTTATTTCTCCCACGCTAACCCCGAATCCTTGGATGTGTGCAGATAACGGGTTTAAATTTGTGGATTATTTGCTCTGCTGGCATGTTGGGAAAAAAAAAAAAAAAGAGTCGTTTAAGATTCATGTAGTGTTTTGTACTCTATCATCTAAAAACATACTTTATATCTAATGGTTATATTTAATGATAAATTACATGTGGATAATGTAAACCTGAATATCAAAAATTACTGTTTAAAATGTACACTGAAAAATAATCAATCAATCAATCAATCAATCAATCAATCAATCAATCAATCAATCAATCAATCAATCTACAACCTGAATTCCAGAAATGTTGGGACGTTTTTTTAAATTTGAATAAAATGAAAACTAAAAGACTTTCAAATCACATGAGCCAATATTTTATTCACAATAGAACATAGATAACATTCATTTTTAAACTGAGAAATTTAACAATTTTATGCACAAAATGAGCTCATTTCAAATTTGATGCCTGCTACAGGTCTCAAAATAGTTGGGACGGGGGCATGTTTACCATGGTGTAGCATCTCCTCTTCTTTTCAAAACAGTTTGAAGACTTCTGGGCATCGAGGTTATGAGTTTCTGGAGTGTTGGTGTTGGGATTTGGTCCCATTCTTGCCTAATATAGGTTTCCAGCTGCTGAAGAGTTTGTGGTTGTCTTTGATGTATTTTTCGATTAATGATGTGCCAAATGTTCTCTGTAGGTCAAAGATCTGGCCAATTCAGCACTCGGACTCTTCTACTACGAAGCCATGCTGTTGTAATAGCTGCAGTATGTAGATTTGCATTGTCCTGCTGAAATACACATCGTCTGGAGGGGAGCATATGTTGCTCTAAAAACTTTATATACCTTTCAGCATTCATAGTGCCTTCCAAAACATCAAAGCTGCCCATACTGTATGCACTTATGCACCCCCATACCATCAGAGATGCTGGCTTTTGAAATGAACGCTGATGACACGCTGGAAGGTCTCCCTCCTCTTTAGACCAGGGGGACATGGTGTCCGTGATTTCCAACAAGAATGTCAAATTTGGACTCATCTGACCATAAAACACTTTTCCACTTTGAAACAGTCCATTTTAAATGAGACTTGGCCCTTCTGGACCATGTTCAGATATGGCTTTGTTTTTGCATGATAGAGCTTTAGTTGGCATCTGCAGATGGCACAGAGGATTGTGTTTACCGACAGTGGTTTCTGGAAGTATTCCTGGGCCCATTTAGTAATGTCAATGACAAAATCATGCCGATGAGTGATGCAGTGACATCTGAGGCCAACAAAAGTCTTCAGCCTTGTCCCTTATGCACAGAGATTTCTCCAGTTTCTCTGAATCTTTTGATGATGTTATGCATTGTAGATTATGAGATTTGCAAAGCCTTTGCAATTTGACGTTGAGGAATGTTGTTTTTAAAGTATTCCACAATCTTTTTATGCACTCTTTCACAGATCGGAGAGCCTCTGCCCATCTTTACTTCTGAGAGACTCTGCCTCTCTGAGACATCCTGTTTATGTTACAGACCTGGGCCCGTATTCTTAATGTTTCTAAGAATCCTCTCAGAGAGCTCCTTATTTAGCTTAAAAATTTCTAACTAGGAGTCTTATCTTAAAAGTGATTCAGGACCAATCTGAGAGCAACTCTGAGTGAGGAAAAGACAAAAATTTTTATCTTAGTGAGGAGGTGGGGCTGACCCCGTTGCTAGCTATGACACAGTCTTTTGAAGACTGTAATTGGTTGGTTGTCCAAGAAGGAAATAAAAGAGCGCTTTTAAGAGTAGGGTTTATTTTAAGCTTTCACAATTACAGGCGTAATTTTTCCTGTTTTACCGTACTCTCTCTTTCTCTCTCTCTCTCTCTCTCTCTCTCTCTCTCTCTCTCTCTCTCTCTCTCTCTCTCACACACACACACACACACACACACACACACACACACTTTATATATGTATATTCTTTATTTACCATGCTGTCATACTTAACGTATTTTATGAACAGCGACACAATAAGGTTCTGAAAGTGCTGTCAAGTACAGACCCAAATCATCACTGCTGCATAGTTGCATTTCTCCAGTTGCCAAGTATGTTAATGTAGTTAATGTAATGATTACTTCCATTTCTGGCGCTATGGCATTTCTGCGCGGTGTCGGAGATGTTAGCGTTTCTCTAATAAGATCGGTCACAAACATGATCCCTGCACCATCTAATGTGTAGCGTCTTATTAACTCACTGTCATGCATTGTGTGCAACACAATTCTTCTCCCTCTTCATGTTTCGTCCATTTTCTCCACAGCTAAAGAAACTCTTAAGCCTCTTAAAAGTCCTCGTCTGTACTCCTAACAATTTTGGACCTTAAGACCTCTTTTAAGGGTTAAGATGCTTTCTGAATGACTTTTTTCTTTACTAGGATCTTTTCTTTAATTTTAAGGGGAAACACCCACATTTCTAAGAATTTTCTTAGAATTTTGTTACTAGGAGCAACTCTTAGCGCTAAGATTTTTCATGAATACGGGCCCTGATGTCAATTAACTTAATTAGTTGCTAGATGTTCTCCCAGCTGAATCTTTTAAAAAAATTTTGCTTTTTCAGCCCTTTGTTGCCCCCATGCCAACTTTTTTGAGACCTGACATTATGTAATTTAATTACAAACTAAATTTAGCTGTAATCTGTTAAGGTCATTGCACACTGAGTCTGAAATTTTCATCTGAAATTTTCGCATGTTAAAAAATAAATAAGACCTCACGTTGTGTCAATCACATTTATACAATATTTCTTGTATTAATATTTACTATTTCTTATTATGATTTTAAATCTGTATTTAATCTCAAAGTAAAAAGAAGTTCTAAAGTCTGATTTTGTGGTGGCTTTGCTATAAATTAAATTATTATAATCTTAATTCAAGAGATAAAGAATTTTGAATGTCTGGCAGTAATTAGTGTCAGGAATCAATTGTAATCCGCTACATTACATTACATTTCTCTCTCTCTCTCTCTCTCTCTCTGTCTGTCTGTCTGTCTGCCTGTCTATCTATCCATCTAGGAGGCAGAGCACAAGGATCAACATCAGATTTGAATGTTCCCCCATCTTCAAAATCCCAATTTAGCCCCTCTATGTACATGCACAGCCTAAATAACACCGACCTGCAATGATGGTTGTAATAACAAATAGCAGAGGCAGACAGGCATAACGATTTTTGATCAGTTCTCTAGTTCCCTCGGAGAGGAGCCAAAGTCAATGAGAGAGAACTACTAATCAGAGGAGGAACACTGCTAACATCAATGTCCAATAGCACAATGATCCGGAGAGAAAGAGGGCAAAGAGGAATGGACGTGCACCACAACCATCTCATGAACCAGCGGATGTTAATCTGCCAAGCCTGAAGCAGCTCTCACAGCTCAAACAGCGACCTCTGAAACGGGCTGGAATATTTACAGCGCTGTGCTAACGTGTCGGCTGGTGTAGGAGATGATGTAGCCGCAGCACGCTAATTAACAGCTTTAGTGGGGAGAGAGATCGATGTGTTTGTGTGGATGGATTTAAGAAAAACTGAGCATTGATTTGAGAAGGAGTGCAGTCTTGTCTTTCACCTGAACAGCCAGGATGAACCTGCCCTGTTCCACCAAGTGCTTCTTTACACAGTTTACATTATCTCATAATTCAGTTACTTAAAAAAGTATAATTGACCTTGTTCTGCTCTATATCTAATCACTCGAAATTAGTTTGGGAGTCACATTGTATTTGGGACTGTTATCACATATGTTTTAAATTTCCAAATAGCCTATTTGTATTTATGGCTTTTCTGAAAAGCCTATATTAGACTGTTTGGCAGTTTTCATTATGACAACTAACCCCAAATAATGTGACAACATGCACACAAAAAGCTGACCTGTTTTTTTTTCTTTTCTGTACAATATGGGTGGAAATGGTCAATTGCTTTTTTGTACGACGTCCAGGCTTGCTCCAATATAGAAATGTAGTTAAATAAACAATTTCACCCTGAGAAATATTCAGTGAAGAGTGTAAAAACTAGCCTCAGTCTTCCGTGTGCTCTAAAATGTTTTTGTTTATCTAACTATATTACACAACCTTACTAATTTTATTTTGTCTTATTTTATTTTATTTTACTGGAAAACAAGACTAAATAAACAAATAAATAAATACATACATACATACATACATGCATACTTACAGAAGTCTGTTTCCACCTAAAAAATAACTGTGAGGTAAAGTTTCAAATAAATGTATAAAATAAATAAAGTCGCAAATTATGAAAAACTTTTTACTCAGGATTCCATAAATAATAAAACAGCTTCTATAAATAATAAAAAATATCAATATGAAGCTGAACTATAAATTTAAAATATATACATAACACAGTGGGCACACAAAATTCTCTGCTTTCCAAAAAGGAGCAAAGTTTTGATGTCATGGACACAATTACCTCTTGAAATGCAGGTATGTCCTTTTCCATGTTCACCAAATGTTTTTTCCCAGTGCTGGCCTTTCTCTCGCTTTGAGTTAAGAGGAATTTTTCTAGGATGAGGAGCTTTAGGCTTGACATGTCAGATTGATTCTTTTGCTCGAACAATTTGTTCTCGCTCAACACGGGCTAAACGACTGCCTTGCCATCGATCTGATGACACTGCTGTTGCCGTCTGGCCTTCACTGTTTCGCGTCTCAGGCATACATTCCTTTTTTCCTCTCTGAATGTGCTCTGCCACTCGCCTTTGTGTGCAATTATACCAGAGTGCCTTTACTTACTATTTGCAGATGGAGAGATACAAAGATGGTGACCTTTGGACATATTACTGTTTTCAGTACTGTCGCACAGACATGGATGAACAGACAAAGTGAAATGCTTTTATGCGTTTGATAGAAGAGAAGTGCGCTTGTAATGAAAGACATCTTTACTCATCCAGACAGCAATCTTTTATTGCCTCAGGCCCGGCACGACTGAATGTTTTCTTTCCTGTATTGTGACGTGTGTACACACTTACTTAGCTTTCTTTTAGGCCACTTGTCTGAGACATTGCCTTATTTTATAGTGGTATTATAGACATCTATTTTTTCATTGTAATGCCAATCGCAACCACACCAATATTGGGAACTAGCCATTTGAAATCCATTCAAAAAAACCTCAGGAGGAAGATCCAGTAGCACATGATCAGCCTTAGATTCAATATGCCTATACAACTTCAAAACTAGTGTACGCCTACCAAGAATGCCAACAATCGCTCTTCCTTGGTGGAGGCACACTAATGAAAAGCAACAAGTATCCAGCAAAACTGGTTTCCAAGGAGACTCACCCATGAAGTTGAGATAGCCCTCCCCTCCTAGACTGTGAGTGAGGAGACGGATGAGTTTATGCAGCTGGATGCCGCGGTCTATAACAGGCGTCATGGCAATAAGAGCGCTCATGTTGGTGTACATCTCTTTGTCCATCAGCCAGAACGCCAGTGACTTGTCCCCAACCAAGGCCTAGCAACAAGTGTAGAGATGTAAAAGGTGACCAGCAAAACTTGAGAACTTCTTGAGAAAGGAATGTTCTGGAAAGTTTCAAATTGATAAATTACTAACTTGGTCATGGCTCTCAGCATAGGTGATAGATGCCTCCCCTTTCCTTCTGTTGGTCAGGGTGTGAACAATGTTTTCCAAATCCCAGTCCTCATCCCGAACTTCCTTCAGGACCTTTGATGAATATACAAAAAAAAAAGATAATAAGCAAGTGCTATTATCATTTTAGGTATCAATTTAGAATAATGGTCTGTTTTTAACAAGTAACTATGCAGGAAGTAAGACAGTACTACATTAACACTGAACTTAATACTATTAACTGATATGGAAGCAAGATTAACTAAGCAGTAAGTAATAGGAAATTTAGAACAAAGGAAGTTCCTTATTAGGTATATCGATAATTACTAAATAAAAATATTGTTATTGATAAGTATCTTAAATGAGTTCTTTGCTGAAACTAATTTATGAATATTATATGCACCCAAATAAGTTGGCTACATGTTGAGATTGTAACTACAACTCTTATCAAAGGATGGGCGTATGTTATTTGTTTATTTCAACCTTAAACATAGAATAATAATAATGATAATAATTTGTTACAAATTTTAAATAATTAGGAAGTGATGCTGACAAGCTCATGACAAGCTTTATTCATAAGTCTCCAACTCTAAAACACCTGTTTTTATTGGCAGTAGCCTGGAGAGGACTTATCTTGATATGAATATAAACAATGATGTTCTCTGGTCAAAAACAATTCGCATCCTTAATGAAGACGTTAACAGCATTTATATTGCGTTAAGCACAAAACCACATTTTCCAGATTACAATGTCTGTCAGAATATCGAAAGTGCCTCAGAAATATGGCTGTACAGTATATGTCAGATATAAAATATATTAAATAACTTAATAAATTGCTTGTGACATCCATGTCAACCCCTCCATAATTACTCAAGTGTTACCTTGTCAGCCTGCAGTAACCACTACTGATCTGGACCATTATTTTAAAGTGTAACACGATAACCCCTCACTAATTACTAAAGTGTTAACTTGTCAGCCTGCTTGAGAAATTCGTAAGGGGTTGAGTTGTTTAAATTGTTAAAGTATTTTTCACTTTAAAATAATAGTCCAGATCACTAGTAGTTCCTGCGGGCTGACAATGTCACGCTTGAGTAATTACTGAAGGGTTAATTTGTTTTTCACTTTACAATAATAGTCTAGAGTAATTAGTGAAGGGTTGACATCGATTTCACAAGTAATTTAATAAGTTTTTAGACATGTTACCGTTGTAAGTAGTAATTAATTGCTTTTTTCTTTATTAATTGGTCACAGTTAGCAAGTGGTTCTCAATAAGCATATTTTTATTTAGTAATTACTGAATACATCAGGAACGTACTTTTTTTCCTGGTAAAATAAATGTTATAATAATAATTAAGTTCAGTGTTAATGTAGTATTACCTATTTCTTCCTGCATAGTTACTTGTTAACAACAGACCATTATTCTAAAATGTTACCCAATTTTCTATAACATCAAAAATATTTGGATGGACAAAACAAAATTTGCATCTAATATCTGGATCAACAGAATTAGATGCATTGTTAGCAGCTCCAAACTGAAAATGAACCCATACCGAAGTTTACACATTGACCCCTGGACTTGCATGCTATATCCTCTGCACTTGCATGAGGATGCAAACTGAATTAGTTGGGGTAGGATACATGAGTCTTTGAATGGGAAATGACAAGCAAACCCCTTGGGTGGCTAGATTTTTTCTACCGTGTCAAGTTGAGGTCAGAGCTGCATCTGAGAGTCAACTCGGGACAAAACTCAATGTAGCGAGCTCAATGGCCTGAGAGATCTCTACAGACCAGGTGTGGGATCCTTCATGTGTGAAATCCCAGATTGCCACTCTGCATTCGGATGCCCGTCCCCTGTCCTCTGTCTTTCCCCACGTCCCGTGTTTTGGAAACGCCATCTTGAAGCTGAATCTGTATTTAGTGGAAGACTGGCTCATTGACCACATTAACGGTTGGAGCTAGTGAATCCCATTGACTTTGCCAATATCGACTGTAATTCTGGGTCGGTGATTTGGCGCACTTTGCGGGAGCGGGTCGATGGTTATGTTTAGACTCAGTGGAGCAGTGTTCAGGTCATTGACTGGATCAGTGCTCTATGTTGTCCTCCAATGACTTATTTGAGAACGAGCTCACACTTCGAAAGAGTCGAAGCGAAAGATGAAAGTTCTGTTCGCAAAAGGTGACCTCCCAAACTGTTTCTAGCTTGCAAGTGCTCCGTGTTGATCGGACACGATTTGAGTGGCCAAGGGTCAACGAGCACAGCTGGATACTAGAGCAAGTCTGGCACCCTCCATCAGAACACAGGATTAAAGTCTCTGTATAGCTCGAACCTTCTCTAATGAACACAAACACCTGCTTGCTGCGAGACACCTGTTTCTGATTATGAGTATTTACCTCAGGATGTTTTTCCCCTGGTGAGCATATTCATTTGGCACATCATTTCATTTTATAAACATTTCAGAGCATACTGATAACTAGTCAGGAGGCTGGTGTTTGTTTAGAGTTTGTTTGGAAGTTTAAGGTGAGAGGGTGAGGAGAAATATGCAGACAGAGAGAAAATGTTAATACTTCAAATTATTTTTCCCTGGATGAACCTTGTGAAAAAATGTTTAAACCAGGCTAAAGAGGTTTTGGTCTCTTAGCCTGGACAAAACTGGCTAGGCTGGTCAATTTTTTCAGTTTTAGTTTGAGTTTTGGCCATTTGTTTGTTGGTCAGCCACTGGTGTCTTGTATCTAGACCATTTGAACATCAGCTTCCCTGCTTGCTCAACACTCTTGAAAATAAAGGTTCTTAAAATTTTCTTCACAGTAATGCATAGAAGAACCATTTTTGGTTCCAAAAAAGAACCATTCACTCTCTTTCTTACCTTTTTATAATCTGAAGAACCTTCTTCTTCAGATGTTAAAGGTTCTTTATAGAACCATTTAGACAAAAAGGTTCTTCTATGGCATTGTGAAACACCTTTATTTTTAAGAGTGAAGGTCGGTCTATTTTGCTGGTCTAAGAGGGGTTTGGGCTCTTGTCAGCTGGTCAAACTGGGACACCTGCAAAATAGCAAAACATAAAATCTTTATAAGCTTGAAATCTGGTCTTCAGATGGTCTAACTGGTTAGGACAGTCTGTTTCACCACTTTTAGGGGAGTTTTGGCCATTTGCCTGCTGGTCAGCTACTGGTCTCTTGGAAATCAGCTAGACCTTGAAAGATCAGTTTTCCTGCCTGGCCAAGTGGGTTAGATTGGTTTGATCAACCTATGAGAATATGGTTCTTAAATGGTCTAACTGGTTTCTCAGCCTGGCCAAGCTAGTCAAGTTGATATATTTAGCTGGTTTTAAAATTTTGGTTTCACTTTATTTTGATAGTCCACTTTAGACATTCTACTAACTATAAGTAACTTTGTAACTACATGTCAACTACATGTAAACTAATTCTCATTAATTTGCAACTACATGTCTACTATCTCTCAGAGTAGACTGTTGGGGTAGGTTTAGGGTTAGTAGAAGAAGTTGACATATACTTACAAAGTTTCTCATAGTCAGTATGTTGTGGACCCATCAAAATAAAGTGTTAGAAGTTATTAAGCAGACAGTCTATTAATAATCTAATGACTGCTAGTTGACATGTAGTTGCAAAATTACTTACTGTTAGTAGAATGTCTAAAGTGGACTATTGAAATAAAGTGTTGCCAAAAGTTTGGTTTCGATTGGTTTTGGGAACTTTCCAGCTGGCCAGCCATCTTCAAAAAAGCAAAACAGTCTATCCTTATAGGCTGGGAATCTGCTCTTAAGATGGTCTACACTGTTAGACATTAATGTAATTTCCACAGTTATTTACTATAGTGCCAGTATTACCCAGTGTAATACTGCAAATACAGTAAATAACTGCAATACCCTTTTCTGAATTTTCTGTGACGTTAGACCCCACATACAGAGACTTACTGTATACTACTGTAACGGTCTTTTTGACGCCATTATATTGAGGTTGTTTTATTTTCCTCATTTCTTACATTTGGACACAATTTGCCCTACACCGTGTCTGCAACGCCACAGCAGCTTGGGACTGACTACACTGGACGTGTTACATCGCTTGTAATGATTGGAAAATCCGTTTGTACTTGATGTCAGAAATAGCGTGAGCGCTTGGAGTACATCTGGACGTCAGAAATATACCGGGGCATCAGTTTACTCTCCGCATCCACTGTAGATAATATATATAATGGGTATATTGTTGTCCGTTGTCGAGTTGCGCCGCGCCACTCGTGTCCGAGGAAGACATGGAAGCAGCGGGGCAGCGTCGTGGGTTTTTCCCGGGGATGAACCTGCAAGAGTGGAAGAGGTCCGGAGAACATCTGCGCTGTGTGTCGATGCACCTTACGAGAGAATAAGACCAGCAAGCAAGATAAAAATATATGTACGTTTGTCTGTGTGTTTGTGTCAGATTTTTGCAGTTTAACCCATTGAAACATTTACTCTTCAACATGGTGGTTACAGAACTTTACCATGGTAAACTGCGCTGTCATTTGAAATGACTTTTGTCATCTTATTGAATTAAGTTACCAAATTAAAATTGTTTTTAACGAGTAACGCTTATCTTATATTAACATTAGGTTAACTAATGTGAAATTTAGTTCAGGTGTTAGTAGTTAATGTTGGCCAGTAGCCTATTGAGAAAATAAAATCGTATGTTGGCTAGGTTAAAAAAGTTTTATGGCTAGCTGCCTTTCTAGTTTTAGAATTAGTTTGTTATAGTTTTTAATGGAATTTAAGATTTACTGCATTTTTTGTATTTGTGTTTTAAAGGCAACTGCAATGAAGCATCAAGAAAGACACGAGCAGGCCAGCCACCCTGAGACTGATAATTCATGGTAAGAGAACAACTATGGTTTTGAGAGGTTTGTGTATTCTATATGAGGTTTGCCTTTTAAAAGTGTGCTATTTCTACTTGTTTTTCAGAGAAGACATTTCTGTCAAAGTGGATGGTGAACAAAGATGGTGGCCACGTTTTGGAGCAGTACCTGGATTTTGCAGATAGCTATGTATTCTTTGTCTGTTTGTCTTTTTCCCCATTATATTTCTGTTGCCTAAAGATTCTTTGTGAGGATGAATCCAGAGGACACAACATAATGCACTGCAAAACGTCCTAAGACAGGAGAAATGGTGAAGAAGCACTGTTCCAGCATTGGAAGTCTGTATTTTTAAGTGTTATACATGCAATGTTTTAAATAAAGAATTTGATATTTTATAATTATTGTGTCTGTTTTAATTAAATTCCAGTATCACCTATGTAGACTAAAACTAAAATGAATTCTATATAAAAAATATAAAATCTAATGAAATCTATATTAAAATGAATGAATTACAGTAGTATACTGATAAATCAAATACAGTTTGCTACTGTAAATCCTCATTAAAATAACTTACTGGCAACAGTGTTGCCAGTAAGTTACTGTAAAAACCCTTTGAAATGGCTAACAGTGTAGCTGGTCTCCCAGCTAGTGGTTTACATTGTTTTAGTGGATGACCAGCTAAATATCTATTCCAACAACTAGGCTTGTTTAGAATGTTTTTTTTTGTTGTTGTTTTTTTTTCAACGGAGTATACATCATAATAATGTTTTAAAGCACCACACATACAGTTAGGATGCATTTAAGTCATTATCACAAATAATAATCCACTAATGGCACATCCAGAATGTAACCCCAGTAGGATGATAGCACGGTTGTGGAGGGAATAACCTCAGGGAGCAAAGAGACAGAAAGGAAGTGACTCTGACAGGCCCATCTCTCTCCGCTCCTCCTCTCCTGCTCACCATCATTAGAGCAGAAGGGTGACGGACAGATAAAGGAAACCTTTTAATAACACTGCAACCTTTTAAGAGGGGGCACAATCGACAGAGCCCACGGGCGAGCTGGAGCCAATCAATGCGGCTGTGCCCTGCCATCTACTCTTTCTCCTAGCCTCCCACTCCCTATCTGTTCCATCTCTCTCCCGCTTTCTCATTCTGTCAGTGGAAGGGGAGACATCTTCCACCTACATTTTCACAACTGCTCCTCTGAAACTTCTCTGTTTAAACAGTACTTTTCCTGCTTATTAGAAGCGTTCCCTGCTCTCCCTGATGGGACCGACTTTCACTCTGTCATTAGCAGCAATGCGTACAGATAGAGGACGTGGCCTGTGATAAAATCGCTCCTCTGAGGAAAGATGCATTAATGCTGTGGTGACATTTTAACAGCTGGTTGTTTTGCCTGTCTTTTCCTTACATTCACAAGTTCTCACTAAGATCAGAGAAGTCTCCTCCCACATAGTCTCTCGCCTGGGGAGCAAACTGTCCTATACATTCTCTCTTAATTTTCTTATCTCTTCATTTTCCTTCCTGTTGATCTCGCTCTGTCCATAATAAGCTATTATTAAAGTCCAAATGCAGCTATGTTGCCATTTATTCAGAACTTACCCGATTAACTCCTTAACACAAGTTTTTATTATCCTTGATTCATCATTGCACACTATTCCAAACACAAAATGTGTCTCCATAATCCTTTATAAAATGTAATGACTTGCTCTGCCACTTAAATGAATTTCTGTTTTTGCATTTACACGGGCTATTGGTTAATGTTAACCAACAGCCATTTAAGCACTGTCTGCATACGTTCTGATACGGAATCCACATTTTGTACGAAGTCTAATCTTACTTTTTTTTTTTTTCTTGTTAACTCATCCTGGAATTGGTCACATTAGGTTAAACAGGTTTTGCCGAATCGCTTTTTAAAAATTACACAGAATCAACATTCCCAAGACAATTTTAGAGTATATCTTTTTTATGTGTGCATCATATGAATAATTAGTACTTTTGTGACATAACTACTGTTATTGTGAAGCCTAATTAAAGACTAATCTTGAGACTACACAACGGCACATTCAGTGTTCTTTGAACCACATTAATACTTTTTAGCACCAACACAGATGCAGATCGGTATTTGATAATGAGCTGTAAATCCTTCCCACTGATCTTGATGTTTAAGAACCAAAAGAAGAATCCTATAAAACTGAAAAACAGCATTAATCAGGAGCTGGAGAGGGACAGCGCACTCATTAACGATTTTACTGCCTCGTTGCCCTTGTCCTTATATCATAAAGGAGGGGTGACCATGCATGGAAAGCAAAACAAAATTGAATTATACTCACATAAAGTCACTTTCAGATTCACGTTCCTTTTCAAACTGATTTACACAGTCGCAGAAAGCTGTTTATATATTTAATTAGAACTTCTGTTATAAGGCTTTGGTTTATGATTTGCTATTTTTACAAGCACGATTATTCATGCTTGTATATGTGATGCAGCAGAAGGACAGAAGATAGTCCCGCACAACAAAATATTAAATCAATATGCAAGCAAGCTGTCTTCATTATTAGTCTATAATTAGTTCACCTAAACATAAAATCCCCCCCACCATTGGAAATACATAAGGCAGAAACTTCAAACTGAACTTTCCATACTATGTAAGTGAATGGGTATTGTGGCTGTAAATATAATTTAAAAAAAAGCACAATAAAAGTGGTCTTTACATATTCCAAGTCTCCTGAAACTATACAACAGATTTACATGAGGAACATAGTAAAAATGAAAGCCATTCACTTCAAATCTTGCTTGATCTTCACTGTATGGAAATGAGCAGCTTGGACATTTCACTAAATAGCTTCATTTGTGTTTGACAGAAGATAAAGTCTTACTGGTTTGGAATGACATGATGTAAATGATGACAAAATTGTCATTTAAAGTGAACTATCCCATTAAATATGATAACATCATTATGAAGTACGCTTCATGCTAGAATCAAAAGAGTTTGGCTGGAAAAGAAAAGTTTCCTTCCCTAGACAGAAGTTTGAATCACATGCATTCAAAGTCAAAGCTAGAAGCTGTGTTTATTCTACCTCTTTTAAAAAAAGATCAAATCAAAAGAACGGAACGGTTTCCTGTGGAGGGAGTGCATCAGGCCAGCGTGTTACATGCCCTGCCAGCACACTTACACTGCTTTACAAAGGCAATCTGTGAAGATCTTTCCGGTCGAAATATGCTGCAGTCTGCCAGTCTGCCTTCTTTGTTGTGTTGTGCTGTGTAATTCATTACAGTTCACTGAATGTGACAAGAACTTCGGCTCACATTTCCTCTTAATATAAGCTACACAAAGAGAAATTAAGAAGAAGCAGAGGAGAAAAAAAACTGTCAGGATTTTTAAACAAAACTTCCTTGTCCACCAAGCACATGTGCGATGAAGCTAAAAAACTGTAGGACACAGATAAGCAACATGAAAAACCGAGACATAAACAACAGAGCAACAGGAATAAAAAGGAACTCCAAATATACGGCGAATCAACAAAAGAAAAATAGCAGCAGAACTGAAATCTCAAAGCAAAGTAGTTTTCTTTTCTGAAACCATTCCTCGTGTTTTTTTTTACTAGACACTTTTATGTGATAAAAAGCAGGTTTTCCATATTTGAGACAGGGTTAGTATACTAATACAAGGGACACAAAGGAGATGGAGGCATAAACCACAAACTGCTTTTGGAAACTCAAAGTTTCTCGCTCTTGCAAGCCTTCAGAATGCGAATACAGTCTTCAAATAAATATGCCAAACTGAGCAGCAATGAGAGATGCACAACGTCGGTGCCTCTGAGCCATGGGATGTAAGGAAAGGATTAGAAACACGAGTCCCGGTAGGATGGCTTTAACACAGAGATTCTTAGATGATGTAGAGACGACGGGAGTCTGGGAAGAGTCTTTTGTGAAGCAAGGATGAGATCCGACTGTAATCTGTCTTTACAAAGGGTATCAGCTCTCATTTAGCAGTTCATTTGCTCTTTCAAAAGAAGAGGTCATCTTTTGTTGTAACATATGAACTACCCTGCACACAGCACATTTGCTTGATATTATGCGCTTTTGCTAAAGTACATTATGAATTTACATTTATGCCTTTGGATGATCCTTCTATCCAAGAGTGCATTCAATGCTTGAATATTTATCAGTTTATGCTTTTCCTGGAAACTGACCTCTTGATCTTGCTGTTGCTACTATATATATACTTATGTATAAGCAAACCGCATCATTTGCAAATCATATATGCGTTTTAAATTTAAATTTGTAATGGTGGATTGAAATTCAGGAGCGCTTGTGTCTGTGTTTGTGTTTATGTGCAGAAGAAGGGCATAAATAGACAAATCAATAGATGATAAGCTGCTGTGTCATCTCATTGGGACTGGCCAACTCCCAGAGGTCAAAGAGGTCAATGCACACACGCTACATAAGTTTTTAAACACCTTTGAATACAATCAATATTCTGAGTTTTCTGAGGAACTTTTCTGCTTAAAAAAAATAAAAAAATAAATCTTGGTGAGTAGGTGCAGGTTTTATTTAGCTACAGTTATGCCCAGAAGTGTGATAAATCTCACAAAACCTCACACACATTTTTAATGTTTTTTGTTTTTTTTTAAGTGTCTGACCATCAAGGCTGCATTTATAAGTAAAAACAGTAATATTGTAAAATATTATTACAATTCTAAATAACGGTTTTCTGTTTTAATATATGCACTCTGAATAATTTATTCCTGTGGTGACAAAGCTGAATTTTCATCAGTCATTTGTACAGTCTTCAATGTCACATAATCCTTCAGAAATCATTCTAATATGCAGATTTATTATCAATGTTAGAAAAAGTTGAGCAGAAAAAGTTTTTTTTTGGAACCTTTTCATTGATGAATAAGTAGTTTAAAAAGAAAAGCACGTTCTTATTAATAGTAAATAGCATGTTGTTATTCTGAAAATGCAAACTTGTTTTATTACATTTTTTATTAGTCTAGTGATTCTAATTAGATTTAAAGACAATAAAAGTACAGTATATGAGAAAATTCATGATGAGCAATGGAATAACTAAATAAATCACAAATTATAAAGATGCAAATAAATAAATAAATGGATAAATAAATAATTAAACAAACACAAACATAACAAACTTGATTTCTTAATTTAAAAAATGTAATAAAATAATGCTGGCTGGACTCAATGCATTGTGTGCATGTAAGAGCACCACATGATGCATCATACAGACACATCACATAGAAAGCAAACTGCCGCTGTGCCATGGCTCTGAATATGACCGTGCCATAAAAGCCTATCAAATAAAATGTAATTGCTAAAGATACAGCGAAGAGAAGTGAAAAACAAATGTGTTTTTGAGCACAAGCGCGGTGCCGGCTGTGCCTCCCTGCTGTCATATGCACCTGTAATTCCTCAACTATTCAGTAGAGGGAGGAATGAGTACATAAACTTCAGACAAAGCTTTAGGACAACCGCGAAGACTTCTCTAAAAACAGTCTTGAGTTCAATTTTAAGAGTTGAGCTCCCATGAGCAAAGATGACAGATTTCAAATCTGGGGATCATTCGGCAGAAGAACAATTGCCATTGAATTGAATGGAAATGCTTACAGGAAGATTTCTCCTCTAGAACTCACTGCTAACACATTCAATGGCCAATCAAGACTTGAAGCTTGAGAAAACAGTACTGCTGGCACAACATATCATCTTCTCTCTCATCATACGTTTACAATAATTCCACATCTCATGAAATCTGATATTTAAGCAAACAAACAGGAAATGCACATGCCTAAACCCGTAGACTTAATTACTGCAAACACAGCTCCCCCGCAATCACACACAATCAGTGCAGTCTGACGGGAAGAGAGAGCCAGTTATCTGCCTTAGCGATCATCATACCTTCTTTTCACGCCATCTTTCTCTCCCTCCTACATTTCTTCTCCTCAGACCACAGGAAAAGGAATAAAAGTATATCGATACATAATTCATCCACCGGAGGCTGAACTAAAACTCCAATATCCTCTAATGAGGAAGCCAAAATCAGAGTGACTTCCCATTACAATTATGCGTTACGAGCTTTAATTGTTCCTCTTGAGAGCAGACGAGCACAAGAATGGGGTGTTGACGTGGGGGTGGAGGTAATGGAAAAGTATTAGATAATTCGAGTTAATTTGCTTAAGCAAATTAATCAAATCAACAGCCACATGGAGCTCAGCACCAGGATATGAATTAAACAAATAAGGGTTGTGGAGTGCTTTTAGCCAGAGAGGCCAGAAGGATATTAATCTGTTTTCTAGTGGCACTGCTGGTAATTACACACGATGGCTTTATTTGCCATCATGACCTCTTTCTCCCAGAGCACACAAGAGATGGCTTGCACATACACTCACACGTAAATAAATGCTTACGACTACACACAGATAAAATAAACGATCAAACTCATAACAGATTAAAGTGCTTGTGTACTAACAATATGCGTAATACTTACAAAACAATAAGGTATGAGAGGTTGTGCTGTATTGTTAATATAACCATGTAAGCCATGAAGTGCAGTGGATGGGTTTATTGCTTTAATGCTTACTATATAAAATAAACATTTTGCATAAGAATAAAAGAAGATCACACAGTAACAGTTTGTAATGCTGAAACAGAGCACAACAGAACAATACAAAACAAAACAAAATAAAAATAAATAAAACAACTCGAAAAATTAAACAAAACAAAAACAACCTCAACAAGAACAAAATGTAACTTTAACTTTAATAGAACATAAACACAACTTAAGGAAAAAAAGAAAAGAACTTAAAGAATGAAACAAAACAAAAAATAAAGCAAAAATGACCTCAACATGAACAAAACCTCAAGACAACGCAAACAAAACAAAACCCTCAAGACAACACACAAAACTTCAACACAACACGAATAAAACTAAAACCTCAAAAAACACAAATGAAACAAAAACCTCAAGAAAACACAAACAAAACTTCAACATAACACAAAAGAAACAAAAACCTCAAACAGCACAAACGAAACAAAAACCTCAAGACAACAGAAATAACACAAAATGTCAATGCTAACAAAATGAAACAAAACAACAAAACAAAAAACAACACAACATAACAAAACTTAAGCACAAACAAAACAAACCTGAATTAAAATAAAATATTTAAATAAAACATATATATATTTTTTTATTTGAAATAGAACACAACACAACCCAACTTCAACACAACCAAAACAAAACCTAGACAAGAAAAAATGAAATAAAACAAAACATGGGCAACCTCAACATAAGCAAAACAAAACCTCAACACTAACAAAATGAAACAACAAAAACAAAACTTAAATTAAAATATTAATGTGAAATAAGTAAAAAGTGAAATAAGTAAAATATTAAGCAAATTGATAAAATTAAACATAAAATGGAAAAACAAATATACAAAATATACATAAAAAATATATATATGCCATGATGCTTATGTTGGAATATGAATTTAAGTGGTAATGCACACTGAAACACCTATATGACACTGTATGTGTCAGTTAAAGTTGACCTCTCCACCCAGCAGACAGCAGCAGACATGATAACTGCCACCCGCCACAGGCCACCAGAAACTCGCTCACATTGTGATCTAATCTGCTCTTCAGTTATAAATTCATTTCCATTTCTCTTCTTCGGGAAGTATAACTGAACTCTCGCTCTCCTCTCGGCCCCGCAAATCAAACGGCATCGTTAATAAACCTATTGATTCCACATATTAATGTATTCATCACCGAATACAGTGAGGGAGAGAGAACAGCTGCTCTCTTTATGGAAATCTCTAAAGATTTCATTAGCTTTTGGGGAGGTTTCATTACGGACCGTGGCCCTCTTCTCCTCCTGTTTCTCTCCACTCTGTTCATCATCTGCATTATCGATTCAGAGCGGCGGACATTTTAATTTCACAAGTGAGCCACGCTCAGCCGACCTCCGTCACAGCACAGCGCGCAGCTGAGAAGCCCTAGTGCTGTTTGTGACATAGGAGGAGAGGAAGAGAGACACAGAAAGCGAGAAAGAGGTGGAATTCAGTAGTAAATCAGGAGGGAGTTTGCCCTTTTGAACACTTCATTGTGAAAACGAGAGTTATGGCAGGGAGAGGTGAAGTGTGGACATAAATTTCTTTGTCTGAGGGGGGTCACAGACGCAGGGTTACTGTAGTTTGTCAAGGGATTAAAAGAAAAGTTCATCCAAAAATGAAAATTCATTTACTCACCCCCATTCTTCCAAACCCATATGACTTTCATCTAAAAATAGCACAAAGGTATACAATAAAACTGGTACAAAGGAGTTGTAGGTTGTACTCAAAGTCTTCTGAAGCCTCTTATGTTCACCAAACCTGCATTTATTTGATCTATTCTAAAAATGTGTCAAATGTAATTTATTCCTGTAATGGCAAAGCTGAAGTTTCAGTCTTCAATGTCACATAATCCTTCAGAAATCAGTCTAATATGCAAATTTTCTGCTTAATAAAAATGTCTTATTCTCACTACCAATGTTTAAAACAGTCATGCCGCTTAATATTTTGGAGAAAACCATGATTTTTTGATGAACAGAAGGTTCAAAAGAATAGCATTTATTTGAAATATAAATCTTATAACATTATAGATTTAAAATTATACAATTTTGCTTCTCAGTGATATTTAGATATTTTTCTTTACATAAAAACACTCATTAAGAAGATTATTAGCAGAACTTCTAGCATGATTAAGATTTTTAGCAGTGTATTTCATTTAAATTAAAAAAAAAAAAAAAAGCCCTCTCATGTTTGCACAACATAATTGATTATAAGACATGTAAAACTTAGTGCCATTGTCATTGAATGTCTTTGGAAGACCTGAAAAAGAACACATATGATCTCTGTATGTGTTTGTTGTTTGGAAAAGAGCAGCATCGACATTTCTCAAACTTCAGAAAGTCACTCGTGTTTGAAACCAGTGAGAATGATGACAGGACTGTGATTTTAAGTTTAACTGTTCCTTTAAGATTGTAACAGGGATACGCTTGATATTCTGTGCTCAGCTAAAATGCAATACAATTTGCAAGTCTCTTTTTTATATGATTGAATACGATTTGTTTCACTTGTTTTCAATTATTTTTCGAGGGTTATGTTCTGGTTTGGTCTGAAGCGTGAAAATTTTGACTTTCCTATGCAAGACTTGAAAGTGATTAGAGTTTTTGGAAGTCATATTGAATAAGCCTGAAGAAAGAGAGGAGTGTGTGTGTGTGTGTATGTGTGTGAGAGACAGAACAAGCACAAAAAAAAAAAAAATCACACAAACGCAAAGGCCTGCTGTAATAGAGAGATAGAGACGGGGATATCAATACACAAACCTTTTAATGGCATTCAAAATGCTGCCAAAGGACGGATGAAAGATGGGCAAAGTGGGACTGAAATAGAAGCCCAACAGAAAAAAAGGGGGCTGCTATCTAAACAGGCTGTGCCAGATCTCAGATTACACCCTGAACTCACGAAGCAAACTCAATCAATACTCTTCCTTTTGTCATTTTAAAAAGGCATGGTCATGCAAAAACCTGGCTCGAATTGAAGTGGAAATGCCCACGCTGATACATGCGCAGATAGAGCCGAGCCAGCAGTGGATTTGGACGCGCGACAGCCGCTGCGCAAAGACTACAAATACACAGCTTCATAAAGAGAGATGACCCCAAAACGGTGAACTGCAAACATCAAATAACATCATTTGCACAGAACCAAACACAAAGAAGCAACATCTGTGTAGAGAGGGAGAAATCACAGGAGATGGGAGCTCACCTGGATCCATTTGTCTGGCACGGCCATGGACAGACGATAATCAAAGCCCAGTCCTCCCTCTTCAATGGACCTGCACAGGCCTGGCATCCCTGATACATCCTACACAAAATCCATGAGGAATGGAGAGCAGAGAAGTGTGAAAATGTGCATTGCCTTCTGGAAAAATGCAGATTAAGCTGTGTCTTGGAACACCTGGCTTCTATCTGGTCCAAGCTGGTCATTACAAATATCTAACCATTCTTTAACCAACATACATTTACTTGGGAAGCCTTGTTTTCTTAACAACTGACCAAAATTAAATTAGTTTTTGCTTAACACAAGAAAAAACATCAGTAAATGAAGTAATAAAAAATAATCTTACTTCCCTTTTTATTTTTGTTTTTTTTTGCACCACAACAGACATATCATAAACTCACTTAATCGGAAAAAAGACTTAATATCCTACGTCACATTGCTTCCCAAATAAATGTATCTTGAATTAAGAATGTTTAGATATCCGTACTGGAAAACAAGACAAGAATACAGAGGAAGAGATTTTTTTGCAGTGTAATTAAAGTGAATGAGGACTAAAAGCCACAAATGACCCTAAAAGCATCATAAAAGCGCTCCATTTCATTTTTTTCCAAGTATTCTGAAGTTTTGTATATCTCCCCTCCAGTAGCATTTCCTCCTTCCTCCTGTACTTTTGATTAATGACATTGGCAGATGGTTGAATTAAAGCAATTTGAAAAATGCCTTCTTCTAGCACAACCTGCCTGTGGGTCATATGAGACCAGCGAAGAAGAGCGCGAGATGGATCCATACAGAGACTACCCCTGAAAATCTCTCCTGTTCTTTTCTTGAATCTTTTGGCCTTAATCACCCAATTATCACACCGATCCATTAGCCACAGCATTCAGCTCTGACCTCACAGGAGCTCAGCTTTAAATAAACGCACCAGCACAGAGCAGGAGAATAGAAAAAAATGAAATGAAATTTCCACTTGTGAGTGAGAAAGAGGTAATGGGAGCTGTAATTGGTGGGAAAGGGGAAAAAATTGTTCCTCCTGTGAAAAATTCGGTGCAGGTAGAGACTCTCACCTCTGCTACAGTGATGCATTGTGGGTAGAGCTTGTGGAAAATGTGATTGGCCAGCATCAGATAGACAAGTGCGTCTTCATCCACATGCATTCCAAAGTACTCGCTGTAGTTCCCTGAAAATGACGTGCCTGGACAAAACCAAATCAATTCACTGTGTGATTCAGAGAAAATGTCCAGTGGAATATTGATTAATGGCATCACAATCTTTTTACAAGTGAAATCATTTTACTGTAATATGTACAGAGCGGCCAATGTCTCCCATAATTTATGATAATGGTCTAAGAGGGCCTTTCAAATCTATTCATGCAGTTTGTACTTTTCCTCCACATGCGATGATTCAGAGCTTTATTAATACAACAGAAATGACACAGTTGACATGCCTCTGACACACTCTTCATGAATCAATGCATCAAAGCCTTCACATTTCATCTGGATGAACTGATTTAGAGATGTACAGAGGCACTTATACAGCCATGCTCTCTCTATATAGTCCAATATAGACAGTGACATTTGACATATATGAAGTACACCATTTTCTTCTTGAAGTAAATAAAACATTACATGGACACGGTGATGCATATTAAATAAATTAAATTATTCAGTACGTTTGTCTCGTTTTCAGTAAAAATAAAGTCTTTACATGTTAGACCTACTTGAGAATCAAAAGCAAAATTGCATTGCATGTTTTCAGAAAGACGGCTGTATCTGTAATTTAAGCCTGTTTTCCCCTTTTTTCTTTTTTTTTTCTTTTAAGCATGAATTAAACAATTTAATAAGTTTAATGGTAGGATTGGAAAACTGGTTCTTATTCAGAAAGACGTTCATTTCAGTTTTCACAGTGAATCAGCATACAGCACAACCAGTGTAGACCAATTCCTGGAAGAATTAATCGCATGAGCCGATTCTTTTAGCTTTTAGTGAATCAGCATATAGCACAACCAGTGTAGACTGATTCCTGAACAAATAACTCCTTTGAGCTGATTCTTTTAACTTTTAGTGAATCAGCATACAATACAACCAGTGTAAACCAATTCCTGAACAAATGACTCTTACGAGCTGATTCTTTTAGCTTTTGATTCTTTTAGCTTTTAGTGAATCAGCATATAGCACAATCAGTTTAGACTGATTCCTGAATGATTCTTATGAGCTGATTCTTTTTAATCAACCAAATCAGGGATCGGAACTGAAAACCTGAAATAAATGATTAAGAAAGAAAGAAAGAAAGACTTCATTCCTAAACAATATTGTGCTTTTCAAGTAAATTTACCTTGAAACTTAGATATTTTAACAGGAAAAGACCAAATACTATTAAGACAATGGTTTGTTTTTACAATGAATGATGGTAGCTCTTGTTTATAGGTGCAGAACAACTGACCGATGCCATGGTGGTGGTACAGCATTGAAGTCACAGCGTCAAACCTGAAGCCATCAAAGTGATACTCCTCCATCCACCAGCGCAGGTTGGAGAGGAGGAAGCGCACCACTTCCCAGCTATGGGAAACAGAGAAAGACATTTTCTCCAGAGCTTCCACATAAAATCGACCCTTGTCTGATGAAATAAGTATCCAAAATTCAATCAACTAGAACACACACTGATGCATATAAATACAAAGAAAAAAAAACATCTCAAGCTGTTCACAAAGGACACATTCTACTTGTAATATCAGTTCAATGATTGACTCATCTGCCATAATAATGTTTTCGAATTATCTTCATTTGGGAATTATCTTCGATATTTAAATGTGCAATTAATTGTAATTTTTGTGAATTGTGTTTAATTTGATTGAGTAATTGGCATTTCATGTAATGATTTCATTTAAGTTTTAATTGATTGACAGCGCTAAAACACACATTTGAGTAATGGATTCATTCTCTGATTAAATAGTAGCTGTAACACAAGGTTGGTTGATTCAGCCCAAAAAGACAGATGGAGAGAGAAAGAGAGAAACAGGCAGCAGGAGCAGCAGGTTGGGCGGCTGGTGGTGGTGTGATTCCCTGAGGAGAACGATGAACAGTGTGTGAATGAGGAGGAGATGAAACTAACTCAAGACTGAAACCATTCTTTCAGAGAAATAGCACTTTGAGAACAGCCTCCTGCTCTCCATTTATTGCTCTTACTGATTTCCTTTGTTCTTAAACGTTTCAATCCATCATGAAGAGTATTACCCTAATAAAGCGCTATATAAATGCATCATTCATTCATTCATTAATAATTTCCCAGACCAGGGGTTTTCATGTAGATGTTGAAGACCCCAAGACATGATGGACCCCTTGAAAGAATTATATGCATTTCATATACAGCCAAGACCCAATTATTCTGTGGGAGAAAAACATTATGCATTGTATTACATCTCACAACATGTTGTTTACTACATTAAATAATTGGCTTTTATATTGTCGCTGCACTGAAGTCAATGCGAATTACCTTATATTATATATGTATACACACACACACACACACACACACACACACACACACACACACACACACACACACACACACACACACACATATACAGTATACAAATAATTACAAAGAAACAGCAAGTTATATATTGAAGCTTTGATGACAAAAATGTCATATGTATATATGTATATATATATATATATATATATATATATATATATATATATATATATATATATATATATATATATATATATATATATATATATATATATATATATATATATATATATATATATATATATATATATATATATATATATATATATATATATATGTGTATATATATATATATGTATATATATATATATATATATATATATATATATATGCATGCAGATAGATAGATAGATCATTTTGTAAAATGTATTTCTTTTTTTTTTTTAATTTTCAGTTTTTCTCAATTACCTCCTTGCTGACCCCTAGGGGTCTCCAGTCCCCAGTTTAAAACTGCTTTCCTAGAAAACACCCTAGCAACTGCATAAAAAAAGACAAAGTTTTTACACCGAGAGGTACCACTTACCTTTTTTTTTTTCAGAAAATATAAAATTCAAGTTTTAGTACATAGAAACCCACTCAGAGTAAATTGAATGTCTCCCCTGGATGCACACAGTGAAACCATCACAGTGTAAATAAGCCCTGATATCCCACAAACCTTTTGGATGAGGCCCCTGCACGGTCTCTCCTCCTCTCTCAATCCTTTATTCCTGCAATTAAACTAAGTACCACATTTTCAACAGTGGGCCTATGAAGCCATCCCAAAGTAAATCTAACTTTCTCGCCATTCCCTGTCTCGTGTGCATTCAAACATGTGATTAGGTAGAACAGCAGGGATTCAATCCTAACAACGTTATGCTTTTAATTCTTTGATTTTAACAGTGTCGTAAAAGCATTCAGACTCACCGCAGGAGCGTTCAATTCATTAAAAAGCGATAAGAACCTCTAGCATGCCATAGTGTTAAGAAGTACTCGACACAACTGAGTTACTTCACTACTTTTTTAAAACCACTGACCACATTCGTGTCACGTCTGCAAATAATATCTACAACCACAGCTATATTTCCAAGCAGGCCCTGATTCAGTCCACACACACAGAGATGTGCTTGAAGTCATAATCGTGTGCTTGCATGCTTGTATGAATACATACGAGAGCGTTCACTGCAGAACATGGCAGCAGGCCTTGGTAAGAGAGCCACCAGGGGTGGTTAAAAGGAGTTTTGCCTTGGCTTTGTGGAAACCCTAGAGGTGTTCGGTTCAGACCTGTAAGTTTCAGATGTATAACTTTTGGACTGACCCAGGAGTGCATAGCTGTGGGCCTAAAGAACTGTTGCCCCTACAGAAGTCAAACAATACAGCAAATAAACAGTATCATCAATTTAAGATGAGGGAATCTGCAGGGGTCTTATCAAGGACTCTGGCCAAAGTAAAGCTTCAGCATTATATATAAAACAACAACAACAACAACAACAACAACAACAACAACAACAAAACAAAACATATTCACACTTCACAGCCAAACTCTTAAACCTTGAGATCCCAACCTGATCTAACCGTAATACTGCTAAATTTGGAAGGTCTGCATCCAACCCAATTATATTATATTATATTATATTATATTATATTATATTATATTATATTATATTATATTATATTATATTATATTATATTATATTATATTATATTATAGAATTATAAATTGTAATCTATAAATATATAAAAAATGGTTCATAAAATATTCACATATATTAAAAGAAAACATTCATTAAAGAACAGCAAATATATATATTACATAAATAATTAATAAAAATTTAGATTATATTATTTATTTATTATTTTTTAATTATAATTTTATTTAATTTTTATTATATTATAGAAACATTTAATAAAATTATAAATTGTTATATATAAATTATTTTTAAAATATGCAAATAAATTAAAAGAAAATATTAAACAACAACAATAAATATTTATATTACATAAATAGCTAATACAATATTTTTTTATTTATTTTATTATTATTTTACATAAAATAGGGACATTTAATAATAATAATAATAATAATAATAATAATAATAATAATAATAATATATATATACACACACACCTTTACATACTTGTAAATTATATTATATAAATATTTAATACTATATATTATTTATTAGATATAAATTATATATATAAATATAATTATTACATAAAAATAAGCAATCATTCATAAAACATTAATTAAAATAAAATGAAAATGTTTATAGTAATACTAATACTAATACTAACAATAAGAAATACATAAACTATAATATAAATGCACAAAAATCCACAATATCTATTGCTGTGCATCTGCAAATACATGAATGGCCATTATAACAATTCAATCTCAGCAAATGCACTCTCCGTTGCCACATCCTCCCCTTTAACACACACACACACACACACACACACACACACACACACACACACACACACACACACACACACACACACACACACACACACACACACACACACACACACACACACACACACACACACACACACACACACACACGTTTACTTAGCTATCTAAATGGGGACATCCCATAGGCGTAATGGTTTTTATACTGTACAAACCATATTTTCTATCGCCTACACCAGCCCTACACCTAAACCTACCCCTTACAGGAAACTTTCTGCGTTTTTACAATTTAAAAAAAAAAACTTTGTTTAGTTTTATTTTTAAACCCATTTTACAAATGAGGATGTCCCCAAAGGGAGGTTTTTGGAGATTTTGTCAGGTTTACCTCACTTTTAGGTACACATTTGTCCCCAAAGTATGGTTAGGTAGGTACACACACACACACACACACACACACACACACACACACACACACACACACACACACACACACACACACACACACACACACACACACACACACACACACACACACACACACACACACACACACACACACACAGCCAGTCTTTCAGTGCAGAGATAGAGACTTGCCGCACACTGATAAAAAGCCATGCATATTATCCCGATATGAAGCTTTCATAAACAGAGGCAGATTGCATTTGTGCATCTGTGGAATCTAACGGGAAGCTGCTCTGATATGATAAGGTTACAGAACCCACAGGCCTGCCTCCACCCTCACCATAAACAGATTACGACCATCACCTCAAACTGACAAGAAACGAGAGAGAGAAAAGGTGGGAAGCACAATAAGATTCCCACAGAGGCCAAATAGAGATGATTGATGAATGGCTCTGATAGTTGAAACCCCCACAATCCTTCAACTTCAGACCATTTTTAAACAAATCAGCCCTTTCAAACCACAAGCACTCCAGCAAAGTAGGGCATTGCTGATGTGTCATGACATCAAACCATTTAATATGATTTTCTTATTGAAATCTTTTAATACATGCCTGCATTTGTGCTGTAGAACAGAGGTGAGAGCGCAGGGCAGACGCTGGAGCCCGTGAGGGATAATCATTCAGGAAAGTGATGGTAGTGGTCAGACAGGCCACTGACCAGGACTTGAACTAACAGATCAGACAAACATCAGACATCATCTGCTCTGCGTGTTCACAATAGATGTGTAATACACAGTTAAACACTTCAATCTGACAGTCAAACTATGAGAGCAGCCTCAATCTGCTCATATGAATTTGACACACGTTGTAAGAGGCTGTTTTTCCACCGAAACACTTCTCACAATTAATTATTTAGTGGAAAACTGACATGAATGATACATCTCTCTAAGGAAATGTTAACTAACACTTCTGGCTTTTAATGGATGTTGATTACTTAACCTTTTTCATTAAAATTATGAAATTTCCATGACTGGATTTATCTGTGCATTGAAATCCCATAATAATCAAAATGACATTTCTATTATAAAACAGTCACTATTGAAGCCCGACGTCTTTCAAATGAAGCAAATTAAGCAGCACAATTGTTTTCAACATTCATAATAATAAGAAGCACCAGCATATTAGAATAATGTAATGATGGAGATGCAACTAATGATGCTGAAAACACTTCTTTTAAATTGTAATAATATTTCACAGTTTTTTACTATGTTTTTCATCAAATAAATTCAGCTTTGGCGAGAATGAGAGACTGACCTCAAACTTTTAACTTATATGTTAAGTCTTAATCTACTAAATACAATACTGCACATTTTAAAAAGTTTAGTTTTTTTTAAATTTATTTTTTAATCATATTATTTCAATTAAGTTAACTGAATAACTTCACTATTTTGAGTAGATGAAATGAGCAGGCTATTTATGAATAAATATTCTAAAAATTTCTTCATCATAATTAATTATATTTAATAAATTAAATTATAATTTAAATTAAATTTCTTTAAATATAGGTTAATTTAATGTATTATTATTATTTGCCTTTCCGAATTCATTCTTTATTTTACTTTACTGTTCCATCCTTGATAAAATGGCAGAAAAATTATGATAATAGAAAATATTATGATTAAAAACTCTTCTAACCTGTTCTCATACAGGTGAACTCTCTTTAATAAAGGCTCTTTATTTCTATCTTTTCCCTGTCATTGTGTATATAATCAAGTTAAGATTAACAGTTTTAATACCTAACCATATGTCCAACAAAACAGCAAAAGCATATTTATTCAAAACTTTGTTAAACAAGATGAAAAGAAAAAGAAAAAGAAAAAGTACTGCATAACAGGAATGACACAAATAAACATTAGGGGATCTGAACAAACCAAACAAAATCTACACAAATGGTTCCTCAATGCCAAAGAACAACAGGTTTTGAAGTGAGACAGAAAGAGCTCTTGTGCTGGTTATGAGTTTAAAATGTAAAATGAGGGCCGATGGATTAGTATAACAAAAAGTTGTTGAGTAAAACTGGTCTTACTATATTCAGAGCCATAATATTTGTAGCTACAAAAGTTTCTTTCAGCTCTCTGTGTGTTTATTCTTTGAGAGCTACCGTTCTCTCGCTCTTTCAGTTGATTCCCAAGGTTAAATATTGGCAGGTTTTCTGAACTCTCATCTGCAGATAAGACATAATTGTGTTCCTTTGTATGGAGGCCAAATGAATAGTGCAACTCAACGTGTTTGTGGATTATGTTCCTGAAGGTCATGATTAATTAAGTTTTTTTTTTTCCTTCGGTTTTTGTTTTCAAATGCTCACAAAGTCTTAAACATGAACATTTGCTTGGGAGAAAATATCAAGCTGCATATGCAGTAACATTACTTGAAACGCTAAAAAGATTTTGATTTTCTGAACTGTAAAGTACAATGGAAACAAACAACTTACAAGAACTTGAAACACTACAGAAATCGAAAAATAAAGAAAACATCAAAACAAGCCTAAGAGTAAAATCTTCAAACCTACTCCCTTTATAAACCCCATCCCATCAAACACCTCAACAATCAATCTGGGAATCTCATGTGTAGTAAAAAATGTTAAAATAACTGCTTTTTTTCTTCATTTAAAGCTGCAGTCCGTAAGTTTTGCCTCTTTGTCGCCATCTCTGTTTGAAAACCTGGAATTGCAGCTCTATGCAGAATTATCTTCCGTGTGTGGGGTTGTGGTCCGGTGTTCCGGCACGGCTCCAGCGCGGATGAATCTAATGTTTTGAGGTGAATGTGTGGCAGTCAGTCACCGCACCGGTGTGGATACTGATTAAAAAAAAAAATGTATAGCCTGAATGCACTGTAAGTCGCTTTGGATACAAGTGCGTAAATATAAATGTAAATGGATACTGTACTCAGGAATCACAGATTCTAGACTACATCTTGGAATAAATGACCAAAATAAGAATTTTCACCCTATATTGCCATCTGAACAAGAAAGTAACAAGTCTGCCACATTTGTTCTGACCAACTGAGGAAAAAATAATTACAATAAATCACGCTACCAATGGTGATTAAATCTAACGATCGGTTAGCTCATATCACATCTAACTGTGCAAATTATTATTATTGTTATACTTTATTCTCAAATTATTAATGTTAACAACATCAGCATTGCGTGACTATGCGTATAGTGTATATTAGCGTGTAGATTTCAATTTCTGTACAGTCTAATATCTAATTGTCATACCATTCGAATTTCATGTTAAGAAATTCCCAAAAAGCAAACTCTGCTCCCTTCAAACTGGTTTTCTTTAAAATACAAATCCTGTGTAATCCCAGACTATCTGTAATCAGAAGCACATTTAAAACTGGAATATAATTTCATTTCATTCACATGTTTCTCATATAAACACATAATCCTTTCTGGATTACAATCCGTTTGAAGTACTTTCTCTTTACAGTTATTTATTAGCATTATGTCAAAGAGCTGTCTAGAAACATCGCCCTTTTACATACTGTACATACTTAAATATGACCTGATATTCAAAATGATTGCACTTTAAATAATCAGAAAAAAATACTGAAATATACATCCACAACTAAATTTTCAATTGTGCGAAGCAGCTCAAAAGTAGATTTTTTTCTTGACAATTAACAGTGTACAACATTTCTATTGCATTTTACCTTTAATATAGTGAAATATTTAGTTTATGACTTTGTTTTATAAATCAGTGTGTTTTCTTGTTTAATTATCTATATTTGGTGTAAACGAACTTTCAAGTTTAATACCATTCCACTAATTGAGATCCTCATTATTTCTGTGCCAGACTGCTAAATATTAGCCTAACAAACTTCAGTGCTTTGCAATTATCTTGTTGTGCATCTGAGAATTTATTTACTCTACTGTAGTTGAACTACTATGAGTAATGAATGGCTTGCCTAACTACAGTTTCAAATTAGCTTCCTCAATACTGCACAATATCTTGTGCTTTGAGTTAAGTCGTGGTCCACACAACAAACACTCGCCAAGAAAATCCTTCATCAACAACATATACGAAATGCTTCAATCCAATTCCTTGAAAATAAAATGCCTGTCCTCAACTATTAGATCAGCCAAACTCGCTGTAGGCCAGCCGAAGGACGGGTGCGAGGAAACTGTTTATGCTGTATATGTGCAGTGACTAATGACCAGACTGATTTTAGAGAGAGAGAAACACACACTGGCAACCCGTCTCCTCACCGCCTTTCTGCCAAACACTAAATGCAGGAAAGACTGAAGGCTGAATATGGGCTCATTATGTTTGGGTTCAAAAAAAGATTCTTCTGCGCACAAACAACCCGACTTCTCTACCATCTGTTGCTGTGGGAGACTGGAGGAGTCGCTCTCTCCCAGCAGAGTGAATGGATGTTTCAAAACAGGCCGCTGATTAAAAACGGGCTGCGCTAACGTGGCCAATCAATAGCAGGAAGTGCAGTCAAGGTCAAAAAGTATCCTCATTTACAGACAGAGAACAGAGTAAGACAGAGACAGCGACGGAGAATGTTTAGTGAATTGCTGTGCAGAATCTCGTCTATGAATCTACTGTCAAAAAAAGTTCACTGCTGAAGGATTTTTCTTTTTTTTTTTTCATTTTTGCAAAGAAAAATATTAAATGATTTAAATTAAAAGATACAGTTGACAAAATGACGAGAAAAACTAGCAAGATTCAAAATCACGGTAAAAACAATTACTAAAATAGAAGCTTGAATAAATTACACTAAAAACTATAAATTTTGTGAAATTATTATTACAGTTTAAAACAACTGTTTTTAATATATTTTTAAAATGAAATCATATGTTGATTTGATGAAACATTTATTATTACTATTATCAATAAAAACAGTGATTAATATTTTTGTGGAAATTTTTTCGAGAATTCTTTGGTGAAAAGTTCAAAATAAAACAATAAATAAAATCAAATATATAGATTCTTTAAATAAAATATTTTATTGTAGCATTATTTAGATTAAGGAAATTTGCGGAAACCTTTTCAGGATTCTTTGATGGATCAAAAGTTCAAATTGCATCCTTGTGGAATTAAAAATAAAGTAAAGTAAAGTAAAGTAAACTAAAGTAAAGTAAAGTAAAATATTACTTTTAAAATAATGTAGGCTATTGTAGGATTTACTTAAAAAACTTTTTAATTTAGAATTTTAATTTAGATTTGCTAATAAATTTCACAAATAAACGTTATGTTGTCTAATATTTTTGTGGAAACTGTGATATTTTTTTCAGGATTATTTGATTATCCTTGTGAAATTAAAGTATTAAAATAATTTATTGCAGAATTTACTTCAAAACTATTTTCATTTAGATTTTTAATTAAGATTTTCTAATAAATTTCACAAATAATATAAAGTTGAAACAACCCATTATTAATTAGTTTTTAGTAGAATTTGATCGCAGCAATAATTTTATACAGTGTAGGGTACAACGGGGCTAAAGGCACATCTTAAGAAAAAAATGTGCTATTCACTGCGCCTAAAATGTATAATTGCAGAAAGAAAATATATACGTTTGTATTGAACAGTAATGGAGCAACAGATTTTGTGTGAAAATAAATCATTCAAGTTTATTTTGTTTAAAAATCTTATAAAATGTATGAGGTGGCAAAGGGGTGAAAGGCACACGGTATTGATACAAATATTTCAGCTAAAATAATGTCTAAAAAAATTGTTCAAAACAATCACTTTAGCAAAGTTTGTTTATTTTCTGCTTATTTTGAAAAATAAAAAAAAATAATTTTGTTCAATGAATATACTGTCATTAAAATGTTCAGATAAAAAATATTTTAAAATACAGAAACAAAATCATTTTAATAAGTAAAGATTCTGAAAGCATTGAAGGAGATCCAATAATAATTGAATATATATTTACAGTACTAACAACAAAGGATATTTTATTATATTATATGATTAATATCATGTTTTAAAATATGATGGTTTCATTCTAAACATGGTGATTATCTCTAATATGGACACCCAACATAATATATGATATTTACCGTCTGAATCTAACCATGTCATGTCACCAAATGGAAAAGTCAGCCATCTATTAATAATCATGTTAATTACTGTGCCTTTAGCCCCAACAGCAGGGGCACTTTTTACCCCAAATACCATACTTTTACATATTCTTTCCTTATTTAAAAACTGTTGCTTTAATTATCTTAAACAAAATTGAAAATTAAGACCTTTGTCTCAAAATATATGCATTCATTTTAGTGATTCTAATTTGCTACTTAAATCTACAACATTTAAAAAAAACATAAAATATTAGATCAAGTTAGCACAGAATCATCTTTGTGCTGCTGCGCGCGATTGTGTCAAGGATCAGACAAATATACACGTGCATCTTGAAAAGCGAATGTTTTGGAAAGTGGCACGCCACATTTTTGTGTCATTTAGTGGTTTAGATGAACATAATATCAAAGTCGCCTTTTACCCCGGGGTGCCTTTAGCCCCGTTGTACCCTACATACATAAAACAAAGAAAAATGTTTCTTTTTGCATATCTTGAAGTTGACTTACCATAAGAAAATGTATGCAGGTTAATTCTGCAAATCATTTAACAAAAGTGATAGAGAGTCATACGGCAGTAAACCTCGCACCTATTACATCAGATAATTGACCAGGGCAGCACTTTTCTATGAGTCACACACACAAGCCCTGGGTCAGACCTGAAGGCTTAAAATAGCAGCACAACTTTAATTGCAAATTGCAAATGAGGGCTGGGGTGAAAGGTCTAAAGAGGGTTTTAATACACTGCTCTGATTTTCTGAAACTCAGCACAAGGGCACACAGGAATACGAGGAGGAGATGTTCTGACTTCTCTACATTTCATCTTCCTGTGCATTGATCTCTTGCCCTCCTGACCTGTTTTTCCTCTTGAACTCTTTGTAGATACTTTGTTCACTCAGATGTAAGGGAGCCAGTACAAACTTTCATATCACAGTAATGGTATATATTACTACATAGTTATTTTCACAGGAAAAAAACAGAAAAAAGTAAATAATTTAAAATTTGAATTTAGGCATCACAACACTGTAATGAACAGCATGATTACAGTATCAGATTTTCTAAAGATTACATTTAATAGTATTATTGAAATTTTTGGTGTTTTATAGATTCATTTGATAGATTAAAGAGTTAGATGATGGTAAAAGTAACCTAAATGTACATAGGATAACCAGAAATGTGAGATATGTGACAAATTCCAAATAGATCTGTAAAATAAAATAAAATAAAATAAAATAAAATAAAATAAAATAAAATAAAATAAAACACCAGTACTGGTGTATTTCAGTTTTTTTTTTTTTTTTTTTATGATTTAGGACCATTTTTACAACTGGAAACGCCACAATTTTTCCAAGTACAGCACCTTTGAATTGAACTTAATTGAATTGAATCAAATTAAGCTGGTCAGAACCCAATCAAATGAATTATAAAGTACTCTACTGCAGACAGAAGAAAGCAAACCTGCCTCAGGAATCATAAAAAACAAATCCTCATGAGTGTTACTGTGAGCTTTGATATCCCACATGCCGTGTTATGATGACCCGCGGAGCATTAGGCAGCTCTCTAAGAGTAAACCATACAATCCCTTTAATTAGTTGTGGATCTCAGGCTGGGCTGCGAGCCGTCGTTGATTGTTTTGGTCTCAGTGTTGGTTGTGAGATTTGATAGGACTCAGTGGAGAGGCTCAATTAATCCGACTGTCAACTCAGAGAGCAGCCAATCAGCGACCAGACAACAATGTAACACTTCAACAGGCCACTAACAAAGGGAAAAAAAAAAGAAGACAGTTGATAAAAGGAAGGGATTAAAGAGACAAACACATGTCCACATGGACTCATGCTTGTTGGCCATCTTACACCAGGAGAAAGAATGACAGTGTGAAAGAACAAACTTGACAGAATGTAAAAACAACAATGGGTACTTCTATAATAAAATGGACATTTATAATGTTAGCCTAAGCTCCATGCACCAAAAACAGTAATAGCTTAGTTATTCATGTCTATTTGTCATCATTTCATCAGGGGAACATTTCTTGTGAAACGACGTAACTTAACCACTGCTTTATTAAGCACCATTAAACTAATTAGCTAGTCACCACTGTTTCCCAAAACAAGACTAACATGGTCACACCTCCATCATTTTAACCTTGTTGGTTAAAAAAAATATAGGACTGTTAATGCCATCACACATTAATGGTGGAGTTCTGTTTTCTTTTGCTAATTAATTGATTTGATATAAATAATTTTCAGATTACTACAGTTCATTTACTCACACAACAGAAAGCTGTTAATTTTTTAAATCATGTTAACAATTGAAATTGCCATACACTTACTCCTGTACATATGCGGTTCATTCAATAAACATCTTTAGCCATAACACAGTTTCTCCGAAATGCAGACTGACCAATGTATTCAACATTGTGTCATGCGCTATAGTATATACTGCACACATACAGTATACTCATGTAAAACAATATATACTAGTTAATCTCAGTGTTGGGAAGGTTACTTTGGAAATGTAATAGGTTACAGATTACAAGTAGTGTAACTTCAATTAAGTGGTGTAATATCAATTACTTTGATAAAGTAATGCAACTATTTTTATTTTTGTAATTAAAATAAATGTAACTGTAATAAAACTAAAAGAAGTTATGGAAAAATGTATTACCACACAGCTGTGTATATAAAATTGGATATTATATCTGATTTTATCAACATGCATACAGTAAGTGCACATAAAGCGATACTGTACCATATAGAAAATCTCAACTGCAAGAAAAAAAAAACAAGAAAAAATGCTCTCATCATAGGATAGATCACCAAAAAATGTAAATTCTGTCATCATTTACTCACCCCCATGTTGCTCTAAACCTGTATGAGTTTCTTTCTTTTGTTGAGTACAGAGGAAGATATTTTAAAGAGTTGACGGTAGCCATTGAATTCCACAGAATGGAAAAAACACTATGGAAGTCAATGGGTACCGTCAACTGTTTGGTTTATTGTTTGCATTTTTGGGTGAACTATGTCTTTAAATCCTGTGTGTGAGTCTCTCTGTGTGTTTAAAGGAAGAGGAGAGAGTGAAAAAGGCAGAGACGAAGCAAAAGAGGTGAATCTCCTCTCAGCTTGTGTGTAAATCTCAGGCATCACGGTGGCCCCTTGTTCTACATCTCTCTCTCCCCCTTAAAAAGTTCAATTTTCAGCCTGACTGGAAACACAAGCCCTGTCAGACAAGGCAATCTGTTCACCTGTTAGAGTACAAAGTACCTCCCAAATACGGCTTTATTTCTCACATCAATAATTGATTAAAGACAAAACTCTGGCACGCTGCCCTTGATGAGAGATAAGGTCTGTCTCCTAAGTGGAGGTTTGCAGCACTAGTACAGAGAGCGAGTGGGTGACAGAGTCAGCGCTTCCCTCCTGCGAGGCTCCCTGGGTGTTGAAGACATTGAGTAAAAGCCCTCGGTGTGATAAGTGAAGCCCCTGTGGGGCAGAGCAGAGTCGATGAGCTCCTACGGAGTCTTAGCTCACAGCCGGAATTGCTCTGTCATACTGCTAACACCTTCTGCCATCTCGGAGAATCAATAAGCTCCAGAGAAGAGTGACTCAGGGGCTCTGTTCCAAAACTTACAGAGCTGCCTACCTAGGTATTTATGGCCAGATCTAATGCTGCGTTCACTTCAACTCACACATAATTTCTTACCTTTTTTCACCACAAAGAACAGAAAGGTTCTTCAGATGTTAAAGGTTCTTTATGGAACCATTCAGACAAAAAAAGGTTCTTTTATGGAATTGTGAAGAGTGAATGGACACATGCATTAATGATTGTTTACGTGAAGAGGTTAAAAGATACCTGCAACTCCAGTTTAAATGAGATTAGACTAAAGTCTAGTTAAAACAAACATTTTTATTGAGAAGTAAAAGTCTAAAAAGTCTGGCAAACAGTGTGTGAACACTGGACTAAGTTATTTTTTGATTCTGATTGTGCTAATACTGTAAAAAACACACAAGATTTGCCTATAAACACATTTGGTTATGTCTAGCGTGAAAGAACAGCTGAGAGAAAAAAGGATGCGTGAAGGTCTTAAAGTGACAACAGACTAATAGTACTATGATGTTGATTGTGATTTAAGGGATAGTCTGCTCAAATATTTAAATTCTGTCATTATTTGCTCACTCTCATGTTGTCCCAAACTTGTATTCATTTCTTTTTTCTTTTGAAAACACACACACACACACACACACACACACACACACACACACACACACACACACACACACACACACACACACACACACACACACACACACACACACACACACAAAAGATATTTTGAAGAATGTGGGTAACAAAACATTTGCTGGTCCTTATTGACAGCAACTGTTTGGTTACCCAGATTCTTCAAAATAACGTTTATATTCAACAGAAGAAAGACACTCATTCAGGTTTAAAACAACTTGAGTGCAAGTAAATGATGACAAAAAAAAACAAAACAACAACAACAACATGACAAAGAATTGTGACAAAATCGTGATTTTTCTGAAAAAAATAATAATAATCGTGATATGATATTTTTGCCACATCGCCCACTCATGAGGAATCCCTGACAACTCGTCTCATTTACAAATCTCATGTGCAAGATACAAAAATATAATTTCCATTCAAAACACACTTCATAGTGAAAGACTCCGGATATTTAGCTGACTAAATATCTCTCAGGTATCGGTGACACATCTGCGCTTCTCTCAGATAGTGTATCTGATAATTCACACTACACAATCATCACTCACACGAACAAGCGCAGATTTGCCTCAGATTTTGGCCTTTTGTTGGCGATCTCCAGAAAACTGTTGCTGTGTGAAAATTGGGCCTAGAACTAGTGTACTCATAAGCTAAATACAATATAAACCAGCTTGGCCCAGTTGATACCAAATAAGACCAACAGGGCTTGTGTTGTGATTACATGTACCAACAGTTCTGTGTGCTCTCGCTCTCAGTAGAAAGCACAGACCTTGCAGTGGATCTCAGCTTTATTAAAAGCTTCTTTGATGGGCAGTGTGTTAGCAGACAACAGACCAGTAAAAAGCCCACACTGCGTGATTCTGACGGATCATATGAGTCTCTTCCAAACTTCCCCTAACTCCCCACCAGTCTCTCTGGCCCCAAAACAACACTTCACAGGCAGAGGCGGACCCTTTGGGATTCAATTATAACCAGTTAAGTGAGATGTGCTGGACTGCAACAGCATGTCTAATGGTTTGAACTCTACAACATCAAAATAGCTTCCAATTAGACTTCATAAATAAGCACAAATGCACTGGAGCAAATTAGAGACGACACACAAATGCAAATGCATAAACGTACACAGATGCTCAAATACAGTGCAAACTTGAAGGACTCGAACCACAGCTGGAAAACATATTTATGAGACAGCACTTCTGGATTCAAACCGAAACTCCTTAACAGCTCATAAACATTAACATTTGAACGTAAAAATGTCCACATAAACATCAGAAATTCAGTTTGGTCTGCTGAGTGAGGGTGTAAATGCAGTAAAGCCTGGGGAAGATTTAAACCAAGATTAAAGCTGGGAATCCTTCCTCCCACCCTTGTGTTTACTCAGCTGAGAGATGAATGATTACAAGCCATCTAGTTCATCTCACAAGGGCCGAACAGCACTTTTGGTGCGGTGTAATAATAGATGGACGCAGCGATGCTGTAACTTGGTATTTAAAGAGCTAGGCAAGAAACCGAATGGTTGTGGGTTCAAAGCTTGCAAGGGCTGATTTATAAACAATAAGAAAATACCAAAATTCATCACTATCTATCTATCTATCTATCTATCTATCTATCTATCTATCTATCTATCTATCTATCTATCTATCTATCTATCTATCTATCTATCTATCTATCTATCTAATCTCTATTTAATTCTGTCAACAAAAATACAGTTTGCTAATAATACATAATTTATGTTAAATAAATTACAATTAATAATAAATTATTTTTATTATTATAAACAAAACTTTGCCATCACGGTATCATTATCAATAAGTATATTATTATTATTATTAGTGCTGTCAATCGATTAAAAGAAATGAACTAATTAATCGCACATTTTTTTCTGAAATCGAAACAATAAGAGCATTAAAGTTTTAAATATACTTTTATATCGCAATCATTTTATATTCAATCTTCAAATTAATGTACAAACAACATAAAGACAGTATATATATATATATATATATTTTAAATATTTCTTTAATGGCATCTTTTTTATGACTGAAGTCCAGTATCAATGATACCAATACTTGTCTCTATGAAATTGTTTTCCCTCCTAATATTTAACCATTGACTATAGCCATTCAGAATTACAGTATAATTGAGAGATATCAATTTTAACATTTATTAGACTTAAAAAAAAATACTTCTAATTTAAGTGAACTTAAAACAATCTTCACATAAACCCATTATAATAAAAGTCATATTTACCTGTGCACTTCAGCAGAAATATAGCCTACAGAAATTGAAATCGAAGTTATCAAACACTAAATTCTAAATGAAATATAGATGAATCCTTAAAGCTTTAAAAGTTATTGATTTCCTCGTTTTATTTTCTTTTTCTTTGATGAACAGACACCACGGCAGCTGGTTATTAGGTTATTTGGCTGTTATTTCTTTAAGAGCTGCCGCTGATAAATGGGAAGCAGATCTGACATGCATTGCATTTTCTCTCAACTCTCTTTACTTTTTCTGACACACTTCAGCTCTTAAGTCTCTACTAATGAGCTGACGAGTTGAATCGGGTGTGTTAGCTGAGGGAAACAGTGCTGGGCTGCACCAGGACAGTTTTGAAAACTATTTCAGAGACATGTTCTTAAATGTGACATATATATTACATGCATGCACAGTTTTAAGGCAGCTTTAATCGCCTTTTTGGTAATTTCATGACAACTGACCATGACATTGCATGCACATAGTTTATTTCGCGCTTTGATATAAAATGATAAAGGCTACAGCGCACACCGGCGCCTTTGTGCGTGCAATTGAAGAGCCCTACAGTGAAGCTGGAGCGCGCGTCTGAAACGTCTCCGGTTTGATGTAGTAATAAAGACAGTTTGCGACTGAGTAAAAGCACTTCTTGTCGAGAGAAAAAGCGACAGAAACAGCAGTTGTGAGAGGGGTGGCCAACTCTAGCCCCGTCCCTGTGTTAATTGCGTTAAATAGGTCTATTTTTAACGTGTTCAACTGAAAAAAAAATTTTTTTGGACAGCACTATCATGTATACTACTACTAATAATATCAATTACATTAAATAAACTAAACTAATTTTAAAAAAGCAATATCGCCACCAAAAAAAAAGAAAGAAAAAAAAACTTTTTCAGATAAAAGCATACAGGTACAGAGGGATAAAAAAAAAAATGTGATCATGTGTTCAATTATCTACATATATCAGTCAAAAATATATTCTCCTAAAATGAAAAACTTTTTTTGTCCACTTTCCACATGTGCTTATAATAATACAGAGTATACATGGGGCCTTCTAAAGCAGCTATGTCTAAATTTGTAATTAAGTTTGACCTTCTCATTTAAATTCTTATTTTAAAAAGTAGCCTAAACTGTTCAACTATTGCAAGGATCAAATGCATGTCCTGGTCTCAGTCAGAGCCATCCCAGATTGTGAGTGTCACATACAGTAAATCCACTGCCAAGTACACTGTTTGAACTAATGTGCTTTTGTTAGCTAACACTCCTGCAGAAGCCTGGCCTCTGGGGGCCCATGCGGACCACTATAAGTCTGTTCAGTTTCTTTGAGTTGAGTAAGCCTGCTAAGCTCAGTCAGCTGTTTCTGCCTTTTAGCTAAACTTTTAATGGGGCCGGTGAGTGTATATGTTTTGATTTACTGACACCGATTATCTTCCTTTCACAGACAATAAAATACTGACTTCTTGCTGTCTTCTTCTGGATTTACAAAAGCACTTCACATGACATCAGCATCATTGACAGTCTATCTTTTGGGCTGTCTTATTAATACCATATAATAATAATAATAATAATAATATTGCATTTAGTAGTGTTTTGATTTAAATTATGAGACGTTGATCATTCATACCTTATTTTAAAAGGAATTTACTTAAAAAAATAAAATAAAATTCTCCAAGATGTGCATGGGCCCTTCATTAAGGCAATTAAAATTTCATCAATACAAGATTTTTCGCCAGTGTGCCCTGCGGCATTCTTTCAGATCTAAAAATTAAATTAAAAAAAAAGTGTCAGACTGAATGCAACAGCCAATCCTTTTGTATATCAAACCTAATGAGGTCTATTTCCATTTGAGCATTTGCGCAACACACACACACACACACACACACACACACACACACACACACACACACACACACACACACACACACACACACACACACACACACACACACGCACACACAGAAGATGCCAAATGGCTATGTGCAAGCTGTCTACTGTACTTAGATATTATCTGCACTGCCATACAGCATCTTTTGTTTTGCTCCGTTAGCTTTGTCTCTAGATGTTTTATTTATTTTATTTTTTTTACTTCTTTGTACTTTTGTTTCAAATTCAGAAATGAATCGCTCGCACCCTATCTAATGATGCCTGCTGCCTACGCATGAAAGGATTCAAAAGGTTTATGCCTTTTAAATTTTCATGGGATGAAACATTTTCGAGCAAAACTCAAAGGGTACGACTAATTCACTTTCATAAAAACCAATTCCTTCAGTCACTGTCCCGCACGGTCTGACTCGTGGCTGTTGTGAGTCTTGTGACTGACTGCAAAAGACACAGATACCATCTTTCCAGCCATCACAGAGAGTGTCAATGGATTAAAAACAGAGCTCATCAAACATGTAATTAGTCTGCAAACAACTCCAGACACAGTGTTAATTACAGAGTGAATTCTACTGCAGGACAGCTGCTAATACACGCTGACGGCCAGCCAGTACTAACAAAGCTGTCGTCTGAGATGAAATAAACAAGTGCGTATTACAGCATCTGTTGCAGAGGGTTTACTCTTTCAGTCTTCAGGCTTTGTTTTTCATGTCTTGTCATGTCTTTTATAGGGGTACAATGGTGCCGTTTCAAAAGAGATGCTGAAGAGAGAACACTGAACGTTGCACTGATAGTATAAAGTTAAACATTATAATTTTGTGAGGTATTTGGAAACAAAGTTGAGAAATTGCATCAAGTTGCCAGACATTTTGAGTTTTCTTAAGTTTTTTTTTTTTTAAGTTCAACCATGTTCTGCAAAAAATAGGGCCTATACATAATTACTACTGAGTTTGATCAAAGCTACTTCAAGTCACAAAACCAGTTAAATTGCAGTAAAATTACAATATTACTTTTAATGTTGCACATCTGCTATTCAAAAATGTACAATTTGCATGTCTGCAACAAAATTGTTTTTGAAATGTGATGTCATTTGCAGAAAATCATATCAAATAGAATGACAAATGAGGAAATTAAAAATGACTGATTATTTAAATCCATTTGCCTTTTTTTTTTTTTTTACACAGTGTACTATTATCATAGAAGAAGAAGAAGAAGAATATTATTACAAACATATATTTTAAAATAATGGTACAAAATCTTATTAATTAATAATAATCATTATTATTAGTGTTGGCATGGTTAACTAAAACGATTTTTAAAAAATAAAATAAAATATCTACATATTAGTTAAAAACTTAAACTTAAAAATGATTCCTTAGCAACTAACTGTGATAAAAATATTTTAAAAATATGTTAATGTTGGCATGGCTAACTAAAACTAAAACTATTTAAAGAATTCAAATAAAGCTGAAATAAAATAAAGTATATAAATATTAGAAAAAAAAAATATTAAAAATGTAAATGAAATTATAAATGTTAGCAACTAACTGATAAAATAAGTTTAAACTGAAGCACTAAAATCATTAAAGCTAAATAAAAATCTATATAAAAACAAAAAGGAAAATAACAATATTACTAAAACACAAACTAAATGAACTGAAACTACAAAAATTAAAGCAAATTCAAAATATTTACCTGGTCTCATGGCATAAATGTATCTGGGTGCACTCTTTAGCGAAACGCGAAATATGTACTAAGTACATATCACAGCAGTTTCCAAAAGAAATTAACACTAGAGGCAGTAAAACTACAACACCTTTTATTTCTTTTCACACAAATTTACAGAGTTTCGATTAATAAAGCGTAATTTTCGCACGAATATCATGTTATGACTTCAAAATAATATTAATATGCTGGGAGATTTGAAAACTGATGCTTTTGAACGTTAGCATCACACATATCCGGCTTCATATCTATTGGTTTTCGTAGATGGAAGGTTTGATCGGTAGCTCACGGAGTACGGAGACGAACTTGAGAAGCAAGGGGTGCCGGTTCAAATCTCGTGTAACCACGGTTCGACAAAGCAGTTAAAATCTGTGTGAAAGGAAGCTGAAATGGCACGGTTGCATCTACAAACATGTTTTTATATCAGTTTTGCATTTGTTAACACTATCGGGTAGGGTTAGGGTTGGGTTTGATGTAGGGCATATTTCCAACACGATACAGCATTAACTTTTAGCGACAGTCCCCGGATATTTGAATTCTGAACCACCGCAATACGTATCTGAAGCAAGGCAATAAAAAAACAGCAATACGTACTAATATCTACGTAATAAAAACGTGCCAGGGTTTACGTATTGAACCTGTGTTTTAGCGCAACTCAGTGGACATTTTTCTTTGAAACTGCAGCGAAACGTGCGTATGTAAAAACGGTGTTGCACAAAAGTGCACAGAGGTACGTATTTTTATGAGACCAGGTAGTATATATATATATATATATATATATATATATATACATATACACACACACACACAGTATATATATCTATTATAACAGCATATAAATAATACTAAAATAACACTGATTATTATTATTAATAATATAATGCTATGTTCTTTTTTAATTATTACATTTCTTCTGAGTAATAAGGATTACACTTGGTTATGTACATTGGAATTTGTTCTAGATCTTTAGACGCGACATTATGCTGTTTTGGAAGCCTGCATGAAACCATTCTTTCATAGAAACCATCATACAAAACACTGTTCTGCGTTCAGTTTTGGACACGGAGTGTATCAGATCAGGGGACGTCACGGCCGTTTACGGACCCACGCAAGTGAGGCGTGTCTCCTCTGATTGGATTTTAATGGAAATGAGGGTGAGAGGGTCATCCTTCGGCTATTTCCGATGGGCCGTGTCAAATCCATAAGGATAGTCGAAGGAGATGGAGTCGACACAGTTATCATTTACAATCACCTTCAAAAGACGTAAACACCCGGGAAGAACAATGCTCATCACTGGTGACTCACTTCAAAACAAAACCAAAAAACTTTTACAGAAGCATTAGACACTTCATTCTCAGGCACTCTGAATTTATGCATGATGAAGAGATGCAAAGGAAAGAGAGAGAGGAGATTGTTAGAGGGAATTGACAGAGGTAAGGGGCGGATGAGACAGGCTCATTTACACCACAGAGACGCCAACAACTGCAGCAGGCCACAGATGAAAGACTTTAAAGAAGAATCAATATATTACTGCCACTCCACCAATCCCTCATCAGTATCAAAAATAATTGGGGCTGAACGAAAAAGAAAAAAACAACAACATCAAAGCCTTCAAACAACAGTCCACAAGATAACAGATTAACAAATAAAACAGAATTAATACAAAAATATTCACAATGCAAAGCTTTGAAACTGTACTGTCTATTGTACTTTTATTCCATCATTAAATGATCCTGGAATTGATCTATATAAACAAACCTGCACATTCTGATCAAGTTGCAAGGTGAACTATAGAAACAAGTAAAGTATCATCAGATTAAATATATTTTTTAAAAAGTATAAAAACACCATTTCAACAGAGTAATTAAACTCTAAAATCAAAGCATGATAAATGAAGAACGTCAAAACAATGGGTATAAATTGGCAGCTCTCAATTAACTGCGATGCGAGTTAATTAAATGCAAGATTAGAATAGACAGGCTGTTGTTTTTGAGCTTCATTCAAGAAACACCAAGCAGCCGTTGATTTGTTTTGTCTGAATAAACAAGCTGAAACTTAATAAGTATATATAATAACAATGTGCACGGTATAATGGCATTACATGATTTGAAAACCATCTGCGTTATTTCAAGATTAATTCTACAGGACTGTGAGAATGAGAGCTGTGCTGTTTTAATGTGCTTGTTCTTTTATCATTTTTTTTTTATGCTTTGCAACATGCAGTTTCCAAGGTTTCAAAATACTTTTTTCTACTTGAGCACAAGACTAAATCCCAGGCTTAATATTTGATGGCTAAGAGTACTTCCAAGAAATTACACAAGAAATAAATGATGTTATTGAAAGTATAAAAGTAAGCTTATATACATAACATTTTTGGGAATCTATTACAATGAAGCTTAAAGCAATCAAAGATTTGTTTTTGTTAACTGAACCAAAAACTAAAATTAAAACTATTAAAAAAACGCTTTTGGTAATTCAAGCTGAAATTAAATAAGATAGAAATATTAGATGAAAATGTCAAAGAAAATGTAAACAAAAGTTAGAAAAAAAAATAAATACATAAATATTTTAATAAAAATGTGAAAATTTGAAAACAACTCAAAGCTCTCTCTCTCTCTCTCTCTCTCTAAAAACTAATTCGAAATAATGAATACTAGAACAGTATATATAATAGTTTTTGTAATGACACAAAAATATCATACACAAACAAGTAATACAATATAATAATTGTACAAAATAAAAAAAAATAGTTGAAGTTTCTTAATGTTTTCAATGTATATTTATTATTAAATAATTATATACTTATTTTAGTTTACATTTTGTTAAATATAATTAATTAATTACTATTATAATACATATATAGAATATATCATTTATAATTTTAAATTGAGTAGCTTGCACCTTTACAAGATGCAGTAGCTCTGACAAAACTTACATGTGACTAAACAGCTACATACTGCACATAAAATCAATCATTCTTTCAGTCGTGGTAAAATAAATAAATAAATAATCTCTACAATAATGATAACCAGTAACTTTTTCAGTCTAGTACAGCAGCTATTCCATCCCATCTCTATAAAGCTATATGTAAAAAACATTCAAATATCGCCAGCGGCGAACAGGATCCCGGGAGGAAAAACACAGAAGCAGAGAGGGAACAAAAGGCATACAGCCAGAATCAATAACAAAGATATGACCAAAAATCAATGTTCATTCGCAGAGGTAACCGCTAGACAGGACTATCATTTTGGTGGGTGAGGCATGACTCTTCAGATTCAAACAACAATGATGTGAAATCCCATTACAGAAGAGGGCAACGGAGGGCAGCACTGAGACCTCTAATGGATCAGCGCTGAGAGGTGGCGTAAAGAGAGCCTGTCATCTCAGAAATGAGGAGAGGGGAGAAGAAAGACGAGGGACGGGAGGAATTTCTTAAGGTTTTTATTGTGAGGATAAGGCGACGTGGATTGAAGATTTACCAAAAAAGCTTGTTTGCAAACCGTGAAGTACCATATACGAGGCATGCCACACTTGCCCAGTAATCAAAGTGGATCATAGGTGAATGGCTGTGATGGTTCAGGAAACATCGTTGTACCTCTTAAACGTCTTAAGATGCCATTAAGATCCATTAGTGGTCCATTAGCATGTGAAAGCTTGTGGAAAACTCAAGGGCTGTTTGATATTCACAAATGAGAACTAATTGAACAGGACAAGAGTTGGGAATGTGAGCAGAATGTATTCAGCTTGCATATTTCTTAGCTATGGTTCACCTGGAGTAATTGAAGAGTCGACTGCCCCAGAGCGAGTGGTTTCCTCTGGAGCCTCCGTGAAAGAAGCAGGAGTCGGTCCCGTCGAAGTAGTTCAGCCCATCTTCTGTGTTGCTGGAGGCGTGACTGTGGACCACGTCCAGAAGAACCGTGATGCCCATGGAGTGTGCGGTATCTACCAGATGCTTCAGATCATCAGGAGTGCCGAAGCGGCTGAGGGCAAGAGAATGTGTGGTTTGTAGTGAATTGGTGTGCTGTTTGAGGGGTTGAAGGTTATGAGGTGGTGTTAGCTCTCTGATAAAGATCTTAAGAGTGGAAAACCGAAAGGTTCTAGGTTAAAAGCTCATAAAGGTTGAACCAGGATCATTACAATTGGCCCTTGTGCAAAACACTTAACTAGTTTACTGCACGGGGATTGTTCATGGAACTGTATGTTGCTCGGGATAAAAAGGTCAACTGATTAAATAATTAACAGCTAATTATACAATTCTACTGCCCACATGCTATGACATTTACCTTTGATGGAAAATCTCAGAAATAACATAACTGAAAGGGGACATCCTTCAAGATTGGGAAACAAAAACCATTTCTAATAATAATAATAATAATAACAAGGTGCATAAAATGTAATTCAGTTAATATCAATTCATATAAATGTTAAATGAATATAAATTTAGATAGTTGGTAATTACATCATTACATTAGCATTATGCATTTTGTTACAAACAGTTGCATTTTATAAAAATAAATATATTAAATTAATGAAATATTGTAATCTGTGATCGCGTGCAGTTGCTGATGCTCACAAAAGCGTGCAATGGCTTTCGTATGCACGTTTTTTCCGATTACATGTTCACTTTCAGACACGTTCAGCAAGGAGTGGAGAGGATGGGAGGGGGGGGGGGGGCATAGCCCACAAATGCCCCCCCCCGACGCCAGCCCTGGAATAATGTAGAACAGTCTTTTGTGTGTAAATTCACCTTTTTATCGGTTTTATTTTGATAAACATGACAATACGCTATAGGATTAATATAACATGAAAAGAGTTTGTAACCTTATTAAAGCACGGGAGTCTGGTAACATGCAAATTAGCTGTCATCATCAAAGCTCGTGCAGCCAGCCACACCGGAGAAACTGCGATGACCATAACCCGTACCTGCTCCCAAATCGCTCTTGCAGTAGTCTACTTTGATAGGCTAGCTACACTGCTTCAAGTCAGACGTTTATTGATCTGTTCAAATCAAACACAAGTTTATGCGTTCTGCAGACGGTACGCCCATGCTCCTCCAATTGTTTATCAATTAACGGTTTAAATAAATAAGTTTGTTAAGAAAACCTTTTGGCCCTAGTGCCATGCAGCTCTATATCTTCTTTACAGGGTTAAAAGATATCAGGACAAAGAACAAGTAAAGTGAGAAGAGAGCTAATGATATTCCAAGTCACCTCCCTTGCTCGCTCCCTCCACCCGGCAGAAAGAGGAATAGGTCTTAAATGTGCATGAGTGATCAATCATGAGTGAAATTACTCTGTATACATTGCACTTTATCTGGACTGGTCCACCAGTGCCGGCCGTCTCAGCCAGCCAAAGCCAAATAAAGATTCCCAATGACTCTGTCATATCTTATTAGGTTGAGGGAGTTGCTCACTCCCCACATTCAAAGACGCAATTTTCTTTCATGAGAGTTTATTTATTTTGGAGACCCAATTCTGTTTTTTACTATTGTTATTTATCGGGGCTTTCTTCTATTTGGGGATTAGTGGCAAATGTGTTTACAGTAAGATTACTGCCCTTGACAGAGGACCTCATCCTGATTTAAAGACTGGAATTACTGCTGCATGGGCTGAGAGACAACCCCACCAAACCCTGAGCTCTAAAGGAAAATGAAAAGCATTTAGATACTGTCACACACTCAGTCTACCAGGCCTTGTAGATATAATGCTAATAAATAAAATGTGACCAGGGCACAGCATGCTAATGCGTTTTGGTGAAGGAGAAATGCATGTTCTTGCCATATCCGGAACAACTAGATCTGAAGTCCCGAGGTGAATATAATTTCCTTCGGGACAAAGGTGTTAACCTTCATTCTTAAAAATACAATCCATAACCAACCTCCTTGGCGACTTTAAGGCTGTTAGTGATCTGACAGCTTCAAGAGGGAAATGCAAACGTGTCCTGTACAGCAGCGGTCGTGTTTAATCTATAGGTTTGACTATGTTTTGAGGATGATGGCATCAGGTGACAAATGAATTTACACGAAATACTGAGTTTGACTGATTACACAATGACAAAAGATATGGGAAGGTTTTGCCTCCTTCTGAAAAGTTAAGAAGTCTACTTATGTTATTATCCACAGCACTGGTCAGAACAGACCAACCACAAATTTTTGGGTTTTGACTCCTGTTACACACTGCTAAAGTGACTACACAAATAACGCATAATTTAGCTGACGAGGGATTTGAACCTACAGCCTTTCAGTTACCAGCCTAATTCTTTATCCACCAAGCCACACAACCTACACATGAATGCAACCTTTAATTGCCAGAAACATGATATATGCACTACATTTTAAGTTTGCTTAAAGTCTGCTTAAAAGTCGGTTTGGATAAAAGCATCTGCCAAATGCATAAATGAAAATGTACCTGGAAGCTGCAAAGAAGTTAGTGACCTGATATCCAAAGCTTGCATAGTAGGCATGTTCCATAATTGCCATGAGCTGGACACAGTTGTACCCTGAGATGGAAAAAAAGTGTAGAAAAGCATTTAAATCAATTTTACAGTCAAAAGACCTTCAACAAAACAAAATATTCAAAGTGAAACACATCTAAGGCGTAATCTTTGTGTAAGTTGTTATCTCAACAATATGGATTAATTTCAAGTGCTGCACACTGGAAAATGTAAATGAATTAAAAACATAATTAAAAACGAGTGAAACCAAAGCATAAATGTCAACTGCAGCACGATCTGAATCTTCAATAGCAAACAGCAGCATGATAAATTACAATTAAGTTGATACTTTTCATGAAAAGAATATGCGAACAGTGTAAACACTTTATGTGAATATAGCCCTATGATAAAATTATATCGCAAGATTTTGATAAAGAATGTCAAAGACGTTTTGAAACTCCAGTTTCACGTGATTTAGGGCTTCTCCTTCAAGATCTGTTTCCCAGCCCAGCTGTCCATACCATTGTCCCGAGGCTTAGGTTCACCTCCGAGTAGCTCCTGTAAACTACAATAACCAATGCTGTGGAAAACTCTTGTCGGCACACTCTCACATATAAACCTAAAAGAGAACTGACAGAGGACTGACTTGCTGCTCAACAACTCAATAATACACATTTTTTAATATTAAATAAATCGAGCTATCCTGGGAGTAAGAAGATTCAGATAAATTGACCATTTCTTTTGGTATTTCTATGGGTACTTAAAACTAAATGTTTATTGAACAGAATGAATAGGTTGTTGTTCTATCTGAATTGTGCCATTCTTTTTAATAATTGTGTGCTGCAATTAGTCTTGGACAGAGAACTGAGGTGAAACAGTAATTACTAAAAAGCTTTTTTCCATTTCAATTCACTCTATCTTGCTTCACGGTGTCCCCAACAAAGGTTATTTTGACATTTTTATGAGTCCTTTTATGAAAACAGTACCACAAGGCCAATTCCAGGATTCAATAACATCAAATCGAACTGCTGTGAAGCCAGGCAAACTTAAACTTATTACCCCCTTCCTTTAACAAGTATGACTAAAGCATTTGTCATAGCTGAGATTCAAATCAGTATCTTTAAATCATATGCAGGTGCTTTGAGCACCAAAATATAATACATTATTAATATTTCATGACGTATGTTCATCATATCGAAGGAAAAGGTACTGCTAGTGCCATAAAACGTTTTTACCATCTCCTAAAGCAGCAAATCAGCATATTATTAGAATGATTTCTGAAGGATCACGTGGCACTGAAAACTTGAAAATGGCTGCTTAAAATTAGGTCTGTCAGTTTAACGCGTTAACTTAATTAGTTATGAAAAAATAACGCGCTTAAAATATTTTAACGCAGTTAACGCTCTGGACCTGCAAGTCATCTTACATTTCATATAGAAAAGCAAAAGTGAAAGTGACGTGACATACAGCCAAGTATGGCCTCATTCGTGGTATTGAGGGTGGAGAGAGCGCTGTACATTCACGCCTCCCACCTACAATTCCTGCCGGCCCAAGACTCGAACTCGCAACCTTTGGATTACAAGGCCAACTCTCTAACCATTAGGCCACAACTTCCCTAATAGTTGAATGTTGACAAATATGATTCAGGGCTCCTCAAACAACTCCCTATGCCCTAAAATTCAAGATATTGGAGCAAAAATGCTCCTGTATGAGTTTTTTCTCATATTTATAATCACATGATAAGCGATATATCACACGAGCAGCAAGAACAATATCACACGAATGATGTTTCTGTCCGAATACCACGATTGCAAATGTGATTTTACACAACAGTTCAGTAAATAAGAAGTTAATATTCTATTATATTTTAAACACAATATTGTCTGTTTCTGCTCAGTTTTGCCAACAAAAATATTACCTATAAAGCCACAGCAGAACTGTTGTGCATCTGTGAGCATCACAGCAGTGTTTAGTTTCTGAATGAATCCGCATGAATTCGTTTTAAACGAATTGTGTGAATCAATCATTTACCGCAACCTGCTGGCAGTTTTAGTTTCTTATTTAGAGTATTATTTCATTAATAAAGAAAAGGGGATAAAAGGAGAAAAAAAAAACTTCAAAGGGATAGTTCACCCTGTCATCATTTACTCAAACCTGAATGACTTACTTTCTTTTGTGACACATAAAAGAAGGTATTTTGAAGACTGTTGGTACCAAAGCTGTTTTGGTCACCAGTGACTTTCATTGCATGAAAAAAACCCCCCCAAAAAACTGAGATGTTTCTCAAATTAACTTCTTTTATGTTCCATAGTTTATGTTGGGCCATTGTAGCCCAAACATTTATGTGTATCCTAGTAAATTTTGTGTTGAATCAAATCAAATAATTCTTTCTAAAGATACTATTTGTAATGTCTAATTAATACTTTCTCATTTAACACAAAAATGGCATTAAATAATCTTTTGGGGGTATTTTCACAGCCAAATGCAATGTGCGATTAATTAGATTAATTAATCGACATATCATGTTATTAATTAGATAAAAAATTTTAATTGACTGACAGCCCTACTTAAAATACATTAAAATAGAAATCAGTTAATACTGCAGAACATTTTCCAAATATCTTCTTTTGTAAAAAGTCATATAGAGAGTCTGTAACATGAGGGTGAATAAATAATGACAGAAGTTTCATTCTAGGCTCATCTATTATTTTAAAAATACAAGTGATTGTCAAGAACAACATTTTTTGGATATAGATGTGTTGTCACTTGCATATCTTGCAGTAATCGTGACTGTTACCATTGTTTGCTCTCTCACAGCATAGTGCTAAATAAGCTAGACTTGCCTTCCTTTGCTTCTGAGATATTTGCGTTTAACTCCTTTTGTTTGTCAATCACTTTTTCATGTGGATGTTGATTAAATCGCAGAATAAAGGATGCTTTTGTGTCCCACTCATCTGACTCAGTTCTTTCTCTGTCGCAAAATCTCTTATCAATGGATTTAAACATCAGACCTGTCAAGCAATAATTTATCTTGCAGTACACAACAAAAATTCCAATAACTCAAGAGAAGGCCATATGTAACGTATAATAAGAAAACCTTATTTTCCAAATAGAAATGTTCCTTTCATTACATTTATTTTGATATTCAATGCAGTTTTTGATTCAGAGGACTGTATTGTGCTTGTGACATTTAACTTTTTATAACAGAAGTCCATTTTTGTGTGTTTCTGCGCAACTATTAAAAATAGTTTTTTCTTCAGGGAAAAACAAGACCTGAAAGGATTTAAGGGCACCGCTATTTCTAAAACTGGCGCCAAAAAGCTCTTCCATTAGGAGACAAAGTGCAGCTTTGCTTTTGTTGCCTTCTGGAGGGTTGAGGAGCACATTAACTGAGGCACAGAACCCCGGGGAGAGTGCCGATCATGAGAGAGAGCAGTCAAAGAAGCCACAATGACTCACTATTTTAACATCCATTTAAGGGGTGAAAAATAATTTTACGCTAACTAACTCTGCTTACAAACAGATTTGCTCCAGGCGAAGGTTAACACTTCAGTACTTGAGAAAACAAACAACAGAAGGTTATGTTTTATGGATCAGACCAATGCAATGAACACTAATGTTTAAGGTACCTTCTGTAATCCCCACAGCTCAAAAAACCTCATTTGGAACCTTCTGACATAGTAATTGTAGGCTGGCTTTCTCTCAAGCTTCCATGTGAAAAGCTCTGTAAGGGAACAATCATGGGAAACGGCTCTCTGTGCAGTAATGGAATCACTCGAGGCGGCAGCTGTTCTCACATCTGCTAACTAAACTTAACAGTTCTGCTTGCCACAGTTAGCATGATATTCCATGTGGAACTGCTTGGTGTCTGCCTTTTTTGCTTCATTTGTGCCACTCTATGCTGTATGCATGATCATTTTAGGTTGCATCTTGAGCTGTTTTCTTATATGCTCTATGGTTTTCTTGAGGATGCAAGGAAGGCAGTGATTTCTCTAACAACATGATGATTAATTTGACAAAATATGAGATCAAATGGTGTGTAAATTACTTATGGGACAATGACATAAGAATGTCTGTGATATATAACATTTATACAATTATTAAAAAATGACAAAAGACTCTAAAATGTCATGTGATGCAACATTAGGTAAATTAAATTATTTTCCTTATACTCTGAATACAAGTGTACAGAACTTAATTATTATTTACAAAAATGTTTTTAAAGTTTGTATTTATTTATTTATGTAACCACTTTTATGAATTATTCATTTCTAAATATCATTTTGTTTTTGCCAGTCGCACCACATGACATTTTACAACCTGAACTAACTTTGCCTTGTTATAAAATAGCCAACTTTTCACATATTTTGAAAGACATATTGACCTTGACAAACACTCATGCTGAATTAAGTGACTTAGAATTCGGACTTTGAATTTTTGCTGAAATATTAATAAGCAGTGAAGCAATTTTTAATAAGAAATAATAATAAAATATCATCCCAAACTGCTTTTAATAAGGTTTTTACTAAGCATGAAAGGTTTTTCTTCATTATAAAATCAGGACAGTTTTGACTTTTCCCACCAAATAAATATATACTGTTTTTAATTCAGATATTAAAAACATGCTCATAAGTGGTGTATCAAAGTCTTTGAGTGCATGAATTGCATTTTTAATAAATGAATAGAGGGCCATCTAATGACCCTCATGTTTCTGAAGTAACACTCTCCAACAGCTTTTAGTTATATTCCTTCGCTGCCTGTTCCTTTGCATGCCTAGTGTAGTGATAAATAAAGTATAAGATAAACACAACCACGCTATGTAACAAAATGAAAACATGCTCAGTCTAAGTGTACTTCTTTCAAATCCAATGTAGCAAAATCACCTTGCTCATATGGATTCTTTCATCAGCAGTAGGTTTTTTCATAAAGCCTAAAGATTTCTTCTGGTCTGGTAGCTCAGGGTTGGTGACTGGCCCTCGAAGAGGGGTGTGTTCCACTTTGCTTAGTTTGTATTATTTTGACGTGTGTGTTTTGGCAGTGTTTCTGTAGATTTCATCACTCACCAAGATCCTTAATGCGAGGAAGCACATCTCTGGTGAAGTTTTTGTACGAGGCAATCTTTTCCTCAGGCGAACTGATGCCCACATGGGCCTCATAGATACGAAGACTGCTGGGCCGTGGGGGTCTCGGGTGCTGGAACTGGGGTCGAGAAAGAAGAAAGGTTAAAGAGAGAAAGGGCCCAGATATCAATCCACTCTTCTTCTGTGAGCTTTGATGAGAGATTTTGCTAGAAGGTTCTGCTGAGCATCTGGGTTACCTCAAAGATCCTGATGCAACACAACACAAATATTTGACTTGATTGAACGCTTGCAACAATACAAAGGAGACTAAGATCTCAGTCTAAGCCTAGAGTTCGGAGCTTGAAAATATATATAAAATGCAGCTTAGAGTAAACTTTTTTTTGTAGTTGTTTATTCAAAGTTTTGTCATCTACAACAATGCATATAATATAATATAACATTTTATTTATTGATTTATTTGATTAATCTACTTAATTTATATTATTTCATTAATTTGGGAGACCGTTTAGCCTATTTTAAAAGAAAATGTCAGTTCTGAATGCAATACCATTTTAATATTATATTGGTTTTAGTATGGCAATCTTTTTGGTTTTATTGCCAGACATAACATAGGCAATTACATATATGGGCACACAGAAGTGAAATGCAAAAAAAGAAAGTTAAACCAATTGTGGCTCACTAAAAAGGGTGCCATTCCAGAAAGCAAAAAGCAATATTTCCTGCCTTTAATCATGCAGCAACCGCTATAACTGCCAGATGACATTGTGTCACCAATTCATCTCCTGTAAAAAAAACTGGATTATGAGCATGATGCCATTGACCAGTCGCTGTATGAATGTCTGATGCCATGAATAGATATCAAAGGAAAATATGTCTCATTGCCATTGTGGAAGAACCACCCATATCAAAGCTGTTTGCAAATGGTTCTTCGGCGAAACGAAGACATCAAGAGGCCGAAAGCAATTGTTGAATCGCCTCCGATTAAATTGCCTGTTTAATGTGGCAGGCCTCTTAAGAGGAGGCGGTTTCGAGTGTCATTACTAACACGGAAGAGGGGCCACCGTAAGAGCGGGGTGCTTCAGAGATGCTAATGGCTGCTGATGATAAATGGTCAAGAGCCACAGGAAGGCCTGATCAACATCACAGTCCTGTAAACATTCCCTCCCGCTTTGACTTCTATTGTAAACTACCTCCACCCCAAAAACAAATAGTTTTGAGGTAGATTAAAAATAAATGGGTGTTTCATCAATCTTTTGGCCCTATGGACATTCAATGAAAAGTAGCAATTATGAATCTTTAAACTTATAAGGATATTTAAGTTTAAGCAGCTATGTAAGGGATAATCAATGGCTAGCTGTGCATTAAAAGATTTGAATGCACGACGTGGAGACGAAGAACCGCCCGACGAGCAGCGGAGGGTGGTTGCCTCCGCGAAGTGCATTCCAATCGTTTAATGCACAGCTAGCCGTTGATTATCCCGTTTATGCCATGGTCATTTCCCAGCATTCACATATTAAAGATGTTAACAATATTTGTGCTGCAATATTTGACCGGAACGATAAAAATGACGGTATTTTCGTCTGTAGTACTATTCAACTGTAACTGTATGTTACTATGCTTACCAATATTTATAGGAAGTGAATTAATATAGAACGTGATTAAACTGACCTGGAACTAACTGTGCAGTTCAACGAATTTAATCAACACCTGCCAGCCAATCAGAATCGAGTATTCAGACAGACCATGGCATAACAGTCAATGATGACTGGTTTGATGTACGATTCTCCACTGACCCTCTGCAGGGCAAAACCTGACTGTAATAGGTTAAACCATGCCAGAGTCCATAACTCAAACCCTCCTCCCTGACAGCTCAGAAAGCATCTGCCTGAACCCGTAACACTGGAAACCTCTGAGAGCATGTGCTCGTGTGTGAGAAACACACAGAGATACCGTAAAAGAACTGGGTTTATGTGCAAAGTACCAAGAAAGACACCTGTCTAGAAATATACTTTTGTGTTAAAAACCTGGGTATCCCTTTTGAAGTAGGGTCAAATCGACCCACGTATTTTTATGTTCAAAATTAGCATCTCTGAAGCACTGTTAATGATTAAAGGTGGGGTATGTATTTTTTCAAAAACGCTTTAGAAAACAAGTCGGGCCCGAGTACCAAAACAAACTCGTAGCCAATCAGCAGTAAGGGGCGTGTCTACTCATGATGCGGGGGTGAGAGAGCTCAATGCACAGGATGGACATTAGCAGTGCCGAGCAACGACAGAAAGATAGAAATGGCGGATAAAAAAACAAAAGAGGAAAACATCTGCGGAACAAAAGAAGGCTTACACTGTGTCTACACCGGATGCGACAGTTTTCGTGTTGTGCTGCGCAGCACCAACTAAAATCTGCCTACACTGGAAGCGACAAGGTGACCGTTGAAAATCATTTGAAATGAATGCGGCAGCAGTTTACTGTCGGGATCCATTGTAGACAGCATCACTGATTATAATGAGTTCTATAGTATTTTGTGGCACCGTGCCGCTCTCATCCGGTGTAGACACGGTGTTACGATAAGGCAAGAAGTAGGACCCTTGTAAATATTGGATCAGCTTTCAAGCACTGGAGAGAACTGAAGGAGCGGGAAGGCTTGCAATCGGATGCAGAGGTTGCTTTGTTTCTTCAGGATAGGGGAGTAACACTGGTTTTGAGAATGAGCTTTATTGCCAGGTATGTTTACTTCTGTCACTATAATTTGTTATAGTGACAGAAGCTCCAACAGAATGACAGCGACAGGACAGGACACAGATAATAAAAAAGAATAATATACGAATATACAAAATAGACAATGTACAAAGTAGCAAAAACGCAATATATAATACAGACAATTATGTAAGTACAGGTATGATACGTTCAAATTTGAAATGTAAATAAGTATGTGTGTTAAATAAATAATGTATAATAGTGTTGTGTGTTCCACCTTTATTGTCAAGTGTTCATGAGATGGATTGCCTGAGGGAAGAAACTGTTCCTGTGCTGGCCGTTCTGGTGCGCAGTGCTCTGTAGTGTTGACCAGACGGCAACAGTTCAAAGAGGGAGTGTGCTGGATGTGAGGGGTCCAGAGTGATTTTGCTAGCCCTTTTGCTCACTCTACATTAAGTACATTTCTTGGAGAGTCGGGAGGGTTGTACCAATGATTCACTCAGCAGTCCGGACTACCCTCTGTAGTCTTCTGAGGTCAGATTTGGTAGCTGAGCTAAATCAGAAGTTATTGAAGTTATTGAAGTGCAGAGGACAGATTCAATGATGGCAGAGTAGAACTGTTTCAGCAGCTCCTGTGGCAGGTTGAACTTCCTCAGCTGGCGAAGGAAGTACAAGCATTGTTGGGCCTTTTTCACAATGGACTCAATGTGATTGTCCCACTTCAGGTCCTGAGAGATGGTGCTGTCCAGGAATCTGAATGACTCCACTGCAGTCACAGTGCTGTTCATGATGGTGAGTGGGGGGAGTGCACGGGGGTTTCTCCTGAAGTCCATGATCATCTCCACAGTTTTGAATGTGTTAAGCTTCAGGTTGTTAAGACTGCACCAGACAGCCAGCTCCTTAACCTCTTGTCTGTAGGCAGACTCGTCACTGTCCTGAATGAGGCCGATGACTGTGGTGTCATCTGCAAACTTCAGGAGCTTGACAGAGGGGTCTTTAGATGTGCAGTCGTTGGTGTTGAGGGAGAAAAGTAGTGGGGAGAGGACACAGCCCTGAGGAGCTCCAGTGCTGATCGTACGGGTGCTGGATAAGAATTTTCCAAGCTTTACTATCTTCTGCCTGTCTGTCAGGAAGCTGTTGATCCACTGACAGACAGAGGTGGGGACGGATAGCTGAGTTCATTTGGGCTGGAGGAGTGATGGGATGATGGTGTTAAAAGCGGAGCTGAAGTCTACAAACAGGATCCTCACATAAGTCCCTGGTCTGTCTAGATGTTGCAGGATGTAGTGCAGTCCTATATCGACTGCATCATCCACAGACCTTGCTCTGTAGGCAAACTGCAGGGGGTCCAGTGATGTCCTTCAGATAAGCCAAAACCAATCTTTCAAATGATTTTATGTTTCACGTTAGAGCCTGTAGTCATTAAGTCCAGTAATTTTGGGTTTCTTTGGGACGGGGATGATGGTGGAGCATTTGAAGCATGAGGGGACTTCGCACATCTCCAGTGATCTGTTGAAGATCTGTGTGAAGATGGGGGCCAGCTGGTCAGCGCAGGTTTTCAGACAGGCTGGTGTCACACCGTCTGGGCCTGGTGCCTTCATTCTTTTGTTCTTTCTTTTTTCTCTTGTTCTTTTCTTTCCTTTCTCTTGTTCTTTTTGCTTTGTTTCACAGAACTAATCGTTGCCTGGTTTACGTATGTATGTGTGGGGCAGATATCTTTTAAATATCTTTTAAATAGCTTCCGCCTTTTGTTATGTCTGGTTCTCAAAACCCTGTGAGGGAAAAATGGGTTTCTCACACTTCGTTTCAGTGCTGCAACATTGATTGAGATCCAACAACTAAAAACATTCTTTCACAGATTTTTATTTTTATTTTTTGACTATGAATCTCAAACAAATGAAGAAACATGGATGAGTTGGCAAGTCTTGAATTTTCAGTAAACTTTAAAACTGAGTTCTTCAATATATTTCAAAAAAAGGTTTTCTGTTTTTTTGATGAATTTGATGAATATTATTCACCTAATTTAAAAAAGGAATATACAGTATTATGTTATATTATATTATATTATGTTATGCTATGCTATGCTATGCTATGCTATGCTATGCTATGTTATGTTATGTTATATTATATTATATTATATTATATTATATTATATTATATTATATTATATTATATGTCCTTGTGTCCTTGTTACACTGTAATTATACATTTAAGCACTGAGTAATATTAATTAACCACATGTACTTACTATATGTAGTAAGTACATGTAAAACCCTATACTAACCCTATACTAATAAATCCCTATACTAAGATTAGGGTTTTGTCTGGGGTTACTTGCATGTAATTATGCATAATTCATTGTTATTATAAAAGTAAGTACATGTAACATGTAACAAGGATACCTTAAAATAAAGTGTTACCTACTATAATATAATTCATCTTATTTTCTTTATTTATTGACTTATGTGATTAATCTGGTTAATTTATTACCATATTATTTCAAGTGTCTTCAAGTGTTTATTTTTGGCAAACTGCATGAAAACCAATGGGGTTCAATTTGACCCCTTACACATCCTAAATGAGAAAAATTTATCATCACAAAAATTCAAGAAGAAATAAAGAGTTTAGCCAGTGTTTGAATATTGAATCAGTGTCAGATTGTCCCCAACACAATGGAGGGTCCTAAAGTGTCTCGAATAATTGCCCAGAATAATTATATTGTGTGTATTCTACTGTATTTCTATTCAGCTGTGTACACTCACCTGGTATGGCTTTGGAGGGTCCCAGTGAGTCCAGTCATAGGTGACAGAATCTAGTGTTTTTGTGACATATTTGGCCCATGGAGAGATCCGAAACAGATATTTGCCTGTTTTAGTCAGGACCACAAGCTACAGACAGAAACGACAAATGTGACATCTTGAAATTTTCATGGTTAAGTTTTTGATGCAAAACAGAAGCATACAGTATATACATATACATAAAAAGGAGTGCTGGGCAACAATTATTTGTGATTAATTGCATCCAAAATAAAGGTTTTGGTAACACTTTATTTTGATGGTCCCTTTTGAATATTCTGTTGACACTAAGCAATGTTGAAACTACATGTCAACAAACTCTCATTAGATTATTAGTAGACTGTTTGCTTCATATCTGCTAAATCGTTATTGTGATGGTCTCTCAACAGACACTCTACTGACTATAAGTAACTTTGCAACTACATGTCAACTTATTCCAACCCTAACCCTACCAGTCAACTAATACACTACTAACACTCTAATGAGAGTTGGTAGAAATGTAGGTGCAATGTTACTTATAGTCAACAGAATGTGTTAAAGGGACCATCAAAATAAAGTGAAACCAAGGTTTTGTGTACATAATATGTGTGTGTACTGTGTATATTTATTATGTATATAGAAATACACATACATGAATGTATATCTTTAAGAAAAATATGTTTATATATTTAAAGGTGCAGTATATTTTTTTTTCAAAAACGCTTTAGAAAACTGAGTCAGGCCGAGTACCAAAAAAACCTCTTAGCCAATCAGCAGTAAGGGGCGTCGCAACAGCTAAAGTCTGTCTACATTGGACGTGACAAAGCGGCCGTTGAAAATCATTTGAAATTGTATCAATACCTCATAAATAGAACGTGGCAGCAATTTACTGTCAGGGATTTATAATCAGCATCACTGATTATAATGAGTACTATAGTATTTTGTCACGCGCCGCCCCGCTCACGTCCGGTGTAGACACGGTGTTATGATAAGGCAAAAAGTAGGGCCCGTGTAAATATCGGATCAGCTTTCCAGCACTGAGAGAACTACATTTACATTTACATTTAGTCATTTAGCAGACGCTTTTATCCAAAGTGACTTACAAATGAGGACATTAGAAGCAATCAAAACCAACAAAAGAGCAACAACATGCAAGTGCTATTACAAGTCTTGGTTAGCCTAACGCACTACACTAGGGGTGTCCCTGAATAGTCGACAATTCGATGCTTCGAGTCAAATTAATTGAATGGGAAGGCCTGCGATTAGACGCCGAGGTTGCTTTGTTTCTTCTCCATAGGTGAGTAACATTGGTTTTGCTTTGTTTCACAGAACTAACCTTTGCCTGGGTTGCGTACGTATGTGTGGGGCGGAGCTATCAAAATAGGGGCGAGACCCTTTTGGGGTAGGGACGTGTTTTGGTGATTTAAAATATCAACATTGGCTACCAGAAATCACTTACTCCACCTTTAATATACTGATGATATATAATATAAATTATATGAATATAAATATATACACGTAAATACATGTAAATATTGTCTAAATATATACTATATGTGTGTCTTTATATATACATACTAAATATACACAGTAGGTGTCACAAATCCAGTCTGCACTTCCATTCACCCACCACCAGAGGTCACTAGCTCACCACATGGACTTTCACACCACACACCACATGGACTCCATTTCCCATCATCCAACACTGATCACAGCTGTCACCAATCACTCATTGCACTAATCACATGCACACCTGATCCCACGCACATACTGATCACACACGCTTTATAAGCCTTGGACTTTCTCTGCCTCTCGGCCGAGTATTGTATGCGTTTACCGCTCCCCTAGCCATAGCTACTCTACCAAGCCATTGTTAGTCTTTAATTTCCTGTTCACCTGTGTTTATTTCTACCCGTGTTTCCTGAATTAACCCTTTCTGTGCCATTCCGTGTTTCTGTTCAGTTTCTGTATTGTCCTGCGTTTTTTAGCTGCTTTACAGAACGTTTGTTATTTTCTAGTCTGTGTTCCCTGTATTTACCCCTGTCTCACTGTTTGGACTGTTTATTCCCTTGCCTTGGATTCTAGCCCGTGTTCTCTGGATTATCTCTCTGCCTTGCCCTCTGGATACTGTTCGCCGATCGTCGACCTTCGCTTGCCCTAGGATTACTCTTTGTCTTGTCCCTGCCATACCTGTTTGCCATTGCTCCACCCTGCCTGTATTTGACCATGCCTGTTAATAAACGCTTGCATTTGGATCCGCACGCCTCTCATCTCGTCAGCCTCGTTACAGTAGGCCTACACACACATATGTTAAATAAACGAAAACTTTTATTTTGGATGTGATTAATTTCAATTAATCGTTGCCCAGCACTAATAATATATATATATATATATATATATATATTTTTTTTTTTTTTTTATTACACGGTCGTTCAAAAGTTTGGGATCAGAACAATTTTTTTTTTTTTTTTTTTTTGGAAAGAAATTACATTATTAAACATTATACTGATCAAAAGTGACATTTAAAATGCTACAAAAATATTTATATTTCAAATAAATGCTGTTCTTTTTAACTTTCTATTAATCAAAGAATCCTTAAAAAATTTATGGTTTTCACAAGATATTAAGTAGCTCATTAAAAATAAAAATAAATGTTTCTTGAGCAACAAAGTAGCTGTCACGAATTCTGTCTATGAACTCACTGGTTCACTCACCACCAGAAGTCACTCGCTCACCACATTGACTCTTGCACTACACTAACTGTTGCACGTCACCCTCAGACTACAATTCCCATCATCCATTGCACTGATGACACACACACAGCTGATTGCACTGATCACACAGCTGATTCCCATCACAGGCTTTACTTAAGCCATGGACTTCCTCAGTCAGATTGCAGAGTATTGTTCAAGCGTTTAGCACTCCCCTAGTGTTAGCTGCCTTACCGAGCCTTTCTGTGTTTCTGTTTAATCTCTAGTATTATTCTGCGTTTATCACTCACCAAGTGATTGCTGCCTTACTGTGTCTAGTCTCCTGTTCTAGTTAGTCTTGTCATTTCATGTTGACTTGTTTCCTGTTCACTTATTCCTGCCCGTGTATCTTGGATTAACCCTTGTCTCGCCGTTCGGACTCTGTTTGTACCTCGTTTGGATTATTGCTTATGTTATTGGACTACCCCTCTTCTCAAGCCCTCTGGATATTGTTTGCCAATCACAGACCGACACCTGCCCTAAGATTTCTCTTTGTCTTGCCCTCAACATATCTGTTTACTGATGTTATGACCCTGCCTGTATTTTTGACCATGTGGTGGAATAAAGCTTGCAAATGGATCTGCACGTCTCACGTCTTGTTCACCCCGTTACATTAGCATATTAGAATGATTTCTGTAGGAAAATTCATCAAAATATTTCACTACTTTTAATGTATTTTTGATCAAATGAACACAGCATTGGCGAGAAGAAGAGACTTTCTTAAAAAATAATGTTTCGGACCCCAAACTTCTGAATGGCAGTGTGTGTATATATATATGCACACATTTATACATTTTAAAAGCTGTATATTATACAAAATATATTTTCCATGCAATTCCATTGGGGTTCCTGTGTGCTGCTAGTTGTTGCCATGGTTTAAAAGCACCATTTATTTAAGGAAATATTGAGAGCTTTTCATCTAGATTCTACAAACAGCTCTTTGTCATAACCATGCCATATTTGATTAATATTAATAAAAATCCCTTCCCCCTCCAATGCTCTTTTCCAAACCCACCTCTCTTCATAAGCCTACCTGATTCAGTAAAAACTCATACATACATACACACACACACACACACACACACACACACACACACACAAACAAACACCAGGTGGACAGGTGTTTGGTGATGAGAGCTGACAGAGGGGAGGAGAAGAGCAGAAGAAAACAAAGCACTTTAAGAAGGCCCATCATTGCTTTCAATCTCTCGGGGGGCAGCTTGGAGATTGTCACAGATCGATAGATGCTCTGGAGAGACATTGGGGCGGGACGAAACATCCTTAAACCGCTCTGCTCGGCTTTGCACAGACTATTACCAAGCTAAGAACATACCATTGCTTTTCTGACAGCAGAAATAACACTGTGACTGTTGAGAAAGAATGACAGAAAAAGATAGAGAGAGAGATGACTTGGAGAGTGACTTAGAGTGTGACTGTGAAAAGCAAGAGGAACAGAGTTCACCAGTAGAGTTCTGGAAGAAAATAATGTCACTAATGACATTAAAGGTGCAGTAGGAGATCTCGGAAAATGCTAACTTTAGCCTGATAGCACTGAAAGCGAACGTCTCACCCTCCCTGCAATCGCCGTCCAAAGCCACGCCCCCTGAACGCACATACGCTCGAAGAGCAGCCAGAGACAACATACATTACTATAATAGGCTACATCAACAGTTTCCAATTACAGTCCTCACGCCCTCCCGCTCTGCACATTTCATATATATATCTTATCACCTCTGACGGTTGTTCTGTTCGACCATAAGTCATAAGTGCCCAGTGAAGTGGACATCACCAGATATTCCGCCATGATTCCAGTTCAAAGCGAGCGTTTATGTTCCATACAAAGGGCATTAAAATGTGCCAGACCTGAATTTAAGTTGTATTTATTTACAGAGGTATATTACAGAGGTCTCACTCACACTTCACACTTATTTTTCGTCTGTGTGTGAGGAGCAGCGCAAATCCGTGAGTGAATGTTCTGAAGTGAAATAAACGGATTTTCCCTGCTCAGGGAGTAGGGAGCAATGAACACTGTGTAGGGAGCATGTCAGTCGGCACACAGTTCATGCAAGGAGCTCTCTTCTAACGAACTGGTTATCTGAACAGAGTGTGTTAACTAAGCGAGACATGCAAAATATGCAGAGCGGGGGCCGTGAGGACTGGAACTGGGAACAACGCTGGGCTACATCATGTGTCATTCACCCGTGAGAAAACTTTACAGCCCAGTTAGTAAAAGTACTACAATACCAGGAAGGAAGATCGGGTTGTTGATGTTTGCCTGCCATTGTCGCTCTGTCTGCGTGAACGCGCTGATGACGTATCCTGTCTGCGTGAACAGGGTGCGCAGAGGTATGCAAATACATACGTTGACAGGCAGGTAGGAAAGACAATTAAAACGCTCGGATCAAGCGTTTTAATTGGACAAACATTTCTTGGTCCTACACCTTCCACATAATATATAAATACATTTAGACCACTTAACTTAATGATTGCTATCAAGATGTGAAGAGACTTTCAACCAGAATAACAAAAAAATGTTTCTGAAGACAACCACCTATGGAACCTTTAATATCTAAGGCAAAGGGGCTTTTAGGACATTCTCGGAAAAGAAGGTAGAAAAACGGTCACTGGGATGGTACCCTTTCAATAGGTACACTTTTGTACCTTATTTTACTTTGTACCTATTTACACCTGTTAGTACCTTAAAGGTACATATTAGCAGAGTCTCTTTAAGACAAGTCATGTCACTCGGCGGCCATCTTTGAAACGCCTCTCGGGCATCCAAGTGCAGCTCCTATCTCTTTGAATGGGGAAACATCAAATTCTCCAAAACTGTTCACTAAGCTTACGAATAAATTTCATATTTGAAATCACCAAAGAAATCTGACAACAACTGTATCATAAATGTTGTTTCGTTTGCTCAAATAGCGTTATAAAAAGTTTATTTTTCAGGCTAGATCAGCCAGTGCGTATGCGCAGTCCTAAACGCACGTCTCAGAACGCTGACTGTTTCTATAGCAACCGGGACTTCTAACTGCAGCTGCAGTGACACGCTGACTTTACCGATAAGTGATTGGCTCTTTCATTCAGAAGGCGGGGCTTCCTGCGATTGAGCGGCCATATTGAGCGTTGCATTTTTCCACATTCAAAACTATACGAGTGACATGTCTTGGGTATTCTATAGTCTTTGATATTAGTGTACATATTAATACCTAAATGGTAGGCTAGACATGACTATTTTTCTGGGATGCACCAACATTAACAATTGTGTAACATTAAAATGTTATGGATATTAAAATTCTTTACTATTTAATCTTAATGCATTAAATTATACATTACATTTTTTTAATGTTTTAGCTGTTCACTACCAGTTCACTACTCTTTTATATATATTCAATATTTCATAATAAGGTTTTTTTGTTTTCTTCCAAAGGAATTTCAGACCATCTGTTATCTACAATATCTACCAGTCAGCAAAAGTGAACCAAACCATGACAGCTTATTAATTTTTCCATGAGTACAAAACTCCGTTGAAAAGAAAAGAGTAGTGAACTGGTAGTGAACAGTTAAAACAGCTCGGTCAAGCTGGAAGACCAGCAAGACTTGAATAAATCATCTAGGCTAGGCTAGAAGACAAGCAATAGCAGATGAAAGCAGGTAAGACAAGCATCCACTTTAGGCTGGTTTATTTAAATATTTATTTACAAAAAAAGGTTTCAAACAAAGTTCTACAATCAAACTGAGCCAATTTATTCTGTAGCAAATAGTTTTCTAAAATCCATATAGAAAAAATAGGATAAATATACTGTACTTCCAGGACCAGAGTTACTGAAAAAATATTACTGTTGAGTTTTATACAGAGTGAATGAGTTTGTGTTATATAATTACAGAAGCTGCATCTGGCAGGTACATTTCTCAGCCATATAGAGCGAGCCAGACATGACCATTTATGGATTAGCATGAGTTTAATTTAGAGTGAACGAACAATCTCGTCTGCATTTAGCGCAAGAGTAAAGTTCACCTAGGCACATTTCATCTTCAAAGTGACATCAGACCTTTAATTATATTTAATTCCTATCAAAGCGTCCTCCCTCTGATCTGTCATAACACTCTCCGCCTGAGTCCAGCCTCAAATCTCACATGACAATCAATAAGAAAAGGACCTGAAGTGTTAATAGGGCTCCTGAGTAAACATCTGGAAATTTCTGTGTAGACGGAGAAATATGGAGGGTTTAAGTTGCTTAGACTTTTCTCACTTCATGCGCACACACACACACACACACACACACACACACACACACACACACACACACACACACACACACACACACACACACACACACACACACACACACACACACACACACACACATATGCTATATCTCTTCCCACACACTTTCAGCAAGAAGAAACCCCTAGAAAACTCTCCTTTCTCCTCACTTCCTTCAGACTCCAGTTAACAGTGTTTTGATTTCCCTTGAGACGACGGCTATACCCCTGAACCAGCTGTCTGGAGTCACTGAGGTATCTCTCAACAAACAGAAGCACAACAAAAAGAATGTACCCACATAGAGAATTAAACATGGCCTTGCAGGAGAGCTTGCTTGGAGATCTCTGAGCCACCCGGGAATCTGTATTGATCACCTTCGGCTGCTAAAAGTCTTTGAGCATCTAATGTTCCCGGTGTTTTTAAAATGCAATATCACTACACAGGGTACTGAAATATTCATGCCTGAATAAATGAGGTTCGGGCTTGTTGGTCCCGGCGATAAAAAAAAAAAAAAAAAAAAAGCTTGAGTTGATTTTAACTATCGCTTACAGCAGGTTTCAAATTCATTTGGCACCCAGCAGAAGGCCGTTTGTGGGAAATGCATTAGGTAACATTGATTATGGGGACGATGAAAGGGAATCTCATGAAACATTGAGAGCACGTGCATGCACCTGACAACGCGTGTGTGAAATAACACTGACAAACCCTGGCCATTCTCTTATCATATGCTTAAAGTTTTACACTAAATCAGGTCTACTGATCGATAACACTCATGCACTGATTGTCATTGAGATGCTAAAATTAATTCATGAGTAATCACAGTCTTTTTTCCTATTGTGCATCAGAAAGTAGGAGTTGTTTCTATAAATTAACTAAAGGTTAAATAATTATCTATATAACTGCTATATACCACATATACCTACTAATTTAAATATCAAATGAATATCAAATAAAATATGAGTTCAACTCAAAAGAAAAAAAATCATGAACTGAACTGAAACTGAAAATCATAAAAGGACAAAATTATATTTTCACACTTTATATATATATAAAAAAAGTATTGATGTAAATACAACAAAGATTATAAGAGTACATTTTACAAGAAATTATTAATTAAGTTTTCCTACTTTAAAATTTCACATTTAACTGAACGTGTTACTCGCTGTTTCTTTGTAATTAATTTTGAAACTTACTAGAAATGAAATATATTAAAAGATTACTTCACCCCAAAATGAAAATTTTGTCATTAATCATCAAAAAGCTTTGTTCGTCTTCGGAACACAATTTAAGATATTTTGGATGAAAACCGGGATGCTTGTCCCATTGACTGCCAAGTAAATAACACTGTCAAGTCCCAGAAAAGCCTGAAAGACATCGCCAAAATAGTCCATCTACAATCAGTGGTTCAATCTGAATGTTATGAAGTGAAGAGAATACTTTTTGTACGCAAATAAAATATAAATTATGACTTTATTCAACAATTTGTCTCCTCTGCGTCTCCTCCAAGTCACCGTAGTGCCATTTTAGAGAATATCCGCTGGACACAAACTGCGGCAGCTGTTCTGGCGCAGATGACACAGAACAGCGTACGCAGTTTGTGTAAAGTGGATATTCTCCAAAATGGCGATATGGTGACTTGGAGGAGATGCATATAAAAACTATTCTCGTCGCTTCATAACATTCAGATTGAACCACTGATGGCAGATGGACTATTTTGGCGATGTCTTTCATACTTTTCTGGGCCTTGACAGTGTTAATTACTTGGCAGTCAATGGGACAGTCACAAGCCTCCTGGTTTTCATCCAAAATATCTTAAATTGTGTTCCGAGGACGAACGAAGCTTTTACGGGTTTTGAACGACATGGGGGTAAGTGATTAATGACAAAATTTTCAGTTTGTGGTGGAGTAACCCTTTAAGCGTGAATATTTTTCTATATAACCTTTTTTCAGTGTATATACACTCTTAAAAATAAAGGTGCTTCAAAAGGTTCTTCACAATGCCATAGAAGAACCATTTTTGGTTTCACAAAGAACCATTCAGTCAAAGGTTCTTTAAAGAACCATCTATTTCTTAGCTTTTTATAATCTGAAGAAGCTTCTTTCACCACAAAGAACCTTTTGTGAAACAGAAAGGTTCTTCAGATATTGAAGGTTCTTTATGGAACCATTTAGACAAAAAGGTTCTTCTATGACATCGTGAAGCACCTTTATTTTTAAGAGTGTATGTAGAGTATATACCTTGTTTAAAATTTTTGGGTCAGTAAATTTTCAGTGGTACATAATAATCTATATACCTTCATATTTATATACCAAGTAATCAAAGTAAAATATAAACAATAGATATTTAAATTTAAGTTTGCGGTCATATATTTTATGCTCTCTAAGGCTACATTTATTTTAATCAACAATACAATAAATCAGCATCAAATCAATATTCTGTAATATTATTATAGTTTAAAACAGTTTTCTATTTGAATGTATTGTAAAATGTTGTAAAACGATGCTTATTCATATGATGGCAAAGCTGAATTTTCAGTATCATTAGTCCAGTCTTCAGTGGACTATTCAGAAATAATTCTAATACACTGATTTAGTGCAAGACACTTTTCTTATTATAATCAATGCTGAAAACAATTGTGTTGCTTTATATTTTTTGTGGAAACTGTGATACATTCGGATTCTTTTGTAACAGAAAAACAACAACAAAAAAAAACCTTTTGAACCATAAAGTACACACATAAATAAAAAATAAAATAGTAGTATTGTAAAAAATAAATAAAAAGAGCTATATTATTATTTTAGAATTACTTTAGATCATTTCCCATGTTCAGTCAAAATGAGTTGTTCATGCCTTCTGCTCAAAACCAGCTGATTATTTTATATAAAGAAGGTTAGAAAAGAGGCCAATACACACAGATTACACACCTCCAGCATGCCTGAAGGAGAATTCGAGGTAGGGGAGAAAAAATTACCGGAGTGAGAGACATACAATTTAATCAGAGACTCCAACAGGATATTCTAAAGGAAGGAAGGGCAAGAGAGAGAAAAGTGCACTCCTGGCTGAAGTTCAGCCGCCCCAGTTTCCATATGTTAAACCTGGCCACTCACCCCCCATTAAAATCTCTCCCTGGATCCCCTCTGCAGGCTTAAAGAAGCTATGTATGACAGCCAATTACCTTATAGAAACCTCCACACAGACCCAGGACTCCATCTGTCCACCTAACACCCAGTGAAAAAGAGAAAATTCTGCCACTGACCGCTTTTATGGACATAAATGGACTTCTCTTCCGCTCTCGATCACTTGCTCCAAGACTCACTCACCTCTCATTTTCTCTTCTCAATAATGGGTGAAATTAAAGCATTTCTCAACCCTTTAATTTCAGCCTAAATAAATAAAAAATGATAAAAAAAAAGATAAATAAAAAAATGAAAAGGACACAAAATCGCAGTACACTTTACCCCAGTAAGGAGAAGAAAATTGCAGGAAGCAGGACTCACAGTTGTAACATGAGAATCACCCTTAAAGTAAATGATTTATGACATAAGTTCACGAGCAAACATCTCAGGGTTAAATTAAAGAGATGGAGGTGAGTTTCAATGTGTGGCCATCGAAAAAAATGGGTTGGTTGAGGAATACAAATTAAGCATAAAAGACAATTATATCAATTTTGAAAAAGACAGTTGAAATGTGGATCTTAAGGAAAGACACTACAGGTAAAACCATTATTATTATTTTCTCATGCACTAGTCAATTTTGAGATTTTGCTTCCAAAACATGTCTACTTTCAGACTAATGGAAAGAAATGATCCGAAATACACATTTAAGCGTTTATTACACTTTGTTTCTGATGTCCAGGGATCTCCAACCCTGCTCCTGGAGAGCAGTCCCGCAGACTTCAGTTCCAACCCTGCTCCAACACACCTGTCTGTAATTATCAAGCAGCCCTGAACCAAAGCCACTGGACAGCAAGCCAGCAACCCTTAGCCAAAAAAGCATAATGGCTAATGTTAACGCTGCAGCTTTGGTGGTAAGCAGGGAAGAAGACCAGACTAGATGCCGTTTTTTTGGAATGGATGTAAATGGAAGAGAGTCTTATCATTTCATATCATTTATATCAATAAATAGCATATATTTTAATGAATCGACAGCCTGTTCACTAATCACTAATAAGTTTTACACTAAAAATACTTTTGTTGGGAACTATATAGTGTCACAACAGGTAGGACTCATTTACAGCATTATTACCTGCAAATATGTGCCACATTACTATTTAATAATATACGTTGTGTAATATCGTGTAATGTCTAAAAATATAAATTTTTTTTTTTTTTTTTTTTTTTTACCTTAAATAGACTTGAATTGTAATGACTATTATGTGACCATATGGCTTATGTTGATATAGTGCATTTTAATGAATAAAGGACATGAATAATAATAATAATAAATATTTTAATAAATAACAAGGTATTCTTTGTATGGCTTTAAGATTTCAACAAATTATCTAGTCACTAGTTTCAGTGTTATGCATGAGCAATCATGTTGTTTTTTAATCTTAAATTTTAAATTGCAGTGACCAGTAAATGACCAGCAATTCATGCTCATTTTTACTGAGCAACATAAACTGTAACCGACTGTCGTAGAACTGTGAAAGCCGCCACTGATGTCAGTGCCATTGTATGATTGGCTGAGGTGACCCATGTGATCCAAGTTAGCCAATGATCCAAGTTTTCTAATGGTAAGTAAAGACCCTCTCATCTCCCAATAGGACAATCTCTGCCCTGAATACCTTGATTAGCTGGTTCAGGTGTGTTTGATTAGGGTTGGAACTGAAATCTGCAGGACAGTAGCTGTAGTCTATCGATTTATGTAGATTTAAAATACAATACATACATTTAAGGCCCTTTTTCAGAACATGTTTTCCCCCTCACTTCAGTAGGACTTTCGTGAAACCAAATTTTTATTATTTTATTCCTAAAAAATTACATTTTTCTTCTGTTGACAGCATTTTCTGATTTATGGAGTGATAAAAAACATATCTATCTAAAATCCCTTCATTAAAAAACTTTAACTTTAATATGTCAATAAAAAAATAAGAAGCTTGAACCTGGGTTTATCCAATATCCGAGAAAAAAAAAGTAAAGAAAATATTACCAATATTAAAATATTGGTTGACAAAAATATCAACCAATACTGCTAAATTAAAAATAATAATAATAACATCAGATAATTGATATGGTACTGTTACAGTATATTGCGCAATACTTAACTCAGAGACCAAATAGTGTAACTGATTGTTTAACTATTAAAATAACTTCTAAACAAACCCAAAAGGCCTGAAATGAAAATGAACTGTAGTTGATCTGAGCTCAGCTGTAGCAGCACTAATGTGATCCGCTCAACCTCCGGTATCCGGCGGAGTCAGGGTGCTTCAAAACCCATAACATGGCACTGCGGCAAACTGTGCTGGACATGTGTACCCCCGCCAACTCTGGCAAATGGGAACTTGTTGGGCACTCAATGTTCCCATCTGCTCCCTCTTCCCATCAACCCCAGATTAACCCTAAGAGCCAAGTCAAGCAGCTTTGCCCCACAAATGCCACCCAGACCTGCCAATGACCGTCGGTCTTCTGGGACAGAGAGAGCCAAGATCCCATTCTGCTTTAGCAGAGCGGCTAACAGCTCCTAATCAGGTTGAAGAGACACACAACCTTTCACTAATCCAAATGATACCTCACAAGTTGTGAAGAGGAAAACTATGGCCCATAGAACAACTTTCAAATTCCAGTATTGACCAGCCCAAAATCTTTTGACATGCACTTTAGATGTTTATATTGATAAAAACTGCATTATACAATACAAATATTATGATGTCATGAGGTGGTGTGATGTATTTAGTACCTTGAATTTGGTCAGGTGCTTGATGGCAGGAGATTTATCCACTTTTGGAGAGAGGTATAGTTCCCATTTCCCATATTCTTTCTGCATGAAAGGGTGAGACTGTTTTTCCCAGGAATCTGAAGGTAAATATATGTAATTATTAATAATTGCTTGCCTATTTATGACACACACACACACACACACACACACACACACACACACACACACACACACACAAATATACAGTGCCCTCCAAATGTATTGGAACAGTAAAGACAAAATTGCTCTGTTGGCTGTGGAGTCAAAACATTTACAAATATGATTAAAAGATGAATTTTTGAGTGATTCAACACATGGATGTTTTACCAGCTAAGAAGATCAGCACTTTTAGGGTTTCATCCTCCTATCTGATGTGAGCATAAGTATTGGAACAGTTGCCTCACAGGCCTTTCTAAGTGATCAGCTGTGTCCTGCTGCATTAATTCGTCAGATATTAAAAACAGGGAATGTGTCGTATCAGTTATATCCATTACTTCTGTATTCTGAATCTTGCATTCGATGATGACACACACAAACCAGGATGAAGATGAGGGAGCTGACTTTCAAAGAAAAGCAAGCAATTTGGATGCTAAAAGAAAAGAGGAAGTCAATTAGAGCTCTATCAAAAACAAAGGGCATAGAGAAATCAAGAGTTCAGAAACCACCAGTGACACCATCAACCAACAACTACCTGATCGGCTGAGAAAACAACAGTAGTTGATGACAGATAAATCTAGCCTGGTAATACCAAACTCTGCTACTTCGCTTTGCTTCGTAGACAGAGTCTGGAAAGGCATAATTGACAAGCATTTACTTTCTCGGGGGGGGGGGGGGGGGGGGACTTATCTGAAGTTTAAAATCATTGGTGTACCCGTAAGCCAATCACATAACGTTTGGTTATGAAGTATGTTATGCGCCGGCTCAGCCACCTTGAACTTCCGCTGTAAACAACACAGGTATGCGGCGAAAACAAAACCATCGAGAGAAATACCGGAGTGAAGATGGCGACTTTTGCAGATTATGTGAAGTAAATCTACGCATCCACAATTATCGCCTTGCCGGACTTTGGCCTCCCCAGTTTCTCGCTGACGATCGGTAACAGTTGATAAATTAAACTTTTCCCAAAACCTGTCGGGAGTAGGGCCACAACATCACCTCCATTCAAAATGTGAACCAAACACTCTTCTTGTTCGGGCTTCAGTTGGCGAATGCCGGGAATATTCTCTACAACAGAGCGAATAGCATCCCGTGTCTCCATGTTCACTGTTGTTTTAGATTTCCCTCACCTAAACTACAATCTTGAATTCGGCGCTTATCGTCTACGTCACGGCTCTCAGCCCGCCCTCTGTTCGTTGTTTGGCCGGCTGCTGCGGAGCCGGAGATAATCTAGGAGATGGTTTGCTATATCAGACTGAGTACAGAAGCGAACTTAAATTGAGCGGAAGTACGAAGTCTGATGTAGTCAGGCTAAGACAAATCATAAAAGCTGTGAAAACAAACCCTAAAAGACGTGTCTGTAAAATCACCAACAACTTCCAGAAAGCTGGGCTGATGCTCTGACAATCTACTGTCCTCAGGAGACTTTGACACTGAATTACAGATGCTACACAGCAAGATACAAACCTCTGACCAGCTCCAAAAATAGAAAGGCAAGATTAGAGTTTGCAAAAAAGCACAAAGGTGAGCCAGAAGAGTTTTGGAACTGTGTTTATGGACCGATGAGACAAAGATGAACCTTTATCTAAGTGATGGCAAAGCAAAAATGTGGAGAAAAACGGGAACTGGAGGGTACAAGGGTACAAAACCATCTTGCCTACTAATATTCAAGAAAATGCCACCAGATTCATTGGGAAGTGCTTCATATTGCATCAGGACAATGATCCAAAACACCCTGCCGGTTCAGTCAAGGAATTTATAAGGGCAAAGAAGTGGAAAGTCTTAGATTGCCCAAGTCAATCTCCAGATTGAAATCCGATTGAACATGAATTTCACCAGCTGAAGAGGAAAGTAAAGGCAGAAACCCCCCAAAACAAGCAACAATTGGAATTGGCTGCATTAAAGGCTGGGAAAAGCATTTCAAAGGATGAGACCAAGAGTCTGGTGATGTCTATGGGTCACAGACTCACTGCTGTGATTGTGCGCAAGGGATCTGCAACTAAATAATAGCTTTTAATCTTTTATATCTGCCTTATGTTCAACTGTCCCAATACTTATGCTCACATCAATGAGTGGGATGAACTCTAAAAGAGCTGTTCTTTTTATTTAAAACATGTATGTGTTGAAACGGCTAATAATAAAATATGACATTCTATAGTTTTGTCTCATATTCATCTTTTAATCATATTTGCAAATGTCTTGACTCCACAGCCAACAGAGCAATTTTGTCTTTACTGTTCCAATACTTATGGAGGGCACTGTATAATATCAAATTAAAGGGTCCTTAAGTAAGTGAAGAAAAAAAAATCATGTCAGTCAGAAAATATCTTTTCTTGCGAGTATGACTACCCATATTGCACCTGGCTCACTATAGTAGCAAACTACAGACACGTTTCCACGGGGCTCTTTTTGAGTGGTTTCTTTTGTGGCATCCTTCCATAAAGGTGTAATGAAGAGCTCTTGATATGGTTGACTGGTGCACATTTACTCTGTTTTTGAACTCCTCAAAGTGATTGCTCATCTTTCTGTGACTACTCTTACATGTTTTTTTATAATGACAAGTCTTTCTTCTCCATCTGAACAAGTAACACAAATTTGGACTCTTAGATATTGTGCTCTTTTTCTTAGTTTATTTATTAGGTCACACTTTATTTTAAGGTCCAATTCTTGACTTGCTTTTAACAAACCATTAAGTACAGCTTTTGCCTCAATAAACTCTTAATTTGCTGCTTATTAATAGTTAGTAAAGTAGTTGTTAAAGGAACACTCCACTTTTTTTGGAAATAGGCTCATTCTCCAACTCCCCCAGAGTTAATAAGTTGAATTTTACCATTTTTGAATCCATTCAGCCGATCTCTGGATCTGGCGATAGCACTTTTAGCATAGCTTAGCATAGATCATTGAATCCGATTAGACCAGTAGCATTGCGTTCAAAAATGACCAAATAGTTTCGATATTTGTCCTATTTAAAACTTGACTCTTCTGTAGTTATATCGTGTACTAAGACCGGCGGAAAATGAAAAGTTGCGATTTTCTAGGCTGATATGATTAAGAACTATACTCTCATCTCATTCCGGCGTAATAATCAAGGAACTTTGCTGCCGTACCATGGCCGCAGCAGGCGCAGTGATATTACGCAACGCCTGAAAGTAGTCCCCAGCTAGGTACCTATTTATAATATAGCTGGGGACTACTTTCAGGCACTACGTAATATCACTGCGCCATGGTACGGCAGCAAAGTTCCTTGATTATTACGCTGGAATGAGAGTATAGTTCCTAGCCAAATCGGCCTAGAAAATCGCAACTTTTCATTTTCCGCCGGTCTTAGTACACGATATGAGTACCTCTTAAAAAAACTACATTTTGTGACACAAAAACTGTATTATTAATAAAATTATAGTGAATTTGGGTGTCCGCCATGTAACTCACTGTGAGAAATACTACAAGTGGAGTGATACAAATTGATGGAGCTCTGTTATCACTAGAATATTGTATTCCTTTCACCCAATCGGCTGCGAGAACCAGAATAACTGTTAAAGTGCCCCTATTATGCCTTTTCGACTATTACTTTTCATGCAGTGTGTCATGTGAACATAAACTATCTGCAAAGTTGTGAAGCTGACAGTGCAAGATAAATAAAGTTATTGTCTATCAAAAACAAAAAAAAAAGTCGGCTCGCAATCGCCTAAATGAGTCGTCAGGAGTTCGAATCTTATACTGTTAAGGCTGTACATCACGAAGTAACACATTTGCATAATGTCCGCCCGCTTTCTCGTGATCAACTTGCCTGTCCACAAACACAGTAAAATTTCCGTGTGATTAACATCATGTCAAGAAGACCTGTATCCTACTCTGTGAGAGTAAATTTGTTTTATCTCATCTCATAATTACCACAAACTTGACACTTACCACTGAGAAACGTCCTGCTCCTGCTCTTGTTGATCAGCCACTTCAACCGTTTCATCATACTATTTTTCCTATGTATTGACAATTCTCCAGTCATTCAGTTATGGCAGTGGGCGCCATCTGACCAATCACAGCAGTGAGAGCTCACAGAAAGAAGAGGTTTAGAGAGACTGATTCTTTGAACTGCTCTGCACGAGTCGTTTATGAATAATTTAGAAATTAGGTAAAATTTAATCGATTTTTTTTAGAAAACTAAAGTTTTTTTTTTGACCTTGGATGCATGTAAACCTGTTTTAGGAGACATATAAAACAATATTAGCAAACTTAAAAATGGCATAATAGGGGCACTTTAAATAAAATGGAATATTTGTGATTGGGAAATGCTAATCAGTCAAACCTTGACTAACATCCATTTCAAACACAGGAGACCATAATAAACTGAACATATCAATTGAAATGTCACATGATACATACAGCCCAGACTTACAAAATGAAAGTAAAATGTTCAGACATGGCGTCTGCACCTGTAAAAAGTAAATATTAAATATTACATTAAATATTATTTTCATGTGATGTGTACAATTTCCTTTGAGTTTCTGAGTTTTAGAGCCAGATTTCCTAATAGGTTGCGCCAATTTTCATTTTTGTATGAACTATTACTTTAAGAATAACTTACACTGCTTAGAGAGAAAGAGAGAGAGAGAAAAAAAAACTACATTTTAGAGCACAATTTCAGATTCTGTCAAAACTGGCTAAGAATCTGCATACTTTTGCACAGTAAAGTATATTTACATGGCCCTTAAAATCAGATCCATTCATCCATGGCTTTAACAGTTGAATAAATACGGAGGCAGAGAGTAGTGAAAATGCAGAGTACCGTACAGCAGCTGACTTTACCGACTCCCTCAGACTGTTCATTCAGTTTCTGGGAAAAAAGCCACGCAAGGCTGTGTGACCCCCTCTCAAAGCACATAAAAAAAAGGCTCTGATTTGTTGTGGATAATTTTTGTCGTTCTGCCCTGTACGCCTCTGTGTATCTCTTTTCACATTACATACCCTAATGGAGAGCAGAAAGCAAATATAAATAAATAAATCAATAAAAGACCAGTGCCAGTGCAATATGCCTACCCACCTGCAGCCCCCCGACACAGATCAAGACCGGCTCCCCCAGACCCAAATTTCTCTCTCCCTCCCTTTCAAACCTCTCATTCCTACTGTGAAATTGAAACCATATAATATGAGCCATGTCAAAATGCAATCTCACACCAAATTGGAAGTTGGGATTTCCTATGACACTGCCTCTGGGTCTCAGAGAGAGATAATTACAAAAAGGCAGAGGGATAAATAGAAAAGGGGAGGATGTGATAAAGGTGGGGGATGGTCAGGGAGGAGAGCAGCCGCTGGTCATACGGATATAAGTAGTGTCACAGCGAACGGAGAGACAACATTTTGCTGCGATCTAGAATTCTAGTAAACAGCTTCTTTCCCCAGAGGGAACAATGTGCCCTTTTCACCCGACAGTATGGATTCACTAACTCCAAGAAAGGTGTGTACGCATCGATAGCAAACACACACACATACACACTCCCAGGTACTCGATGATGGAGTACATCTGAACTGTGTTTTTTAAAGCAGTCTTCTCAGTTTACATACTGTGTGTATTTACTGTGTGAATATATTTTTATAACCATAACCATAGTACTACCATGGTATTCTTTGAGGGAACTTGTAGTACTATATAATTACCATGGTAAGGCAATTGTTCAATGTCATGGAACATATCAAAATACCATGGTATTCCCAAATGATACCACAATTTTTTGAAATAAGTGTGTAAATATGTGAATATTGAGAAAGAGACGTGAGTCATGCATTTGTGACAAAATTATAAAAGTACGTTTCTGCCTCAGAGTAAAAAATAAAATGTGTAATTTACATTTAAAAATGAGAAATAAAGTCAAATTGTGAGATATAAAATTGCAGTTACAGTGTAAGAAATAAAGTTGTAATTGCAAGAAATAAAATTACAAAAGAAAAAAAAGTAATATCATTTTATTATGGGAAATAAACTCTAATATGTGAGATGTGAAGTCAGAAATAACTTTTTAATTTAGTTTTTTTTTTAGTGATGAAATCCAGCTGTCATGCAAAGTTCAAAGCTTTTCTGCAACTAAATAATATCATATCCAAAAGGAAAATTATGTAAAACATAACTATATAATCAGTTCTCTTTAACCATCTAAACAGTTTATTCTAAATAAAAAAGGAAAAATATTTCACTTTCAAAGTGCTTGTCTGACCAAAGAACTGCCGAATTATTGATCAGGTGTTGCAATAAGTAAATAACACCAGCTTAATGAGGAAGCTGCTGAGATACAAAGACAACACTATGAGAAGAACCATGAACTAGCTAATCATTCACTCCTTATCATCAATTATTATTTTAAAAGGTGCTTCAGGCTTTGAGATCAATATTCTCTTCAAGGCATGTAAGCAGTGTATTAAGAGAAGACTTTGAGGGAGGATCTGCACCAATATGCATCATGTATTCCCGCTATAATCAATAATTGCTGAAACGGCATAAGTGGAGCTCCAGGAATATGCTTCATGTTTGTGAACATACAGACATGAAGTATAGATATGTACACACAAACCTGGAGTTGGGAGTTTTCACAGGTCACACTCCCAGGACTCCGTTTCCCCAAACTCTCAATTAGAAGAAGTCTGAAGCTGGCCAGAGGCTGTTTGACTGCTTTGCAATAAGACATCTGGTGCATTTTTCTAGTTGCGCTCTCATTCCCTGAGGACTTCCGATTAGGTACAGAGGCTGAGATACAAGCAGTTTTGGGAGAGAGGAGTGAGAAGAGCACATTGGGATGTGACCCACTGGTGTTTGGACCACTGAGAGTTAGATCATCAAACACTGAGTAGGATAGTTAGCAATCACTGAGCCGGAATATGCTATTTTTGCAATCATGTGTATATAATACAAACATATCTTGTCTGACTCATATATAGGCCTTTTGATTTTCAGTATATTAATGTACTGTGCTGGTTGCTGTTTTCTATGCAATTACAATGAATGGGGACAAAGGACCATACACTTATCATAAAATATTCCTAGTCTTCTGAAGTCATAAGCCAGCTTTGAATTGAACTTGAGAAAACCGAATCAATCATTAATAAATCAATCAATCAATCATTCAGACATTTTTGTGAATCAAATGTGACCACCAGACCAAGATGAGTCAGTAAGTTGAACTTGAGAACTGGATCGGTTTAATTTGTGAATGAATCATTCAGAAAGGTATACGTGAACCAAGTATAATAAACACAACAAAATTAGTCTGATTCATGAATAAATCATTCAGGCTGGTTTTGTGAATCAGATGCCCCTTACGAAAATTAACCATGGTTTTATTATAGTAAAATTGTAGTGAACATGTTTTTTTTTTGGCATACTGACTTCCATTTGTATAACCACAGTTTTACTACAAATACCATGGATAAACTATGGTTAGTGTTGCAAAACCATGGTTAATTTGTGGTTACCATGGTTTAACTATAGTAACCATAATTTTTTGGGGGTTTTTATTTGTGGTAAAATCATGGTTAATTTCCATAAGGGCTGACAAACAGACTGCGATTTAAACCCTTTATTCAATCTGTGAGTTAAACTTGAGAACTGTAGGCTATCAATTGTATTTGTGAATGAATTGTTCACATTGGTTTGGTGAATCGAATGTTGAAAACAGACTGAAATTCAAGCTATTATTCACTCTGCAAAATACTTATGAAATGAACCAGTCTGATTCATGAATGAATCATTCAGACCAATTTTGTGAATGCAAACTGACAGAGATGTAAGTGATTCAGTGAATCAGTTTGATTTGCCAATGAAGACCATTCAGACCAGTTTTGTGAACCAGGTATAACACACAGAATTAAATTTAAGTCATAATTCACTCAGTGAACTGAATGAGTCCAAATGAGTCATTGTGACTGGTTTTGTAGACATCAACCAATTCAATGAAAAGATTAGACTCAAAAGAATGGTTCATTCACAAACTGAACATCACTACTTCTCTCAACAATGTGGCTGCCAGAATTTATGATTTACTTTTTGGGTTTGAGGGTGAATATATACAACAAAATGTTCACTTTTCGGTGAACTAATCCTTGAAATCTTGCTATATTTTTTGTTGCATATACCCAGCACACCTTGAATGGTCCCGGTACATGTGTCCTTATGTTTTATGTGTGTGTGTGCAGAAGCTAGGAATGTGTTTTCTGGCTTTCTATTATATTAAAGACAATGTCACACCTTTCCGTCAGCCAAAGGAGGTGAGAAGGTCGGAGGGAAGGGCCAGACAGGAGAGTAGACACAGCGCAGCTTTTAAACAGGAACTTTAAGATCCCTTCCTGACAACATGAACTGACACAAAGTGGTCCCTATCCTATTGGTCGACTCTACACAGGGACTGCAGGCTGACTCCACTGACAGAATATGTGATCCGTGAGCTCAGAACAGGTATCAGATGTTCCCACTCCTGCATTTGACAGCTAAGAGCTTCACTCTGAGATACAAGGACAGCAATGGGTCAAAACAGATGGAGGCTTAGAGGAAAGAAAAAAGAATAAAAAAACAACAACTTCAACTTAAAGTTTCCCGCAACAACTACGCTCTCAGAGGAAAAAACTGAGCTCTGAGGCAGAGCGTGAAGGATTCGTTGAGATGCTTTGCTTGTGAGGAACAGAGGTACAAGAGCAAGGTGAAGGAAACAAAAAACGGTGAAGAAAGACGCTCTCAGCAAAAGCAGAATAAAATATTAAATAGCGAAAAGCAAGAATCCCGCCAAAATGCTAGCAGTGCTCCCTCAGAGTAGAGTTTGTCTTGTGTTGCTGTTTGTAGAAACCGAATCAAATAGAAGTTATTATAAAACACTAAAACTAAAACTATTTAAAAATAAATGAAAACTAAAACGACCGAAAACTGTGGTTGAAACGAAGTGAAATAATGAACTACAATAATCAGAAAGAATCTGATAAAAATATTTCATTTTAAATAACAAAAATGTAGTTGAAAAACTGAGGTAAAATAATAATCATTTTTAAAAATGTTTTCCTAATCATAAAGTCAATCACTTAAATAAATATATAAATAAATTTACCTGTAAATAGCAAAATATAACTGCATTACTTGCTCTTTTAAAAAGTAGTATTAGCAACAATTTTAACATTTTTGGTATATTACCACAAAATCAGTTGTATAATTGGTTTCACTTTATTTTGATGGTCCATTTAACACATTCTGTTGACTATAAGTAATGTTGCACCTACATTTCTACTGACTCTCATTAGAGTGTTAGTAGTGTATTAGATGACTGGTAGGGTTAGGGTTAGATTAAGTTGACACGTTCTTGCAAAGTTACTTATAGTCAGTAGAGTGTCTGTTGAGAGACCAACACAATAAGGAGTTAGTAGATATGAAGCAGACGGTCTACTAATACTCTTATGAGAGTTTGTTGACATGTAGTTGCAACATTACTTAGTGTCAACAGAATGTTCAAAAGGGACCATTAAAATAAAGTGTTACCGTATAATTTAATTAAGCTACAATCATCCTCCTGGTTAGATTACGTCTTTCACATTCATTCATTGATATTTTTTTTCATATAATATTTCTTTTTTGTCATTCCCTCTCACTACACGTTCTGTCTTTTCTTCTCTCTGTCTGACAGTTATTCAAGTACTGAAGCAGAAAGCTTTGAACATCATACATCAAAGTTTGCTCACGTACGTTTCATGCCTAATGCACGTATGTGACCAACCATCTGGACATGAAGACAGGAAAGACATGGACACTAAGAGTGAAATTCACTAAAAATGAACACCAACACCAATATCCTCTATTCTTTTTTTCTTTTATATCTACCTGTTTTCTTTTTATTTATTATTTAAAAAAAAAAAAAATCTGCATAAGTATTGTGTTAGACTAACCGGGACTTGTCACAGCACTTACATATTATTGGTCTTTTGTTGGTTTGATTGCTTCTATTGTCCTCAAGTCACTTTAGATAAAAGCGTCTGCTAAATAACTAAATGTAAATGTAAATTTTTCATTTATTCAGACAAAATAGTGTCATTTAAATATTATCATTTATAGAAAGTTATGTGGAAACAATTATTGCAGTGGCACAATGTTTAGCAAATTCGCTCCCAAGCACCCTTGTGACCATTATTGACCAGCAACGTTAACAAAGAATTATGAATAGTTTGCATATGTCTGAGGACTTTCTTCCGTATGTAAACAAAGCTTGAATGAAATTTGTCAACTTTTTGCCAATCAATCGATCTCCGTCACACTTTCCCCACCAGGGCATCAGTTTAATTTTCAGACACAATGGTGAAGTTTGGCAGTCGGGACAACGCAAACTGCAGGATGTGTTCCTGTTACTTCAAGATTAGAGGGAATTTAGCCTTATCTTGAACCCTGCTTCTAACAGACTCCAAATCGGCTTTTAATGGAGTAAAACTTAAAACTCTCTTCCTCTCTGTCTCTCGACGTCTCTAAAAGAACAATACTGTCAGACGACTTGTAAACAATCCAGACAAGCACACAATTGGCAACACACATCATTACAGCTTAATAAATCACTCAATGCAAACCCCGCAGATTCCTCGCCCTGCAAACGCGAAGAGCATTTCAAGCATTGGCGGCCTAAAATTAAAGCCTGTTTCCTTGGAAACAATAAACCGCTTGTACTTTGCTCCATAGATCTTTCCATTAGGAAGGGTCTGTCCCTGGATGTAACAGACTGAGGTCTCTGCATGTGACGCTTACTGAAATCCCCCGTCAGGAAGACGGCCTCTGCTCCCGGTGCCCATTCCTTAAGGACCAGCCCATTGTCGGATTGCCGTTGAATTCCGAAGGACTGGTAGCTCACTGTGAAGTAATCAAAGGCCCCTTCCGCCTCCTCCAGCTGTGCCAGACGTTCTGCAAACCGCTTGTATCTGAAGTCACGACAGAGATAGAGAGCGGGACAGAAATATACAAAGAGAAATTACAAATTAAAGACATTACGGACCCAAGCTTCATTTCTCTCCCTTCCACAAACCAGAGTTCAGACAGTTGTTCTGCTCAGTTCACAAAAGAAGATCACTCATATTCAGCTTTCTCTGTGAGCTTTGCATCACAGACAAAAAAAAGTTTCATTTGAAAGTTATTTTGCGCAGAAGATCCGGCTAATGAGTCAAAGGTGCAGAAATACACACACGACTCTTTTCAACAAAGTTTGTCGTACTGACACACAGTGATTAAAAAAAAAAAAAAAAAAGGTGTAACCTTTAGAAAGGCTTTTCAAAGGATTTCCTTGCTCATCTGTTCCTTCAATCATGCTGCTTTCACCAAAAAGACATGATAAATTTGATACACATCTCAGTCTGACGTAATCTAGTGATGACAGTCTAGAAAGTGGATCAAATTCAGTGTGTGGACGTGTTTACAATTTTAAAGTGAATAGAGTAAATGTTGAATAAATGAAACCCACTGAATAAAATCTCGAAGTCATTTGTTAAAGCACTGTTTTGTCTGCTTGAAATGTGTGAAATACTCAGGAAAATGAAAAAACAAATCATCAAAAATCTCATTTGTAGCTTGACATTTTTTAAAGTATTCTGCCATTTTTTTTTTTTAGCAAAACACAATTTGTATCTGTGCACTCAACTGAAAAATAAGCAGGGATCTGTGTCCTCCTCCGTTCTGTTAATTGACGTTTCTACCTGATATATTCTAATTGTGCTAATGCTTAACAGCACACTGTCTTTTTGGTTAAGTGGCTTAATGCAAGTCCTTATTATGAAGAGTTGGAATAATATTTTGGGGACGTTCCCACATCATGCTGTTAGAGAAGACAAATTTATCTCAAATGATGCAATAGGGAGTTTTATAGGGAGAATAATTTTGAGAATTTTTAGGCAATACCCAATAGCACATCTGTAACTGAGCATTAAAAGTGTGATGCTTGAAGTGTGTGATGCACCAATTATATATATATATATATATATTTTTTTTTTTCAAAGATGCACTAAAAAATTCTTAAAGGGATAGCTCACCCAAAAATGAAAATTCTGTCATTAATTACTTACCCTCATGTCGTCCCAAACTTCTTCGGAACACAAATTTAGATATTTTTGATGAAATCCAAGAGCTTTCTGACCCTGCATAGACAGTATATCTGCAAGATTAATCGTTAAAAGACTGCAATCTCGATTCAGACACTGATGCGATCTACTTTCTAAATAACAAAGATTCGCCAGTGTCTATTAAACCTTGATTGTTAAAATAGTCCATGTGGCATCAGTGGTTCAACCGTAATGTTATGAAGCTACGTGAATACTTTTTTGTAAAGAAAACAAAAATAATGACTTTACTCAACCATTTCTGATGTCACATGGACTATTTTAACAATGTCCTAAATACCTTTCTGGGCCTTGAACATGTCAGTTGCGCTGCTGTCTTTGCTGCATCAGGAAGCTCTCGGATTTAATCAAAAATATCTTATTTTGTGTTTCAAAGATGAATGAAGGTCTGAGGGTGAGTAATTAATTACTGAATTTGCATTTTTGGACTATCCTTTTAATGTTTTTTGGCTTTCTTTTCCCTCATTAAATAACCAATATGACAGCAGTATTTCACTTTATACTGTATACTATAAAATAAAATTAGAACAGCATATTACAAGAAATACAATATGGTAAACTAAAGTAATAATATATATAAAATATTATAAATATATTTATTAAAATATATTAGCTATTATATTTTCTATTATTACATATTATTGTTTAAATTATATATATATTTAAAAATATATAATTGAATAATGATCAACCAATTATGTAATAATCACAAGACGCCTAATCTTACCTGTCCTAGTGTTACAGTGAAGTGTAGTGAAGACAAAAAATGGATGATTATTCAACATATTGCCTGTGTTTGCCATTTGCCATGCTTGCCCATCCATTTTAAATGGTGTATAACTGAGGTAAAAGCATGCAAGACCTCTGAGCTTGAGCTGGTGTTTGAATGTAGAGTGTTGGGCCCAGCTGGGACTTCTGTGTGCATATTCATGGCAGTGTTAGGAATAATTACCGATGGGAACCGCTCATTTGGGTTCCTCTGGGAGTTTAAAGTGCTCATTAAAACTTGAGGAACAACAGGGTGATGGGTGCCGTCAAGTGGCCTCTCAAACGCTGCTCTTAATCACCCAGAGAGAAAGTGAGAGAGACGGGGAGAAAGTGAACAGACGGACAGACGAAAGAAAAAAAACAGGCAGAATCTCTTCCTGACGATTCCCAGATAAACACAAACGACCAAACCACTCGACCGATTACCGGTTTGACAGTTAACAGCCCAGTCACAGATGTACAGTCACAACCTGTCAAGTGAATAAGCAAAACTACTCGCCAAGCTTTCCTGAACTGTAACGATCGAAAAACCTGACGCTTATGGAAGAGATGACAAAAGAGGTAGAATTAATTTTCCACAAAGCTGCAGAAAGGAAAAAAAAAACAATCAAGCTTTGAAAGTGGTTATTTAAAGGCCTTAAGCCTTGAGTTAGCTCTGATGGGCCACACACTGAGATCCACAAGGCTTTTTCCAGACGTCTATCAACGCGGCTGGATGTACGAAAGGAAAAATATGACCCCCGTGGAGCAGACGGAGCAACTTAATCACCCCCTGAACAAATCCTTTCAGCAGGCCGTCGCTTACACAGTCCGGTGGTCAAACGGACTTGAGCTCTGAAAGAATCAGTGCTTAGCTCGGCCCTGCTGGAGGCGCCAAGGAAAGGGAGGGGATGCGGGAAATATCACAGCCTGCCATTGCGGATATAATAACAAGCTTTCTCCCATTCTGTAATAACAATGATTCAAGGCAACCAGGAGCGGCCACAAAGTGGGCGCTGCACCTCCGGTCAGTTTTAAAGGAGGCTACACTTGACCACTCGATCCTGTCCTCTTGAAAACACGTTTTGGTGAATCGCTGCGCTCTTTGAGGGGGGACGCATCGGAGGGTGAGCGTGGGTAGCTCGAGAGAGATTGTTAGAGGAGCGAGGGCGCTCACGCACGTCTCATCTTCTACGCTAACAGCCCTAGGGTGAGCTGACTCATCATGACACAGCGCTTTTCGCACGGATAGCTCACTTACACGTGGATGAAAACACACAGCAGCAAACACCTCTCATTTCTGCCCCTGGCATCCCTGCACGACCATAAAAGAGTCACAGAGGGTCTTTCACCACTTTAGAGGCTCTCTTGCGTACACCCAGAGGCGTCAAAACCCAAACTCAAAAGTGCAGTTTAGCTGTGGAGTGGAACGAGGTAAAGAGGGACTCCAGATAAACAGGAAGTGCTGAGGTTTTAATATTTGCAGTGTGAGATGGTAAGCTAAGTGGCCATTTATGTTATGTATCGGGTGTTTATTTTACTTCAGGGCACTTTAAGACTTTGCTTTGCTAATAATTCACATTGTTGGTAAGATTTATAATTGTTTTGAAGCTCTTATGCTTACTAACACCGTGTCTACACCAGACGCGACAATTGTCGTGTTGCGCAACAACAGCTAAAGTCTGTTGACACTGGACACAACAAAGCGACTGTTACAAATTATTTGAACTTTGTGTCAATACGTCATAAATAGAATGAGGCAGCAGTTTACTGTGGAAAATCTGTTGTGTCGCGACTCGCGGCACATCCAGTGTAGTCAGCATCACTGATTATAATGGGTTCTATAGTATTTTGTTGCGTCGCACTGTGCCGCTTGCGTCAGGTCTAGACACGGTGTAAGGCTGCATTTATGTGATCAAAAGTACAGTAAAAACTGATATTGTGAAACAATTTAAAATAACTGTTTTCTATTTTAATATATGTTATAGAGTTTATTCCTGTGATGGTAAAGCAGAATTTTCGGCAGTCATTACTCCAATCTTTAGGGTCACATGCTCCTTCAGAAATCAATCTAATATGCTGATTTGATGTTCAAAAAACATTTCTTCTTGTTATTAATGTTGAAAACAGTTTTTTTGTGGAAACCATGATACATTTTCTTTCTTTTCTTCCAGGATTATTTAATGAATAGAAATAACCATAAATTATTAAAATTTTCCCAAATATGAAAGCATTTCTATCATACCAACATTTTTAAATGTCCATAATATTCAAAATTTACCACACTTAGTTACCAAAGAGAGACAACAGAAAGAGCAAAGTATTAGGTACATGGGGGGACAAAAACACAGACAGGAAAATAACATATCTTAAATCCTTTTTAAAATTTTGTTTTAAAATATAACTTTAGAATCAGAATTTTTTACTGCATTTCATTTTTAAATCGAACTGCAATTGTCGAATTGCGCAAAAAGCGTGAAAATACTAGTTTTTTTTTTCTTGAGGATACATAAAATGCTAGAAATGAAATTAGACTTACAAAAAAGTCTGCAATTGTATTTCTAAAACATTCCAAATGTAATTTCCCAGCAAAGAATGCAACAAACAAAATAGTCAAGATAGTGTTAAAGAAGTACACTATCATGAGTGAGAAAGCCAGAGACAGAGAGAGTGAGAAACTCCTTGCTGACCTTCTGCTGACACAAACCACATCTTAACCGTTAATTTAACCAATTAAAGAAGAAGGATGAGGACACAAGTCCTGTTTTTGTCTCCTGAATTTGCCATCAGGGACTAAGCTTTTGCCTGACTCATCCAGTCTAGGATATTGACTGTGTCTTTAAAGGTGATACACCTTGGAATAAAAACTTTTACTTGAGTTGTGGTTTAGTGGTTAGCACACATTCTCCAGACGCATTGATCTGGGGTGTTCATTTGAGAGATGAGAGTTCATTTCTTTTGTAAAATTAAGAAAATAAATGAGCCAAACAAACAAGTATAAGCTGTAAAATTAATATGGCATGATCTAAAAAGCTGGAAAAACTTTTCCTTGGTCCCACTTTATATTAGGTGGCCTTAACTACTATGTACTTACATTTAAATTAATCATTTGATACAATGCGCTTATTGTATACATACATGGTTTTACACTGTACTTATATTTTTAAAAATACATATGCAATTACATCTATAATTAATTTCTGTAATTAAATTTATAATTACACTGTTGACCCATCCTTTACACCTTAAACCTACCCATACTACCAAACCTGTCCCTAGCCTTACCCGTATCCCACCTCAATAGCAGCAAAAGTGTTTTGCAATACAATATGAACACAATAAGTACATTGTACTTATTTTTTTTGATGTAAGTACATAAGGCCAGCTAATATAAAGTGTGACCTTTTCCGTTATTATGAGTCAGTTCATAAGAAGTCAGCCTTTTTCTCCATTTAAATTCTTGCACGTTTAAGGAAATTTAGCATTACATCACTTGCTCACCAATGGACCCTCTGCAGTGAATGGGTGCCGTCAGAATGAGAGTCCAAACAGCTGATAAAAACATCACAATAATCCATAAATAATCCACACGACTTCAGTCTGTCAGTCCTCTGTCGTGTGTGTCATGTGTTCCCGCCTCTTGTTTCCTTATTTGGTTTGCTTCCTGTCCTTGTTAAGTGTGATTGTCTGTGATTCTGTTCAGGTGTGTGTAATTATCTTTGAATATCCTGTGTATTTATAGTCCTGTCTGTTCAGTTAGTGTTGGTCTGGTCTACTTGTTACTCCCTGGTGTTCCTGTGTGTCAGCCCTGCCTTGTCTTGCCCTGCCTTGTCTACATTAAAGACTATTATTTTGAAGTTACTCCTTGTCTCCGTGGTCCTCGTTCCTTCCTGCTGTGTGCACCATGACACAGTCCATAAATTAACATCTTGTAAAGCAAAAAGCTGAGTTTTTGCAATAAACATTCTTTTTAAAGACATTTTTAACTTTAAACTATTGATTCAGGCTAAAATATAAGTCCTCCATCCATAATAATGAAAAGGTTATCTAGTCTGAATCTACAGAGAAACATGCACAGATCAACTACCATTTATAAACAAAAACAGAACAAAACAGTTCTAAAGAAATATGTCTGTGAATTTTAATGTGGAAGTGTTATTATGGACTCATATTTTGGCCAGAAGCAACTTTTTGAAGTTAAAACACCTTAATGGAATTATTAAAACGCACAGCTTTTCACATCTCAAGACAATAATTGGAGTCATGTCGATTTCCAGTTGATTATTGTGATGTTTTTATCAGTTGTTTGAACTCTCATTCCCGGCACCCATTCTGCAGAGGATCCATTGATAAGCAAGTGATGTAACGCTAAATTTGTTCCGATGAAGAAACAAGCTGATCTATATCTTGGATGGTCTGAGGGTGGGTCAATTTTAATTTTTGGGTAAACTATTCTTTTGATAAAGTTATTTAGTTTTTTTAGTACAATAAATTAAAAAAATAAAATAAATAATAAAATAAAATTTAAAAAAATTATTTTATGACTTCTATGATGCTGAACCAAAAAAAACAACAACAAAAAAAACAATCAGCCCTTGATATGACCAAGAGGGATTAAACAGCTGCCAATCAGGATGTAACCGCAGGAAGCTGATGATACAAAATCGCTCGCCAAGTTATTATCTTATGACCAAATGCTATTTTCTTCAGCACAGAGTGGATTGGTCCAGGTGAATCTTTACCTGGGGCTTCTTAAAGGCAACCGCAAAGACAAATGGAAAATAAGCTCTTGAATAATAATGGTGCGGTGCAGTGTGTGAGAGCTCAGCATCCATGGCCTGATTATTGGTGCGAAGCAGCATACTGGTGAATGCCAGCATACTACTGGAGGGCTGCTGGCATCCTACAGTGTCTATCCCTGACCAGTGTTGTGAGCCCTTAAGCAAGGAACTCAAGTCCAAAAATTGCTCTGGGTTCCTGCAATGTTATCAAATGTCTCTGTCATCCCTCACCCATGACTCCACCACAGTGGCTTTGCTAAATCACAGAGACTGCTCATCGCTCTACTGCATATTAATAAAGTTTGGTTCCAGAAAAGAAAATTATTCTCATGTCCTTCTAAACTGACTATGATCTTTATATTTGTCTTTGAAATACGGAAAAATTGGAATAATGTACCACTCTCTCCGTGCAATTGCAATGAATGAGGACAGCTGAAGTCTCTAACGGGTCACGTAGATCTACAAGTAAAGTTCCCACTACAGAATGAGATTAATAAAAAGTTAGTAGACAATCTTAAAGACACTCTGCAACAGCAGGTGTTACAATTCTGTAATAATCTTGCAGACAAGCTGGCCTCATAAATTCATAAGCTCACTGGTTCCCTAGTATCGCTCTAAGCACCACACGACTCCAAATTTCACCTGTAGCAAAACAGCATTAATCAACCCCCTACTGATTAACAAAGTCCCCACAAAGACTACTCTCAAGGTGGTGGTTGGACAATAAAATGAGCAAAGTGTGGGGTAAACTATATTGTACATTTATTAAATGCATTGAAAGAGGCAATTTTGTGCATTACATCACCTTTAAATTAAAACAATTTCAGGTTAAATGTCATGCTAACGTATAGTTCAATAACAGTATAAATATTTACAAAGTACAGCAAAAGGACTGTAGCAAGGAATTCTGGATTCCTATACTGCATATTAAACTTACTTCTTTTTCAATAAAGCAAGGCAGGATGATGGAGAATTCACATATAAAGTATGGAAGCCCATTGCAACTATATCTCACATTCCACTTTATTTTTCATCTCACAATATCTCGCACTGTGACTTACTGTACGTCACAATTTTTCTCATACTTAATTGTGACTTTTAAATCCCACAATGTGACATTAAGTTTAGCAGTGCAGCTTTGTTTCTTAGAATTGCAATATTTAAATCTCACAATGTGACTATATCTTGCAATGCAACTTTATATCTCATTAATGGGATTTTAGATCTTGCAATGCAACTTTGATTTTTGTAATTGCAATATTTAAATCTCAAGTGACTAAATCTTATACAGTAAATGTGATTCAATATGTATGCGATTTGTTTGTTGTTTCTCACAATTACAACTTTTAAATCTCACAATGTGACTTTTTATATCGCAATGCAACTTTTTATCTGATAAATTTGACTTTGTTTTGTGTAATTGCAATTTTTTAATTTCACTATGTGCTTTTACATCTTGCAAATCAATTTTATCTCATAAATACATTTTTTTCTTGTAATTGCAATATTTAAATCTTACAATGTAACTTTTTACATTTTACAATGCAACCGTTATTTCTCATATATGTTACTTTATATGTCTCAATATGACTTTATTCTTATTTTAAACTTTAAAATGCTCTCAGTATCATTATTAAAACTAATAAAACACAAAGTGAGGTTTGTGGTATCATAATTTATGTAAAATAAACAATTTACACATGAACCCTACTGTAATTTTTGTGGGCCCCTCTGGATGTGTGAAAATCACCCCTACAGCCCTCCCTATAAACAATGCAATATGCTAACACACAAACCCACCTTGTTTTAATCAATCTTTCAGAACACTTGAAATATAGAGGCTGTAAAATGACGAACAAGCTCACAGATAAACAACCACCACCTGCATTTCACAAATGTGTTTCACCAGGGGGAGAAAAACTGTGTGTGTGGCTTGACAGTGCTTGACAACGCTGCTACCTGTGCCTACTAACCAAGCGCTGCTCATAAATATCACAGACGGAGACCACCTCATAACCAATTCTGAGTCCCCGCATGGACCCGCAGAACGCCTGACTGCACGTTTTGAAGTTTAATGAAAAAAAAAAAAAAGTTTTGCATGCATACAGGAGTTCAGGAAGAAACCCTTTTATGCATTCCTCGCGAGTGCCACCAGCACCAGAATGGGCTTAATTGGTGTATGCAATCTTATTCAGATCTTATACTCTAAATAACATTACTTTTGTTTTTTGTTTCCCACCCCATTTAAGCTCTGCATTTATCCAGTCCCCTGGGTGCACCATTCTGAATAGAAATGAACCTTATCAAAAACATTGTCTGAGGAAGGGAATATTAAGAAGGCAAGAATAAATGAGGCAGCAAAAAATTAGTAGTTTTCTTTTGGCAGAAGGCAAAGGTGGTATGACATGTTTACTTATGAGAGGAAAAGGGGGGGAGGGGAACACACACAATTACCAAGTTGGTCCAACAAATGGAATCTGGACCAATTTTGTACAAAGGTCAGAGGTGGATTCAGACCTGGCTAATGAATCAAATGTAGACTTTGAATATACGTATAATGATGCTGCCACACCATCTTTCAACTCTCTACTTTATATACAGTGAAAATAATGACCGACAGGCTCTTTAAAAGTGCCAACAGCTTCATCTCTGGCCCCCAAGAGGAAAGGGGCCATTATCAGTGATGAAGGCAATCAATCAAACTGATTTCATTTCTGAAGCAATAAATACGGCATTGCACACAGGGCTGAAAGTGAGAGATATCAGGATGTAATGACTCTCACTTGGGTAGAAGCGTAGTGATCACACCTCTACTGGTCCTCAGCAGTAACAAAAACCAGAAGAAACAAAAACTTCCATAGTAGGGAAGTGGTAGTCAATCCATCAGATAGTAAAAATTGTTGTTAATATGAATGATTTTCATTATAATTTTGTACTTGAACTTTGTACTTTGAATGGTCAGGATCCTTAAACTCCATGCTGCATAACACAGGCTCAGAGCCTTTTCATTCAAACAGGAGCAGCCGGGTGTGATATAATGAGTGGCGATGTCACACTGGAATTTGAAGTTTTTAATGTGTTGCTGTGTGTTCGCTGCGGTTGTCATCAGTGGCAAATCCTGTTATAGAGCAGCAGTGTTTTCTCCTGCACAGCTCTCATCCACAGTCTGTTCTCCATTCCAGTGATACACAAAATAAAATGCATACAAAAACATCCCTGCTACTGATGCACATCCACTGACATACGTCTACAGCTTTGTAAAAAATTAAATATATAAAATAACAACAACAAAACTTTCTGTGGCATTCAAAACCAGAGCTTTTTTCACTCAAAGTAAAAACTTACTTCCTATCTAGACGTCATTATTTTTACATTACATAAGTATGCATTAATGTAAACTATATTTCCCCCAAGATTTAAAATGCAAAATATTATTTGACATTTATTTCTTCTCATACTGAGTCATTCTCATATCCCAGGATAGCAACCTGCTTACATACCTTATACAAAAGAATATTTAAAAAAACAGCGAGTATCTGAAACATGGAGACAATAACAATAAGATAAACCAGCTTAAAAAACAACAACAACAAAAAAACCTTCCCTCACAAAACCTTTCCTATCAAGCATAAAGCTGTAGGGAAAAAGTGAAATTTTGAGTGGGGATATGGATAGTTCGAACGGCAAAGTGCATTTGCATAGTTCACACAAGCATTTTTTCTAAGAAAGTTTACTGTCAAATTGTCATCATGAACTGAAACCCCTTGTGACAATATTCTGCTGACAATGCCTGACTTAATTTTCACTTTCTGTCTCCCAGCCCCACAAAAAGCATCCCATGGAAGTCTCAGGTGCATGTGCCCCTACCTGCATGAGTGTGAGTGTATGTGTGTGTGTGTGTGTGTGTCTGTCTGAGAGGCTCTAGACATTAAAGTGAATTTTAACAAGGTATGACGACTGGCTGGTGGTATAGGGGAAACCTGCCAAGCTCAGACGCTGTCTCTCTGTGTGCCATCTCACCCTGTTTTCACAAGCTGTGGCCAATTAGCTGCTTTCTCTGTCTGCTGGACTAGCTGACAGTCCCATATCTTCCACTATGAGTTCTATATGAACATAAATAATCAAAAAAGTCTGGAATTCATGACTGTCACAGTAAAGCTCATGCTCACTGTATATGGCAAATGCTACGACATCAATCCCAAATTATTATGGAACCGAGTTGAGACAATGAGATGGTGTCATGGGGATTCTAAGGTGAGGGATATTCTGGTCAGGAAACCCAAAGTTACACAGTTTCACAACATTTTGGCTCTTACAAGAAATAAACAGGAATAGCTCATCCAAAAATGGTAATTCAGATGAGCAAAACACCAGGGTAGACACCATATTGAATTTCACACAGATGAAAACAAGGCTTTGAGGGATAGACTCATGGTTCTTCACAATGGTACATTTCCTAAATTACATCTAATCTTCCCTACTGAATGTCTTTTGGAAAGTTCCATCAGCTGAACAGTCACACCCTGCTGAAACTCCACTACAAATACCATTATAAACATTACAAACCATCAACTAATAATCTTTAAAAAATGGTTGCATGTAGTGTGTTTTGGGACATATTACATTAGGATTTAGTGCGTTTTAACAAGCCACCAATAGAAGGTGATGAACAGAGACTCACAGGGACCATACAGTTTCCATTAAAACCAATACAATTCCCATTATAACCAGTAAAGCTATTACAAATTCTGTGATGATTTTTATAGTTTTCATTAGCAGGATATGTCATTAAACTACAGTACAATCCATCGAACACACTGTACTTCTATCCCTCACAGCCTGGTTTTCTGATTGGATTATCAGAGACCCGCGAACTCCACCTGAGTGAGCACACACTGAAGAAGACTACAGGTGTGAATTACAGTTATCTAAACGCATCATTTTGGTAAAAAAACAAACAAACAAAAAAACAAGAGTAAATGAAAAAAATGAAGATTAAAACCAAGTAAGCAGACGTGTTTACCTTCTGCGCAGCTCTCCCTCATAGTTTCGGATATAAGGATCCGTCTGTAGAAACGCGGTGAGGTTTGGTAAACTCTCATCAGTGCTTGAATCCGACATTGCTGTGGCTCTCAGAGTTTTAATAGAAGCGATATATCATCTCTTGCTCAAAGGGGTCTAGTAGTCCGAATTTAAAGGAGGTGGGGAGCTTCTCTGGGAGCTTAGCAAACATGACCAATCCACCTTGGCCTGTTGCGCAATCCAGTCAGCGTGCAGAGCAGAACAGGCCTCCTTTCATAGAAAACACATTTCTTGGCTGGCAGCAAACTTGCACTTGTCTCTCAGTGTTTGTGCTGTCAAAAAAAAAAAAAAAAAAAGTTCTTTCTGATTTTATTGCAATAATGTTTTCACTGTTAAGTTGATTATACATAAAACATAAATCTTTGTTTTTAGCTTTAGATTAAACAAACATAAATCTTTGTTTTTAGCTTTACAATTCAAAATAGTTTTGGCAATTTATTTATTTTTTAAGAGGGGAATTAGCAAAAGTAGTTTGGTATTAGTTTTATTATTATTCATGTATATCTTATAAATAATATAAATATGTTATATGTATTATATACATGTAGGCTATTTATTTTTAAAATACATTTTATATGAAGTTTTTGGTTATGTTTATACAGTATGTCAACGACTTACAAACCAATTTCAAAATATGTGTACTTATCCAACTAACCTCCAGAGATGGAAAGGCAAACTACTGTCAGAATGATGTAGTATGTAGTACTGTAAAGCCCCATGGCATGGACGAGAGCCAAAATATTTTATTAATGTACCAAAAACTTCACATAGGCTTATCATTTATGCTGTAGCTCACTAGGGGGAAAAGTAAGGTAGTTAAGCTCCTCCACCACCTCCCCACATCATAGTGTAGTGCATGCACAAACTCTGCCACTGGGTTTTGTATTTTATCATAAAGAATTAGACTGCCCTCTTGTATTATTTATTTATTTTTGTAATTTAGAAAATATGATATTCCTTCTGCTACCATTTTTACTTACTTTTGCAGTCACACACCTACACATACTCAAACATCTACATACAGAGAAAATATTCTGTTGACTTTCTGTCTTTGTCACACTCTAGACATTCTTCCGTGAGATAAAACCTCAGTGTAATGCTGGAAATAAATGCACACAAGTGTATGGCCAGCTCAACCACAAACTGGATTTGAGCTTACGAGATCATAAAGCCTGGGGTCATAGGTCATCCCACTGTTTATTCAGCCCACACTGGGAAAACGGCTTCGGGAGCATAAAACGTATTGTAGACATTTCCTCCACATATTCTCAGAAGCACAGAATGGGGTTCAGCTCCATTATGCTTCAAGAAGAAAAATCTTTCTGTAAAATGAAAAGGCACACACATGTCTTTTGCCACAAGCATTAGTTCTGTAATCTTCAGAAGGTATGATCGATGAATGAAGCTGTATGGTTGCTCCAGGCTACAGACTCACTCTTCATAGTCCCCAGTCAGGTAAGCCTTTATTCATACTGCCTGAAGGCCATAAATTAGTCGTATTTGTCTTATATGTTATATATTTGTATAGGGTTGCTATTTGAAATGAAAAGAGAATCTTAAATTGATTTTGCTGTTGTGGACCAAGCCTATTTTACCACATGTACATATGCTTCTTTATTTCTTGTTCCTTTCTGCCATGGCTCGCTCGCTCGCTCGCTCCCTTTAGCCCCTAAATGATCAAAAAAAAAAAAAGAAAAACAAAAAGGAAGTGCTGTGATTTGTCTATCCCAGACCCCTTCTTACCTTACATTCTTACCTTTATTGTCCGCAATAACTTCGCCTGGAGGAAGCGAGGTATTTCCTGACTGTTTTTCTGAGACTGGGAAAGAAGAGTGAGTTATGATGTTATGAAGAATATGCACACAAAGCACCTCACTCTCCCATTTCTTGCTTTTTCTCTCGGCGACATAGTTTTCCCTGGTGAAATGCAGCAAGAGGACAAGACGGCAGCGCAAATTCCCTGGGTAGGGTTGCCGAGGCGACATAAAAGGGCCTTAGATCTGGTAGTGGGGTTATTATGGACTGTGAATCGGAATCAAAAGGCCATTTTAGAGCTGTCACATGACCCCTGGGGCCATGTCGCCACATCGCGTTGAAGACATTTCCTTCCAGCATCTTCCCTAGAGACAAGTCAAACAAGACCTCACCCAGACACACTCACTTCACTCAGACAGACTGAAACCCTTAGACATAGAGGACGAGCGACCCAGACAGACAAGCAGAGCCTCTGTGATAGTTTAGTTTAAATTAAAAGAACTCTTAAAATGACTCCCTCTTGAAGTCGTTTGATGTGACTAGTAATGGAGAAGTTCTCAGATCTCATAACATGTTTTTTTTTTTTTTTTCTGTAATGGACCCCATTTTTGTAATCACTACATTTAAGTAGCTCAATGGTGCATTTACATGTCAAGATTTGCATACGCATGGTTGGATTTACATACGTCACCGTGGATAAGTGGTCGAGGGTCACTTATTCTTCACATCAGGTTCTGACAAGGCTGTTAAACCAACATGTTCCCCTTGAAACTGAGTCTATGATTACATAGCCATGTTATCATAGGCTTGTGTTCGATTATTTAAATGCATCGCAAGGGAATGGTGCTTTTTAATAAACACTGAGCACACCATGTTTGTTCTGCTGTCAGCGACAGATATGTAGATTGTTTTAAGAGACATAATGTTTTTTTTTGTTGTTGTTGTTGTTTTTCTGAGCCAGTTATCAGCACACTATTGTCAATATCTCCCACACAAAACTGAAGCAAAACAATATTTGTAATTTATAATTTCATATTTTAATCTTTCATATATCTATATATATATCTAGCAACAATTTTACATAGCCAAATTTTATTTGGCCTTCAGCTTGTATAGCCAGTATCAGACAAAGTGTTTGATCTGGATATCATTTTATAAATATGGATTTCAGCTCTTCTATTGCATCAGTGCTTTTGTTCACTGCTTTGTGATGAATTCAATATCAGCAGGCGCTCAGGTTGAAGGCGGTCAAATCCCTCTCGGTCCACAAACACACACAATAATCACTAGTCGGTTTATCCACCAGGGGGAGTATTCCATTCATTTTCATTCTCCACCTAACATTTCACCCCCTTTACTGCATTATTTATTTGTTTACCTTTATATATATTTTGCAGTAATCAGAAAATATGATCAAACTTGTTTGTATTTATTTCTAGCCTGAAGCTTTCTTTGCTCTGTTGCAATGCTACCAAACCAGAGCATCATTAGATAGATAGATAGATAGATAGATAGAGAGATAGATAGATAGATAGATAGATAGAGAGATAGATAGAGAGATAGATAGAGAGATAGATAGATAGATTAAGCAGAATTTTGCATGCTGTTGAATCAGCCCTGTGAGGTAATTGATCTAAATCATCAGTGTCAGATTTGGCATCTTTATTGTATTCTCTTTTTCTGTGACTTATTTTTTCTACTTGATTTTAGTGAACAGTGTGTGAATAATTCACACTTTATAAACAACTTTATGGGGAACTTTTCAAATAATAATTTTTGGGCCCTTTTGTGTTTAAAAAAAAACTTAAAAATGGTCTGTCTTTGTGTTTTAATGTAGATTTACATGCATAAAAAAATGGTGTAGAAACCACTTTCACTCATAAGTTGCTAGTCTTTTTTTTTTTTTTTTTTTTTTTATACAAACAATTCAAAATGTACTTCTAAGTAAGACAATGAATTAAACATGCGGTTTTGAAACAGGAAAACTGAAATAGTGTTTTCTTGTAAAACATATTCTAATAATCTTTGTTTTATTTACAAGTAGTGCTGTCAAATCAATTAATTCTGATTAATATATGAATATATAAATATATGTACTGTATATATAAATATACATACTAGTATATTTAAGAAATGCCTGTGTGTGCGTGCGTATGTGTGTATATTATAAATAAATATAAATGTATATTACATATACATTAACATTACAGTACCCACACACAAATTCTGTAGATGTAAACTTTTTTTTTTTTGGATGCAATTAATCGATTTGACAGCACTATTTACAAGTTAGAAAAAAAAAATAATAGTGTAATAGTGTATATGTTTGTTGAGTCTTTTTAAAGCAGATGCTTCATGACATCCATGTTACAACTGACAGTCTTTAATAAATACAACAGAAAGTCAATACTTCCCATTCTCTGCATCGTCATCACTGCTGATTGCTTCATGCATTCTTGAGAAGTGTTTGTGTGAGTAATCTGGACATGTTTGCCACGTTTCTGGTCCAGCATGAGACTTGGAATGAAACAGACAGGATATGGATGATCAGAGCGTATTGATTGATTTAGACCGAGCTCATGACACCTTCCGCCCACCGTACTTCAAACACAGTCACGAGTGCTGTGAGTCACTGATCCGATACATTTCAGAAGACAGACAGCAACGTCGATGCTGTGTGTGTGTGTGGTCGCAAGGGAAAGGCCACGAGCGTGTGATGTTTTTACAGTTGAATCTGAATTAAATTGGTGAAAATATACCATTGCTATGTATTGCTAGTATCTTTCTTATTATGCAAGTTCTGAACTATTCACATCACCAGTTGGGACCATAAATTTCCAAGTTTCCCAAAATAGTATGCCATTGGTCAGACAAACAGATGCCATAACCACAGTTTCTGTCTCCTAAAAGCATGTTTCTCCAGTAAAAATCTGTACTGTAAGATTACCTTCTAGCTCCCTGTCTTTTTCCATATGTATGTAAGTACACACGCTTCTGTTTCTCAAGGCAGTGGTGTTTCTGTGGAAGGAGTGCTTGGTGGGTTGAGACTCAAGCAGCATGTTCTTGTAAAAATGACATAAATGTTTGACCATAATGAGAGTGGAATGACTTCTGGGGCCTTAGCATCTTTTTGCATGCTGGGTGAATATGCTTGAACAGAGTTATAAGTGTACTGTATGCATGTACGTGAATGGATGTTTGGAGTTTGATTTCACATGGAATTATTGGATAATTGGTTATGAGAATGGCATTGCATGTACAATAGATGCATTTATTTTCTAATTCATTTTTCTGGTTTGAAAGAAGCCAAATAACATTTCCTATTAACTGCTAAGGCTAAGCTTTCCAATAATACAGTCAGGTTAATCAAAACAAGGGTAACACTTTATTTTGATGGTCCCTTTTGAACATTTTATTGACACTAAGTAATGTTGCAACTACATGTCAACAAACTCTCATAAGAGTATTAGTAGACTGTCTGCTTCATATCTATAAATGTAGGTGCAACATTACTTACAGTCAATAGAATGTGTTAAAGGGACCATCAAAATAAAGTGAAACCAAAACAAGCAGGTGTTTATATCTCATAGTAGGTAGTTTAATTAATACCTGAAAGAATTTCCTCTTCAAGTTTGGGAAAAACGCTTCATTTGAATTGTGTGCAATAAGTAATCTCTGCAGCTTGTGTGTTCATAAAGCTATTTTTTTTTCTTTCATTGTTTTTTCTTTATTTATTTTTTATTTTTTACCGAGAATAGGAGAACAGACAAAGCCTCGCAGCTTTCAGCTCTGAGTAGACATGCATTAGTATTGAGTCATCAGGCGAAGAGGAGCTGTGACACGGATGAGATGAGCAATGCATAGTGGAAAATGTTTTTAAAAGCCACGGGGCAGAAGTCTGAAGGACTTCACATTTCATCAACGCTTTCTAACAAAAATTCAAAGCAAGAAGATCAGATGGATACTGGCACATAATAAAATCATACATTATAGCAGAAGAGTTCTATATTACTAAACCATTACAAATATCCATATTAAATAAACAAACATCAAATAAAAAAAGTACTGAAAAATGTGAATGGATGATACCCAAGCCTCAAATCATGCAGCATATTTGGGAGCAGCATGATGTTACTTTTGCATGTAACTGGACTTCCAGTTGCATAAAAAAATCATATGGGTGGGCAGAAAGCAATACCACCTTACACCACAGCAACCTTATCACAACGCACTAACCTCTCCATTAAATTTAAGAGCTAGTTATATTTGTAATTCCATCTGGCAATATTAATAGCACAGAACTGACACAATTTTTATGCACAGCGATGTTGTTAATAACCTTGAAATATGTTCAATCAAAAACTGTAAAACTCTAAAATTGTTGTCTCATTAAATTTATACACCTGCATAAAATCTAACAGGAGCATGCAGAATTATGATGCCCTTTTGCATACTTTGAAATAATGTGTTCAATCATAAAGACAGTTATATTGAAATATTAAAATATTTCTTTCACACACTCTAGAACTTTAGACATTAGAGACCATTGACCATCATGTTCAGAGTTTTCTGTTAGTCTGCTGTGGTGCATTTAAAAGATGTCATTAGTTGTCTGTTTGACCCTTGAATCAAAGACGATTTAAATCAGAAGTAAAAACATGAACCAGACCACAGAAGCGTAAAGGGCTCTTTCAGGTCTTTGTTTTCTTTAAAAGAAGTTAAAGTTACTTAATTAACTTAAGCTTAAGGTGAGATCTGTCTGTTTATGCATTTTTGTTTCAATTGACTTACATTTATGCATTTGGCAGAGTTATCCAAAGCTACTTAAAACAAATTGCTATACCCTACTAAGCTACCTGTTATCAGTATATATTCCCTGGTAAAAATAAATAAATACATAAAAACATCTAGGCTTGCCAGTACTGAAATTCTAATGTTCTCCACAATAGTTCTGGTCACATTTGAATTTTGAACATCTTCTCACTAATGTTACCACACATTTTCACATGTGACCTCAAGCATCACTCTCATCGCCTGACTGTGATGGAACTCTCACAGCCTCCGTGTGAACTGTTGTGTTTAATGGATGTTTCAGATCCTGTTTTCTGGTCTGGGATTACATAGATTGAAGCTACATTATAGAGCGGGCAGATAAGCATTGAGGTAGTTTTAATGCATTTACATTAAAGCATTAATGGCCTCATTAAAGCAAGATGCTTCCTGTAATATAAGCAGTTAAGTTCATAATGTCTGTTCTGTATACTGTATATATTGGAATCATATGTTTTACTATGCAAAGACTGAAATTATTGTTTTCTCAGGTCAGCTCACTAAATTGCTTCACAGATGCCTAAAATTCTAATTGCTTTGAGTGATTCTTTAATGTAAATGATAAATTGATGGTGGTGGGTTGGTGGGATTTGGGAGTTGGGGGAAGGGGTTCAGATGATGGTGGGATAGTACTGGGATTGATGGGATGATCATGGAATTGTTGTGAGACATTTAAACAGAGCTACATGTATTGCAAAATGTGTTTGCGTGTGTAAAGCAAAATATTTCCTGCAATATATAAGCTATGCATGCTAATCAGACTAAATTGTACATATGAAAAACAAGTGCGGGCGTTAACAAATCAGTACTTGACATTAGTGACACAAACAATAGCTAACATTAGTCACAAAAACTTGCATAATTTTCTCCATACAGACTTCAGAAGAAACAAAGTAAAAAAATATATATATCTTAATTGAGTTCATCATGTACTTTTTAGAACAAAACAAAACAAAACAAACTTCTTCAAGAGCTCTATACAGACATAAGATTCTGTGTTGTTTGCCATTAGTGACTCAGTCTCTCAAGTGTGTATTCTCACTTAATTTTCACAAAATCACTTCAGTTTTAAACGAGGTGGTGGAATGGCCTTTAGCTTACAAATAATTAGCTCGCCACCTATTTGGCTCTGAAAAATCATGGTGACTTGTGGAAACTGAGGTTGTACTGACAGAAACCCAACACATCCAGAGGAAAATCTTCAAGAAAAGCAATTAAGAGTCTTTTAATATGCTTCAGCTTTCACAGAGCTGAACTATAGATCACCTTGACCTTTATCAAGGCACATGGTGTATATTTTACATGACATGGTTTTAACTTCATTTTCAGGCAGTTATCACACAGTTCCGCTACGAAGCGAAATTACAAAGGGGTTGATTTGCTGCTTGCGTGTCAGAGACGAGCAAAGCTCTTAGATGAATATGAGATTACCTCAGATTCTCTCACGGGTTGCAAGCACACAGAAGCAGACACATTCTGAGAAGGTGGTCTTTGTGAACAAGATTTATCTTGTTTTTATATCTTTAGAGTTTACTTCCTAAAACATAGTCTCTATGGATCATTTTTACATTTTACATTACTATTATCAGAATTGTTAATGCTGGAAAAACTGTAGTTGCACTGCATTGATGTGCCAGTTATCTACTGTTGTTGAAGTAAAGCTATATGATTACTCTCAACTGCCTTATACAGTATTAACCATAATATATGTACATTGAGATTTCAAAAGTGAGGTTTTATGAGTACACACAGTCCCTTTAAAGGGGTCATATGACGTTACTAAAAATAACACTATTTTGTGTATTTGGTGTAATGCAATGTTTATGCGGTTTAAGGTTCAAAAAACACATTATTTTTCACATACAGTACATTATTGTTGCTCCTCTATGCCCCGTCTTTCTGAAACACATCGATTTTTACAAAGCTCATCGTTCTGAGAAGCGAGGCGTGCTCTGATTGGCCAGCTGTCCAGTACGTTGTGATTGGTCGAATACTAGGGATGGGTCACGATTTTCGAATATTCGATTAGTTGATTTAATTATAGAATATCGAATACGTTGTGCGATTATTCTCTTAAAAAAAATTCCCCATGTTTTCCGTGCTGATGCGGTGACGACCCATTCATGTAAGCAGAGGGTGGTGCTGCAAATAATGTACCTAAAAGCTGTCAAAGACAACAGAAGAACGCATTGTCTCACGCACACACTGTAGACTTGCGTGGCATAAAAAAAAAAAAAAAAGACGTGTGTAGCATATAACAGTTACAGTAATTTGGGACGATGTCAAATACAAGCTCTTTGTGGACCAAAAACACCCCTGAAGGTGTGGCTCAATCCATATTCAGAAAGGCACGGAAAACAAATAACACATTTTACAGAGTCACTAAAGGGACATGGTTAGCCGCTAGCAAGCGGTAGCTTGTTACATTACAGTACATAACATTTCACTTACCACATGCGTAGGAGAGATGACTGATAGAATGTTGGCGAATGATGTGCAGATCCTGAGCACCACGTACAAACATCTAATCTTGTAAAATGTGTGGTAAGTACTGCCGAGTGCTGCTCCATACGTTTGATTGCGAATCTCGAAAGTGAAAGTTAAAACAAGCGTGCATTCATAGCGATATGCCCTGCATATTAATAATGGCTCTCTGATGCCCGCAGTTTATAATTACCCGACGATATAATTGCGACAGAAAATATTTAAGTATATTTTGCCCTCCCATCTTATATTTATTCCCTTTGGGGATTCAATTTTTTGAAATCTAAATGTCCTAGCCTTATGAGCAGTTGATTTATGCTAATCGAGGGACTGTTATATTAATAAGTGCCGTCATTCGGTCATGTTTATTATATTACCGTTTTTATATTAATGTCTTAAGTTAAGGTATTATGCGATTTTCGAATAATAATCGAATAATACCCAGCGATTTTCAAATATTATTTTTGCTTGGAATGCCCATCCCTACCGAATACCTCAAGCGTGAGACGGAAATGTTATGCCCCTTACCGTATTGTGATGTCGTGTCCCGGCACGATGACAAAACAACAATAAAACCCATTATAAACGAGGCATTTGTTCCATCCAGTGGAATAATTACTGATTATAATGACTTATACTGTCTTTTTGCACGTTGCTTTGCATCGCGCTGCGTAAACATTACCATGTCTTCATTTTGCATAAAATGTTCTGCAAACACTCGAATATTTGGGTTGAACTGTTCTGGAACAGTGTTTTAAATACAACTTAACCACTGATTTCTAGTTGTGCCCTCTTTTGGAAGCCCAAACAAAGTAGTTTCGCTTTCACAACGAAACACAGCATCTCCAGTATATGGCGCTGGTGGCAGCAACAATAGTACAGCGAGAATAAAAGTCCCGCACTCTTTCTTTGCGTATAGGTTTGGGCAGTGTTTTGCAAATCTCCCCACACCGTGATGTAAGGTGTGTTCGACTTGAAGCTGCACAACGCAGAATGGTCAGTGTATGACATCAAAGTACTGCAAGAGCGATAAGAGAGCAGATGGATCCTTATGCTTTCGAATCGCTCTCGCGGTACTTTGATGTCATAAGGGCCTTTCGCACCGCAGGAACCTTTTTATAGTACCCGAACTAATTGTGGCACTACCCACTTTCTGGTGCGTTTGCACCGCGGGAACTAGGAACGGTTTTAGTTCCAGGAACTCCGTTTGGAGGAACTAAATTAGCTCCTACTTCAGAGTAGGGTCTAAAACAGTTCTAGGAACTATCTGTGATGTAAGTGTACAACGATTGGCTAAACGGGTACGAAAACGCCCTCACCCGCCATGATTTAAAACAGCGTGTAAATATATACTGTGTAAACACAGTATCATACTGAGAGTATTTATAAACGGCATTTACCTGAAGACTTCATCTACGGTGTTTTGTGCTTCTATCAGCCTCAATGAAATGTAGCATTGCAAGTTGTTGTTGGAGATTCGACGTCCTCCTTTTCTTCTTTCAATTGCTTGACGTATATACACTGACCTTTCTGCACTGCGCTGCTTCAAGTCGAACACACCTGTAGACATGTGGGGGCGTGTTTGAATGACCCGTTTTAGGGGGGCGTGGCGGAGTCTTAACTTTTATAAAGAATATCTCTTTGGTTTTGAGACTTTAGTCTTTGCAACTTCAGGGATCTTATCTATGCACAAACAGCTTGTAACACTCCAAAGAGAAAGAAAAACTTGAAATCGCATAATATGACCCCTTAAGGCAAGCCTGTTCACTTTTTGGTTATGCCTCCAGGCAGCTATTTTTTTATGCAAGCAACAAACTCCCAACTACAGTTTATATATTTGAGTGGAGAAAGATTACATATGTTCTGTCACATGCTGTACTATCACTGGTTGACAGACAATAAAGTTTTTATGAATCTTGAATCTTATATTTCAAAAATATAGTTCAAGTCAACAATAAAACTAGATATTAAATGTTCTTTAGCTCATTTTTTTTAGACTTGTTGGCATTCAATCATGCTTTAAAATTTTGATCCTGTCAAATGAATTTAAAGCTGCAGTCTGTAAGTTTTGCCCCTTTGTCGCCATCTCTGTTTGAAAACCTGGAATTGCAGCTGCTTGCGGAATTATCTTTCTTGCGTGGGATGTGCTCCGGCACTGCTCTAGCGTGGATGAATCTAATGTTTTGAGGTGAATGTGTGGATGTTTACTTTACTTCGCAATCACAGATTCTAGCCTACAGTATGTCTTGGAATATATTACCCAAATAAGAATTTTCACCGTATATTGTCATCTGAAAAAGTAAGTAACAAGTCTGCCATGTTTGTTCTGACTGAGGAAAAAAAGCATTACAATAAATTGCCCTACCAATGGTGATAAAATCTAACGATCGGTTAGCTCATATCACATCAAACCAGTGCAAATTATTATTATTGTTATACTTTATTCTCAAATTATTAATGTTAACAACATCTGCATTGTGTGACTATGAGTATAGTGCATAGTATAGTACAGTCTAATCTAATTGTCATGCCATTCGAATTTCATATTAAGAAATTCTTTTAACCCAAAAAGCAAATTATGCTCCCTTCGAACCTGTTTTCTTTAAAATACAATCCCAGGCTATCTGTAATCAGAAGCACATTTAAAACTGGAATATAATTTAATTTCATTCCCATGTGTTTCATAAACACATAATCCTTTCTGGATTACAATACGCCATCAAAAAGATACATTTAATTATTCTAGCTGCTGTGAGAAAAGGCTATAAATGATCCGCCACCTGCAGGATCCACACATGCTATAGCCTAGTAGCCAGGACAACTTCTTTATGTTTACGGACGTGACGTAATGACGCAGTGCCATGCTCGAATTTCCCGTGAAAACCTACCCGTACCACTCAAATTAGAAAACATTATTATAAGCTTACTGTTGTGAATAGGGCTAAAGTAAGGCGATAGTTTTGAACACTAACTGGTTGCTCAAATATTGATTTCGGATCATTTTTAACCAAAAAAAGTTACGGACTACAGCTTTAAACAAATGTGAATTTAAAAGCTAACATATTTTTTTATTTATTGTTTATGTATACAGTATTAGCTTAATCCTATAATCCAGTTCTTGTTTAAATCAGTTGATGGTTTAAATTCTATAAATCTTCTGTCTTGACAATAATGTAACAACAAAGTATTTTTCAGACTTTTTTAAAAGTCTTGAAACATATCATGAAATATTTGGCTTATAGCTTGCTTAAAGTAAAAAAAAAAAACAAAAAAAAAACAAACAAACATCAGCATTAATTGACATTAATTTAACTTAAATTTGTCCTTCCTGTTCCTGTATGTGTGTAACACCTGCTGCTCTGCACATCCTTCCAAAGGATCCTTAGACATGTGGTTGACATTCATTTTTAACAACTTCCCTTTTTCTTATCCTAATTATTTATTTAGTACATTTGACTGAAGATTGTTGTATGATGCTGTCATGTATTGTATAAGCTGTGCAAAGAAACATGGGATAGATATTTATATTGTATTTGACAACAAGTCATGTGCGAGTGGCTCCAGTTACCCATTTTACATACAAATAAGGCATTTCTTCAAGGCACAGCAGTGAGTAAAATAAAATAACTGTTTAAGGGTAAGGGAGAGGGTGTAAAATGGTAAAGAAAAATCAAATACTACTGTTTTATCACAAAAAAATGTTTTGAATATAATTGTTTATTAGGTTTTTTTTAATGCATGCTTTTTCTCTCCAAAACGGCAATGAATGACCCATGACATCAGAAACCACACAAAGTATGGTAACCATATTCCTTTATTTTTCCAAGATATATTCTCTTTCAGATGTAAGAGTGACCTCTTCCACAGACCGACAGGAGTCCAAGTCCCCTTGTTCAGTTCAGAGATTGCCATATATATATATATAAAGGGACTTTCAACCTGACAGGGCAAAATTCTTCTCCAGATGCTTAGATCTGAGAGGTGAAAGACAAAGCCAACACTCCAATTCAAAGATTTTAAAGATCATCTTAAATATTTATTAACCCCTTTTAGCTTCCTGACATTTATATGGACATCAAAGAAGTCAGTCTCCAAGCACAAACAGTGGAATAGAATCACCGCTGATCTAGCAGTGAATTTCCCTTAGGTTATTCTGTCTGATGAAATGAATTCAGTATCTTTGAATTCAATGGCCGCACTGGTTGTGTCACTCATCGAAGGCTTTGCATTGTTCTTGTAGACAACGTGGGATAAAATTTGCCATTTCAGATCTACAGATCTTTTGAAACAGGCGTCCTTTGTCAGTTCTGATCAATGAAATGATTGAAACAGGGCTGTGTTATACGTGTTATACACAAATGCAAAAGCCTCTTGAGAAGATCTAGTGTACGTTTTCTTTTTGACAAGCTGTAATCAATTTCACTAGAACCGCGGTTTTCAGATGGTACTTATATGAAGTTCACTAGGGAGGGAGTCAAACTATATCTTTTCTCCGGCACTTGCAAAAAGGATAGATGAAAAGGTTCCAGGAACTTTTCAGGAGCGAATAGCCTCAAACTTATTTACAAAAACCTTGAAAATATTTCAAAAGGATAAAAAGGCTTTTAAATGCAATCAGAGTTGCAACTACCTTAGACATTCCTATGGAGTACCAGGTTCTATCCAACAAATGAGTAATTTTCATTACATGACTGGAGATGTATCGATTTCTATCTCTGTTGTTTGTTCACAAAGACTTCTGTCGAGCAGCTTCCTGTTGAGATGCCTTTTGCCTTGTATGCCCTTGCCTCTCCGTACCTTGTTCTCTGTCCTCCTCAGTCCTGTCCCTTGTGAACTTTAAAAAGAACTAGTCTTCTCTACAGTGCCCTCTTTGCATGTGGGTTTAAATTGACTTGTATGATGATGACGGTGTTAATTAAGAAGAGCTCAGAGACCTCGAAATGTACGACACAGATTTGAGAGCTCAAATTCACCTTGCTAAGGCTCAAGAGTTACTGAGCACTACATTTTATAAATATCTCATTCATTCCAAAGTTAAACTTGTTGAACTTTTTTTCCCCAGCTGAAGGCCCTTCTTCTCGGCAGGAGGTGGCTGTAATGTCTGCTGCCCACAGAGCTATGCTGAGAGGGCCGTTCTGCCCAGAGCGCTTCGTATTCATAGGTCAAAGGTTGCCATCATTAAAAGTGCCATCACAGAGTTTTGATCTCCTGCGGTCCCCTTTGCCTCGGCTCCTTAATTGAGATTTTTGTCCTCGTTATCCACCCAAGCTGGGCCCTAATGTCTATACGTACATGTCTCTCAAAAGCCGACGAACTACTGCTAATGAATGCATACTGCGAAAAAGGATAATTTTACTCAAATTTTGTGGTTACACTCCATTTTTTAGACTCAAAAGCTTTGGCTACAAAGGCAAAGTTTGGATGAAGAAAGTTCTAGAAAAATCAGAGCTACAGAGGTCCAGCTTTGGTTTTGGTTCTCATTTACTTTCATTGTACACTCTTAAAAATAAAGTTTCTTTTTTTTTTTGGCATTGATGGAATGTTTCAATTTTACAAAAGGTTCTTTGTTCAAATGTTCTTCACACTAAAAACAAAAATGGTTCTTCGAAGAACTGTTCACTGAAAGGTTCTTTAGGGAACCAAAAGTGGTTCTTCTATGGCATCAGTGCGAAAACCCTCTTTTGGAAGCTTTATTTTTAAGAGTGTATGGACAAAAAACAGACTTTTTTTTTTGTTCCACAGAAGAAAGAAAATACACACAGACTTACAATTTTGGAACAACATTAAGATGAGTAAATGATGACAGAATTTTCAGTTTTGGGTGAACTGTCATTTTTAAATTCTTACATTTGGTCCTGCAGTCCTGAATATTTGATCACATTCATGATACTTGCACAGGTAACAAATCAATGGTTGTAATTATACTTTAATTTTCATTATTGTTATTATTATCTTAGATTCAGTCTGTGATCATGTAGAACAAAAATTTTCACTCTTGCCAAAACGAGACTGTTCAGACTCACAATAATACAACATAATGCCTGTGCATTTATAAGTATTTGAATTATAGATTTGAGTTCATGCTTGAGAGTATCAATTATGAGGAGATGAAAAGAAAGGTTGTTGATGGACTGGAATATTTCAGACCCCCATTCATTCACTGTAATATGGCTATATTGGGTAAAATAATGGATGTAATTATCCATGAGCAATTGAAAATCATTTTTTATCTTGAATTTATGTAAATGATTCATTAAGATTTAGCACTAGCAATTATTTGCTCTTCCAAATAGCCTTTGCCTGTTCTGTATTAGTCTGTCATTGTACTGCCATTGACAGAACTCATCTCTCAAAAGGGCTTTATGAGATCCACTCTAAAAGCTTTATCCGGTGTTATTCAGTTACCTGGCACTTTTTCTTTGAAATTCTTCTTTTGCATTTTCCTGTTTATCTATAATTATCTTTAACCTTTTTTTAATGGTTACTCTCTGCAGTTTTAAAACAGAATGTTTTTTTTAAGTATCTACTATAATGTGTGTAATGTGTTATCTGTCTGGATTTATGTATGTAGCTGTATATGTGCGCTGTGTTATGTCCATTTAGTATATTACAGTTCTAACAGACTGATATAAAGGAGTGCATTTCTCTTGGGTATTAATTAGCTTGCGTTGCATTTTTTATAACACACTGTCGCTTCTCATTAAGCTATCCTCATAGGGATATATTGTAACTTTGGACAGTAAAAAGAAGGTACTCTTGTTGTGGGCCACCACCCACTTATTAGATAAACATCCAACCTGATCTCATGAGAAAAACGTAATGTAACATAAGCATTTTCAACATAAACAATTTCACCTTGTTTCTGAAAATTTCATTATTATTATTATTATTATTATTATCTTTTTTCAGTTACACTTTATTCTAAGGTGTCCTTGTTACATTTAAGTACTGAGTAATAATAATTAACTACATGTACTTAATATCTGGTTAGGTTTAAGATTAGAGTTATTGTATTTTATTTTATTCTGTTGTTTAAAACATGTATGACCAACATTCTTCTTAGCAGAAGCTTAGCAGAATGTCCAAGGTACTTTTCCCCAATATTTCTATCTTTGTGTAGCTCACTGAAGTATCTAAAGTTTTCAGACATTTTTGATCTTTTTGGTGGTACAGGATAAAAGTTGTTCCAGCAACATTTCCCTAAAGAGACTTCTGTTGGTAGACAAGGAAATTAAAGGGGTCATCAGATGCAAAATTCACTTTTCAAGTTGTTTGAACGTAAATGTGTGTTGGAAGTGTGCGTACACATCCATCCTATAATGATAAAAATCTACCAAGTGGTTTTTTAAAAATCCCTATTTTAAAATCCCCTTTCTCAAATCAGGCTGTTCTGAGATTTCTGTCAGAATGATGTAGTTCTGTACAGACCGCTCCCACGATAGTTGATTGACAAGACCATCTTACCTTAGGCCCGCCCTGAGAGAGCTGTCATCAGTCACCATTGTGTCGACTCCGGTGCAGGAGAATGTCTCCGATTGAGCGATTGAAGTGTTTTGTTGTTGGATGTAATAATAAATATACAGTAGCAGTCGTCATTTACTCCCGACATCTGAGCCGCTGAAGACGCAGAGGATTAACGTTACTTTCGTTTTGAGGGGAATGCGCCGATCCCGATCTGCCTAAATGCGCCTATGTTCGTGTGAATCATTCGTGATCCAGCTTCATCTACAGAAGAAGTGAGTATAAGCGTTTTTTATGAATCTTTGCAAATCGCTTTACCTGATAACAGTTTCGCGCCTAAAGTCAACAGTGCTGCTCGACACTCCACAGAAGAGAGGGGCGGGGCGAGCAGAGCTCATTAGCATTTAAAGAAACTTGGACTAAAAAAAACAGCTTGATGGAAACAGAGCTGATTTTGACAGGGTAAAGATGATGTTTTTTACACTACCATTGAGAAATTTTAACCAAAGTATGTTATATACTTTTCATTAAGACCCTAAAGAATCATATCAACTTGTGGAAAATGGGCATCCGATGACCCTTTTAAGTAGTTTAGCTTCCACCAACAGCTGATGTCAAATAAATTAATAAATAAAAGTTGTTAAATAACCTAAATCATCAAGTGAAAGCAGTGCAAATGTTGCTGTATATTGATAAGTTAGGTTGAATAGGCATGGTTGATGAGATTTATTTATGTGATGGACCCATATCAAAACAAAATTAGTCATTAGCTCAAAGATCTTATTTTAGATTATTAATACCTCTATAAATGATAGATAGCATTAGCTCACATTCTGTTTTGAATAATTAAGTTTTCTGATGTTTCAAATCTTTTTGAATGCTGCGCTTTAGTTATTAGAACTAAATTGCTTCACTTGAATGTGCTAAACATTCTATATAATTAAACCACTGCTAATACATTTTAAATGCAAATTATCATGAGAGAGAAATTTTATTGCCACTCACAACCTGTTCAGTTTTTTTCTTAATTAAGGGCTTTCAAATAGCATTTGTTATGTTAATGCACCAGTTTGCCATAACTACATGCTGATGTAACATGCGTTATTAGTACTGTTAACAACCACAGCAGTGTGTGGTACTGTCAGTGTGGTAAAGGAGCTCATTTGCATGATATGTCTGTTTGGGTCACTGACTCCTTATCAGAAGGAGAGACAGTCAGCCGAAATCAGAATTTATGTTTTTACCTCCCACTTAAAATTTCAGGTTCAATTGTTTATTAATAGCCCTTGTACATTTTTTAAGCAAACAGCACTGGATGTTTTGTGTATTTGCAGAATTTTAAAACTGTCAGAAAACTGTCCACAAAGACATGATGTATTGGAAATAGTGGCTTTCTTTTTTCATACTGAAAAATCAAAACTAGATAGCGTTTGAAAGAGAACAAAATTCATAGTCATTTACAGTATGATGTGCTGCAAAGTAAACACTGTCTTCAACTTTTTCAATTCTGCCACTCAAACAAAGAGCAGTTTTATCTTCACATGCTAAGTAAAACTCTATTGGGAGAGTATCGTTTAAAGGCAATCCTAAGAGATATACTTTTTCTCATTTTCTGTGAAAACTTCCTGCAAACTCAACAATTTCTGCTTGAGAATAAAATGATCAGGCATAGCGAAAGGACATAAAACATGTAAGGAAGTGGGTGTTATTTAATAAGGTACTGGCAAGCAATCTGTTTCATTAAAGTGATGGTTCGGCCAAAAATAACAATTCTGTCATCTAAATAAGTCATACGGGTTTGGCTGACTAAATGAGCATTTTCATTTCGGGTAGAGCTGTCCCTTTAAGTCGCGTTATATCAGAGTTCCTCTCTCTGGATAAGCACAATGGCATTTGGCTTGAGCCATCTAGTGCAAATGTCAGAATTCTCCATCAAGAACTATCTAATTGATTTGTGTTTGCAGACCCCTTTGTGGCACCTGTTGAAAAGGGCAGCGAAGGGAAGGGAAAAGTCTGTGGCCTTTAGCACACAGGCCAAGAGCAGCATCCGCTCACAAATTCAGAAATACAGTGCAAACAACACAACTAGCAGATAGAAATTGGCACTTTCCTTGAATATTGTAAAAACCTATTGTTTTAAGCATTAGAGGAACAAATCCCATGATTTTTGGTTTTAATTATTATATATGTAGCAAATCAGCTCAAAGGGGAAATGTATATAAACAATTACAATTAATTATGATTAATTACAATTATTTAAATCGGTGACAGTAATAACAGTAGCAGAATTAAATTGCCATCAACTGATCTCTTCGTCCAAGGAACATTCAGTGTAAGTTCATATCAACTAAGAAAGGATATTTCCATGGCCACAGAAAATACTTTCCTATTAATGCATTAGAGCATGTAGCGAGGGTCAAAATCGTAAAGAGACATTAATTTGCAAGGCAGAAACAGAAACTCATGTAATTTGTGGACACAACTTTTATTAACTAAACGCTAACACACATAACTAATCTAAACAAACAAATGAACAAACATACACTCATGCGTACATACAAAGGGGAGCTAAAGTGGATGAATGAAGCCATTAGAGAAACCAGAGAATGCAGTTATGGAAAGAGTCAGTTAACCACCAGAGTAAAACCATCAGTCCATCAATGCCGTTTATAACGGGGTCTATAACTTATACTAAACCTCTGTTTCGTTTAGTTAAATGTACGATACTTGCATTGCCTTTGTCATTGATGAGTGTCCGGATGCAAAGTCTTGATGGCTTCAAGGTTTTGGACTTGGTGATCACGTTCTTCCGGGTTGAAGAGTGATGAATTCCAAAGATGTCCTGACTCGATGGTGATTGGGATTTTCTTCCCAGGAAGAAAGTTAAAAAGAGCTAAGAAAGAGATCTGCTGAGATCCGAGGATCTTTTGTTGAATGGAAAGTCAAGGCCGCAAGCCCTGGCGCAAAAGCTTAAGGGATGCTGAGGAGCTCACATCCTTCTCATCCTCTTAGGATCTAAAAGAACCACAGACTGGAGGCGGGTCACTGATGTGAGAGCTTTGTCTGCTATAGAGGTCACTCCTTTCGGGTGTCAAAGAGCCAATGGTGTCTTGAACTTTTGGAGGGAAAGTTTACGACTCTTTGTCTCTAAGCATGGTAATTTGCATATGTAACTGGATCAGAAGTTGATATACAAAATAGTAAAGATTCTTAGAACACTAATATGTTGCATAGGTATCAACATATAACAAACCCTCTCAATTAGATCATCCGAAGACGAATTGATAGAGACCAAACATGGTATAAGTGAGGTGATATTAACTAGTGATCTATCATAAGCATGCATAAAACAGTATACAATACACAGGAATATATACAAGAACAGTAATAATATACACAATGACCTGAAGGATATGTGTGTTCATTCAAAGAAAGGTTTTTCTATGAATTAATTAGAGAAGAGTCCATTTTATGGCATAATGTCTTTCCCAAGGTTCAAAGATGGTGAGAGGGAGAATTCTCAACATGCCATTAGGTCATAAAGTTTATCTGGTCTGGCTGAAATGTCCTGGTTGTCGTGGTAAACAGGGGCCTGGAGTCAGTCACAGACATACTGGCACCCAGTATGTGTATTGGGTGAGGGGTCTGTGACTATTTGTTAATCTAATGACTAATTGATTTGTTAAATCGGTTACACTTTATTTTGATAGTCCACTTTTAGACATTCTACTAACTACATGTCAACTAATTCTCATTAATTTGCAACTACATATCTACTAACTCTCAGTATGATAGGTTTAGGGTTAATAGAATAAGTTGACATATACTTGCAAAGTTTCTCATAGTCAGTATGTTGCATGTTGTGGACACATTGAAATAAAGTGTTAGAAGATATTAAACAGACAGTTTACTAATACTCTAATGACTGCTAGTTGACATGTAGTTGCAAAGTACAGTTTATTGTTAGTAGAATGTCTAAAGTGGACTATCGAAATAAAGTGTTACCGTTAAATCTAATCAAAAATTGTGTGTTTGATTGGTCCAAATGCTACATATAGAATGTATTTGATAATGTATCCTAGATCGACACACACACACAATATATATATATATATATATATATATATATATATATATATATATATATATGTATATATATATGTATATGTGTGTGTGTATGTCTGTTCTCAAAAAGTCTTAAAGCTTAAAAGCTTAAAAAGTCAAAGCCTAGGTTGGCTTTAAATGTGAATATTACGTTGGTAGTTCTAGGAAGCCTATATTGCATTATAGTACAGTCATTATTTTATACGATCCATTATTCAGTCACACTGTATGGCACAGCAGGAAGACATAATGAAGGAAAAACCATACAATTGTGTTTAGGATATAATTATATTATGCAAGGATACAATAAAGGGATGTAATTATGCAGTTATATGCCATGGTAATATTTTGCCATAAACGTACTTGTGGATTAATACTAATTTTGAAAATCTCTGCTAATAAGCCTTCAGTATTCTGCACAAAGCTGAAGCTTGAGTGAAAGTTAAACTGTAGAGATATTTATAGCTTGCTACCTGAATAATAATCTGGTTTAAATTATTGCCTTTTGACATACTGAAATTGTACTAATATATATATATATATATATATATGTGTGTGTGTGTGTGTGTGTGTGTGTGTGTGTGTGTGTGTGTGTGTGTATGTATATATACTTTTAATGCATTGACCAAGCTTAGGTATCTGAATTAATTGGAAAATTCATACAGTGTTCACCAGACATGGTAATTCATAAATCAAAAGTCTGGATGTTTTGGAAATATTTCATGTCTAAAATAAGAAGTTCATCTTCTAGAGTACCTTTATGCAACACTGTTATATTTAAGTGTTTTTGCAAAATCAAAATCAAATGTTTACTCAGTCAAGCAAGCAAATATTTTTGCCAGAATGCTCATTTTCATCATTGCCTGCATCTCTGTAGCAAATTAGCTCAAAAGAGAAATATTTATAATTAATAATAACTGGTTATAATTAATTCTGAATATTTACGTCATATCTTAGAATTAACTGTAGCAGAATCAATATTACAATTATTTAATCTGTTCGTCCACCGACAGTATAATCATTTATCAATTCCTGGCCAAGAAAGAATAACTTTCCTACTTAATACAGTACTAGCATTAAGCATGTAGCAAGATCAACATTCAGTGACTCCGAATTGTGAGCAGCACACAGAGGCAATCAATTGTGAATATAATGAATTTAATAAATGAAACTACAGCTAACATACAACTAGACTAAGCAAAACACACACACAGACACACACACATATATACATATATATATATATATATATATATATATATATATATATACACTGTATATATATATATATACATACAGAATGAAGGAAAGTAAGGAAAGAGAGAGAGAGAATAACAAAGAATGGCAGTTTTTAGCATTAATTAACCACAACCTAGTGAGAATCATCAGAGAATCAAAAATCACCTTAACAAAGGGGCCCAAACTTAGACGCATCTAACTAGTTGGAAACGGTTACTTGCATTGGCTTTGTTGCTGAACCTAACATGCCAGGGTTTGGAAAACATTAAGGCTGTGATACATTCATATGTCTAGATCTAAGTAATGGAGCTTCAGTACAGTACTACAGAGTTATAACTAAGCTACTGTAACCTAGGAACATGCATACAACACAGGAATACACTATATACATTTTGGAACAGTTTGATTGTGGATAAATGGAGCCAATGTCCTTTCCTATGTATTGTGGCTTTTGAGTGTGTCTGGGCCACGGGCAGTGGCTCCTCGTGGAAATGGGGGAAGTGTTGGAGAAGATAGCAGAGGTGATAACGCCCTTTAAACCAGAGGTGGACATTAGACATGCATCTGTAATTGCATCTGTAATTTCGTTACAACAAGGGAGGAGGGAAAGTTTACGATGCCTAAAACCTGATTGAACACCTTGATTGCATTCAAACGCTACATCTCATCATCCCTACCCTGTTTTAAAATTGCACAGCCAGTCATATTTAATGAGCCAAAATAACCAGTACTCTTCCTCTCTACTCTCAGTGTTTATTTATTTGTCTGGCTTTGAATTATTAATCGCTCTATGGAGATTTAGCTTTGAAGTTCGGTAACATTTTCATAGTCATTAAGTAAAGTATTGCTCCCGCTAGTCACAGAACTTTACAGGGTAAAAACAAACTCTGAGTAACAAAACAACAAACAGTTTAAGATTGAGAAACTGAGATTTGATATGAAAACCAGTTAGTTGAATTTGCCATTCAGCCCTAATTAATTTTTAGTTGGCTTCAGGAATACTTGATTCTGATTGGCATTCAGTGTTATTTATGTATTTAGTCTTTTTTAGCATTTGTATTACACTTGATGAATATGGAAGCATATCTGTAGTTAAATTCAATTTGAAATGTAATATGCAAAATGGCAATGCAATATGTAAAATACCAATGTATTTCTGTATTTATATTTACATTTTCCCATACCATATGTGCAACATTCAATTATATAATTTAAATTAGCCATTTTCTACACTAGTTTTAATATGCAAATTAAAAACATATTTTAAAGGTTTATAAGTTAATTAAAAATTATTATTAATTAAAATTAAAATGTATTACCCAAATTGATTAGATATGTTTAACATGTCCAAGCAAAAACTGTAGCAAAATTATCATTTAAATGCTGTTTTTCCTAAATGCATTTAGACTTAGGGGTAGGACGCTTGGGATTGCATTTTCATCGTGATACTGCGTGATAATTGTAGCAAAATGCATTCTGAGCCAAAGGTGCAGCAAAAGGGTAGCAAAATGGTGATTTAAATTTATTTTTCTTTTTCTTAAATGCATTTACACTTACATATATGACGTTTCAATTGCATTTTCATTAAATACCCCTCTATGGATATAGTTTAAGTCATTGTGGATTTGAAAATGCATTCCAAGCCGAGCACGCCCCCTACCTGTCAATCATTACATCAAGGCTCGGCAACAGGACGCACGATAGGTCAATTGATGCACATAAGCAAACAGACAGTGCTATTCTACACTTATTTACCTATTTGCCACCTTACATAGTGTCTACATTGGACGCGACAGTTGTCACGTCGCATCGCACCGCATCCATTGTAGATAACATCACTGATTATAATGGGTTCAATGCTATCTTTTGTCACACCGCTCGCGTCAGGTGTAGACATGTTGCCTTATTTCTTCTCGCACGTCCCGAGGCACATAAGCGTCGCGCCTGCCTCAAGATTTCTAGCCTAGATGTAGTGATTGACAGGTAGGGGGCATGCTTGGCTCAGAATGCATTATTTAATGAAAATGCAATTGAAACATCATATATGTAAGTGTCAATGCATTTAAGAAAAATAAAAAGACATTTAATTCACCATTTTGCTACCCTTTTGCTGCACCTTTGGCTCAAAATGCATTTTGAAAAACTTGCTGCATTTTGGTACAATTATCACACGGTATCATGATGAAAATGCAATCCAAAGTGTCCTACCCCTAAGTCTAAATGCATTTAGGAAAAACAACATTTAAATGTTAATTTTGCTACAGTTTTTGCTTGGACATGTTAAACATATCTAATCAACTTTGGTAATACATTTTCATTTTGCAACTTATAAAGCTTTAAAATATGTTTTTAATTTGCATATTAAAACTAGTGTAGAAAATTTAAGTTATATAAATGAATTTTCATTTTCATTTTACACTAAATGTTACACATATGCAGGGTCGTCGCTAGTGGGGTGAAAGGTGGTGACGATTATAGGGGCCCACAGCTGAGGGGACCCCCCGACGATCTCAACTGACTGGCTCAGAGCAGCCTAAAAAGACTCTCAGGACAGTTGACGGTCCACTGCTGCGCATAATCACGAAAGCTTATGATTTGCACGTGTTTTTAAGCCTTGCCAATTTAAACATTCAAAAGAGTTTGAAGCATTCAACCAACAAGACGTGGAAAAGCTCAACTGAGTACTCACGTACTATGTTCGGTGTGCACGCAGAGAGCCGTGTCTCACAGACAGCAAGACCGAACCGAGCTCTCCTTCACGTCCTGCACCTGAACGAACAAATACAAATCACAGTTTAAACATGCAAACAGAAAAAGATGTGAAAGGATCCCAATTCAGGGCGTGCGCACACCGTGCAGAGAGACGCATCTCAAAACGCTTGAACAACGAATTTGCCTCTTCTTGCTCTTGAAAAAAAATCATATCAAAATACCCATCTTGGAAAGTATCCTCGAAAAAAACTGTCAGTTATGTCTTAAGTGAAAGTAAACAGTTGAGAAAGAAATGGGGTGTGCATCATTATATTGGATGCGTTGTCTCTCAAAGTGACCACCCCAATTTACTCGCTGCTGTCGGTGTCCTTAATGTTAATCCACTCACTGCTCTTGACTGAATTAATTTGTAGTTTTAACAACAATTTAACACAGTCAAACCAAAAATTATTCAGACACCAGATATAATTTTTGATATTTCTTTTACTAGTGGGTGCAGGACACTATAGTTAATTTATGTAAGTGAGGATAGCAAAATAAAGCAAACTGTGACATACCAAAAAATTCTTCATACAGTGGACTATAGTAAAATTGATCAAAAACATTTGGGACCAAAAATTATCCAGACACTTTGACCTGACCATGTTTTGCTTAAGTGTTTTTTTCTTTAAAGGGGTGGTTTACTGCTTTTTTTCTTTGCTTGATTGTGTTTATGGGGTGCAATATAACATGTCTTCGTGTTTTGTTTGTTAAAAAAAACCCTTATTTTTCATATAGTTCACCTTTATTGTAAGCCGCTTTCTCATTTGAACGACCGGTTGACTTCCTGATTCTCTGAAACCACTCCCTCAGAAACAGGCGATGGGCTCAGAGTGGTTAGTTGTGATCGGTGTGTTGTGATTGGCTAAACTGCGTACTGCACATTGTCCAGAAACTTCACACCCATTACCTTCACGAGCGACAGCTGCGTGAGCTACATATAATTGTGATTACTTGTGATTATATATAATTTTTTGAAGTTTGTACACAAGTTTGTAGTTTGTCTTATACACACTAAACAGCATCGAACTAACTGGCTACTAACCAAACAGCGTTGGCTTGTGTTTACGTTCTTGATCAAATCGAAAAATTACGGCATAAGGTATACATGGAAAATACATTTACAAAATTAGTACATAATTACAAATTCGGGTCCAAAATGTTTGTATGCGTTTGTCATAGACACACGAAATAGCTTTTAACTAACTGGCTACTAAAGCCAGCGTTGGCATTTGTTTACGTCCTTGATAAAACTAAAACATTACGTCTGAAATTATACATGCAAATAAAATTCTGAAATCTTACTTACAGGTTGTGGCCCAACAACTGCTGCCTCTGGTTTTAAAGTTGAAACTGCTCCATGTTTTAGTAATAGTTTCTGTGTGAATCTGGCATTGAACTCGTGTAGATTCTGGAAGCTGTCTTCCGTAAAATGCGCAGCACAGAGAGCTAAATTAGGATTGTAATTGTCAGGAACATAATCAAACATAAATTTTAACCATTGTTAATGAACTACAGCATCTGTAGGAAGCCCGAACACAGAAGACCTGACGGCTGGGTGAAAATAACACCGTTTCGACGGCATGACTACAACTCTCCACTATAACCCTTCCTCTTCGACAAAGCCGCAGAACATGGCCTTGCCCCCTTTTCTGCATGTTCCGGAGGGACGGGTTGATGGGTTTATTTCGTATGCAACCCGGGAAGTAGTTCGTTGTAGTCCCATATGAGTCGTTTTTGTAGGCATTAAACTTCCTGATTTTTAAAAGACGATATCTCTGCTTACGTTGAACTTTCAGCGCAGCAACTTTGCAGATACTGTTCATGCACCAACAGCATTATTACACATTATTTAAACTGAAAAAAGTGAAATCGCAGTAAACCACCCCTTTAATTGCTAATGCGACCTTTTTACACCACAGACTGAACAAAATGAAGCATTGCTTGTTAATTGGTCAAAAAAAGTATTGACAGTTATTTAAATATTGTCATGCTAACAGTTGTCTGAATTTTTGGTTGATTGTAATCCATTACACCTTTCTATCAAAGTTATCTGACATTATCAACTCTGAGTTCTTGTCATATTTTATTACCATCTTCTAAACTATAGCAAATAAATTGTGATAATGTGAGAAATATTGAAGGTGTCTGAATAAATTTTGGTTTGACTATATATTTAATTTTTACAGTGAAAACTATGCAGTGCTATTTTGAATGAATGAATCAATGAAAGAATGATGCATTTATATAGCACTTTATTGTGTATTGCTGTACACCCAAAGTGCTTTACAATCATGTGTGTCAGTGCGCTCACCCACCAGTTACAGGTGGAGTGGAGAGAGAGTCATAGAGCCAATCAAGTGGATGGGGATTATTAGGAACCGTGATTGATGATTAGGAACCATGATTGATATGGGCCAGTGGAGGGAATTTGGCCAGGACACCGGGGTTACACCCCTACTCTTTACGAAAAGTGCTTTTTGCCAGTATAGTGTCCCCGTCACTATATTGGGGCGTTAGGACCCACACAGACCACAGGTAAGCACCCCCTGCTGGCCTCACTAACACCTCTTCCAACAGCAACCTAGTTTTCCCAGGAGATCTCCCATCCAGGTACTGACCAGGCTCAACCCTGATTGGCTTCAGTGGACAACCAGTCTTGGGCTGCAGGGTGATGTGGCTGTGGCATTTTACATTTGATTATTCAGCTTCTGTATCTGGTAACCTACAAACTTGAAAAAAACTTTAAACATTATGTAAATAGCACAAAGAAATAAATAGAACGGACATTCAAATTAAACAATTTCAAACAGTGGGCCACTGGTACAACCTGCAAACCCCAGCTATGGCCCTGCACATATGTATGGGAAAATGTAAATTTAAATACAGAAATACATTGCCATTTTACATATTGCATTGCCATTTTGCATATTACATTTCAAATTGAATTTAGCTACACATATGCTTCCATAGGTGAAGACGTTTTCAAATGTATTTTTCAAACCACTTTTATGCTGGTGCATTTTGGGAATGTAGCTGGCTAGCTGCTAGTGGCCTTATTTGTGAGCAGAGGCTGATATCAGTTGATATGAAAAACTCTTATCTCTTTTTATTGTGTTATGACACTGTGCTATTGGCTCTTATTGTGACCACGGACTATATGAAACCTGAACTCGATCGCAGATGTACCAATGAGACCTGCTTTGTTTTCTCCAGGTGAACGTTTGAGTCTTTCCTTCTGTGTATGCTTTTGCCCAGTAATCAGTTTTACAAATTGCACTGAGTACATTAGATTTGCAGCTTCTCCGTGAAGTCGAAAGCTCGGAGTGGCTGAAGATCTGAGTGAGGGAATAAGCTCCATTTTCTGAACACCTGCTGCAGCCTTTTGGTTTAAAAGACTCTCAGGAGATTCACGGGAGATGTGGGGAGAAGACAAATTATTTAGATGTTAATATAAAGGCAACCGTGAACTTTCTAGTTTGATATCAGTACAGAGAAAGCAGCACCGTCTCCTAGGGAGCCAAAGATGCCAGTGCTTGCTCAGAAAATCAGATGAGATAATAAGTGACTGTGCAAAAAAATAAGCAAATATGAATAAATATGAGATCAAATCATGTGTAAATCACTTATTTTTCTAAAGCTACACTTTCTAACAGTATAAGTTAGTTTGAGTGAAGCAACATCTTTTTTTGTGACGCTCTTTTAGTGCTACAAAGTAAAAAATAAAATAAGACTTAGAGAATAAAGTATTTCTTTTTGTATTTATTTATTTTGTTTATTTTAGGCCTTTATTCTTAATGGTACACTTTATTGATTTGGTTTTTCTGGGTTGTTTAGTTCTTTTAACATTTTCTAGTCCTTAAAGCAGAGATCCCCAACCATTGTGCATAAATGATTTTTCTAATTATTGTGTATTTTCATTGTATGCGATTGATATCGAGTAGCAGTTTGACGATTTCATGTTAAATTAGTAAATAAAAGATTTCTCTGATCTGTCATGGCTATTAGGGCTTAAGCGGATCGCAGTTGGTCCGTCATATATGGACCAGGTCCAGACCCCATATATATATGCATGGGGGTTTGTGGTTACGTCACACTACTGTAAATATTTCTGTTTTAAAGCATGAAGGCGAGCCAATGGATATCACACAAGCAACGTGCAAACTTTGCTCAATAGTTATGCCGGTGAACTTCTCAACTTCAGTCATACAGAAAGTGAAAGTACAGAGGCTGTACAGAAAGTTCTAAGGCTGCATTAACAGCGCATATTCTCTCAGAGACAAGAGACGAATCTACTTCAACACGTGCTGATAACAGTATAAATGAATAGAGCTGTTTAAAAGACCCTATCCACAACACCCTGCCTTAAAGGATTATAGTTCAACCAAAAGTGAACATTTTCTGAAAATATACCTTGGCCAACCAAGATGTAGAGAAATGTGTTTCTTAATCAGAACAAATTTGGAAGCAGTATTATAGATCGAGGACTATTTTAGCCAGAAACAATGGTTTAAACGCCTTGATGGATTTGTTTCTTACAACCATGCAGCTTTTTGCTTCCCAAGACGTAAAATGATGTACAGAAGGCTTGTGGTTTCTTGCAATGTTTTTGTTAGCTGTTAGGACATTCTGACGGCACCCATTCACTGCAGAGGATCCATTAATGAGCAAGTAATGTGATGATAAATTTCTCCCAAACTGTTTTGATGAAGAAACAATGTCATCTACATCTCAGATGGCCTTAGGATTTCCATTTTAATCTTGAAATCTTTCAGATGGTCTCTGTCAAGTATACTGGCCTTGCAATTCAGTGACGCCTTCTGAAATGGGCATTTATTGAAAAAAGGAAAAAAAAAAAAAAAGAAGCTCACTAACCACGGTAATATGGTCAATAAACAATGTAATCAGAATTAATCTGGAAAGTGTAGCTGTTGTGACTGGTTTGAAAATATAAACGTTATTATATAAATTACCTTTTTATTACTGGGGCCCTCAGAGTTGAAATTGGATGAAATACTGGTGGCTGGTCAGTCAAGCAAGCCAATTTGCTACAGAGGATCTATTGGTGAGCAAGTGGTGTGATGCTAAATTTCTCCAAATCTGTTTTGATGAAGAAACAAACTCATCTACATCTTGGCATGAGGGTGGATACATTTTCTGATTTTTGGGGGGGGGGGGGGGGGGGGGCAATTCCTTTAAAGGGATAGTTCACTCAAAAATGAAAATTCTGTCATTAATTACTCAACTGACAGTATATTTCAGCAATACATTTTAACAGTATATGGGTTTCCTGGGAACTAAAACCTGCTGTTATATGCTCTACAAGCTGGGGAACTACAAGAGGAAATGATTTAATCAAATTAGCGTAAATTGACGGACTGTAATTACAGATGAAATGACTCACTACTTTGGCAGGTTTTTTTTTTTTTTTACATTTTCTGAGTGAAAAATTTGTCCCAAATCACAGAAGTCCATCATAGAAACTGACATGCAAAAAAAAAAAAAAAAAAAAAAAAAAAACCTTTTCCAATGTAACCTTAAATTGAAGGACAGGAGCTGTTTTCTCACCTAAGTCTAAAAATAAAGTCTGCTGTATTGCCGACATCTCTTCTGTGAAATCTACAGTAGCCGTTACACTGCCGATCACATCGCTAGCTTCCCACACATCACATCTGTTAGAATGAACCCAGTGCAGTGCTTACTTGTAAAAAAAAATATTAGAGAAATATATTCTTCTTCAGCTCTCCCATCACGTTACTGTATGCCTTCCATAAAACCATGGAGTGTGGAGGCGTTCGTTGCACTTAATCGAGAGACAGAGACCAGAAATGAGTCGAGAGTTGAAATTAAGAGCGTTGGTGTTCGCAAGCTGTTTTAAAGTGTAATCTCAGCAGATGAGGACGCAGAGATGGATAAAACTTCTGTTAGAGCTCTCAGCGGTCTAGGAGCCTCTCAGATTCTGGGTGAGATATGGTGTTAGATATGGTGTTATGGTGTGACTGTAAAATGGACTGAAATGCATCTAACTCACTTACTCCCAATCAGCAGTTGAAATATTAAAACGCCTCCTGTACATATTAGCAATTATAGTTTAAAGACAAAGTGTGTCGTTTTCTTTGTTACACATTCTTCTACACCTGCTTAAAGGTGCACGAAGCGATTTTTGAGAAACGAAAAACAAAACAAAAACGCCCCTATTTTGATATCTCCGCCCCACACGTATATACGTAACCATGGCAACGACGATTGTGGAAACAAGTGAAGATGACACACAAGCATATTCAAACAAAAGCAAACACAGTTGAGTTGTGCAACAAATAAAAATCAATATTACTCGCATATCAAGAAGAAAAACAATGCAACGTCGCCATCCGATTCGAGCCCTTCCCGCTCCTTGAGTTTCTCTCCACCGCTGGAAAGCTGCTCCGATATTTTACCTCTTGCCTGATTGTAACCCCTCTTTTTAATGTTTTGTTTCTCTGATATTTTCCTCTTTTTAGTTTTTTTTTTTAATTTTTTTTTTATCTGCCATCTCTATCTATAGTCGATCTGCTAATATCCATCCTGTGCACTCAAATTGAACGCTCTCTTCTCTCAAATCATTTCAAGACATGCCCCCTTACTGCTGATTCGCTACAAGTGTGTTTTGGGACTCGGTCCGGCACTGTGGTCAAAAACATTTTTCAAAAATCGCTTAGTGCACCACTGACGAAATTTTCAGAGACCATCTATCTATGGTTTGTTCTTTCTGTCTGTATATTGGTCTGTTGTCCTTTCAGTCTATCTATCGTTCGTTCTATTGTTGTTTTTGTCTATCATTCCTATCTTTTGATCGACCTTTTAATACAGTTTGCTTGCGATTCAAATTCAGTAACTGAAGTGGAATATATATGGTATACTTAATGAGTACATGAAGCACAACCTGCTCTCTATACATAATTTTCTTAAGAGTGCTAGAACAGCAGTTCTGCTTTATCCAAGACAGAAATCCAGAGAAAAACGTAGCGTAGGGTTGTTGATCCTTGTGCCAGGGCTGGTGAGGGAAAGCTCCATAAGGTGGAAGGTGGCATCGAGGGCATGGAGAGGGCGAGAGAGAGAGGCAGAGCGGGGTGCCCTCACAGCCATATGGGCCCCGCCACCACCGGACCCGACCTGTGGCCGTCCTCGGGACAGATAGCCAGCCAAAGAGAAGAACCATCTGTGCTCAATGCCCTCCATGCCGGAGGGTCATCATCTCAAACTGAGTGTACGGAAACGCCAAGACTTTCTCGCTCTGTCTGTCTCCCTCGCTATCACTGCCTCTGTTTACCCTACATTGTGGCAATGACACAAACTTTCAGCTGAACTTCAAACCTTGAAATAGTCTGAACGGAAAGTGGTGTCAGAATCAGATCACTGAGTATGCTGATCGTTTAACAATGCCATTGATGGACATGGAGAAAAGTCCTTTATGGGAAGTCCACACTGATTCAATTACAACAGCATCAAAGTCACCAGTCACAAGTTCATTCTCACAAAACCGTGCGCCCTTTTTATTTCCACAGATGGTGTGATGCCGAGCCTTCCCTTGGGCCTCTTATTGTGCATCTTTCAATGCGGTTCCAAACATGCGGTGTCCTACAAAGGTCTTAGGGATGAAGCCACTGAGCAGTGTCTGCAAAATCAAAAACTGTTTAACATGCTGAGTGCAAGCGGTCAGGTCTGCAGAAGTGTCACAGAAGAAAGGACACAAGCCGAAAAGGAAATGAAACAACATGACTCATCTGAAAGGCGTATAATGGCAGAAACAGTGTGTATCGACTTGGAGATTAAATGTAGGCTTGTTGTTCAAAGGAACATTTGTTTAGTTACTAGCAATTAAAGGAAAACAAACACCATAGTTAGTTCCGTCCCTCAGGTCTCTTCACATAATACTTTTGGTATGATTGCATCATCATTGTGAGTATACTCTAATACAGAATTTTTAAAACTGAAGCCCATGTAAAGCAAGGGAGTCAGTGAAAAAGTGGTGTACAGTAAAATTATAATTAAGTTTTTAATTTAGAGGAATAGTTTCACCAAAATGAAAATTTTGTCTTCATTTACCCACCCTCATGTCTTTTCAAACCTGTAGGAGTTTCTTTCTTATGATGAACACAAAAGAAGAATTTTGTAGATCCAAACAGTTGTTGGTTCCCGTTGACTTCCAGAGAAAGAAATACTATGGAAGTCAGTGGGGACCATCAACTGTTTGATTACCAGCATTATTCAAAATATGTTCTTTTATGTTCAACATAACAAAGAAACATATATAGATTTGGAACGACATGAGAGTAAATGATGACAAAATTTTCATTTTTTGGGTGAACTATCCCTTTAATTCTTGTGTTGTGCTGATCATTGACCTAATTTGGTTTTCCCAGTCAGAAATGATCGCCTTTTAAAAATTGCTTGTAAATCTCACTTTATGCTAGAATTTGAATCCAATATTTGGTAATAATATTGCATAATGAGCGATTTACAAGCAGTTTTTGAAAGGCTGGTCACTTTTAACCTGGAACACCTTAAGAAGATGGGAAATCATAAAAAAAGAAGAAAAAATATGCAAATTGTTTTGGGAAGTTGTAAAACGCTGCGTGAGCAAAATTAGTTTTAGGTCTATGTGATATCATTAGCATTTTCCAGAAAAAGAAAATCCTTTCTGAATCAAAATGACCTAAATGAAATGAAATGAAACTATGAAATGAAATTAAATGATTAAATTAAAATAATTTCTCTAACATAATCGTGACGATTTTCTTCTATAAACAGCCATAATATTATATTTCAAGTTTATGCATCTAACTATAGAGATAGTGGATACTTTTATAATTATTTTAGACTTACATGATCTCCAATAGCAGTTTAGTTCATTATTTATAATGGGCTGCTTGTTGTAATTGTACCAATTGCAATTTGAAAATTAGAAAACGATTCAACCAAAGGCTAAAACACACAAGCACCAGCTGCTTGAATCAAATCAGAGTAAAGAAATATATTGTTCTTTAAACTTTTGACAGATGATAGACAGAGAAAAGTCAACGAAAGCATATTTTTTGGTTGTGCAACAATGAACCCGGCAGTGCGTACTTATTCAAAGATGGAGGCCGAGATCTAATAAAAAGGCTGAGAGAGAAGAGATCCCAGAACTGCTTGTGCTCTTATTCTGTCTGGCGAGCACACACAAAAAAGAATAGAAGCAAGCAAAGTCTTTTTGTCATCAGATAGATCGCTTACTAATTGGGTCCCTGGCGGTCTTAAAGATGTCTGATAACGGCTGTCGTCCGAGCGAGACCCGCTGGTCCAGTCTAAATATAACACAGATACAAACACATATGGATATACACAAGGACATAGGCTCAGACACAACACAAACCATTCAACACGTCCCTCTCCTTTCAATCAATGCGCTACGGAAACTACTAAAGACACTCTCTATCCATCCACCCTCATGTCTCAATCCCGCTTCCTAGCGATTCTGTTGAAAATACCAGCTACATTTTAATGTGTGTCCCCGTCAGTCATCAGTTCTCCAATGTTTAAAGAATCAAAGCCCTTGCTAGTTTTTGAGTTCATGTTTATAAGCTGATTCACGTCATTGGGAACTAAAAAACGCAACAGCAAACAACCCAGCAGACGTAAATATCCTTTTTGCCACATGATTTGAATAAACACCAGCTGTAAGCACAAACTGAAATTATTTTAAGAAAGGCGTTAAGTACTGTTCTACAGCTTTGAGATAGACACTGTATTTGCAGTTTCCTACACAATTTGATTATAAATGTGGGTGTATTGTTTTCCACCACACCGCTTTATATGGCATTGAAAAGAGAGTGGAGGAAGAAAAAAAAACTAATATAAAACTTGTGTTTGATATTCGGGGGACAGAATTATTTTTTGATTACTACTTTTTGCATAGACAAGTCTGAGACAGTGCGCACTAGCGGAATGAAGCATCCAAATGAGGGACTGAGATTAGATACTAATAAATATGGAAATAATCCTGTCGCCTCACTCTCGGTTGACTTTATCCAGGTGTGTAATTCTGTTTGATAATATTGCTGACTCATGATAATGTCCAGCTCATTCTGAAAATGGACAGATAAGGCCAACGGAGAGAATCTTAAAGAGACGGCACTTTTTGAATGTAATGTTTATTGCATCCGGCTTCATTTTTATGTTACCAGTGTTGTGAAGAGACTGACTCCTCCATCACACCACGTCCGGAGTCAGAAGTCGTGACATTTTGAATATTATTTCTGCACCCTTTCTCTCATGGGTGAAAATGCAATGTACTTCGAAGAGAAAGTTCTTGACAATTTGATCTGGTGGGATGTTTTTTTTATAAAATCATATATCATATTGCTACCACAAAGAGCCAGGCGGTAGTAAATATATCCTTTAATGCCAAGAAACACTGAAGTACCAATATCAAATTTCAAAAAATGAAATGTAAACACTTTTGTAAATGGAAAATATGCAAAAAAATGTTTTTTTTTTTTTTTTTTTTTGTTATATCATCATAGACATTAATAGGACCCACCCATTTTGTGTTTCAATATTAATACTTGTTTAAGTATGAATATAAGGCCATAACCACCATAATCGATAATCCAGTTGATCCAGTCCATAATCAAACCCAGTTAATTTGTTATTTATGATTATTATTATTATTTATTTTTTTTAAACGTTAAAAATAATATATGTATGTATATATATATATATATACTTGCTACTGGGACGCAAGTCGGGGCTTGATCAACCCCGGCTGGGTTGCCTGGGCGAGGGTGTATGATGTTGCGAGACCCGAAACACCCAATGATCCCAGGGTACATCACTGAGGATGCGTCCCAGGGCATCCATGAGATGTTTCTTGCATATATATAAATAATAATAATAATATCTGTGGTCAGTGGTCACAAGGTATGTTTTTTCAATGGTAGTTAAGTTTCTAATTTTTTAAAATAAAAATATTAAAAGGGCTGAAAAACTTTAAAAGAGGTTCCATTGTTGCAACTTCCTCCATATTGTGTGACAACAACATGTTCCGCAATGACTATTACTTTCAAAAATAAACCCACCTCAAGAATTAACTGGCCTCAAATTATTGTGACAACTTGCCCCATTCTCAGCATATATATTAAAAATGAAAAGACAAAACAGCAGAAAAGGATTTTGAGTCTAGTGTATTAGAGGTGACAGATCACGCAGTTCCTCGCTGAGTTCAATAGTCAGGACAAACAGGGCGAACGGAGAGGTCAAATTTTTATCTGCCACACAGCTCAGCTGGCTCCAGAGGCTTAAACTGTGATATTTATCCTAGAGGTCTTGAGGGAAGGGGGGAAAGTATGTGTAATTTCACGGTGTCTTCAGGGAAAATTTGATCCCTGCCGGGTGACAGGCTGATAAATAGCAACGAAGAAAACAGTGCCCTCCCGAAACGGAAAATAAGCTCGGCTTTCTGTTTGTATGAATCCTGAGGAGGACGGGAAGTCACCGAAGTTACAAACCAATGACTCTGTGAGTGCTGTCTATTCCTTTTGTCTCCTGCACCGGAGCTACGTGAACACACAGCCAATTCCCAATACTATATAGACCTGATTTCTTGCATAGAAGCTCGTTTGCTTGCTGCTATTTTAGGTTTATGGGCCAAGGTGCCCTCTTGCCTGACATATATATATATATTTTTTAATTGTATTATTACATTATAGCCCCTAGCATGTTAACACTCTTTATGTGAATCTATATGATATGTAAGAGATAGTTAAAATTATTTTAGAATCTTACCTGCAAGGCCCCTCTAAGAAAAATGATCCATTAAACTTTAAGGACAATCTAGAAGAAGACGCCTGCAGCATATTGTATACAATAATATTAATTTCCTCTTAAGCTCTTGTGAGGTCATTTTAACTATCGTCAAAAAAATAAGATGCAAAATGCCATCAGTTGCGTTTGTATGTAACCAGAGCGTGTGAATCAGCGATATGAGACAACAGACTGATTCAGATTCAAGAGCCGCCTAAATTAAAATAATCTAATAACAAAACCTCAGCCAATTTATTAATTTCTCAAGAAAAGAGAAGACATGGAGCTTCCTATTCATGCCTAAACTTTAATGACCGCTCAGCAAAAAAATCTGTCATTTTAATATTTCACACAGAAGATAATTTAATACTTTCCCAGAAAAATATGAGAAAAAAAGCAGCCTTTCTTTAGCAACTAAATTATTTAAAATAAAAACCAGCCCAATTAATCTGACAAAGACTTCTATGATTCAATACAATGTCCAAACAATTAGACTTTCCTGCCCATCACCTTCATTTTTAATGTGATTATTCTCACAAAGAGTGGAAGGAGCCTCTTTAAGTGTAAGAATATCTCATCTTTTGTGTGAAAAGGCAATTGTTGGCTTCCCTGTTCAAGTGAATTAGCTGAGGGAATTTCATCTTTACAAAGTGAGGTGTAAATCTTTTATGCTTAAACTATGCAAAAAAAAAAAAAAAAAAAGAAGAAGCTCTCAGCCTTACACAGTTCCTCTCCGAGTGTGTGTCAAGTGCCGCGCTTTAGGGAACAATGTTAGGACTGACTTTATTTAGCCTGGGAGCAAGATGACAAATGTGATACACATGTAAGACTTGTAATCATTCCAAGGCTTTAATAATAAAATTAGCATTACATTTTAATGGGTTTCTTGACAGACAAATATGTTTGTCAAAATGGTTCAAAACATTTTGTAGAGATATTTATGTTCAGAATAAACATAGCATATTGCTTTCAATAAAATTATTGTAAAATTTTCCTCTCACATACACAGTTGCATGGATAATCATACCACCATGACATAGTCACAGCACAGTTCTCTCTTCTATATCCATTTGGCTCTCCAGAACCTGTTCAGTGCTGCTTTCTGTGTGATATCAGATTCATTTATTAGATAATAATCATTTCAGTGATTTCTCACCCAGAGGTCAGTGCTGTCATCAACCCATTTCCATCCGCCCTCTTCATCACTGTCAGTCACACCAGTCCAGACTGCATCATTAGCAGAAATCTTCTTAACAAAAAGCTGAAAAAGAAAACCACATTTATATTATATTTACAAATATAAATATTAATATATTTATATTAAAATTTAACCTGACCTCTTTTCATATAGCAATAAACCACCTCATACAGCATGCCTCACTCGCTTGTTCCTCTCTGTTGCTTATGATGATCAGATCTGCTCCTTTCTCCATACAATATCTTCTGCTCTCAGTCCAGCTCCTCTTCACTGAGGAAATTAAGTAGCATCTGGATTGGTAAAATTTCCATCCATCTGGTAATCTTTCTATCACTGAATATTCATGCAATTTTGATGTAGTTTACAATTGCCTATTCCAATAAAACACTTTAACAGTTCATGTTTCTCTAGAATTAACTCTTCATTTAGTTGAATTAGATCAGTGATCTTAGTTAGTAGCCGGACTCTTTCTTCTGTAAAGTTGGTAATCTCGGTTAGCTGGTCTCTCACTTCTGCCACACTGTAAAAAAAAAAAGTTAAAACTTAAAGGAACACTCCACTTTTTTTTTGGAAATAGGCTCATTCTCCATCTCCCCCAGAGTTAATAAATTGAGTTTTACCGTTTTTGAATCCATTCAGCCGATCTCCGGGTCTGGCGATAGCACTTTTAACATAGCTTAGCATAGATCATTGAATCCGATTAGACCAGTAGCATCGCGTTCAAAAATGACCAAAGAGTTTCGATAGTTTTCCTATTTAAAACTTGACTCTTCTGTAGTTATATCGTGTACTAAGACCGGCGGAAAATCAAAAGTTGCAATTTTCTAGGCTGATATGATTAAGAACTATACTCTCATTCCGGCGTAATAATCAAGGAACTTTGCTGCCGTAACATGGCCGCAGCAGGCGCAGTGATATTACGCAGCGCCTGAAAGTAGTCCCCAGCTAGGTAACTAGTTATAATATAGCTGGGGACTACTTTCAGGTGCTACGTAATATCACTGCGCCTGCTGCGGCCATGGTACGGCAGCAAAGTTCCTTGATTATTACGCCGGAATGAGAGTATAGTTCCTAGCCAAATCGGCCTAGAAAATAGCAACTTTTCATTTTCTGCCGGTCTTAGTACACGATATAACTACAGAAGAGTCAAGTTTTAAATAGGACAAATATCGAAACTCTTTGGTCATTTTTGAACGCGATGCTACTGGTCTAATCGGATTCAATGATCTATGCTAAGCTATGCTAAAAGTGCTATCGCCAGACCCGGAGATCGGCTGAATGGATTCAAAAACGGTAAAACTCTACTTATTAACTCTGGGGGAGTTGGAGAATGAGCTTATTTCCAAAAAAAAGTGGAGTGTTCCTTTAAAATTTTAAGGCAAGTTTGAGTTTTCTCAACTTGTCATTTTAAGTTTATACAACAAAAATTTGAGAATCTCTCTCTCACAAAAAATCTGCTGAAGCTGGTAAAAAAAATAAAAAAAAATAATAAAAAATTTTTTTTACAGTGCTGGTTAGTAATATTGGATAGTAGCTGGTTTCTTTCTTCTGTGAGGTTGGTATTCCTGGTTAGCAGCTGGTGTGTCTCTTCTGTGTAGTGTGTGTTGTTTGTATAGATGTTGACACACAGCACTGACTGCAGTTTCTGACCTTCACTGAATCACTTCCTGAATAACACAGACATGATGTTTAATGACTGAACATGTGCAAACTCTTGATGCTTTTCTCCTTATTTATTCAGAGATTAATTTGATTACCTGTATGCTGTAGTGGTTGGTGTGTGTTTGTCTTTGTCATGATCTCTCTCGTGAGTCATGATCTCTCACACAATCTGCTCTCTCATAGATTTCCACTATTATCTCCGCTCTCTCTCTTTATTCCCTCAGTCTTAGTCCTGATCACATCGGCATAAATAGCATCAGACATTTTGCTCAATTAGTCCTACTTTGGCTGCGCTAATGTTGAATGATTTTCCTGTGTACTTTTCTGTACTATTTTAGCTGTTCTTCTCCTGTCTGCTTTCATCTCCTGTTAGAATGAAACAATAAAGCAGAACTGATTTGAGTTTAAAGTTGACAGTCTAAACAAGAAAGTACATGAAAAGTTTTGCGTTGTTTATTAAAAATGAGTGAGTGTGCATATGTTGAATGTTTTTTTCCGGTGTAGTTTTCTGTCCATATTGATGCATTTTATTTTTAACACCAACTTAAACAACAAATGAAACTGATCAATAAAAGTCAATGTGTGAATCTCAAAATAAATGACCATCCATCCATTAAGTACAATGTTTCCATGGCACAAACTTTTCTCCCTATTTTATGACTATAGAGTTCGTGTATGTGGGAAGTATTTTATCATTTAGGTTAAAAACTTATGTGAATTTCTAAGAAAAAGTGTATATTGACATGCTTTGACTTGTCTGATTGTCTCATTATCACAATTAACGTTATTTGAATAATTGGATATTTATTGAGGCAAACTTTAACAATGTTTTGAGACAGCCTGAAACTTTAAACTAGTTTTTAAAAGAGAGAGATGTAAAAACTGCCAGATAAACTAAGACAGATAAACCATCTGTTAGATTAAACAATGTGGTTGTTAGGCAGTTCTAGCAGCTTGCTAACCATTTCTAGAGTGTTATGACTTCTATGTATGCTTTAAGGGTTAGCTGCCTATGAGGGAATTTCGGCTATTTACTAGGTGTTGCTAGGGTGTTTTGGTTTGTTGCAAGCATTGCTAGGGTATTCTGGTTTCTGAGATATTTTGACTATAAAGCGGTGTCCACCAAAGTCCAAAGTCTATGGACTTTTATACTGTGATGGGAGGAGCCAACGACAGACACAGTGGGTGTGGCGTCAGGCCTCGGAGAGGCTTTTATTAAACACAAACAATAAAATAAAGTGTCCAGGGGGAAGAAGTGTCCAAAGAAACGGGGGGAATCTGGTGTCCTCGTTGTGCTTCGGGGCTTGTGAAGGAGGGCAGTGTTCCAGAAGGAGGGTGAGCGTGGTTTCACCAAGTACAACATGTTCCTGGATCAACATCCTTGTTGATCCTGGAACATCATTCCAATCAACCAATCAGAATTGAGGGATAACTTTTTAGGAAATATCTGTTTTAGGCTTATGTTCAGGGTTAGGTGCTTCAACACCCTTGTTAATCAGTTATCATTTCACACTGATTTTAGGAATACATTATGGATAGGGTTAGGTTTAGGGGTAGGGATTGAGTTAAGTCTATTTTTGGACAATGTCGATCCAGGATCAACAAAAGATGTTGGTACAGGAACATATCTTACTTGGCAAAATCACGGCGACCCCAGAAGGAGGGAGGGGGGTCCAAGGAAGGGGCGGAGTCCGGTGGCCGCACGCGCTCCCGCTCTGGCCGGGACACGAGGGGCGGCGGCTTCTTTTGAGCGGCGGCTCTTCCTCTTCACCTGCTCGGCCTTTGGCAGGACTTATACGGCCCGACATCTCTGGTCCGACGACCGCGTACGGGTGCGGCTCTCATCCGGCTCTGGAGGTTCCGCGGCTCACATCTTAGGTGACGCGAATCCCTCAACGCACCCTTCCTGGACCCACGATCGAGGACACCAGCGTGCATGCACGGGGGAAGAGACCGGTCTCACGAGGAGAGGCGCGCTCGGCATTTTAACGGCAGCGGTGATGAGGCTTCATTCAGTCCAGCTGTGCCTCATCACACGCCGCCAGCCTACGTTGATCTCACGCCCCTCCTCTCATCCACCCACTCCCGTCTGGAGCCTGGTGAAGGGCGGCGAATAAGGGACGGGGTGGTGATGATAATGAGGGGGGTGGGCCACCGATCCGTCACAATACTTTTTACATTTTATTTATACTTTTTTTTTTATTTATACTTTTATTTATACTTTTATTTTATTTTATAAATACTTTTAGATATTTTGACTATAAAGCTGTGTGTCCACCAAAGTCTGTGTGTCAACACCCTTCCCCCCGAGGTTAACATATTTTTAAAATTGTTTTCACTCATCAGTGTCACTTTTTACACAAGCATCCAATCACAGTGGAGGAGGGTGAGACAAATTTCACTTTGCACTTTTATATGGAATGAACAACAATGTAAAGTAAACATTGTTGGTAATTGAATATCCATGTCTGTAAAATAACACATTTATTCACCATGGGTTTAGCTAAATGCTTTGCCTCCAAAGCACCCACAAGTGGCCTAAGGAAGACCAAATGACAAACAAGTCCATTCATAAGATATTTATTCAATGACAGTAGATTTATAAACTTTTAAAATGCAAGGGTAATTCTTTAAATACTCGACCTAAAATAGAAAAAGTCTTGCTAATCTTAAAGTGTGTGTGTGGGGGGTGGGGTGGGGGGTAGTAATCAAAAGCCCTCTTTTAGCTTTCTGTAATCCAGTTCTAGACAATGTACACAATGTCCATCCCATGTCATAGACATATGGTTTTAGTTCTCCATTCTTTGCATGTTGCAGCACCTGTTTGTACACATGTATTGCATATAATAAAACTTTATTCAAAGATTTGTCTCATAGATCCATTTGAAAGACTCTTTACATGGACATTCATAGAAAAACGTTTTTAAAGTTAGAGCAAAGCTCTCTCCTCATTGTTCATTAGGCTCTCAAACCCCCAGAACTTGCAACATCAGATCAGCATTAGATGTTCAGTGCTGCTTTCTGTGAGACATGATACTGACTGTGAGAATCATTTATTAGATAATAATCAGTTCAGTTCAGTGATTTCTCACCCAGAGGTCAGTGTGCTGCCATCAACCCATTTCCATGTGTCCTCTTCATCACTGTCAGTGAGATCCAGATTACAGCATGGCCAGAAATTGTATTAAAATTCTAATTAGTTGTAGCAAAAATATATTTATATAATAAAATTTAGAAGTTTGAACTGACCTCCTCTCATACATCAATAAATTACCACACACACACACACACACACACACACACACACACACACACACACACACACAGTATCTCTCACTTGTTTCTCTAATAATTCATGATGGATAAGTCAATCTGTGATTAATCATTGAAGTGGACAGTCAACCCAATGCCATACAACCTAAATGTTATTTTTTATCAACATTAATTTTCAAAATGTTAATTTAAAATGTATATGAACACAGTTTACACATATTCAAGTTGCTCTGGCTTTTCATTATTATTTACATTTACTAATTCATTGAGTGACAGATGATTCATAAAAGTACAAATATTTAATGTATCTCTATATATGGTCATATGAGGAGTTACAGAATTTTATTTTAGCCTGGAGCATGATGCTAAATATAGTACACATGTAAGTAATGTAATCACTTCAATTCCTTAATAATAAAAATAACCATTACATTATAAATATTATTTAAATGTTAAATGTCAAAATGACTGACAAAAGATCCTAGTATTTTAGGCACATATCTAAAACTAAGATAGGAATTCATATTCAGAATAAAAATGTATTGCATATAATAAAGTCATTTTAAAATATTCTTTAAAATGATCCATTTCTGAACGTTCTGAACATGGATCATCTTACCACCATGACTTGTGACTCAGAGCACAGTACTCTCCTCTTTTTCTATTAGGCTCTTTATAACCCCAGAACCCGCAACAACAGATCAGCATTAGATGTTCAGTGTTGCTTTCTGTGTGATATGATACTGACTGTGAGAATAATTTATTACATAATATTCAGTTCAGTTCAGTGATTTCTCACCCAGAGGTCAGTGTCACGGACTTGTGGTTTTAGTAAACTGGAAATAAAGGACTTGGCAAACGAAATAATCATAAACACACTTTCCATTTAATAACATTAAGACGAGACCAAGACAAGGGTAAAACTGAGGACTTATAAATGGAAGAGAACAAAAGAGCAAACAACGTAATCCAAATCAGGTGGGGACAATGAATAATTAACTAACAAGAACAGGAACTAAACCAAATAAGGAAAAACAGGAACTCAGACGGGCCAACACGTGACAGTGAGTGTGCTGTCATCAACCCATTTCCAGCTGCCCTCCACATCACTGTCAGTCAGACCAATCCAGACTTTAGCACCATCAGACATTTTCTTAACATAATTCTGACAACCACATTTATATCATAATAATTACAAGTTTGAACTGACCTCACATAAATTAACACGCACACACACACACACACACACACACACACACACACACACACACACACACACACACACACACACACACACACACACACACACACACACACACACACACACACACACACACACACACCCACCTATCTCTCACTCACTTGTTCCTCTCTGTTGTTTATGATGATCAGATGTGCTCCTCTCTCTGTTCAGTCTCTACTGCTCTCAGTCCAGCTCTTCTTCTCAGAGGAAATGAAGGAACAGCTGGATTGGTTAATTTTCCATCCATCTATTAACACAACCAGATCAGCTATTACGGCTAATTACTACTAATACAGCTATTCACACTAATTTCACTTTTATTTTTAGAAGTTATATTACAAAAATGTAGTTTATCTTTCTAACACTGAATTTATGTGTGGATTCTACATACTGTAGTTCATGATTACTTGTTCCACTGAAGCACTTTAACAATTCATGTTTTTTTAATTAACTCTCCATTTAATTGAGTTAGGCTGGTAATGTTGGTTAGCACCTCATCTCTTTCTTCTGTGAGGTCGTAATGCTGGTTAGTAGCTGGTGTGTCTCTTCTGTGCAGTTTGTGTTGTTTGTATGGATGTTGACACACACAGTACTATGACTGCAGTCAGCAGAAGAACAAACACACTGCAGCTGCTCTGGAGCTTCTGATCTTCACACAATCACTTCCTGAACAACGCAGACATGATATCAATATCAAAGAAATGCATGTGATTACCTGTACGCTGAAGTGGTTGGAGTGTGTTTTTCTCTGTCCTGAAGTCATGATCTCTCACACAATCTGCACTCTGATAGATTTCCACTGTCATCTATTTTTCTTCATTCCCTCAGTCTTAGTCCTGATCACATCGGCATAAATATCATGAGACATTTCTGCTCAATTACAGTTAGACACAAGCTGTGCTAGTATTGAATGACTTTCCTGTGTAGTTCTCTTTGCAATTTTAGCTGTTCTTCTCTCTGCTTTAATCAGTTAGAATGAAACAACAAAACAGAACTGATCTGAGGTCAAAGCTTGAAGTCTAAAAGGATGTGATCCTCAAGCATCCATGCCATTTCTTTATAGTGGCCATATACCTGGGACGTTAAAATATTACATCCATTAATGTTATTTATTTATTTATTTCAAAATTGTACAGAAAACTACTACAGAAGTATACTAGAGAAATTGAGTGTTTCATGTTCATTTCACCATTTCTTTATGTTTTTTTGTTGTTTTAAGAACTTTTTTACCTTCACTGCATGCATGCATATTGTATGTGTGGTTGCTAACCATTGCTGCTGTAGGATGTTGTGTTCTAGCTCGGGTATTTTGGCTAGTTTTTTCCCCCCTGTTATACACTACAAGACTTTTTCATATATTTGATCAGAATTTAAAACACTAGGCATCATATACTTGCCAACTTTGTAAATGGTTATGGAGAAAAATTTTTCAGTTCATTCAGAATGCGGCTAACTCACACAGAAACATGCACCGCATTGCAATATGTGTTCTACAATCGCCTTAAAAGATCTCTTTATATTTGATTGATTTATGTCTGATATTCTCTAACTGGATGAGATCAAAATCTAAAGCCAAGAAAGTTGTCTCTGTGCCAATATAGCCACTCTATGCAATTTTCTGCGAAATCACCTCTGATTACCCAAAATCTGTAGACTGGCTCTGACTTTCGGCAACTAGCATAAACTCCTGCAGACTTAAAAATCTGGGCAAAAGTCGTGCACTGTAAGTCCAAAATTTACTGATGGAATCTTAATAAATATACAATTAAATGACAGCCAATTTCTAAACTTTTTTCATTAGTCTATATCTTTCAATGTTATTGGACCTAAACCTAACTCACTAACCTTCAATACATTTGATCATGTTACGTTCTGCGGCGCCCACTTGCAATGTACCGCATGTGTTGTATGTTAAATTGCACCCCTGCATACAGCACAGTTTTACTGAACTCACTCTAAAAATTCAGCTGTAGTCCTGAAAATTCAAGGGAGTGACTTCGGTTTCATAGCTGAACTTTGTGTGAACAAAACCGTGTTTAGTACGATTAGTATTCTGCTGCTGTGTGAATGCAGCCATCAGATGAAAACACAGCAGCTTCCAACTCACTTCTGCTTCAGTTCATCCTGTATATTTATTCATATTAAAGCTTCTCTGAAGGATGTCGCCACTAATGGCACGCGTCTTCATTTTCTGACACACTAATCAGAGTTTCACTCAATGAAAGAATCCTCAATGTGCGTGTATATTTGACATTAGAAAAAACTTTTATTTCATTAATGGCAGTTACACGACTGAGAGTAAGATGACACATATTACAAATGTGTATGTTAACTTAACAACTTTAATAGTAAAAATTAATCTACAATATAATAAATAGCTAGTCAAAAATACTAAATGACAAAATGATCCTGGTCTTTAAGTGATTAAGCATTACATATAAATGTTCTTTCCAAAATGTTCTTCTCACAGATCCAATTAAAATCTTTGTTACATGAATAGTCATGCCACCCTGATGGATAACACACAGCACAGTTCTCTTTTCTTTGTCCATTGGGCTCTCGAGACGTCCATAACCTGCATCAATAGATCAGCATTAGATGTTCAGTGCTGCTTTCAGTATGATATGATACTAACTGTGAGAATAATTTAATACATAATAATCAGTTTAATTCAGTGATTTCTCACCCAGAGGTCATGTTGCTGCCATCAACCCATTTCCATCTGCCCTCCTCATCACTGTCAGTCAGACCAATCCAGAATCCTGAAACTTGCACGCTCTTAAAAAAATTCTGAAAAGCACTTGCATCATAAAATTGACAAATTTAAGGTAATTCTTATGTAAAAAAAATAAAAATAATAATAATAATAATAAACACCACCACACACACTTTCCATATTTTATGCAGACATTCCATAGGCTTAATAATTGATATACTGTACAAACTGCATTTTACCTCTTCTCATACATCAATATACAGGTATTACCAGACACACAACACACACTCATCTCTCACTCACTTCTTCCTCTCTGTTGTTTATGATGATCAGATCTGCTCCTCTCTCTGTACAGTATCTTCTGCTCTCAGTCCAGTTCTTCTTCTCAGAGGAAATGTAGTAAAAACTAAATTTATAGTATAACCATCCATCTGTAAACACAAACACTTCAAGTATTAGCTGTTTATCCATATTAACACAAAATTAAAAAAATAAATAAATTACACAACCTATTTTTTTTTACTGTTGTTCCAATTTAATATATAGTTTATCCTTCAAATATCCAATGTTTGTATAGTGTAGTTTGAATGTTGAATGTTTGTTTAATGTATCTTATGATTACCCATTCCATTAAAACACTTCAACAGTCCATTTTTCACTTGATTTAACTGTTTGTTTATTTGAATATGGTTGCTGTTGGTAGTTAGTAGCTGGTCTCTCTCACCGGGGAGGATGGTAGTGCTGGTCAGCATCTGGTTTCTCTCCTTTGTGAGGTTATTGATCTTGGTTAGTAGCTGATTTCTCACTTCTGTAAGGTTGGCGATCTTGGTTAGTAGCTGGTGTGCCTCTTCTGTGTAGTTTGTGCTCTTTGTATAGATGTGGACACACAGCACTATGACTGCAGTCAGCAGAAGAACACACAACATACCCAAACATACTACAGCTGCTCTGGAGCTTCTGATCTTCACACAATCATTTCCTGTACAACAGAGACATGTTGTTAAATGACTGAACATGTGCAAACCGCAACATTTTTATCAAATAAATGACTGTGATTACCTGCACACTGTAGTGGTTGGTGTGTGTTTGTCTCTGTCCCGACATCATGATCTCTCACACAATCTGCACTCTCATAGATATCCACCGTCATCTCCACTCTCTCAGACTCAGTTCTGATCACATCATCATAAATAGCATCTGACATTTCTGCTCTTTTAAAGGCCAGCAATATTAATTTGTGCTAATGCTAATCGTTGTTCTCTTCACATAGACTGTTCTCTGCTTTCAGTTTTCATTCAGGTTTGGCATGAGGCGCTAAAAACTCACATACGTCTGTGGTCTCTCATTGGAAAGTGTAAAGACCGCCCATTTTTCCTCTTCTCTATTTTTTGACCAACTCAATCTATACAATACTAATCTTCTCTTATTTTATTTCTGTGCTTTTGATTTCTTACTATCAAGATACACTGAAGAGAGGGCAGGAAATGATTGAAGATAGAAGGGAGTGGGACAAGGATTCTGTTCCTCATAGTGTCACATACTAAATACAGCTGTTTGTTGCACATCATTTCACTTCACTGAAGCTGCTATTTGATTCTACTTTTAACACCAATACTAGAACAACATGAAACTGCTCCAAGGTTTGACACCATGTGACGTCCAACTCTTTAGTGCAAAAAAAAAAAAAAAAAAAAGAAACAAAGAAAGAAAAATTGCCAACTGTCTGTTCTTTCGAGAAAAAGTGGCATTCCTCTGTATCACTTCTCACAGGAACTTCTGAACATGCTTTCAAATTAATAATTTTTGAATGTTACATGCAGCTAAAGGTAGCATCCGTTTACTGAAGGCACTCTATTTTGTTTCAATGCTGCAGACCATTTAACAAATGTTACATACACAAATAAAATTACAGTTTTTGCTCAGAAAGAAGCAAATGGAAAAAAAAAAAAATTCCAGGTTCAGTCTGTGGTGATTGAATCTAATGAAATATCATTAACATGGTCGATCAGCCTAATGGCACTTGTGTAGCAACATATACTAATGCTGAATGTTTTTTCTGTGTCATTTCCTGCCCATGTTGGTGGTTCGTTGATTCTACTTTAAACGCCAGTTAAAACAGCAACATGAAACTGATACAGTGACATTTGTGCTACTTTAACTCTAGAGCATGTATCTGGATAGTTGACTCATAATGTTTATAAACCCATTTTTATAAACAAAGATTGAATAAGAGAAATTGTGTATTTCATGTTCAGTTGATAATTTACTAAAAAATATTATTTTTATATGTATATATATAAATTTTAATCATCTTTATATTATTATTAGGGCTGTCAACTGATTAAAAAACTAATTCATCACATATTTTTTTCTTCTTCTGTAATTAATCACGATTAATAGCACCTATACATTTTTACAGTATTTTTATTTGTGTTCATGGAGAGTGATTGAAGCTGACAAGGTTAAACCAAATAGACTCCAAGATATGTTATTTACTGGCACAGGAAAAAAAAAAAAAAGGTGATAATTATAAATTTGGTCCGTTTGTGGCTAATTCTATTAAAATCTGGAAAACGGTTGAATGTCTGATAGGAGGACCCTTCAAATTTTGTAACAGCACACCTTTATGGCACAATTTTAATGTTGTATGTGGAAATCATCCATTTGTCCAACCCTCTTGGTCTTCTTTAGGCATAAACACGTGCGGTGATATATATGATAATCAGGGCCTCTGTTCATTTCAGACATTAAGAACCAAATTTTGTTTACCAGCATCCGCATATTTTGTCTTTCTTCAATTATGTTCTGCTCTCAAAGCATATGGAGTTCCTTGGGCATCACCCATCTCCTCTCCTCCAATGCGGGATTGGATTGCACCATCGTCTGGTTGGCCATCTGTTTCCTTAATATATAATATAATTATGGATTGCATTACAAAACCTCTTTCTATTAAATCTATTTGGAATCGGGAATTATCTGACCTTAATTTATCTGTCAACTGGGAGAAAGTGTGGTCTAACCTCAGCTTAACATCTAAAAACTTGGCTCATCATCTTATTCACTTAAAAGTTATTCATAGAGCATACATAACTCCTTACAAAAGATTCAAAATGAAACTACAACTGAATTTTAACTGCCATATATGTAATACTGCATCATCGGGTACTTTTTGTTTTTCTTTCAGTTTCCTGGGATGAAATGAGTATATCCATTCAACATTAGTCTACAGTATAACTGAAAATCATCATTTTTAACACTTAACAGACTTTAAAAATGCCATCACTAATGGCACATGCGTGTCTTCATTTCGTGACATATAGGCCTAAACAGTATTCCATTATTTATAAAAGTAAACTCTATTGTATATTTGATGCTAGCACACCCTTAGCTCCTTTAGTCTTGTTAATAGCAGTTACAGGACTGAGAACGAAGGTAAAAAAATATGATAAATGTGTAAGTTACTGTCACGACAGGCTGGGAGACACAGAGGTAAGTGGTCAAACAAGGGTATTTATTGATATAGAGACTGAGGAGCAACCAGGAGGTGACGAGAGGTGAGTGAAGCACAACGTGACAAGGTCCAGATAGCCTCGCCTGCAGTGACTGTAACTGTGATCTCTTGCAGGAATCCACGGAGCAGTGGATAATAGGAACGGTGGAGAAACTGGAGCGTCTGAGGTAGGCAAACATACAGGTAAGACAATCTAGGTTCTAGGATGTGAACAACAGACCGGACGAGGAGGGAGTGTGGAGAGTGTGTAGATATAGTGGGGCTTGATTAGCTGCAGCAGGTGCGGGGAATCAGAAGGCAGGTGATTGTGATCTTGTGAACGTGGGTGCTGATGACTGTGACTCTCTGACAGTTACTCACTTCAAAACTTTATTAATAATAATAAAAAAAATGCCTACATATGGGCCTATATCTTGTTGCAAAAATGCTAAATGACAACATCATTCTGGTCTTTAAGTGATTCTGGATGTTTATGTTCAGAATAAATTTGTATTAGCCTATATATAATAAAATTATTTACATTTTTTCTTCTTACAGATCCATTTAGGAGGAGACCACAGATGTGTGTGAACTTTTAGCACCTCATGCCAAACCTGAATGAAAACTGAAAGCAGAAAACAGTCTATGTGTAGAGAACAATGATTAGCATTAGCACAAATTAATATTGCTGGCCTTTAAAAGAGCAGAAATGTCTGATGCTATTTATGAAGATGTAATCAGAATTGAGATGGATGGATGCAGATGGATCCGCACGCCACACGCCACACGCCACACGCCACACGCCTCACGCCTCACGCCTCACGCCTCACGCCTCACACCTCACACCTCTGTCTCCCTGTTACACACAAACTATAACCCATAGTCCTAAAGTGAGACAAATGTTTGTGCCATGAAAAAATAAAATGAAAATAATAATAATAATAGCAATAGTAATTATTATTATTATTATTATTTGTTTGTTTGTTTATTATACAGGTCAGTGTGCTGCCATCAACCCATTTCCATCTGCCCTCTTCATCACTGAAAGTCAGACCAAACCAGACATCAGAAATACCAGACTTCTGCAAAATAACTCTCTGACAAGATGAATAAATAACACATTTGTATCATAACAGTTAAAATGTCTCTCTCTCTCTCTCTCTCTCTCTCTCTCTCTCTCTCGCACACACGCACGCACACACACACACACACACACACACACACACACACACACACACACACACACACACACACACACACACACACACACACACACACACACACACACACTTCTTCCTCTCTGTTGATCCTCTCTCTGTACAGTATCTTCTGTTCCCAGTCCAGCTCTTCTTCTCAAATAAAGTAAAAACTAGATCGTTAATAAATCCAACCATCTGTTAAAAAACAAAAAAACAAACAAACAAAAAAAAAAACAGTTGAACTATTAGCTGTTGATCCCTAATGACACAAAATTAGAAATTATACAACTTATTTTAAATAATTGTATGCATAAATATTAATAAAATATTGAACTTTTGCATCATTTTTTTTTTTTTTTTTGTAGTTCATGATTATCCATTTAATTGAAACTCTTCAACATTTCATTTTTCTCTTGTATCAACTTTTTGTTTAGTTGAATTAGGTTGGTATTATTGGTCAGTGTCAGGTTTTTCTCTTCCGTGAGGTAAATGATGCTGGTTAGAAGCTGTTTTGTCTCTTCTGTGTAGTTTGTGTTGTTTGTATGGATGTGGACACACAGCACTATGACTGCAGTCAGCAGAAGAACACAAAGCAGAACCAAACACACTCCAGCTGCTTTCGACATTCTGATCTTCACGCAATCACTTCCTGAACAAAACAGACATGATGTTAAATGAATGAACATGTGAACATTGCAACGTCTTTATCAAAGAAATTAATACCTGACCACTGAATTGGTTGGAGTGTGTTCGTCTCAGTCCCGAAGTCATGATCTCTCACACAATCTGCACTCTCATAGATATCCGCCGTCATCTCCACTCTCTTCTCTTCTCCACTCAGTTCTGATCACATCATCATAAATAGCATCAGACATTTCTGCTCTTTTAAAGGCCAGCAATATTAATGTGTGCTAATGCTAATCATTTTTCTCTTCACATAGATTGTTCTTCTTTGCTTTCAGATTTTATTTAGGTTTGGGATGAGGTGCTAAAAGCTCACAAACTGTGAGCTCTTACTGAAAAGTGTAAAGAATTCTCTAAAAAAAATCTTTATTTTTTTGACCAACTCTAGCCATACAAAATACCAATCCTCTCTTCTCTCTTTTATATGATTGAAGAGAGAAGGGAGTGCGACAAGGATTCTTTTCCTCATAGTGTCACATACTAAATACAACTGTTTTGTTGCATGTCATTTCAATTCACTGAAGCTGCTATTTGATTCTACTTTTAACACCAATATTAAAACAAAAACATGAAACTGCTCCATGGTTTGACACCATGTGCCCCGGTCCAACTCTTTAGTGACAAAAATTTAGTCAATTGTCTGTTCTCGTGAGAAAAAGTGGCATTCCTCTGTGATTCTGTATCACTTCTCACAGGAACTTCTTAAATAATTTAATAAAGAAAGCTCTTAAATAATTTTTGAATGTTACATGCAGCTAAAGGTAGCATCCATTAACTGAAGGCACACTGTTTTCTCCCTATGTGTTGACAGCTTCAATGCTGCAGACCATTTAACAAATGTTACATACACAAATAAAATTACAGTTTTTGCTCAGAACGAACCCAAATGAAAAACAGGTTCCAGGTTCAAGTGAGTGAGTCTAATGAAATATCATTAACATGGACAGTCAGCCTAATGGCTCTTGTACAGCATAACACACTGCTGAATGTTTTTCCTGTGTCGTTTCCTGTCCATGTTAGTGGTTTGTTGATTCTATTTTAAACATCAGTTAAAACAGCAACAGTCAAAGTGTGACTCTCAAATAACGTGACATTCATGCCATTTTAACTCTATATAGAGAGCATGTATCTGGGTAGCTGACATGTAACATGTTGATAAACCTATTTTTATCAACAAAGATTTTACTGTAAATAAAACATGAAGATAAATTGTGTATTTGTGTATATCTTGTTTACCTGTTTATTCTATTTTGTTTTTTATAATTTTTTCCACAACTTTTAATCACCTTTATATTATTATTAGTGTTGTCATTTGATTAAAAAAATAAATTAAATTAATCTCACATTTTTCTGTAATTAATTATGATTAATCTCACCTATAGATTTTTATTATATTTTATATTGTAATAATTCCACATTGAATATCCAAATTAATGTAAAAATAACAAAGTAGTTATTTTAAATATTTTTTTAATGTAATTTCTTTACTAAGTACTATGAAGGCCAGTATCACCAATATAAATAATGCTACCGTTGCCTCTTAAATTGTTATTATTTTTTTCTCAGCTTCTGGGGATGAAATGAGAATAGCCATTCAACATTACAGTATAACGGAAAATCATCATTTTTTAACACTTAATAAGCTTTAAAAATGTCATCACTAATGGCACGTGTCTTCATTTCATGACATCTAAACAGAGTTTCATTATTTATTAGTCCTTAATTACTCACCCCTGTGTTGTTCCAAAACCTCAGAACACAATTTAAGATATTTTTTATTAAATCTGAGGGCTCTCTGACCCTCCCACACTGTAAAAAAAAAAAGAAAAAAAAATGAAAAGTTGAGCGAACTTAATTTTTTTTGTTTTTTACCAGCTTCAGCTGATTTTTGAATTTGCTCAACTTATTTTTGTGGGAGATTCTCAAATTTTTGTTGTATGAACTTAAAACAAGTTGAAAAAACTCAAAAATCTGCTGAAGCTGGTTGCCTTAAAATTTTAAGTTGGCTCAACTTTTCTTTTTTTTTTTTTTTTTACAGTGCATAGACAGCAAGGGAACTACCACGGTCAAGGCACAGAAAAGTACCAAGATGATGGACAGAGTAATCCATGTGACATCAGTGGTTCAACTATAATGTTACGAAGCTACGAGAATACTTTTTTTGCGCAAAGAAAACACAAATAACGTCTTTATTCCACATTTTCATCTCTACTGTGCCACTTTTGGACGCACGTTCACGATAGTACCATGACCAAGTCTGTGGCGGTGCCGGCGCTGACCCAGATCCGGCGTGATGATGTTGAACACATGCGCAGTGCCTTGTGCCTTGTGCCCAAGTGTGCTGCACTAGTCCTTGAAAGTGAAGTCATCTTGTCTCAATTGCCCCCAGTTCCAGTTGTAGCGTCAGAACGAGTCAGACAAAACTAAGATTCGATCAGAACATCGAAACATGAGGAGCCGAAATTCCAGAAGAGGCCCAAGAAAACAGGACATCATAAATCACATTCCTAAGCGCCATGAGTCTGGAGCAAGGCTTACCAACAAGCCTCTTACACAGAACAGTTTGCAACATTAAGACAAAAGAACACTTATTGATAAGTCCAACGCAGGAAGGAGATCGTCAAATTTGGGGTAAATAGTCAAGATTAATGATCAAAGAGATGGCCGTCACATGTGTTCCACAAGAGAAATCACGAGCTTCTTTAGATTGACTTTCCCCCCACACATACAAGACAAAGACTGAGACTGAAATTCCTCTGTCCAAAGAACATGTCTTTTGGTCTCCACAGAAATACACAGATACTTTCTTTTTCATATGCACATAAAATCATCCTAAAAGGACATTTCTAGGCATAACACTATATTATGTATGTAACCCACACATTAGATTATCATGTTTTAAGCACATATTATGTATGTCTTTTTAATAACTATTGAATGACTTTAAGGTTTATTCGTGTTTGGTATGTATGAGCTTGACAATTCTAGCTTGAAACGTTTCTTCCAATTGTTTCTTTGTCAAATGTATCATATTCTGGTTATAGAAGTCACATCCAAAAGTGTACTTTGCCAGAGTGTGTAAAATTCGGACCATGTGACTGATAACACGCTGATTTATGATGGAAGGAACAACCCTAGCTAAGATAATAGCCTATCTAATTGGTCAAGACACCAGATGGGATGTGTCCAAAAGCCGAGTTTAAAACCTCAGGACAGCATCAAATCTTCCCTTCTCGCCCTTTTTTTTTCACTTCTCGCCACCGCGTTTTGACGCTGTTTTAGCGCTCTTTGATCGTGCTCTGGCCTACAGGCCAGTTGCTACTTAACACCACGATGAGAAGAAAAACCACCTAGTCTCGTTACTCATTTTAATCTTTTACTTTAGTTTCTTTTCTTTCTGTTGAGTCTCGTGTTCAAAAGTTAAATTTGCCGCAAAGTCCAGCTCCGACTGCACCCGCTTCAAACTTCAACCAGCAACTGACTCCAAAACCATCCTCAGCCAACGCCCAACCATTGGCTTCCCAAGACATCACTTCAAAGACTACTGAACTTCTAACCAATCACCAACTCGGGAAAACCCCTTTCCTGCAACGACGACGACAGAAAGGAATCCCTGCAACATAAAGGCAACGCAAGTACAAACTCCAGATTCTGGCTGAACTGGTGCATTTAATATAAATTTTAGCCTCATTGAGAAACTCAATGCGAGGGTTAATTAAGTGATTGATGGTTGTTCAGGTCTATGCAATAGCACATATTGCTGTAAACTTGGGATTTCACATTCTCATTCTCTAAATTCCTCCTTTCTCTCTTTCTGCAACGTATGAATGTGTGACTGCTTGTGTTCATGTGTTAGATTAGTTTATGTCTTAGGTTTATATAAATAAAGTCGTATTTATATTTAAAAGAGAAGTATCTTGTGTTTTGTGCTTACAAGTTAATGTTTTGCTTACAAGGTAGTGTTTTCACTATATTTTGGATTTAAATATCCAGTGCAGAAGTAATGTTATACGGCTCGTTCAGTGAATCGCTGCCGACTCAGTGATCAGCCGCAAAACAGTGATTCTGTTAAAATTCCCTATAAAATCATAAATGATTCCCTTTGAGCTAAATTAAATTATATTTATGTATCAAACCCTACACAGTATAGGTCTCAGTATAGGCCTCGATACAGAATTTTCATTTTTGGGTGAACGATCTCTTTAATGGCATTTACATGACTGAAAACAAGATAACAAATATGATACGTGTAAGTTTGTCACTTCAAACCTTTGTTAATAAAAATGAGCCTATATATCTTGTAGCAAAAATGCTAAATGACAACAGGATTCTGGTATTAAAGTGATTCTGGATGTTTATGTTAAGAATAAATTTGTATTTATAGAGGTCAGTGTGCTACCATCAACCCATTTCCATCTGCCCTCAACGTCACAGACCAATCCAGACTACAGAATTAACAGACTTTTTCATAACAAAATTCTGACAAGATAAAACAACAACACATTTGTATCATAGCAGTTAAGATGATTTCTTCTCACATAGTCTCTCTCTTTCTCTCTCTCTCTCTCTCTCTCTCTCTCTCGTGCATGCTGGGAGTGAGTGGGCGGAGCGTGGTGAATGTGGGTGAGAGTGGTAGCCGTCTGTGGCTGGTAAGAGTGAGTTTTTTTTCCCTTATGAGTGTTTTGTTTTGTTTCTTTTTTATTTTGTTGTATCTTTGTGTGTGGATAGTCTGCTTCCAGCTTTTCGTTGGGAAGTATGACGACTCCAAACACGATGATTTTTGAAAATTTAACTTGGCGTCATGGAGTTAAAATTGATTCTAATGCCAGCGTGGATGACATATGTTTGGCTTTGGGAGGCATTGCGAGTCATGAAAACGTGTCGGCTTTGCGAATGAATAATGCAATTGTGCTTTTTCTTAGCACTGTTGAGAAGGCTAATGAAATGCAAAATGCAAAGTGCAAAAGGGTGTGGTAATTAAGGGTTCCCTTACACTGGTGTTTCCTTTGAGTACTCCTGCCAAGAAAGTAGTACTTTCAAATGTCCCGCCTTTCATGAAAGATGAGGTTATCGTGCAAGAGCTGTCACGATATGAAAAAATAGTTTCTCCCATCAAAAAAATTCCATTTGAATGTAAATTGCCTTTAGTGAAGCATCTTGTGTCTTTTAGGAGATGTGTTTATGATTTAGAAAAATGGCGAAGACGAACTTGATCTGGTTTTCAAATTTAAAATAGATGGCTTTAATTATGCTATCTTCGCATCATCTGATACAATGATCAAATGTTTTGGCTGTGGAAAAATCGGGCATCTTAGTCGTAGTTCCCCTGGCAAAGTAAATAAGAACACAGTGTCGGTTGATGCAGATAAAGCAGGGAGTGCTGTTGCTGAAACCAGTGCATCCGCAGCTGCTTCGCTGGAGGTTGGAAATGGCATAACTGCTAATGTATCACTTGAAGGGCCGGTTGCGGGAGAAGGCAGTGCGGAGAAGTTGATGTCTGATTCTCCTCTTGTTGATGGAGGTGTTGTGGTTGGGCCTGTAGCGGCAGAGACAGTAGTAGGATTGTTGAACAAGACAGAGAAATTGTAAATGAATATTGAATCGATCTTCAAAGTTCCTGTTAAAAGGAAAAAAAAAATCTAGTTAAAAAAAAAAGTGACGGTGAAGATGAAGTCACGGCTTCGGATGATGATTCTGATTCTAATACTTTGGTGTGTTCAGAAATTTGTTTGTTCTCAAAATGAGAATGTACAGGTTTTGTATAAAGCTGAGGACATTAGTCTCTTTCTTCAGGAAACAAAAGGGCTGAAAGGTTTAGAGGTTGAGGATTACTTTCCTAATCTTGCGCAGTTTGTGAAGGATAACATGTATTTGATGAAAGAAGGGGTTTTCTCTGATCTTGAAGTGTATCGTTTACGGAAGTTTGTGAATAAGATTAAAAAAAAAAAAAAAAAACGATTCTTAGAGATGAGATGAATGCCATGGTTTAAATCCCTAGGTTTTTTTTTTTTTTGACCATATGCATATTTTCATATTTTCCCCTCTTAGTTTCTCGTGGAACTTAAATAATACTATGAGTCAGCTAAAAATTGGAACTTTAAATTTAAATGGAGCTAGAGATGTTTGTAAAAGGATGATGTTGTATGAGTTTATAAGCCAGAAGTCTGTTGATGTCATGTTTATACAAGAAACACATAGTGATAAAAGAAAAGAGAGTGGGGAGGTCAACTTTTTCTTAGTCATAAATCCTCTATGAGTGGAGGTGTCACAATTTTATTTTCTAAAAATGTGACCCCAGTATCCTATGAATTTGTTGAAATAATAGAAAAAGTTTTTTTTTTTTTTTTTAAAGTTATAGTTAAATTTGAAAACATTGTTATTGTTTTTTTTGTTTGTTTGTTTGTTTTTTTAACATTTATGCTCCTAATAATGGAACTGAAAGGGTTTTATTTTTTAATTTAGCCAACACTACTCTGAAAAGCTTAAATACGGATGATTTTTTAGTTTTAGTTGGTGATTTTAATTGCACTGAGAATGACAAAGTAGATCGTAACCATTTAAAACCACATGTTGCATCTCAAAAAGTTATCAAGCAGTTAGTTCAAACTTTTGATCTTTATGATATTTGGAGAAATATGTATAAGAAATTAAGACAATACACATGGGCTCATTGTAAAGATAATTAATTGTCTTTGGCATGTCTTGATCGATTTTATACTTTTAAACATTTCATTTTTTTTTTAAATTTAATATTTTTAAATCTTGTAAAATTAATCCTGTAGGATTTTCAGACCACGGTGCAGTTCTTTGTTCTGTATTAGTGAGCAATGTAAAGTCAAACAGTGCCTATTGGCATTTTAATACATCTTTAATGACAAAAATTTTAGATTCTTTTATTTTTTCTGAAATGTTTTTAAACAACAAAAGTATTTATATATTTCTTTACAACAGTGGTGGGATTGCGGGAAAATACAAATTAAAAGTTTTTGCCTGCAGTACCTTTAACGTGACAAGAGAAATAACTCGATCATTGAATACTTTAGAGACTGAGGTAGTTGACATACATAGTTTATCTGCATCTACAGGAAAAAAAGAACATAATTGAATTTCTTACAGCAAAGAAAACGTTATTGGCAAATTTGTTGGGCATCAAGATTGGTCCGCTCACGCTTCCAGAAAGTTACAAAAATGGATGCACCTTCTAAATTTTTCTTTAGCATGGAAAAAAAAAAAGTCAAAGCAGAATAATTCATTCCTTGGTTTCTGATTCAGGACAGGAATTAAAGAAAACTTCTGAAATAAGACAAGCTACTATACAATTTTATAAACAATTATATACAGCTGATTTAATTGAGGAAAAAAATACTAGTAGTTTTTTTGAAGGCTTGCCAATTCTTGATGAAGAAAGTAATGAAGATTTGAAATTACCTTTGACGGTGCAAGAACTTTATACAACATTGATGAGCATGGAGAATGGGAAATCCCCTGGAACTGATGATATTGTTTTTATAAATGACAATGATGATGTTGAAAAGTTACAACAAATTGGTAATGATTTTAAAAACATTTCATCAGCTCTTGTAAATTGGAGAAAAAGTGATGCTTTATTGATTGGGAAGGAGGAAATACCATTTTACCAGGGGGTTTATTATGTAAAAGAGATGGTTTGAAATATCTGGGTGTTTTTTTAGGTAATGATTTTTCATGCAGAAAAAGGAGTGGCAGATAAAGTAATAGGACGTTTGAAAAAAAATGGAGATGGTTGCTTCCTCAGTTGTCTTTCAGAGGACGCACACTAATTATCCACAGTCTTGCAGCTGTCAAAGTGCCCCCCCCCCCAAAAAAAAAAAATTCCATGGGGCAGATAGGGGGTATCAGGAGCACCACCAGGGCTCAACACACAGGAACAGGAAGCTCTCCTGGGCTAACTTGGAAGCTGAGACTTCTTCTGGGCATGACAAGGAGTCAGGGGCCCTCAAAAGGTCCCTCAGCAACCGCCTCCACTTCCGCGACAGGAGGGGCCCTCGATGAGTCTCCGTGGACAAGACATGACAAGACTTGGTTAAAAGTGTTCCTGTGGGCACGACAAGACTTAAAAATCCATGACTCTGGGGACATGGCACGACACTCCTGGCCGTGATGTGTGAACTGGATCCACGGGAATGGGAACGGCACTCCTGGCCAAAAACTGGGGAACTGGATCCACGGGATCTGGGAAGGAGTCACCGGCGGCCGGCGGGCTTGCCACATGCACTCCATAGTTAAATGCTACCAAACAGCAAATCAGAAATTAGGTTGTTGTTGTTTCCATTTAAATTACACTGATTCTGCCGCAAACAGGTTCGTTACTAAGCAACATGGATGCGCACGCACATGGAGTGTAAGTTGGAAGAGAAAGATCCGATGAATGCTGTAGATAACCCCTTCATTTATTTTATTTTTTTTTTCAATTTTAAGATTCCTCTATGAAATCACTTGCCTGTGAAAAGATAGTGAGAGCTGATGTTGGGGAATATAGCCAAATTTGTGCTAAAGTATTATTGATGCAGTCAAAAAAAAAAAAAAAAAACTCTCTCCAACTGCTTTGCAACCAGAAGCTTTAACTTTGCTTTGGGTTCCTGAAAGGAAAGTACTAGATATGTTATAACAGTTGGTGAATCTGATAAAAGACAGACAAATTCATCCAAATAAAATAAATTGTTTTACATATTTTAAAAAGGATCAAAAATACAAAGAAATTTGGCCCCAAACATGCCAACTGAACAGCAGTGCTCAATGTACATACTGTACACACACAGTAGGATTACAGCACTTGTCCTGAACATGTATGTCAAGCTCTCTCTCTCTCTCTCTCTCTGTGTGTGTGTGTGTGTGAGAGAGAGAGAGAGAGAGAGAGAGAGAGAGAGAGAGAGAACACATTTCAGCTTATGATTTTTTTTTTTTCTGTTGTGTTTGTTGCACATCTTGATGCCTTGATGACAGGGGTAGGGGGCTCCCATATAAAGCACTGAGGATTCCCCAGATTCGTGTCTTTTCCATGGTGGGTTTGAACAAAACCAAAACTAGAAACAGTTTGGCTCTGGATGCAACGCTATTATCATGACAGTGCTTTATGTGGGAGCCCTCTACCCCTGTCATCAAGCATCAAAATGTGAAACAAACATTTACAACAGAAAAAAAGAAACATAAGCTGAAATGTGTTCTCTCTCTCTCTCTGTCTCTTTCTCTCTCTCTCTCTCTCTCTCACACACACACACACACACACACACACACACACACACACACACACACACACAGTTTGACATACATGCTCAGGGTAAGTACTGTAATGTATATGTGTACAGTATGTATTTTTGATACATTTGTATTTTTAAATACATAAATATTTTTATTTTATTAGAAAGAATTTGTCTTTCATCAGATTTACCAAATATTGTAACTTCTATTTGTGCTGGTCAATTATGAACAATAGGTAAAATTGAACTGCTATAGCACAAACTTGGGTGCTGCAAATATTTGAGTTGCTCCTCCCCTTTGACTTGCCCCTCCCCTTTGAGTGGCCCCTCCCCTAATCTTACACCAAACTTTCTCTATAACGTGAGAGCCCTGCGACAGAGGACTGACAGCAGCCTCTTCCCTGTGGCATAGACTTGCATTTTAACAAAAAAATTCAAGCAGAAATAGTGGACTTTTTTTGGGACAATTTACATTGGATCCCTCAGAGTGTTCTGTTTCTGACCAAAGAAGAAGGAGGCCAGGGTCTAGTGCATTTGGCAAGTAGATGTGCTGCTTATCGTCTTCAGTTTTTGCTAAATTTTTTGCTGGGATCAGAAAGACTAGTATGGAGACCAGAAGCTCAATGTATTCTACGAAGAGTAAGTGGACTTGGCCTGGAAACTGTCTTGTTTTTAATGGACCCTAAAAAACTTGATTTTAGAGAAGTTCCTGTTTTCTATCGAAGCCTCTTTAAAATATTGAGTTTGTTTAAACATCGGACGTACTGTGAAAGTGACAAATATCAAGTGGTTAAAAAATAGGAGTGATACTGAATGGAGAGACATGTTAGAGATTACTGAAATGAAAAAAAAAAACAGTGTGGAGGATTCTTTATAAACCTCCCTAACCTAAAAGAGTTGGCGATCTTCAATGGAGGATACTCCACAGAGCTGTAGCAGTTAATTATTTTGTGGCAATGTTGAACCCAAATGTAAGTGAGAATTGCCCTTTTTGCAATGAAAGAGAGACTGTGTTTCATTGTTTTATGTTTTGTAGTAGACTTTCTTTTTTGTTAAGTTGTTTTAGAACTGCTTTTTGACTCTTTTGGGGTGTGTTTTACAAAGCAAGATTTTATTCTTGGTTGTATGTATACTACGAAGGAAACATTTAAATGTAATTTGCTCAATTTTATTATTGGTATTGCAAAATTAGCCATTTATGTAACTAGGAGAAACAAAATTGAACAGAAAGGACAGCAAGAACCAATACCAGTTAATAAAAAACAACTTGTAATGGAGTTTAACTTTTATAAATTAATGAGTACATTGAATATTTTTGAAACTGAATGGTGCTGTGATGATGTGTTGTGCTCATTGTGTCAGCAGATAGACACAGGACACAGACGTAAGTGCAATACAATCAACAGGTATATTGAGTAGCCGCAGACGGGAATGAAATGAGCAGCATGTCCAGGTAAGCAAACGGGGAATGGGAATGCCTATAAGGGTTTATCTGAGTGTGAATGTCCTTTGTCCTTTTCCAGGGGGTCCGGAGGGAACAGCGGAGCGTGGAGACAGTGAAGAACTGGAGCGGTGGAGAACAGGGATAGGAACACTGGAGCAACTGGTAAGTAAACAAAAGGTAAGTGGGTCAGGTAAGTCAACATGGATAGTTTGAGACCAGACAGTGAGAGAACTGGAGGAGTGCAGGGGTATAGTGCTGTTGATGAGTACTGACATGTGGCGATGATTAAAAATCATGGGATTGGGATCTGGTGAGTGTTGTTAGTGGAGACTGTGGTGACTGGTGACTCTCTGGCACTGTAACAAGGCTGACGAGACGAGAGGCGTGCGGATCCATGTGCAGGCTTTTATTAGGCAGAGACGTGGTCATAACAGGCAGGGTCAAACAATGGCAAACAGGTATTGCAGGGACAAGACGAAGAGTAAAACTTAGGGCAAGCGTGGGTCGACGATCAGCGAACAGTATCCAGAGGGGCGAGACAGGAGAGGTAATCCAACAATGTAAGCGATAATCCAGGCAGGGGAAAACAATCGGAACAAAGGCAGGGCAAGGCAAGACTAGGAAAACTAACGGGGCTCTGTAGGGCAGCGATAATGCATACAATAATAAGATCGCCCCGGAAGTTGAGCCCAACACATCAGACCAGGTGTGAGAGCTGGTGACAGTGCCTATCACGAGGGAGCATGCCATGGACAGTGAGAGTGTGGAGTGGAACTCCGCCCCCTGCATCGCGGCTGAGGGTATGCTGATGTCAGGGCTGCTGGACTTGGAGGGGGATCTGATTGATTGGGAGACGGATCTGGAGGCCGACTTTCCCCCTCTCCTCTCTCTGTCCAGAGTGCCCTCCAGTGTCGGCCCCCGTTCCTGAGTTCAGCCCTGGAAGCCCGGATGCTCATAATTGCCCACCCTCCCACCCGCTCCTGCCTCCTCCACCACCACTGTCTTCTGGCAGGCCCTCCGCTCGCCCTCAGCCCCTTATATGTGCGGTGCGAGCCCCAAGGGACTGCCATCCTCCAGCGTTGCCGGGGCTGGAGTATCCCTCACCTCCGCCTCCGGTCTCCGAGGCCCGGACTCTGCCTCGGCCCGTTGACCCAGCAGCTCCACCTCGGCACCTAGGTCCCTCGCCTCCACCGTCACCTGTTGATCCACCAGCTCCACCGGGCTCCCTCGTCCCTCCGGCTCTGCCTCGGTCAGGCATCGACCCGCCATTGCCTCTGGACTCCGCTCCTCCGTCTGCGCCTCATCGCTCCGTCCCACCGTCTCCGTTGGACTCCTTCCTCCCGCCAGCTCTACCTTGGTCCTCAGTCGCTCCACCTCCGCTGCAGATCTCCGCCTTGGTCACCGGAGCCCTCGGCTCCACCCTGGCCCCCCAGATGCTCGGCATCCCCCTGGCTCGTTGGCTCTCCTTCTCGGGCTCCTCCTCCACCTGGTCCGCCACCGTTGGTCGGCCTCTTGGAGTCTGCGGCCATCCCCCTCCATAGCTCCTCCCTCCATCGGCTCCACCGTGGACCATCATCATGGCTGTGGCCTGGGTCTTGCTGCGCTCCTCCTGCTCTGGGTCCCTTCTGTCTCCTCCCTGGCTCCTCCCTCATTCGTCACCTCCCTGGTCTCTGTCAGCCGGCCCCCTCCTCCTGAGCCTCCGCCTTTGATTCCAGGTGTGTCTCCTTAGTTCCCTCGTTATCCTGAGTTTAAAAGCCCCAGTCTATTCAGTTCTTGTTTGTCAGGTCTACTTTGTTACTACATGTGTGTGTGCAGCTCCCATTGTGGATTATCTCCTGAGTTTCCTTGATTAAAGACTATTGAACGTTTACTCGTGCCTCCTGCATGCTTCCTCGACAACGATTGTGACACAGTGGTGTTATAATTCAATTTATTTGTATGGTGGTGGAGGACGAGTTAATCTTTGATCTTGTGTGGAGTTTAAATATTTATGTCACTATTATGATTGAATAAAGTTTATTATTAATTTTTTTTTTAAATCTCCTCTCTCTCTCTCACACACACACACACACACACACACACACACACACACACACACACACACACACACACACACACACACACACACACACACACACACACTGTTCCTGGATTGATAGTAATCTATAAACACAACCAGATTAACTATTAGCAAATTAACTATTACTATTCCTAATCACATAAAATGAGAAATTACACGTTTTTAAAAGTTGTATGCTATTCATCAAATGTTGAGCTTTTTAGCCATTTTTAAGTAGTTCATGATTACCTGTTTCATTGAAAGTCTTCAACAGTACGTTTTTCTCATGTATTAACTTTCTATAACTTTCTATTGTTTTTTGTATTAGGTTGGCATTATTGGTTACTATCTAGTTTGTCTCTTCTGTAAGGTTGGTGATCTTGGTTAGTAGCTGGTGTGTCTCTTATGTGTAGTTTGTGTTGTTTGTATGGATGTGGACACACAGTACTATGACTGTAATCAGCAGAAGAACACACAGCAGCACCAAACACACTACAGCTGCTCTGTAGTTTCTGATCTTCACAGAATCACTTCCTGAACAACACAGACATGTTGTTAAATGACTGAACGTGCAAACTGTAATGTTTTATCCATGAACTGAATGTGATTACCTGCACGCTGAAGTGCTTGGTGTGTGCTTGTCTCTGTCCTGAAGTCATGATCTCTCACACAATCTGCACTTTCATAGATATCCACTGTCATCTCCACTCTCTCAGACTCAGTTTTGATCACATCGTCATAAATATCACCAGACATTTCTGCTTTTATAGTCCAGGAATAGTAATTAGTGCTGATGTTAATTGTTTTTCTTCTGTAGTTTTCTTCACATTGCCAGTTCTCCCCTGCTTTCAACTCTTATGCTCAACTAAAATGGTAGTGAAAGTCTTTCACAAGTTCGGGTTTAGCATGAGGCAGCAAAAGCTGGTTCCCTTTCGATACTTCACTTGTACTGCGTCGCTAGACGCTTATGGGCAAAAACTCCTTTTTCTCTGAAGACTGAAGACTTTTCAATCATGCAGTGTAACTTCATGGCCATTGGTTAGTGCAGTGATAAAACTGGTGCTGCACGAGCCTATGGTGGAGAAGCCTGTCAAAGCCCGCCAGAATGGGTGGGACATCTGGCTATATAAGCAGGCATTTTGCCATAGGATATCAGATCAATTCTCCTTCAGTGACGACAATCATCATCCCTTGCTGACCTCGGGACTGAAGAAGCTTGCCGTTGAAACGCCTTCGCTGTGGATTGAAACTGCCTTTTTTCCTGCAATCGCCGCTCCGCCTGCTTCCAGCTGCCTCGGCGAACCATGCAGAAGCCAACTCATCCCCTGCTGCCATCCGGCAAGCACTAAAGAGCAAATTTCTTTCTAAAAGAGCAGCGGCGTTATTGCAAATGCTGCACCGTCATTGCACATCATGCAGTATTGCACTGCACGATGGTGACGGCCACTCAGAGTGCGTTTCCTGCTTGGGCAAGCCCCATGTGGATGCTGCTCTGTCCGAGATGGATCATTCACATTGCACACAATGTCTCACCAGAGTATTCTCCCGTTCTCTTTGAGCACGCGGACCAGCGTCCCTCGGCTGAAGTGAACGACATGGTCTCGTTTGGTGCCCATCAAGAACGAGATGTTAGATGACATCATGTCTCTAATAGCATGAGACTAAGAGGAGATGTCGGGCTCACAAAGTTGTGGCGTGCTCCATATTCGGCCCACTTTTGCTCTAACTCTTCTTCTGCTCTCTCCTCAGTGGATGGCGCCGAAGAAAAGGGTTACGAGAGGATGCCCCCTCTCGACGAGGCAGTAGCTGCACACCTTTGCTTTGAACTTGGACGCCGCACCCCAGGCGTCGTCCTGATCCACTGGAAAGGAAGAGGCAAAGTCTCGCAAATGCCGGACCACCCCCAAAATGTTGTGCCCTCAAGCAGTCCATTCAGTTCTGGGTGCCAGTGGTAGTATGTTTGTTCTGAAAAATGTTGTGAGTCACGGTCCCATTCTAAAAGTGCCCCCAGAGAGCTGTGATAGCTGGAAAAATAAAAAACAAACATTTTCAAAAAGAGAGCAAATTTCCTCTTCCAGTTATGATGAGTGTCGAGTCTCCGCACGGCGACTCACCATCCAAACTAATCCAACTCCTTGCCACACGGGCCGAGTGTCTCAGTGGGTTCTGGGGATTATAGAACAAGGATACTCACTTCAATTCGCTCGAAGACCCCTGCGTTTCAGCAGCATGGTCTCTGCCTCAGTTCACAGCGAGAACGCTCACATTCTGCGAGCCGAGGTAAAGAATTTGCTGGTGAAAGGATCTGTAGAAACACTTCCACCAGCTCAGAGCAAGTTAGGCTTCTACAGCCGTTACTTCCTCGTCCCCAAAAAGGATGGTGGCCTGTGGCTCATCCTCGATCTCAGATGTCTGAACCGTGCCCTCATGAAACCATGGAGCCTTCTATCCCCTCAAGAGGTTTCAAAGGATGCTGGGCCTAATGGCCTCTACATCACCGGTACTTCAGTTGGGCCTTCTCCGAATGAGACCCCTTCAGTACTGGTTGAAACACCTTATTCCGCCTCAAGCGTGGCATCATGGACGCATCCGCATCAAGGTGAGCCAGGGCTGCATAACAGCCCTGACCTCTTGGAAAGACCTACAGTGGTTCAAACAGGGCGTGACCATGGGACTGATTTACAGAAGGAAGGTTGTCTCGACAGATGCATCCAACACAGGTTGGGGAGCTCTGTGCGAAGGCAGCGGTCCTTCGGTTCCTGAGCGAGCACGGAAGGCCAGCTACACATCAACTGCCCCGAAATGTCAGCAGTATGTCGAGCTCTTCAGACCTTCTTGCCAGTCCTGAAGGTCCTCTAGGCTCTCAATAGGAATTGGTAGATCTCCCTGAGAATGTCCTAAGTACTATCTCACAGGCTAAAGCCCCATCTACAAGACGCCTCTATGCCGTTAAGTGGTCTGTTTTCTCCTCCTGGTGTGCATCCTATGGGGAGGACCCAGCTACGTGTGACATATCAGTGATATTGTCATACTTGCAGGAGCTGTTGGACAAGGGCCATTCACCTTCCACGCTCAAAGTCTATGTGGCAGCTATAGCAACTTCCCACTCTCCTATAGCAGGACAGTCGGTGGGCTGGAGCAATCTAGTTGTCCGTTTCCTAAAGGGATCCAGGAGGCTCCATCCGCCTCGGCCCCTTACAGTCATTACGTGGGATCTTCCCACGTTCCTGAGAGCCCTCAAAGGCTCCCCCTTTGAGCCACTGCAGTCTGCAAGCTTAAAAATGTTGTTGCTAAAAACCACCCTGCTATTGGCACTAGCATCGGTCAAGCGAGTAGGCGACTTGCAGGCTCTCTGGATAAATCCTGCCTGTCTTGAGTTTGGGCCTAACGACTCCAAAGTCGTCCTAAAGCTGAGACAGGGATATGTCCCCAAGGTGCTCTACATGCCAATTAGAGCCCAGGTTATTACCCTCTCTGCGCTTCCTCCTTCAGAGGAGGACCAGGAGTTGAACCTTCTCTGCCCAGTCAAGGTGTTGAGAATGTACAGAGCGTTCCGCCCCATTCAGGTGGTCAGAACAACTCTTCGTATGCTTTGGCGGCCGCACCAAATGTCCCCGGACACATAGGAGTTAGAGCTCATTCCACCTGAGGCGTGGCTTCATCCTGGGCAAGGTCTAGTGGTATGTCCATAGCAGACATCTGTGTGGCTGCTGGCTGGGCCTCGCTGTTCACTTTTGCCAGGTTTTATAACTTGGACGTTCCGGCCTTACAGGCTCGGATCTTATCTGCTTAAAGGGGCACACGCCTGTATAAGGCAGTCTAGTTATCAGGCTTTGCCTGACTCTTGGGAATGCTCTTGACCCTGTTACCAGTGCCGAGGCTGTACACATGACCGTTGGAACGATTATCAAGGCTGGGCTGACCTCTATGAGTTCAACCCTCTTGCCTCCTGCAGGGCTCACCCTGCGCATAACTTGGTCCCTATGAGCCTCTGTCGCTCAAGGCCAGTTTATATCAGTCATTCCTCTTCATGGCATGGCGGGATTGTATTTGTTCCCCATAAGGATGAGTGAAGTATCGAAAGGCAATGTACTCGGTTACTTACATAACCTTGGTTCCCTGAGATACGGTAATGAGTACTGTGTTCCTTGCCGTGCCATGACGCTGCACGACTCAGTGTCGTCGCTTCAGTCAAATTTGAACTGATATCCTATGAATGAATGACTGGCATTTATATAAAACTTTTATTGTGTATTGCAATACACCCAAAGTGCTTTACAATTGTGGGGGGGGGGGGGGGGGTCTCTCCTCAACCACCACCAGTGTGCAGCATCCACTTGGATTTTGCAACGGCAGCCACAGGACAACGGCGCCAGTGCGCTCACCACACACCAGCTACAGGTGGAGAGGAGAGAGAGAGATAGAGCCAATCAAGTGGATGGGGATTATTGGGAGGCCATGATTGACAAGGGCCAATGGAGGGAATTTGGCCAGGGTTACACCCCTACTCTTTACGATGAGTGTCATGGGATTTTAATGACCACAGAGAGTCAGGACCTCGGTTTAACGTCTCATTCGAAAGACGGTGCTTTTTTACAGTATAGTGTCCCCGTCACTATACTGGGGAATTAGGACCTACACAGACTGCAGGGTGAGCACCCCCTGCTGGCCTCACTAACACCTCTTCCAACAGCAACCTAGTTTTTCCCAGGAGGTCTCCCATCCAGGTACACTGACCAGGCTCAGCCCTGCTTAGTTTCCGTGGGCAACCAGTCTTGGGGTGCAGGGTGATATGGCTGTGGCCTATGGTGAAATGCCCACTTATATAGCCAGATGCCCTGCCCATTCTGGCAGGCTTCTCCACCATAGGTTCGTGCAGCACCGGTGCCGAGCCATTGGTTCATTTTTTTATCATTACACAAACCAATGGCCGTGCAGTTACACTGCGTGATTGAAAAGTCTGCAGTCCTCAGAGAAAAGGGAGTTTTTCCCCAGAAGTGTCTAGCGACACAGTACTCGTTCCCGTATCTCAGGGAACCGGGGTTTCGTAAGTAGCCGAGTACATTTACTCTCTCACTTAGAGGTGTGACGGCCGCCCATTTAATGAACTCATCACGGGAGCACTTTACAATGACGTGTAATTTGTTAACATTAGTTAATGTATTAACTAACATGAAAAAAAACAATGAACAATGCATTTACTACACTATTTATTAATCTTTATTCATGTTTGTTCACAGTTTATTAACTAATGTTAACAAACACAACTTGTGATTTTAATAATGCATCTGTAAATGCTGAAATTAACATTAAGATTAATAAATGCTGTAGAAGTATTGCTCATTCTTAGTTCAAGTTTACTAATGTTGTTAACTGATGAACCTTATTCTAAACTGTTACTGACAAAGATGAATATTTTTCTATTTTATTTTTGCCTCCTTACTACAAAGATACAGTAAAAATTGGACAGGAAATGATTGAAGAGAGAAGGGAGTGACATGACGTGAGTAGGCCTTGGAGTAGCAGACATGACGTTAGAAGGCTTTGGCGTAACAGACATGACATTAGCAGGCCTTGGCGTTATGAGCAGAGTTTGAGGAAGTGTCGCATTCTTCATATGTGGTGGCATTACACATGACAGTTCTTTTGTTAATCCAAAACGAAAAATGTCCTTAAGGGCAATGTCATTGAAACCCACCTGGTCACACAGTTCAAAAAAGTCTGCCACATAATCTTCAATGATCCGGTTGCCTTGTCGAAGGCGAATCAAAGAAAGTGCTGGGTCCATAGTAAAGGTTGTGTATTCTGTAAAGATTCAGTCCACTGAAGACGAGCGTAGTGAGAACCTAAGTGCAGATTATTTACAAAGTGATCCAGACATCCAAACATAATCCAAACAAAGACTTGACTTGAACAGACTTGACATGGCATGGACAAACTAGACTCACCGACAGCGGGTTACAACTTCAATACACGACAAGGAACAATGACAACAGGATGGCTAGAAAACAATACAGATCACATGACAAGAATCAACCAATGAAAGACAGGACACAACTAGGACTACCAATCAGAACATGACACATTGAACAGAGGAACCAATAGCAGGAATACAAGAGGGCAAGGGAAGCATGACACTAACAGCATGAATCTATTACAAAATAAAAGACATGAAAATAGAACATGAAACAGAACCCCAAAACAGACCTTACACAGGGATTCTGTTCCCAGTGTCACATAGGCCTACTAAATCCAACAGTGTTGTTGCACAGTCATACATTAGCATGTCACTGCAATAAAGCTGCTATTTAATTTAATATTTTTAACACATACTTCATTAGAGTGACATGAAACTGTCAGTTTAAAGTGTGACACCATGTGACATCCAACTTAGTGCAAAATATGTTTAACCAATTTTAGCACTTTTTAAAGGTCCAAAAACAGTTTCAGCAATGATTTTGTGTTAGTTTACATTGCATCTACTTACAAATTAATTTACAGTGTTTATTTTCACTTAATATTTAATATGCATATTTGCATGCATGTGTCAGGAGATGACCATCTGTGTAAACTCTTTTTGCACTTCGCTGATCTCACTATTCTATGAAACTGGTTTCAGATTTCATAAAGAGGCCATTTCCTGAATGTCTGTCTAGTTCTTTCAGTTTCATAAATAACTGCTGCAGTGTCCATATGCTAGATGAGCGAAAAGGCTTGAGATGTATTTGTTGGTAAATCCTAACATATAGTGTGATTTAACAAAATCATCCTTATTCATTTTTTGCATTGATGAAGCTGGTGCCTGTAGAATTTTTATTTATTTTTATTTTTTTGTCATTGAAGTACATTGAAAGCCAGTGGAGTCCAGTGTCACTTGGACCCAAATGCTCTTCAAAATATCTTATTTTTATGTTGCACAGAAGAAAAAAGCCATACATTTTTAAATGTGGCACATGAGTTTATGAGGCAAATGCAGGTCTCTCAGACTAAGCCTATCTTGTGACAGATGGCTTTTGTCCAGATTCAAAGAGTTTAAAATTGATATCAAATCAATCAAAATTCAACAAATTGCATTTGTAGGGCATATTTGTAAAGGCTTAAATGAATCCACAGACATAAAAACATTCCCTCTTAAACATCCAAAGAATGTATACTAGTACCTTTTAGAACCCTTTCAGCTGTATTAATATGCCCTAGTGACCTTTTTCTCTCTCAGTTAGTGTATGATAGATCCGATTGGGACAGTACAACTTTCCGCTGGATGTATTCCTGTCTTGCTTGCTTAGTTTGTCCAGTGTTTTTGAGGGGAGTGGGATGAGGCGGTGTCCAGTTCCTGGCATGAGTCCCGGGAACGGATAGAAAAAAACACTGGCTGGCATATGCGAGGTGTTTGGCACCGGGCCACACAGAATTGAGCATGTGAGTACTAGCACCTCGGACGCTGACCCATTCAGAAGCAGACAGGAAAGTGACGAGGCTGTGAAAGGCACCGGAGCAGGTGTCCTCTGACGGAGCACTCCACAGCAAAGTCATTTGTTTCTACATGGCCTCCGCAGTCAAAGAGACAAGGTGCCCCTCGTGTCCTTCACTAACTCCGTTTTAATTGCCTGGGAAGTTGAATGCGGAGGATAAACACAGAAGCTTATCTGAGAGGACAGAACACAGGAAAGTCAGACGAGTCAGACTTTCTTTTTTGCCCCTGAAAGTGTAAAATATTTTGCATGTCTTACAGACAAAAAGCACAGGACAGTTACTTATAGCTTTTTTTCAGGAATAGTTTATCTTCCTGTCTCTCCTATTCTCCTCCATGACATCACGGGTGATAGATTTCCTGAGCTCTGGTTTCCGGGAGCATTATTAACCTAAAAATATGTTCTCTTCATCATGACTTATTAAATTCAATTTATTCTCTTTTGATGTGGGTTAAGCTTGTAATCAAGGCTTACCTCAGTCATCTTGTTTCCTTGATTAAATTTGTATGGTAGTATAAATTATGCAATCTCATGCATAATGCAGCATTTAAATGCATGTTTTTTAATTTTCTTTTGATCAGCCTTTAAAAAAACAAAGTTTCTAACTTTATAACCCAGCATTTGTTCCTTTATTTTGCACATGTACATGTCAGGCTCCTTCCTGGGACAAATGATAAAAAGTAATTTCAGATTATGTTAATTATTGATAATTAACTATGTTTTATTCAGCATCTAATCTGTCATTCTTTCATGCTGTACAAAATTATTCACTTTATATCTGTTGTGTTACATGCAATTATGGCTAAATGTATAAGCTTTGAGATCAGCTATATGCTACATTTGTACTTTTTAGCATTAGCAGCCAGGAGAACAGAGCAGAAATATTGATGACATCCTGCACTGCACAGATTTTTTTGTCCAATCAGATATTCTCTAGAATGAAAATGTCTTGCCTACTAGAAAGTAGCAAATGAAATTCATTTTTTAAAATTGATTGATTGGTACATGTTGAAATAAATGATAGTTCAGCCAAAAACTGAAAATTTACTACTTGCAAATCTATATGACACAAAGATATTTTGTAGAGTGTTAGTGTATACCCATACAGTTTTGGTTAATATTTACCTTAAAACCCTTGGGCGCTCCTCATTTGGGAGTCACACTCATGGTCTTCACAGTCAAAAGCGACCGGACACCTGAAATTTTTATTTCTTCAGTAAAATCAGTCTAGTATATTTTTGTTCAAAAATATTTTTTCTTTTGTATTTTGAGAGAATTTTTATTTATGTAATAATTATGATCAATTTGTCCCATTGAAAATAGTTCAAAAATTTTCCCCCCTAATTTTTTTACAATTATTTTTCAATTTATGCAGTATTTCTGATGAAAATAGACACTAGAGGCCCTATTTTAACGATCAACGCAGGTGCACTTGGGGCATTTCTGAATCCACTTTTTCTAGTATAACGATGGGGAAAACGGTCAGCGTGCCCGCCGCAAGGTCTACAAGGGTTGTCCCTATTCTCTTAATGAGTAATGGGTGTGTTTTGGGGCATAACGTGCAATAAACCAATCAGAGTCTCATCTCCCATTCCTTTTAAGAGCGAGTTGCAATTTTTTTTTTCTGCATTGTTGGGGATTTGTAGATTGTATACACAAAACATTTCTGTATTTAGAATTTTTTTTCGCTATTTCCCATTCATATGGTCGGCCATTTTTGACCGAAGACCATGAGTGTGACTTTTTTTTTTTTTTTACGACTGCTTAGATTTTTCGAATCATCCCCTCAGTTATTTATTGATTTTTTTTCACATACCAAGTTCCATAAAAGTCACAGAGTTTCATACCATTCTGGTGAAGCTACGATTTTTAAAAATTCAAAATGTAAAATTATCTGGTCAGAAATGACCGAAGACTGCACAAGGGTTAATTGTGTGGATCAATCAATCAATCAATCAATCAATCAATCAATCAATCAATCAATCAATCAATCAATCAATCAATCAATCAATCAATCTCAGACATTTCTCAAAATATATATATATTTTTTATTATTCACAAATTATATATATATACAGTATATATATTAATTTGAAGGTATCAAACAAATGTAATTGCTGCAGATTCAAAGACAAAACGCGATGCTGTTGTGCATTCTGCTCACAGTTTCAGAACAGTACACTGAGATATACATCAACAGGATCACATGCAGAAGAAGAAGTGATATTCATTATATGCTACAAATATCAAACATATTAATAAAGTAATGAAATCCCTCTTAAATCTCTGAAAATGAGATGTACGATATTCTCGGCAGAATTTGATTTAAAGGAATCTGTAAGGAAACTTAATGAGACTGAATTACTCTTGATAACTATTAAACTTTTACACTACAATTTATTTATTTATTTTTTCATAATGCACAAAACCCTGAAAGTAGTTTTATGATTTCTTTTCACACCTTTTAAAGGTCAAAGACTTCATATAAGGCTTAGCACTTCATAACGAATCACAAAGATGTACTTTCACATTCAGCATCTGAACTTTTATAAAATATTTTTGTTTCATCACAAAAACGATTTCCTGTGCCATTTGTGGAAAGCAAGTGCGCTGGCGGGTGTCATGCTGGCTGACAGAGCTGTTTGTATGGATGACGTGTTGGAGCGGAGCAGAAACATGGACAGGCAGCTTGACATTTGTTGCTTGTGAGGAAGCAGTGGTGTGCTGGCCACTCTATGGGCCAGGCCTGGTGGGAGACCAAGCCCTCATGCTGCTCCACTCACCCCCTGCTGCGCCTCCTCCACGAGCCCCTCCATCTGGAGGACCAGAGGGCCTCTGCTGGGGCTCTGCTGTCTCCTCCCAATGCGGACTCACGCTGGCTGCTGGTTGGGTGTTTCATTGGGGATTAATTAGGCACAGGGAGGCTTACTGGAACCGGGCCATAAATAATCTGTTTGGTACCACTTTATTTTGCGCAAGTTCTCTGTTGCCACTGAGAAATTTTGGCGGTGAAGTGTTGTGATGTTTGTTTTACAAATTTAGCTGAAATATGGTGTCATAAATCTGCTCAAATAGTTCAGATTACTCAGAGTGATGGGGTTGAATTCAGAAAAATCGAGACTGGTTCCAGTACTGCAAATTAAGCCAATGATTGGTGGAAAATTGCGCCCAGGTAGATTAAATGGTCTTGTACTTCGTCATATCCTGATTTTTTAATATGATTCCTAGTTCATGGTCTCATGGGAGTAAAGTGATTATTTAATGCAGACTTCAGAATCTTGGCTGAAACAGTAGGTCATCAGGGTATTTTATTATTTTTTTTTTTTATGAATATAATGTATTTTACAAGCCAGGCTCATTGGAAACTCTGCCCACATTTCTACAAAACATGAAGTATGTTACTCCGGGTACATTTCACTGCACTTTTTAGATGACACATTCACAAGAAGCGCTATCTTTTTTTCTCCATTGCAGACGTGGATTTATTAAACAGTACAGCGGCATGAAAAACACTTGCATGTGGATACAAAATACTTGTTAAAGCTACAGTCCATAAGGTTTACCTCTTTGTCGCCATCTCTGTTTGAAAACCTGGAATTGCAGCTGCTTGCAGAATTATCTTCCTTGCGTGGGCTGTGTTCCGGCACTGCTCCATCGTGGATGAATCAAATGTTTTGAGGAGTATGTGTGGCAGTCAGTCACTGCACCGGTGTGGATGTGTACTGTACTTCGTAATCACAGATTCTAACCTATGTCTTGGAATATATGACCCAAATAAGAATTTTCACAGTATATTGTCATCTGAACAACCTGATCTCACAGAATTCCGTGTAATGTTCACGGACTTAATTAACCTCCGAATCTGTGGTGGCATCACGGAATCGCCGAAAATTCTCACATCAGCCGTGGTCCTTGCACGGATTCACTGGTTCAACACCAGCGCTGCATCGGACCACGTAAAAAGAGTGACTCCGATGCAGTTATACTTTCACTGGAGTACCTGACCCTACCCTACCTACCCTAAACCTACCCAGTTCTGAACAATAATGATGATGATAAATTTGCCAGTATAGCGTTGGCATATTGATGCTAAGGGTTTCCGTGCATGGAGCACGGCTGATGCCTGTCACTGACTTACATTGGTATCACTTCTGTGAGCCCATCACAGAATTTTTTCGGTGATTCCGTGATGCCACCACAGATTCGGAGGTTAATTAAGTCCGTGAACATTACACGGAATTCTGTGAGATCACGTTGCATTTGAACAAGTAAGTAACAACTCTGCCACATTTGTTCTGACCAACTGAGGAAAAAAGCATTACAATAAATCGCGCTACCAATGGTGATTAAATCTAACGATCGGTTAGCTCATATAACATCAAACCGTGCAAATTATTATTATTGTTATACTTTATTCTCAAATTATTAATGTTAACAACATCAGCATTGCGTGACTATGAGTATAGTGTGTATTAGCGTGTAGATTTCCATTCGAATTTCATATTAAGAAATTATGCTCCTTTCGAACGGGTTTTCTTTAAAATACAAATCCTGTGTAATCCCAGACTATCTGTAATCAGAAGCACATTTAAAACTGGAATATGATTTAATTTTATTCACATGTGTTTCATAAACACATAATCCTTTCTGGATTACAATCCACCATCAAAATTATACATTTAATTATTCTAGCTGCTGTGAGAAAAGGCTATAAACGATCCACCACCTGCAGGATCCTCACATGCCATAGCCTAGTAGCCGGGACAACTTCTTTATGTTTACAGACGTGATGTAATGACGCAGTGCCATGCTCGAACACAACATGGCTATACTGATATTTTGACCTGATGAAAATCATGAAAGCAGAACATTAATTAATTGTCTTACAGTTCATAAAGAAATGATAACAGCATATGTTATCAGATGATACATGAAAACATATGCGTTTGTTGAAAATACATCTTGAGACATAAGGAAAGAACTGCATTCCCACGCAATCATCAAAAGCAATAAGACAAATATTTGTGCGGTTGTGTGGGTGCATATATACACTTGATCCAAAAAACATTTGGCCACTCAAGCCACACTCAAAAATACACAAACGTCATTGCATTACATAAAAACAAGCACATTAAGCAAAATGTTTCACACAAAAAGAAATAAGATGTTGCTCAAAATAAAGATGTATTTGGACATTTCCTATTTTCCAAGAGTGAACTTTTCATACATCCACTAAAATCACTTTAAAACCAATAGGTTAAAAGTAAATGAAGACAATGACTCAAAAGTGAAGCTAGTTCTGAGAAAAAGTATTATTTGCATGCAGATGTAAATTGGTAGATTATTTTGTTTTGAATTCACGCCTTTTTAAGTGGCCAAATTTTTTGGGTGGGTGTATATGAGTGTGTCTTTGTTGTTATAGATTTGCCCACATCAGGGGCAGTTCTGCCTAGCAACAAAATCAATTTCTTGGACAAACCTTATCTACATTCCCGAGACTCTCCCATGATGTCATAAAGGCGAGTTCACTGATCTACAGTATATAAATATAAATATAGATCTGTGAACTCACCTTTATGAGGTCATCTAGCAAAATTAAGTGACCAGTTTCAGATGCTTTCAATTGAAAGCAGTTGGCAACACTGGTCAGTGTTTTTTTTTTTGTCCTTTGTATTTTAATGGTTTAAGTGAAATGTGATGTAAAATAAATAAATAAATAAAAAATCCACACATCACTTTTGTGTTTTGTGGGGTTAGTGCCACAATATGTAACACCCTGCTTACTGTGTCATCACTGGTGCATTGCTGCAGTTTTCCAATTTTCCAGCCCAAAAAAATTTCATTACTACTTTCATTTCTGCAGTTAGAGCATTGGTTTGTAGAGTGGAAGAAGTTATACAATTTCTTAGTCAATTACAAAAAAAAAAAAAAAAAAGACTATCATGACGATCAAGTTTGTATCATTTTATCAACTCCATATCATCATATACTGTAACTCAGTGGCAGCTGGTGGAAAATTTTCTAGGTAGGGCGCCACATCCAAATATTTTAGCATACATCCCGATATGATTTATCCCAGTATAACAAAAAGAAAAGGATTAAAGGTGCCATAGGTTATTGTTTTCAGAAACATTTTTTTGTTATTCTGGTTGAAAGTCTCTTCACATCCTGATAGCAATCATTAAGTTAAGTGGTCTAAATGTATTTATCTGTATTTATATATTCTGTGGAAGGTGTAGGACCAAGAAATGTTTGTCCAATTAAAACATTCGATCTGAGCATTTTAATTGTCTTTCCTACCTGCCTGTCAAGGTATGTATTTGCATACCTCTGAGCACCCTGTTCGTGCAGACAGGATACGTCATCAGCGCGTTCACGCACGCTGTGCAGACAGGCCCTGCGTCCCAATGTTCATACTATCCATCCTAAATAGTATGTGAGACTACAATAAGTGTGTCCCAAAGCATAGTATTTTGAAAAGAGTATGCCAAAAGTCCCCGGATGTTCTACTATTTCAGGTCGATTTTTGAAGTGTGGATCCATGCACACTCTAATGGCTAAAATTGCCCACAATCCATTGCGCTTTGGCGAAGGATTCGGTCCAGAACTACAAACACGAATAAAAAGCGTTAGAAAAACTAAAAACGTGGCGGATGCGCACGATCGACCTTTATGTACAGAGGTTTACAAAAAGGGGTCCGAGTTACTAATAATCAACATTTAAACTGGTAAAAACTATTTATGTATTGTTATCCATGGTATATTTCATCTGCAATAGCAATGTAAACTTTTATAAACATCCATGGTCGTTAACTTTTAAATGCATCATTATGCAGAAAATATGAGCAGAGTTCTTCGCATGAAAGACCCCCGACTGGCAGATAAACGAGCTACTTCTTTTTTCTCCAATACGGTAGGAAGTTAAATGAAATGAAATGTGGAGTATGTTAACTGCAACAAGATTATTGACAGGCCAGTTTACAGTGACAGGGTGCGTGTAAAAAATGCGACATGAACGGTCCATTAAAGACGCAGTTGTGTGACATGATAGTATGTCCCAAAGCTTGCCTACTCTTCTTCTACACGCTCAAAAGTGTGTACTTTTTCTTCACCAAAAGAGTACATACTTTAAGGGCGTAGTGTAAGTAGGCACATTTGGACGCAGCAAGAGCCAGAATAGCAGGCAAACATCAACAACCCGATCTTCCTTCTTGGTATTGTAATACTTTTACTAACTGTGCTGTAAAGTTTTCTCACCAGTGAATGACACATAATGTAGCGCAGCGGTTCCCAGTTCCAGTCCTCGTGTCTTCCGTCTCTGCATATTTTGCATGTCTCGCTTAGTTAACACACTCTGTTCAGATAACCAGTTCGTTAGAAGAGAGCTCCGTGTATGAACTGTGTTCCAATTGACATGCTCCCTACACAGTGTTCATTGTTCCCTACTCCCTGAGCAGGGAAAATCTGTTTATTTCACTTCAGAACATACACTCACAGATTTGCGCTGCTCCTCACACACAGACAAAAGAGAAGTGTGACATAATATACCTCTGTAAATACAATTTAAATTCAGGTCTGGCACACTTTAATGCCCTTTGTATGGAACATAACGCTCGCTTTGAACTGGAATCATGGCGAAAATCAGTCAGTATCTGGTGTGACCACCATTTGCCATACACGCTGTCTGCCATCTGCCCTGTACAGTAAAAACCAGGATTCATCCATAAAGAGAACACCTCTCCAAAGTGCCAGACGCCATCGAATGTGAGCATTTGCCCACTCAAGTCGGTTATGACGACGAACTGCAGTCAGGTCAAGACCCCAATGAGGACGACGAGCATGCAGATGAGCTTCCCTGAGACAGTTTCTGACAGTTTGTGCAGAAATTCTTTGGTTATACAAACCAATTGTTGCAGCAGCTGTCCGGGTGGCTGGTCTCAGACGATCTTGGAGGTGAAGATGCCCTAATGGAGATACATATGGCCCCTGGTAAAGACGGGCTTTTATGCGTAGTTAATAGATTACAGTATTAGGCTATATTTTGCCCATCACCCATTATAGATCAACTAACATACGGTAACTAATCTATAGAGGTGCAAAATGCATTTACTTACACATATTTGAGAATCGAGATATTTCATTATATATTTTGGGGATATATTGAATAAAATAATAATAATAATAATAAAACCCCTGCTGAAAAAAACAAAAAACAAAAAAACAATAAACACCATTACAAAATTAGTAATGGTTTTACTGGTTATAATGGGACTTTTATTGGTTTTACTAGAAACTGTATTGGAGAGACCTGTTGGTCTCTGATAATTGGTTGCCTTCTATTGGTGGCTTGTAAATCCAATAAATCCTAACGGAATACACTGTAGAAAATAAGTGTAATTTTAACTGTAAAATTTTGTAAAAACGCTACTGAAAAAAACTGTTAATATGTTAACAGTGAGTTCCTGTACTATATACAGGGGAAAACTGTAAAAGATCTAACCAGACATTTCATGTAATTTTACAGTAAAATGCTGTTAATTGTACTGTTTTTAGAAGTAAAAATAACAAATCAATGTATAATTTACAGTCAAAAACTGTAAACTGATATTCCCAGAATTCCCTGCGTGACACTCCACATTTCAAAGTATTTTGTTTAAATAATTATGTTTTTTAATAGTTTTTGTTATCAATTACGTACATTTGGGCTTTATGTTACATCTTCTGTTTTTTAACGAAAGTTTATTGCATAATTTAAGTATCATGTGTGTTACCATGATGGTGTTTTGTGTTTGCATGAATGACCCTGTGCACCTTCTATATATTAGTATATACTTCTGCTTGTGGCGAAACTACCTGATTCTTCATGTGGCTTTCTCTTTTACCACCTCTTTTTAATATGGTGGTTGTCAGTATGTTAAAGGTACAAAAAAGATTTTAATAGCAGTGTGTGTTGTTTAATTTAGTGGTTTACATTCAAATTTCCCTGTTTGTAAATTACTGTTTCATACTGTAAATTTTACAGTTTTGTTCTGTAAATTTTACAGAGTATGTCCCAAAACACACTACAGAAAACCATTTTTTAATGGTTAAATGTTGATGGTTTGTAATGTTTGTAATGGTATTTGTAGTGGAAACCATTACAATTTTCTGTGAGTTTCTGGTTTTATTTATTTATTTATTTTTTCAGTAAGGACATAAGCCAGTTATACAGTGGTATTGTGGCTGCTGTGTGTCACATGACAAGCATGAGAGTTGAATTTTTTTATAGATCACAGTCCCACTTTATATTAGGTGGCCTTAACTACTATGTACTTACATTTAAATTAATAATTTGATACAATGTACTAATTGTGTACATACATGTTTTTACATTGTACTTATATATTTTTAAATACCTAAATGTAGTTACATCTGTAATTAATTTCTGTAATTACATTTATAATTACACTGTTGACCCATCCCTTACACCTTAACCCACCCTTAAACTTACCCATACCACCAAACCTGTCCCTAACCTTACCCGCATCCCACCTCAATAGCAGCAAAAGTGTTTTGCAATACAATATGACCACAATAAGTACATTGTACTTATTGTTTTATGTAAGTACATAGTAGTTAAGGCCTCCTAATATAAAGTGTGACCAAGATCACTTCTAGAGATTGCAGTGATACATGACATGGTGAAAAAATGACTGAATGAATATACTAGTAGTGATAAAAGTGATGTGACATACAGCCAAGTATGGTGACCCATACTCAGAATTCATGCTCTGCATTTAACCCATCCAAAATGCACACACAGCAGTGAACACACACCCGGAGCAGTGGGCAGCCATTTATGCTGCGGCACCCAGGGAGCAGTTGGGGGTTCAGTGCCTTGCTCAAGGGCACCTCAGTCATGGTACTGAGGGTGGAGAGAGCACTAGTTAGTTTCACTCACCCAACCTACAGTTCCTGCCAGCCTGAGACTCAAACTCACAACCTTTGTATTACGAGTCTGATTCTCTAACCATTAGGCCACATCTTCCCCAGGAAGGCAGTCATTTTAGCAAAGGGAGGGGGGTGACAGCCTCGTCTGGCAGAGGAGACGAGAGCATCGAGAAAAACGGCAGATGGCTTGATGTGTTAGGGGAACTCATCTGCAAGTGATTCAGGGGAGGTCCAACAGAAGCACACACACACACACACACACACACACACACACACACACACACACACACACACACACACACACACACACACACACACACACACTCATGGAGGCCGGTGGGTGGACAAAGAGGAAAGTAAAGTAAAAGAGGCATAGAAAGACACAGAACAAGGGAGACTGAAAAGATGGCTTGGGAAGTGGACCAAGAAGAACTTGCCTCAGGATATTTCAGTCAGAACTGAATAACGAGGGTAACCACCAAGGGGCTGACAGGAAGAGAGAAAAAATGAAAAGTAAGCGCACATGGAGTGAGGCATTGCAATTGTCATTCATTTACCTATAGCTAGCCTATGTATGTATAAACATGCCTCTCCACACAGAGGGATCTTACTATGGGTCTCATAAGTGACATACTACGAATATTGAATCATGTGACAAGGCACACCCACAAGTGGTGACATCATGCTTAAGTGAACATTTCACCATAAGCTACGTAATAATCAAAATTGAGCATGTCATAATTCCTAAGTAAATAAAACATTTAAATGTATATATTATATCATCAAGTAATATAATTTACATTTTTATACATTTTATGTCTGGAAAGTTCAGCATTTGAAAAAGAAGAAGAAGAGCAAAAAAAAAAAAAAAAAAAAACGTAACTAACCCCAAACTTTTAAACGGTAGTGTATCCGTGACTTCTGAGAGAAAACACATACAGGTTATAAAGACCAATAAGTATGCACTTATAGTTAGAAAGATCCAGTGGCACACATCCATATAGAATATGAATTTCAAGTATGGAACATTCTCAGTTGACTATACAGCGGCAGATATAATGGCAGTCCTTTGATCAGATGTGTTTTACCTTACCACACACCATTCTGTGAACTCATTCCATATATGTTACATTTTATATGCAAATAACTGTATTATGCTAGATCGCCTGAGGTTCAATGCAAAAACACACATTAGTCTAATGAGACATCATGGTTACGCAGCAGGTGGTAGTAGTACAGAGACTGGAGCTCAGATCAAAGAAGGACTGGGGAGGTCGGACAACTGGAGATGGAGAGAGAGAGCGAGAGAGAGATTTCTTTGCTGGAATGGTGATGGAAGTATCCAAGGGTCAGGACTGAGGGCTAATGATGCTACTTGTATGAAAACTAAGAGCGACTGATGAGGCAATCTATTTTTTTTTTTTCTGAGATACACTGCAATTCAAAGGTTTGGGGTAAGTAAATAAGTATCATTCAAATGTGTGTGTGTGTGTGTGTGTGTGTGTGTTTAATTAATACTTTATTCAGGAAGAATGCATTAAATTAATCTAAAGTGACAGTAAAGACATTTATAATGTTAGCAAATATTTTATTTCAAATAGATTGAGTTCTTTGGAACGTTCTATTCCTTTCTCTTCCTGGAAAAAAAGAATCATGTTTCCACAAAAAAGGCTGAAAATAATTGATAAAACAATTGATAATAAATGTCTCTTGAAGAACAAATCAGCATATCAGACATTTCTGAAGCATCATGTGACACTGAAGACTGAAGATCATAGGAATAAAATACATTTTAAAACATTCAAATAGAAAACTTTTTTTTTTATAAATAGCAATAATATTTCCACAATTGTTAATATTTCCCACAAAAAACTGTTTTTACTGTATTTTTGAGCAAATAAATGCAGCCTTGGTGAACATAAGAGACATATTTTGAAAACATAAAACAATTTTACTGACCCCAAGCTTTTGAAAGGTAGTGTGTGTGTGTGTGTGTGTGTGTGTGTGTGTGTGTGTGTGTGTGTGTGTGTGTGTGTGTGTGTATGTACTGTATATATTGTCAGTCCTGTGTCTTGTGTTTAGTTCTTCCTGTTTCCTTATTTGGTTATTTTCCTGTCCTTGTTTAGTTTGATTAGTTAATTCTGTTCCAGCTGTGTGTTATTAATTATCTAGTTTCATCCTGTGTATTTAAGTTCCTGTCTGTTAAGTTAGTTTTGGTCTAGTCTACTCATTAGATTCCTTGTGTTCCTGTATGTCTCAGCCCTGCCTTGTCTTGCCCTGATGGATTTCATTAAAGACTGTTTGTTTAAGTTTATTCTATGTCTCTGTGTTCCTCCCTGCTGTGTGCACCGTGACAGAAGACCAGACCTAAATAGAGAGTGAGCCTTTTCACGTTTTAGTTTACGTTTTTTTGTTGGTTCCTGTTTGCTTTCCCTGCGGCAAGGAAGTCGCCGCGCATCAGTCAAGTTCGCCGGCTGCTATGAAGTTAACCCTCTGGGGTCTGAGGGTGTTTTGGGGGCCTGGAGAAGTTTTGACACGCCCTAACATTTGTGTTTTTTTCAGTTGCTTGTAAACATATAAATAGCTAAAATCTTAATTGCACTGTAATCAGCACAAACTGGGCTACAATATTATGTTAGCAGCATTTATGTACATGATTGTGTTTTCGAGAAAGCAACATTTATGCATGGTTAGTGAAAAACTAAAATTATGAAGTCACTGAAATGAGGCCATAAAAAACATACTGTAGATGATTTGTTTACAAGACTTTTGAGAACTGGATCTTGTAGTCTAGAGTTTTTGCTTCAAAATGATGTGAAAATCATCTTGTTTACTTGCTCACTGAAAACAATATAATTATTTAAATTTTCTAAGTTACTTTTTGAGTAAGAAGGGTCTATGTGAGAAGGCGTGAACTATCCTGGATAATGCTGTGACTCACACCTGAGAAGACAAAGACCCGCATAATGAGCTTCATAATGAGCCATTCAGACAGGTATGTGACTGAGAGGGAAGAGTTACAAGAAAGAATGTGAGGACAAAATAAATTTATATATTTTTTTGTTTCTAGTTTATTAAGAATATATTTAGCTATCACAACTCATAACTTGAGATTCACTGTTTAACTGCGAGTGCAGTTAAACAGTTTACTAGGAACAATCAAAGCTGACTTTTTAGCATCATTACTCCAGTCACATGATCCTTCAGAAATCATTTTAATATTCTGATTTGCTGCTCAAAAACATTTATTATTATTATTATGTTGAAAAGAGCTGAGGAGAATTTTTCAGATTTTTTTTTTTTTTTTGATGAATATAAAGTTCAGAAGAACAGCATCGTTTGTAACATGGTAAATGTCTTTATCATCACTTGTGTGCTAAATAAAAGTTTTAAATTTCTATATATACTGACTCCAAGCTTTTGAATAGTAAAAATATTTCACAATATTGCTGCTTTAGCAAATAAAACTTTATGTATTTTGGATCAAATAAATGCAGGTTTGGTGAGCAGAAGATAATTCTTTACAAAAACTTTAAAAATCTTACTGTTCAAAAACATTTGACTGGTAGTGTGTCATGTTAAAATATATAAATGAACATCACATACCTGGCATTTCCATAGTGTATATTGTTTATGTGCTCTGAAGAAAAAAAAAAAAAACATTTTGAATTTTTGGGAATATTTCTCTGAAATATTTCTTTCAGTAGATCTTCTTCCAGAAAGAGAAAGTAGCCAGGATGAACTTGTTTATTTGTGGGTGTTTACATTCACGCGCGCCTCTCGTTTAACCTGACTTACACATAATACAGTAATATGCTTCTAATATTCAAATCCATTAAAGGATCGTTAGGCTGCATTAATTAGGTCAACCAGAACTGGGAACACTTCCCATAACACCCGATGTACTTGTTACATCGTAAGAAGAATGGCTAATATTAGTCTGTTTCTTTCTTATTCCGAGATCACCATAACAAACCCGATCCAGTCTGTATCCAGATCAGATGGTCACTGCAGTCACCCGGATCCAGTCCATATCCAGATCAGATGGTGGATCAGCACCTAGAGATGACTTCTACAGCCCTGAACGTGATCCCCAGAGACAGATACCCAGTGAGGACGTCGTCACCTAGGGGCTATTTACACCTGGTCACTTCATGCGTTTTTTTTCTGATCGGATAGCTATCCAATCCTGAAAAGACCAGGTGTAAATGCCTTCCGAAAAACACTTTCGAGATGGATATAAATCCGATCGCTCAAACCACTTCAGGAGGTGGTCTGGACCACATTCCAGACAAAATTGGACAAGTGTAAATGCATCGGGTTGTTGAAACCACATATGCTAATTTTACTCCTCCCATAATATTAAAATAATAAACGTGTAAGAGCGTTTTATAGGCTATATGGCATGTTATAGTCAGATATGACAGTGTTAATGCAACAAACATCACCGTGGATGAGCTGAGTAGGCCTATCTCTTCAGCAAGCTGACACGCAAACTGCCGCGAAACTGAACGTAAGTCGCAGACGCTCAACACACAACATCTTCATTAAAAGTCGTGAGACTAACCTATCTTTCCAGTGCTGATGTCACGCTTTCTCCTGTTGCGGTCTCTGACATTGAAATTAGCTGATAATTAATAAAATGCAGCACCTATGTATTGCTTTCATTGATGTGAACTCCGTTAAATTTGCATATAGCGCGGGAATTTAAGAACAGATTTATATCCGTTTTGCGAAGACACATATATGTGGCCAAGTGTAGATGGAAACGTTTTAACAAATCAGATAGATTTCTGATCAGAGAAAACACATGGAGTGACCAGGTGTAAACAGGCCCCTAGACAGCCATCGGGACAAGACCACGGGAATCAAATCAGTCCTTTACACAATCTGACTTTGCTGCAGTTGGAATCGCAGGTTTGTCTGGCCAGAGGAGAACTGCTTCTCCTGTTGCTTCTATGGAAGCGGTTCCTGAGTTAACCCTAAAGGGGGCCCCTGTCACCACATTCAGCCCAAGGAGGGCTGTGGATCTAATGTCATACCCAGAGAGGGCCTCAGCTTCTGAGCCTAGCCCATGAAGGGCTCCTGTTCCTGTGGATAGCCCCGAGAAGGCTCCTGTTCCTGTGTTTAGTCCGCGGAGGGCTCCTGTTCCCGAGTCCAACCCCATAAGTTCCCCCAAGGATTTTTTGGGGAAGGGTAGTAGGGTTCCAGCTGTAGTGGCCGGGCCGAGTGGACCAGCTCTGCCATGCCCGCCTGATCTCTCTGCATCACCCCGAACTGTCTGTTCTGTCTTGGAGGCCCCCGTCCTGTAGCCTGTCCGTGTCTATCCTGAACTCCAGAACGCCCGCCCACCTCCCCTCCCCTCCCCTCCCCTTCTGACATTGTTTTTGTTTCAGAAGTGGCTTGGTAGCCCTTTTCCTGGGGATGTCTGAGCTTGGTGACTCTTGATGCACTGACTCCAGCTTTAGTCCACTCCTTGTGAAGCTCTCACAAGTGTTTGAATCGGCTTTGCTTGACAGTATTCTCAAGCTAGCGGTCATCCCTGTTGCATCTGCACCTTTTCCTATCCAATTTCTTCCTTCCAGTCAACATTGCATTTAATATGCTTTGAAACAGCACTCTGTGAACAGCCACCCCTTTCAGTAATGACCTTCTGTGACTTACCCTCTTTGTGGAGGGTGTCAATGATTGTCTTCTGGACTATTGCGAAGTCAGCAGTTTTCCCCATTATTGTGGTTTCAAAGAACAAGAGATACCTGGAATTTATACTGTAGGGATGGTCATTTAATGAAACTCAAATGTAAATATTCTAATATTTTGAGATACTGGATTTTTGATTTTCATGTGCTGTAAGGTCAAATAACCAAAATTAAAACAAACAAATGAACAAAAAAAACTTTTGAAATGTTTTACTTTACATGTAATGAATCTAGAATATGAAAGTTTGACTTTTTGAAATAAGTTACAAAAAAAAAAAAATTCACGATATTCAAATTTTTTGAGATACACCTGTGTGTGTGTGTGTGTGTGTGTGTGTGTGTGTGTGTGTATATATATATATATATATATATATATATAATTGTACAATTGTAATTGTACCACTTTTTGAACACATAATTATGACTTTTTCACATTAAACATTAGTTGCAATGTTAAATATTTCTCAAATTTTTTACTATTTGTCATTATTGTAATATTTATGATTGTTATTTCAGCCTTACAGTATTTCTCGTAACTTAGATGCATTCCCACGAGCAGTATGAGCAGTATGTAGACATTTTCAGATTTTTTTTTTTCAATTCTGAAAATGTCTACAAAATGCATAAATACAAGGGCATTTTTTTAATGCCCTTGGTCAGCAGTAAAGAACATAATCAATTATGGACTGCAAAATTGTTTTTATATGTTATAAGTGGTCAAATAACTAATTTTAATGGCCATTTGACCAGCACACATGATTATCTCATTTCATTAGTGAATTCAATTGAGGTTTGTAGTCAGTTACTAGTCTGAATTGGATATTATAATCACTTCATAAGATGACTGGAGTAAAATATCAGTCTAACCATGTCCCTACTGTACAGTCCAAAACATCTGTCAGAATGAATCACTCTTAGAGAAGGTCTGCCTTCTGTGCCGTTGCCATCTTATTTAATTACTGGCTGAAACAACAGAAACAGGATGTGACAACACGCAAATTGGCTCGCTTGACTGGCCAGCCACCAGTGTTTCATCCAATCTCAAAGGAGGCTCCAATTTCAACTCTGAGGGCCCCAGTAATAAATAGGTAATTTATATAATAATGTTTATATTTTCAAATCAGTCCCATTACAACAGTTACACTTTCCAGATTAATTCTGATTACATCGTTTATTGACCATATTACCATGGCTAGTGAGTGTTTCTCCTCAATACGTGTTAATTTCAGTAGGCATTACTGAATATGACCTTTGCAAGGCCAGTACACTAAGACAGAGCATTTGAAAGACTTCATGGTTTAAATTAAAATTTACTGAAAATTTACTCGCCCTCAGGCCATCCGAGATGTAGATGAGTTTGTTTCTTCATTGAAACAGATTTAGAGAAATTTAGCATCACATCACTTGCTCACCAATTAATCCTCCACAGTATACTGTATGGGTGCCATCAGAATGTGTCCAAACAGCTGATAAAAAAAAAAAAAAAACACAATAATCCACACGACTTCAGTCCATCATTGATATCTTGTGAAGTGAACAGCTGCATGTTTGTAACAAAGAACACATTAAGGCATTATAACTTAGTTTAAACCATTGAGTCCATAATCCATAATAACACTTCCTCCAGTGAAAAAGTCCATCCCCTGTTGTGCTCTTCAAAATCAAAATCCACCAAGAACTGTTTAGAACTGTTTTAATCTGTTTTCACTTACAGGCAAGCCAAATTTATTTATATAGCACATTTCATACACAATGGTAATTCAAAGTACTTTACATAAAATAGTGTTTGATCTGTGCATATTTTACTCCTAATTCAGACTGATTCTTTTTTTTTTTCTTTGGAGAAATATTATGGATGCAGTACTCATCTTTTAGCTGGAAGCAGAAGTTTGAAGTTAAAAACATAAAAGCAATGATGTGTTTGTTTATTACGTAAATGCAGATTTAGTTTGAACTCTTGTCAATTACTTTGTGGTGTTTTTATCAGCAGTTCATTCTGATGGCACCCATTCGCTGCACAGTATCCATTGGTGAGCAAGTGATGTGATGCTAAATTTCCCCAAAAAAATTTCTGATGAAGAAACGAAGTACATCTTCGATGGTCTGACTGTGAGTAAAATTTCAACAAATTTCCATTCAACTATTCCTTTAAAGAAACACAATCAGTAAGCATGCTCCATCTGAAAATGGGGTAATTTCCAGTAAACTGAATAAAATAATATCTTATAAGAGTTTACTAAGTGGTTGACAGTGGATGTCTTTATGTCATGCTGGTCCCTATATTGCTCTTCAATATAAGTCTATAGTATTTTTGCCTGTTTTATTGTCTGCCAGGTGAAAATCACACATTCAATGGCTTATAAAGTATGAGCAATAATAATAGTGATGCTTGCCTTACAAAGTACCACTAATTAACAGTAATTTCATAAAAGATACGGCTCTCAGCTTCTTGTAAAGAGGTCATTGAAAACAGTGAATAATGAAGTCCAATTTGAATATTGAAAATGCAGTGTTTTGTAATCCATTTTGCTGATTATGTAAGAGTGCTTGATCATTTATGAGCTTGACAGCTCTTGTCACTAATGTACCCAGTCACTGTAAGGACTTAAAAAAAATACTGGATGTGAAATGACTACTTTAAGTCATCTGTGGTATTGAGCGCAATTAGGCCATAAATAATTTGAGTAAACATGCCTAATCATGTTTTACAGGATGAGAGCATTTGAATGAGAACAAAGCTGTCAGCTCTGGCACACTGTGGCCCAAGAGAAACCTTCAAAACAGGTGCAGTGTGTCCTGTATTCTAGCTTTTTCCTCACCTGCACTGTCTGTAATAAAGAGCTGATGTGAGTGAGACGGTGACTAGAGAGAAATCTCCCAGGGCTGGTCTTGGCACGCTTCTCATGCAAACAATAAACGGCCAAAAAGGACCTAAGACAACTTTTTTGCTTCTAGTCGTGGTGGTTTAAAGAGAGGTCTTGTGCAATTTAAAAATGTCTAATGTGTTCAGATTGTAAGGATTTTAAAATTATGAGGTCCTGACAAGCAGGCCAAATATATTGATCTTAAATGAATAAAATAAACAAATAATGTTCTTAGAGATAAAAAAAAAAAAACTGAAATAATGCATATATAAATTATAACAATTATATAAATTATATAACAAGTAAACTTAGAAAAAAATATTTCTTCAAGACACTGGGTTTTTATTGATTTTTTTCAGAATGAGAGCAAGAATAAAGCTGGCAATTTAATTAATTATTGAGGGGGGAAAACACACAAACTAAGTAGGATCGTGAGAAAGAGAGGCCAGCATTGATTTTCCAAGTCCCTCAGTTTCCCTCTGGCGTGTATCACACTGTCGGAGCTTTAGGCACAAAAAATACACCCAGAACCCAAAGGAGGAAGGCGGGGAAGAGCTTCTCAGTCAGGCATGGAACAAACTGCCATGATGTGGAAACAGGGAAAAGGAAAAAGAGAAATGAGTGCTAGAAAGACAGAGCAAAATAGAACACCTGCTGGGCCCGGTTTTCAATTACTCCTTAGAAGATTTAAATTTAATAAGGTTAATTAGCCACTATAATTAGTTAAAACGCTTTTAGTGGCAACTCACAGCTGCTAACTTGCAAAAACATCCACATTCAATGTGCTTTTCTATTTAGTTGTTCTCACTGCTGCTAAGAACTTTTTTTCTCAGTATCTCCCAGTAATTCCTAGAGAGAGATAAACAGTCTGCCATGTTGTAGGAGGTATTTTGTACCTTCATTAGAGGAAATCACTTTATGTACTAGTGATTATGATTAATATTATGCTAATATTACAGCGTTGGATGCAAGTAAAGTATCAGTTCACAAGGTTTTCTTATGGAGAAAGTTTGTTGGACTATGGACAGAAGTCCAGTATGAATTATATAAGACCATTCAAATGGGTTAAATCAAAATATATTTAAAGAAATGTATGTTGTCTAACAAACTAATGTGTCTGCTGAAATGTGTTTTTGCTATTTCTATTAGCTGATGCAAATGCTTGTAAATGCAAAATTACCTTAAGGGTCAACACTGTGTGTTTTTATCTGGCACTTCAAAGTGAGAAACATTGTGTCTGGTTTTGACTTATTTGGATTCAGGACCTAATTGTTAAAAAACATCTTTGACCAGTCCAGTGTCATTCTGAGTGCTACACTCTAAGTGAGATTTTGATTTTGTAACACTTTTTACAGCTGAATTCATTTATATAGGCGTCTCTTTTAATAAACCTATAGTTTTTTTTGCCATCTTGTGAAAGAACCAAATGAAACTAAAATAAATGACAAGTTAGTCATTGCAAAGTTATAGATAGAGTCTATCTGTTACATATATAGTATAGTACATGTATAGTATAGTATATATATATATAGTAAACTAAAATCAGACAATGAAATATATCCATGTATAAGTCAAATTATATGGAAAATGATTTGTTGGTGCTATGTTGGATTACCATTTGATGTCCAATGTAAAATCTGGACTTTCTTTAATCAGTCTGAAAACTGACAGATTTAGAAACATTAAACAACTGTAGCCCAAGGCATAACTTGGGAAATTTTCTGAAATCATCTTCAATAATTCACACCACAGGGGAATATTTAATTAAGCATTCACATACAGATTTAACATTGTCCACACGTACTTCTAAATTTAATTGGGGCTTAATTGACACATTAAATGTGAAATAGACCACAATCCCAAATACATAGCCAGCGGGTGTCAATACCACCCCAGTTAGTAACATTATACACTGTATATATATACAGCAACATAATAAAACACAAAGATATTTAAAGAAATGGAGAACTGACTCAGTTATTGCTCGGGTGTGATTTGATTGCTCTCAGCTTAAACCATTATCCCGCTGTGACTGCCGAGCGGCCTTATATGATCGCGGTACTGTGGGCTATATTTCATTTTATAGGATTACAGTGACAAATGTTAGCCTGCAGAGAATTGCGAGGTGGCCACAATACCTTTGTGCTATTCTAACACTCAACAAAAGGGCCGGCCACTCTGGACAGTGCAAATCAAAGTGGTTTTACCCCCCTCACGTCAAACCTTATTGAACTGAATAATTGGCGACTCCAAACCTCCTTCTGACTGTCTCCCTCCTCTTTTCCGTCTCAACGACGTCAGTTTCACCAATGTCAGCTTTCAGTCTTTTCTTTGTTGGGTCCTAATCCTCTCTTTGTGACCGTTATCATGTTTGTATTTCCGATATAATAGGAAGAAGCTCTGCTGTCTTGGAGGATTGACACTTCAATTGTTATCCTCAAGCCTTGTTTACAGCAAAACTGAATGTGTAAAATGAATTCCTGTCCAAAACAGAGCAAGAGGAAAGAGAGAAGGCAAATTCCAGGTAGGCTATTGACACTTAAGTTTAAGCTCATGCTCAACTCAAGTTTGCTCGTGTTTACCTCTGAGCCTAAATGACAGGTTTCAGCGGCTCGAAAAAAAAGGTCAGTGTAACCTTCTGGTCATTTGATTTTCTCTTTAAAAAGAAATAAAGAGAAATGGTTAGATTTCTGTTTTTTCGTTTTGTTTAAGAAATAGAAAATTCTCAGATGTGTTTTGTACAAGGTTGTTTGCGGGTATAAGTTGGGTGAGATGCGACACTTAAATATCATGATTACGGTTAAATAAGATCCCTTATGAAAATTAACCATGGTTTTACTACAAATAAAACAAAAAACTATGGTAACCACAAATTAACCATGGTTTTGCTGCACTAACGATAATTTAACCATGATATTTGCAGTAAAACCGTGTTTGTACAAATGGTAGTCAATCATCCGCAACATGGTTACTACACTTGGACAGATACTATGCTTGGTCAATTTTTGTCAAGGAAAAGATCTACATCTAATAAAACCAAAATATTGTTAATTTTATATTAAAGAACATAACTGACCCTCCGTCACTGAAATCTGCAGTTTTGTCCGACAAACAAATCAGGAAAGTAGATTAACTTTGGCGGATATAAACTTGAAAAATGCTGTGTATGGATATCCTTCCGCTGTTGAAATAAAATAGCTTCTGATGTTCATTCATGTTTATTTTGTGCTTTAAGTAAATACGAAAAGACTGGTTCATGTGCTGCTTGAACTGAGGCTTTACAGCGATCTAACACGACATAAAGTCGATGCGTTGTAAGTGTCCTCATTGCTCCGCATGTATGAACATGATACATAGCAACAGTAACTAAGGGGGGTAGGCCTTTGAGAAGGGTCAGTTACTCAGTTTAGTGTGTAGTATGACAAAATAGGAAGCATCGCTACTGTGTGGCCTTTTTTTCTTTGGTAGAGCAGAAATAAACAAAATAACTGGCAATATTGTTAGAATGTAAGTAACTCAATACTAATTTCTTGTTTATTGAACTTTTTAAAAAGTTAAAAAGTCTTGCTTGCGTGATTTTGCTTACACATGCACAAGATTGTTTGACAATATTAGTAAGGACATGAACTTCCATTGTTTTTATATCAGGTTAATGATTTTTTTCTATGTACTGTACTAACCGACCCTTACCCTAACAAATCCCTCAAAGAAAACCGAGCACATCATTAAAATGAAACGAGGACTAGAAAAAAACATAAAATGCCCTTAAAAGTTGATTATCATGATATTTTAATAAATTAGCAATTTGGATCTATTGGAAGTATAGACCTTATGTAACTCCGCTCCTTTCAGTGCAGCGCTCGTTGTCTTCTGTCTTCTGTTTGTCATTCCACAGTATGAAGGTAAGGTCGTACGAATTTATGAATCAACCGCTCGTTTGAGCTTTGTTACGAAATATGCTTCAAACATTAGAGTGCACATGTTAACTTAGTTTCATTAACTCTATAATAAGTAAATCCACTTCATTCCATTCCATTACTCTTTAACAGCGATGCTATAGAGCTACCATAAAGACGGAAGTTCAAAGACAAAATTCCAAAAGTTGGCTGTGCACTTGTTTCTCTGACACATAAAGTCTATAGTCAAACTTGTATAAACTATAGGCTGAATGAATGAAATGTGAATGAATGAAAATGGCATCATCACATTCTCACAGGGAAGGAAAAGCATTGGTCACAAAAGGACCTTTTTGGTGAACGAAGAACATCCAGTCAAGGTCATGGCATGAGGCGTGTGATAAAACCACAGGATTCTCATTCTCAAAGTCAGCAGAATAACGGCATTAATTTTCTTCAGTGCCAAAGCTGGCATGAAGTAAATAAATAAAAAAGTCCCTCAGTTCCAAATGCCATATCCCCTAATGCTCACAGGCACTGCTGTTAAATCCTTTTCCCTTGGTCAACATTGACTGACATTGAACATTGAACATTGGCTCATTAGTACGAATCAAGATCTTAGGGGACGGATCGCTTTTGAAGTTTTGGCAAGGATTGGCGTGCAGCTGACAGTTTCGTGTTGGGAAAGCAACGGACGAGCACTCTTTGGTCCTCTGTGAAATTCATGTTGCCACATTCTCTGAATCAAACTCCTATTGGAATGCAGCATTTACCATGAGACTGATGCATGTATGAGTGTGTGTGCTACATCACAAAGTGGTTTGAATGTCTTTTGTGTGCCTGCACTCAACAGCTCAAAGGGACTGAATGGACTGCATTTGTGTGCGTGACATTTTGTGCCTCTCCCATGTGTGCATATTAATGACACGTGGTATTTCTGAAGCCCAATAAAATATGCCCCTTGATGGCGTTGTGCGGATGGTGTGGGACGTGACGGGGGGTTCGGAGGGAGAACGGGTTTCAAAGGCGACCTGCCTCTTGTTTGGTCTGGGAGAACAAGCGCAGTGTGATGGGGTGTGTGCCCTGAATAGCAGCAGACATCAGTGTGGATTAAATTCACTGAACATACACAGCCTGTGAGAGTTTCAACAGGTTTTTTTCCCCATTCTTTTATTCTGAACAATAATAGTTTGAAAACCACCTGGAGTCTTTGCTTTTTTGCATTCTTTTGGGTTTGCCAAAAGATTTTCTGGCCCTTTGTAGTTGAGAATACTTTTGTAAGTTTATCTGAATTAGTAATTTGTTTATTAGATGAAGGCTTTATTAGATGTTCACTGATGTTTTGCAAGTATTTAGATTTATCTTTTGATTAAATTTTGGCAGTACAACCTCATTTTCATATAAATTGATATTTTAGAGGGACATGCACCTTTTGAAGTTTTTAATATTTTCATAAAGTCATTTAATGTGGATTGATTGGATGGATGGATGGATGGATGGATGGACAGAAAGATAAATGAATCGATGATTAATGGACAATTGAAGTGATAAAGGGATGGACGGAAGGATGGATGTGTGGATAAATTGACAGATTAATAGAAGAAAGAATGAAAGAACAAATTAATGGATGGATGGAAAGATAGGTGCATGGGTGGATAGATGAACAGATGGATGGGTGGATGAATGAGCAGATAAATGAATGGATATGTAGATGAAATGGTACATAAACGGGTGGATGGATGGACAGATAGATGGGAAAATGGTATGGATAGATTGATAAATAGATGAATGGATAGACAGATGAATGGATAAATGGATGGATACATAGATTAAAATGATGCATGGCTGGATGGATGGATGAAAAATGATTGGACGGATGAGCAGACAAATGGATGGATACATAAATAAAATAGATGCATAAATGGGTGGATGGATGGAAAGTTTGATGGGTAAATGGATTGATGGATGATAGATGGATGGATGAGTGTACAGATGGGTGGATGGATGAACGAATGGATGGGTTTTAAAATGGCTGATACTGAAATATCAGCCTCTCACTAATAAAGAGAGAAAGCGAGAGAGAGAGAGAGAGTGAGAGAGAGTGTGAGAGAGAGCTGTTGTATTTCTGATCACTGGCACCTGTAAGTGAAAGAAACCTAACAGCATCTGTTCTTGAAGGACACACACACACTAAACCAACACACAGCAGGCGCACCACTTCTCCCTCCAACACTCCATTCATTGATGCTTTTGCTTTTGACACTCATCCCTCTGCCATTTGTCTGCGATCATTAAGAGTGAGCTTTCTTCACTGTATTAAAAGTACACACTTATCCGTCTCACTTTGAGGAGGAGCGGGAGCCAGTCTCCAGAGGTACACACACAAGAGACCGAGATGCCTGTCGAGGTCTTACATTCCCTTTAAGCAGCTAATAGAGCTAATTTAACTTTTATGGAGCTTTGTTGGAGGTGTTATCGAACAGGTCTCTTTATCTACAATTTGAACTAATGCACCCAAAAGTGAGCCATCCTCAGAAGAGAGAGAGAGAGAAAAAGAGAATGGCACACAGGGGCTAAATATGTAGCAATTAGCACTGTTAGCAATCGGTTTCTTTTCTGTTCTTTTTTGTAGCCATGATACCTGAGCCACCACATGGAGCTGATCTCCTCACATCTCTACTCTTGGATCCTTCTCTGCCGCTTCCCTCAGATTCACCCACATGTCCCAGCAGAAATGGCAATAATTGCTTCAATGTACAAAGTAATTATCTCAGGTAATTAAGACCCTGTATAGAATAAGAGCAAGAGGACCGTTTGCGTTCCCAGGAGTGAATGAGGGCTGAATTCCTTTCTTTCATGTGTTTTAATTGAAAGGGAAGGAGACCTGGGCTCTGAAAAACTCCTGGGCAATGAAACATGCGGGGACTTTGGGGCTTTAAAGTCACGGCCACTGTAATTGTGCGTCTGAAGCTTTTTATGTCACGCGCTGTGCGTGTGGGGTTCATAACAATCTGTAATCACAGGAGGCTTTTGAGAATGTAATTGAAAATCTGCAAAGCGAGCCTCTCACCTGTGTAAAAGAAATCCAAGACCTTGGTCGCAATCGATACCTTCATTATTCATTTTTCACCATATAGAGCGATTTATAATAGCTGCACTCATAGTCATTCACCTGCCTATTAACTGTTCAAATCCTGTTCTTTGTTCATTGATGATGATTTTGTGTGTGGGGGTGTGGGTGTAATTTACTAAAAGACTGTTCAGACGAGGGGAACGCAACAGGGGCTGTCCATATAATCTCAAGGAGAAAATTATTAAATGTTTTGACACGTACTATCGTGTATGCAAATGCTACGGCTAGACAAGGTGTTTGCAGTCTGTTGATATCTGTCGCTAACACGGCCTGAATGTGAAGCGGTTGTCCTACTGTAAACAGATCAAACAACAATCTGGCAAGAGCATTTTGCCAACAAAATGGTCGTTCAGGATTAGAGCACACAAATAACTCGGGTGCTTAATAATTAATGAAAACCTCAGTTCCGACATATGAAGTATTCTCAGGAAAACCTTGAAAGTACATGCAGTTAAATTACTGTCTTTCGACTGATTTGATTTGTACAATTGCTCAGGCTGAGAAGCTAAATGATCTGGAAAAAAATACTATTGTTCCAAACCTGTATGACTTACTTTCTTCTGTGAAAAATCAAGATGTTTTGTCATTATTTTTGGACGTCCAATTCAACGTTGGATTCCTTTGACTTTCATTGTATGAGAAAAAAAAAAAGACGTTTTTTCTAAATATCAGAAGAAAGAATGTTTAATAGGTTTCAAATGTGATGATGAATAAATGATATCAGGAATTTTAACTTTTGGCTGAATCGAAGCAAGATGATGGCACTGTTGTCTTTTGTTGGGCTGCTTTTTAGCTGAATCAAATTGGTTTCATAATTAATTAATTTCACAGCATTGTTACTGAACTGAACATTAAACCAACTCAAGCTGAACAATGACACTATTGTCTTCTGCTTATTGCTGAATTGAACTTGTTTCATAAATAATGAACTTTTGAACAGAACTGAATCAAAACTGAACCGACCTAAGCTGAATAATAGCACTGTTGTTTTAGAACTGCTTTTTCATAGAATTTGAATTTGTCTTATATTTGATGAAGTTTGCATCATTGATTGCTGTTTTCCTGTTTATTACTGTTAGTTCACCCAAAAATGAAAACTTGCTAAAAAATGTAGCATTACATGCTCACCAATACCGGTAGTTTCTATGCAGTGAATGGATACTGTCAGAATGAGAGTCATGTGGAGTCATGTTTTTATCAACAGTTTTGACTCACTGCAGATAATCTGTGATGTAATAATACATTTCTCCAAATCTGTTCTGATGAAGAAACAATCTCAGCTTGGATGGCCTGGGGGTGAGTAAATATTCAGCATTTTTTTATTTTATATTATTTTTTTTATTTTATTTTTTTTAATCTAAACTATTTCTTTAAACTGCTTTGAAGCTATATTGTATAAAGCGCTATATAAATAGAGGTGAGGTGATTTTAATTATCCTTTTAAGGTCATAATGAGTCACAAAATGGACAGTTTACATTTTAAAAGAGAGAAACACCTGAGTCACCTTTTTGTGTTATTGAAAAACTAGAGTTTGATAATGGTTTAGGTGACGCTGAACACACTGGCTTCTTTGACAGGACACTGTATTTGTCTCACAATAGAGACTATCTCTCTCCTACAGCAGAACATAAAGCACACACTTTAGAGTAAGAATACCTTCATCGCTGAGCCTGTCCTGACCAAAGCCCCGCTGCCTCCGGGGAGACCACTGCCATGTGATGTCTCTCGGTATGACATTGACTGCTATAATAGGTGTTTATCCACTCAGCGCTGTCTCTGGCCAAAACAAAAGCCTCATAAGCGTTCGATTAACTGTAATTATTTTCTGTACCCCTGAGATATGCTGTGGACGAGGCCTTCACACGTACGACCGTGGGGTGCAGAGCTCATTCAGAGCAGGGCACTGCAATGACTTTTAACTGACAGTGCTGGCACTTTCCACAAATAGGGTCCACTTTGGTGACTTTGTTTAAAAGCATAAGGCACAAATTAGATTTATTTAGTTATTTATATATTATGAATGAATTTGTTTAATGAATGAATTTTAATTACAAAAAACTGTGCTTAATTGTGTGCATTCTACATCATCATTTGGAACTTTTCAGTAGCATTATAGGAGCAGAAGTAGATCATTTTTCTCAGTTGTTGCACATATAGCTGTGTTGTAAAGCTCAACAATTTAGCCCTGTTAACAAAGTAAACATATATTAGCACTTGATGTAAATTAGCATTTAATATATTATGCATTAACACTTAATATAAATTCTCATATAAATTAGCACTTTTATTCAGAGAGGATACATTAAATATCAAAAGTGACAGTAAAAACATTTATAATGGTACAAAAGATTTGTGTGTCAAATGAATGCTGTTCATTTGAACTTTCTATTTATCAAATAATCCTGTAAATGCATTACGGTTTTCACAAAAAATGTTAAAGGGATAGTTCAACCAAAAATGAAAATTTGATGTTTATCTGCTTACCCCCAGGGCATCCAAGATGTAAGTGACTTTGTTTCTTCATTAGAACACAAACAAAGATTTGTAACTCAAACCATTGCAGTCTGTCAGTCATATAATGCCAGTCAATGGGCACACAATCTGTGGGAGAAAAAAAAAAAAACATGCACACACAAATTCAAATTAAATCCCTTTAAACAGCTTTTTTAACCATTGACAATAATTAGAAATGATCAAGGACCAAAATCATCATATTAGAATGATTTCTGAAGAATCATGTGACATTAAAAACATTTTTAAAAATCTTACCAAACTCAAACTTTTGAATATTAGAGTATTAAAAATAATAATAAAAAAAATTCTCTCTCTTTAATATATGGGAAATATATTTTTCCCAGTTTTCCAGTTTATTGGATACTACAAAACAACATTTGATTCAAATCTAGTTAGTCCCTACTGAATGACTGTTGAATTTAGGTGACCTACGTAATAATTATTTTATTTTATTTTTTACTTTTATTATTGACTTATTTCATTTTATTTTTTATTTAACTAACTAGCTAACTAAATAAATAATTCAATTAAAATATTTTATTTATTTTGAAAATAAATAAATAAATATGCCTTATTCATGGGAATTGTATTTGATCAGTTTTGGCTAAGGTATACAGCAAATATGAACTCGACTTCACAGGAAAGATTTAGCTGCAGTTTCACTACCAGGATATGTGGATGCATACATCTAAATGAAGTCGCTAGCAGCTGATAGCACAAGATAAATGGTACTACGCCTTTCCTTCATAATGCAGTGAGGAGTACTCCCATCAAACAGGAAGCAATCTAGTCATTAAATCCCTCACTAATAGAGCTTGTCATTAATGACATGCTTTAAAAACACCCCCACATGCTAGCATGTAAAAGTTTACAAGCCCGTTTACAATTCCCCAGGTGCATTGTCTCAGGAAACTCATAGAGGAAGACGCAAATAGGCATTATAAATTACTACCACTACATGGTGTGCGGGACGACAACTCAAGCTGCAAATAAGAGCAACAAATTTAGCTCGCTGAGAACAGAACATGTTTAGCTTATTAGCATGTTTGTGGTGCAGTTCCACAGAGAGAGAGAGGTTAAGTGCCCTACGTGCACATCTCTGCAAGTGTCGTTTGCTTACTTAGTGAACTTTCTGTAACTGCTGGACCTTAATTATCTTTACATTTATAGTTCTGAAGCTACTGGAGATGTCTCTATATTACAAACCAGCATAAAATACATAAATTAGATGTTTCAGTATTCACACTTCCTTCTGCTTGCTTGAACATGTAGCAAGTACTTATTAAAAGTATTTGCCCCCTTCGATGTTTTCATGTTCAACAGCACTGAATCATAAAGGATAATGACTAAATAAATACATATTTGCTTTTTACATTTTGATCTTTGTTTTTAACCCATTCCTGTTTAGTTTCGCCATTATAAATCTTCTCCCAAATCAGACCCTATCAAGATATTCCTTCAGAATTTCCCTGTATTTTACTGAATTCACCCTCTACCATCTCAAGCCTCTTAGGGCCTGCCGTAGAAGCGTCCACACAGCATGACGGTTGTGTTTCTGATGATACTTTAGTCTGATAGCTCAGTTCTGGTCTCATCAGACCATGGAACCTTCTTCCAACTGGCTTCAGTCTCTCCCACAGACCTTATGGCAAACTGAAGCCAAGATGTCATGCAACATTTTTTAGTAGTTGTTGTTTGCACAGTCTGTCTAATCTCACTAAAACTTGGAACTCCTTTAAGCCTAAAGCACACTTAATTTTTTACGCTTGTGCTTACGCGTTTTTTCTCGTAACTCTAGATTAAAAGAGCACTGTTAATGTAATTTTACAGGTCATGGCCTGTATTTTTTTACAGAATTTTCCTGTTTTTTTTTCATTGTACAATATAATACCTGTTATTTTACAGATATTTGCTGTATTTTAAAGTTCTACCATTATATTTACAGATAATTGCTTGTATTTTGGTATTACAACAATATCAAAATACAAGCAATATTTTCTGTATTTTTACAGAGTAATGTGTAATTTTACATAAAATGTTATATAATATTTACAGATTTTTCCTTTAAAAATAGGAAAAAAAAAGGTATACCCACAAATCAACAGTCAATCACTGTGTACTGTCCAATTATTTCGACAAATTTTATTTTGATGCTTCGGGAAACATTTGATTTGTTTAAAGTTTCATGCCAAAAAGTATAGTATTGCAGCAGCGTCTATGGGCATTCTTTATTATAAATTACTGCATTAAAAATTAATAGTGAGGTTACAGTGTACCCTTGCCTATTTACTTGAAATCATTTATACTATATTCAAAGAAATGCAAAAGAAATTATGGAATATTCTAAGCAGTAGTATAAATGTTGCCTATTCAATTAAAGATTTGTGCATTTTAACAAATATCAGCAAATATTTACACAGCATAACTGAAACAGCTTTATTTCAACTCAATAAAACCGTTAATAACATCCAAACTTTTATTCAACAAAATTTATTCAGAGACATATGTATTTGTTTCATAGACTGTATAAAAACAGATTTGTTAATGTGTGTGTGCGCGCACAAGTGATGACGCAGTTTCAAATTAGCCGCCAAAACTTTTCCGTTTAGTTCCGCTCACAATGCAGGCTGTGCAGAGCTGCTCTCTACTCAAGGGCGAGCGGATGATTTGAATCAATTTCAGGCTATCCATTAGGAGCTGTGTGAGAAAATATCGCTCTCTTTCATTGAGCCTGTTTTTCCGATAACTACAGCAAATTTTGATGATACCACAGCGGACATCATGCCAACCGATCACCGACAGAGGTAAGTCTTTCATACTACAAATATTTAATATGCAGCACGCGTCTTTCAAATTTGTTGTCTATTTGTTTTAACGCAAGAAAGATCAGTTGACCTCAAAACACCCAAAACAAGCTTTAGTAAACTTGTTATTCATATTAAAGTCCGTTCAAGTGCATACATTCTTTGCTCATGTGGCAATAACTTACCCGCCATGTTGTGAAACTATTAAATGGTGGGACATTTTGAAACGCTGAACGTGGCTAATGTCTGATGTTAAATTGTCATTACATATTGGATCGCTAGTTATAAAAATTGCACCTATCCAGATGAATGGACAGTTACGCCCCTGTGTAGTAATATGATGCAGCTAAGTCAAAGTAAATAATATAAATTTCTCTAAATGTTTATAGAAATTTAGCTAAGAGCACATGGCAGACCAAGACATCACTGTTAGCCTTTACTTCTCAGCTTCCAGACCATTGTCTTAGTGGAACATATACTGTAATGTGTGAATGTAATACAAATTATTTGAATATTTATTTATTTTAAAATTGTGGTTTCAGGTCGGGTGGAAAGACTGGAGATCTACAGCAGATGAGCATGGCAAATCATGTGTGAAACAGTGAACTTTTAGCTTTTATTTTTACCTGAAATCAGCATGGACAAGTGTTCTCATGCCATATGATAATGCAACATATTCTTTATTTTCTTTTCATGCAGCCGTTTTTTTTTTCTTTGTGCAAGCGGTTCTTGTTTGTGTATAATTTTCAGTTCCTATGTGGTAAGGGGTGAATAAACAAACCAAGGACCATTTAAAATCAAAATCATTGTAAAACAGCTGCATGAAAAGATGTCTGTGAATTTTATTGTATGAAGAGAAGCACTTTTAAAGAAATCTACATTATGTAATGTGTGAAATCTTTGGCACTATGCCAACAGTCATTGTCATTTTAAACGGAAGCAAAAAATTTTAGTTAAACCAAGGTGCTTGGAAAAGTTCTGGTTTCTAGAAATCATGAAAACATGTAAGGGTGTCTAAGGAACTGCACTCCAGTGGTTCAAGTCTTCCCTCACAGGTAGGTCCCTTCAGGGTGTTGTGGAGGGGTGAGGTGTCCAATTCGTAACATCTAGCTTCTGGGATACCTCAGGGCTCAATGCTTGGAACACTTCTCTTCTCCGTGTACATGTCTTGACTGTGGGTCTGTCATTCAGTAATCTGGCTTTTCATATCACTGCTATCTAGTGTTGTCAAAAGTACTAACTTCGGTACCAAGTCGGTACTGAAATTTTAAAAATGTGACGATGCTAGCATTTCCCCTGGCATCCCAGCATTTCACTGACTTGATACCAAAGTCTGTACTTTTGACAACAGTATTGCTATCCTAATGACACGCATCTTTACCTTTCATTCCAGCTGGATGTTCCGACGGTTGCTGCTTGCATCTCAGCCTGCTGGATGGAAATTTCTTGCCATTTCTTTTTCAACACATTTACAGGTAAATCCTAGTATTTTAAATTTGCGATTAATCATGATTAATCACCGTCCATGATTGTGATTAACGCGATTACAATTTTTTAATTGATTGACAGCATTGATTGATTGATATTTACATATTCTGTGGAAGGCGTAGGACCAAGAAATGTTCGTCCAATCAAAATGCTTGTTCCGTTGCTAACTGTACTATAAAGTTTTCTCACCGGTGAATGACACATGATGTATTGTAGCAATGTTGTCTCTGATCATCTGATCTGTGAGCTTTCAGGGGGTGTAGCTTTGGACAGCGATTTGCAGGGAGGGTGAGAACTTTACTTTCAGTGCTATCAGGCTAAAGTTAGCATTTTCCAAAATCTCCTACTGCACCTTTAAATTGCATCTTCTTCCTTCTTTCACTCTTTGTATACCTGTGTGTGCATACATGTTTCTTTTTATAATGTATAAATAGAGCTGGTACACTGTCAAAAATGACCGTGATTTTAACGGTAAAAAATCTGAAAATGCTACAGTAAAAACCTGTTAAATAGTTAACGGTAAGTTCCCCTAATATATACGGTGAAAAACTGTAATACACTTTTCAGACAATTTTATCGTGAAATACCTTTTTGAAGTGAAAAAGAATGTAAAATTTACAGGGGAAAACCGTAAATTGACGTTCCCAGAATTCCCTGTGTTGCATTTCAAATTTTGTTTGAATTTGATGTTTTTTCTTTGAAATAACTAGATTTCTTCTTAGTTTTTTCTTGTCAGTTATGTTTATTAGGGTTGTATGTTACATCTAATGTTGTTAAATTAATGTTTATTGCATATTTCAGTTTAATGAATCTCATCATGATGGTGTTTAGTGTTTGTGTGAATGACACTGTGCACCTTCTATATACATTATTATTTAAAAGCTGCTTGTGATGGGTTTTGGTTCATCATGTGACTTTCTCATCACCACCTGCATTTGGTGGTTATCAGTGTATTTCAAAGGTACAAAATAGATTTCAGTACTTCAATAGGTTGGTATATTAACATAATATCAGTTAATGAAATTACGCTATTTACCTGTTTCTACAGGGTTTTATTTTACAGTTTTGAGTCAAAACAAGGAAAGATTATAAGGGTTGTAACTTATAATATGATCCATACAGACAGATAACCAGATAAACCGTTTTTGCGCTCTGGTTTAGACATACTGTGAAGGTTGTTTTGAAGTTTAGTAAAGTAGACTGTATTGCATGTAAAACATTCATGTTGCATACGGGGTAAATTTGTTTTTCATTTTATTAACGATGGAAAAATTGTCAGCACGAAAAAGGAAACAATATGAATTGGTTTTTCAATAAATGAACAAACTATTTTTCCAGGTACACTGAAAAAAGATGCTAAAAAAGAGATGTTGGATTTACTTTGGAACAATTTTCACTCAGAAATTGCTAGTAAATTACACAAATAATTACAAAGAAAAAGCATGTACCATTCAAGTATGTGAAACTGAAAAGCAGAAGGATGAAGGGATATAGTAGTTTCTTGTAAAATGTACTCCAATAATCTTTATTTACAACTACATTTTTATTTAATGTATTTATTTATTTATTTTCACTACAGTGTATTAATGGGGTGCACTATTCCTTTTATTAGAACATGAGCAATAGTTAACTCCTTCAAGACCACTCTTCAAGACCATTCTCCACTCAAAGCATGGCATTCGTTTCCTGTTCTCTGACACCAGATGGAGAGGATGGAGAAATAAACAATTAATAATAGCTGTTCAAATGCTGTGGAAACTTCTGCAGAGAATTTCACAGAGATCTTGATGAACCTGCAGCGTTGCTATGGCAATACATACCCCCCTGTGGTTAAACATAGACTCACTCATTCACTCAAACATGCAGGAAGACAGAGAAAGAGAGACACGGGGGGAGGGAAATTTTTTTGGCCACCAGCAGGAGTAACAACCTCTTCGGAAAATCAGTTAAAGATCATACGGAGAAACTGATACTCTCCCCTGCTGTAAGATTTGAACAAGAGCCAAAATCAAAAGCATGGACATCAGTTGAAAAACAGCCACTTGCTTTGATGCAGGAGATCCAAGGAGAAACATGTTTATATAACTCAACTGTAAATACTGACTATATGGGACCAGCTAAACCAGTTCAGCTTGTGAATAGTTTAAACACAGTTATATAGTTGTATGTGTTTCACCCATCCGGAACAATTAAAGGTGCCATAGTGCAAAACAGTATTCACCTTGGCATAGTTGAATAATAAGAGTTCTGTACATGGAAATGACATACCGTGAGCCTCAAACACCAGTGTTTCCTCTTTCTTATGTAAATCTTGTGAATAAAAAAGACCACTGAAAAATTGGCAAATCAGAACATAACACCAACTATGACGTAACAGTCGGGATCACTAATAGTTACGCCCCCAACATTTGTATATACCCACCCATGTTCTAGGCCAGCCGCCAGCCAAACCATCAAAAGTTCTGCAGGTATTGTGAAGAAACAAGCGAGGACAACAGCGAAAATGGCAGATCATGGAAATAAATGTTATGTTCCAGGCTGTGCAGGGGATGTGAAGTGCAGGGATGGGTTGGGGTCTGTATTCAGAAAGGCACGGAAAGCAAATAATGCGTTCTAATAAAATAACGCAAGCCACTAAAGGGACATGGTTAGCTCCTTGCTAGCTGTAGCCTGTTACATTGCGGTACATAAGATTTCACTTACCACATAAACAGAGTAAGGAGAGATGACTGAGGATGATGGCGAATGATTTACAGATCCTGAGCACCACTGATAAGCATCTGATCTTGTAAAATGTGTGGTAAGTACTGCTGCTCCATAGTATAAACAGAGTTTGTGCGATCGCGAATCTCGAAAGCAAAAGTGAAAGTAAAAAGCGATTGTGCAAACGAAAGCAGTTTCAGTGCCCGACATATTAATAGTGGCTCCCTGATGCCCGCATTTTATATACAGTACAATTACCTGCTGATATAACTGCGAGAGAAAGTATTGAAATATATATTTTCCTCCCGGTGTTTCCTTCCTGCTGTGAGCTACAGAAATGAGCCACACTGTGAAACAACCAATCAGAGCAGAGCTCAACATTATTATTCATGACCCTTCCAAATAAGCCAATAACAGACCATTTCATTCTAGGGTTATAAATGCACATGTAAAACCGCTTCTGGAGAATTTTTGCCCTCACCTAAGCCATATACCTTCTATGTAGATATCAGAGAACAATTTAAAATATTGTATCAATGCATTCTATGGCACCTTTAAAATAAACTATGGAGTTTATCACACTCCTCATCAGAGGGACTGGGACCGCAATGACATTTCAATGACATTTGAAGTCGATTGTGATTAGTGGATAAGATATTTTTTGTTTTGTTTTGATCTAGTCAGCAATTAATCATTCTGGGGTGCGCTTCCCAAAAGCAACTATGGTTGCATGTTTTGTCATTACCAATAGAGTTCAATGTTACCTAACGGCTATAGTTAGCTAACTATGGTTTTGGGAAACACACCCCAGACTGATTTGTGAATCAGTTCACCAAATAATTGAACGTAACTGACTCAAACGATTGATTCAGTCACAAACTAGACATAATTATGTCAATATCTTATATGAAGTATTTGAGTGCAAAAATAGAAAAAAAAATTATATTTCATTTTTGTTTGTTTGTTTTTGTTTTTAATTCTAAAACATTTGCCACATTTCCATGTTCATAGGAACCCTATTCATTCATTCATTCATTCATTCATTCTCATTTGTTTATTTTAATTTTTCCTGATTTTAAGAGAATTATCTGAGACAAAGATGATACTTCAATGAACCATTAAATGACAAATGCAAAATCATAGAAAATATTAAAGGTAGGGTAGGCGATTTTGGAGAAGCTTGCAATAGCAAGCTAGCTTTGACTGCATAAGATCCCACCCTCCCTGCATAATCACTCTTCAAAGCCACACCTCCTCCAATACACGTGAACACGCATAAACAGACCAGAAGCTGATCAGCAACCTAATGAGAGACAGCGGTGGTGGAGGATTGAATGCAGTGTGGTCAGATTACCTCACTTCTCAATCACTAATGAGAAAATATTGAAGTACAAATCGCTTAATACTACAATAATAACCCCTTCATTTCTCATAGTCTGCAATAGCGTAATGGAATGAGCTGATGATGTATCATGTCTGTGTGAACAGGGTGCACAAAGGTATGCAAATACATACACTGACAGGCAGGTAAGACAGCCTATCGTAGCCCTCAGACTGAGGGATGTGATTGGATGAACATTTTATGGTCCTACGCCTTCCACAAATTATATAAATACATTTAGACCACTTAACTTAGTGATTGCTATCGGGATGGCAAGCAACTTTCAACTATATTAGCAACTTTCAATAAATGTTGAATATAACGGCACTTTTTCACAAAATGTGAAAACCTTTGCAGGTGAAATATCTACAAAAAAAAAAAAAAAAAAGGCAGGAAGTGAGTCATCTAATTTGGTTTGTGAAAACTGGGATTCAAATCTCTTGAGACTTTAACGGGCATCAATGTGCAGTTGGTAATTTCAGCCTTCAGGCTAGCTCACCTCTGAACATCTTTCTGGGGCTTGGAAAAGCAGCAAAGATTTATATCATTTAACCTTCCTGAAGCGAGAGGACACCAGCAGCAAGCTAAATGTGCATAACAGGCAGCTGGACGCTGTGTCCTACCGCACACACATGTGTCATGGTGTCTCCCGTTAATGGATTATGTCACGTCAAGAGTGAATGATAAGTCTGGCATCTCATTATTATTATATGGCAAATGATCAGAATATGTCTGTCCGCTGGGAACGACCTTCTAGCCCCCGGCTTTCCGTGGCTGCTATTTGTCACTTAATTAGCTACAGGATATTCTGGTCCCGCAGGCCAGTCAAACTGCAGCTCTGGTATTTGTCTTAGCATTTTGATAGCCACAGGGAAGGCAGACATAAGGCCACAGGTATGCTGCCTCAGTCAACAAGCTTGATTGTGTTGCCTGAAGCAACAAGAGTGCTACAAACATAAGCCACAAGTCACTTCAGTGCCAAGAGATACATTGAAAATAATGTGCATGATTCCACACATGGCATTTAAGCTGAGATGTGGTTGCTTTAAACCTCTGTTAGTTTCCACATGAGATTTCATCTTGGTTTGTTGTGACTTAAAGTTTAGTAACAACCAAGAAATCACATTAAACATCATAGGAAAAAACATAAACAAAATTTGATAGGTGAAATGACCAGCTGGGTGGCAAAACAATGCATCTTATTGGATATTTTAAATTCATATTTTTGACGTTGCCAACAAGTAAAATTGCATAATTAGATGCGGTAGATCTTATTCCTAAGAACCATTTAAAGAGTGATAAAATATTATAAATGTTACAAAACTTGTAAATATGTGTAAAATATGATCTGAAAAAAAAAAATTTGGAGAAGTTTTTTCCTTTGATCTCTGATGTCCAACCAGTCTTTAGAAAGCAGAAATAAATGGTAACAAATACTGTAAATGTAAAAAAAATATTGATAAATAAATTTACAAATGTAATAAAATACTGTATATACTTATTTAATTTTTTACATTATAAGGTCCAGATTTACTAAACAGTGCAAATTAGCGTGAGAGCATAATTCTAAAACAGTACCGATGGGCGTGGAAATTTTTCAATTTAAAGAACACAGATGCAACATCTCATGTACATAACAACCAACGAAAAACAATCAAATTAGCGTAGGTGTGGGACATCTACTTACGAAACGGGTGCAAAATAGCTTAAAACGTGCTTTTTTTGGGGTGTTCAAAAAAGGCACAAATACCAGTAATTTGACGAGAGCAAACATTGGTAAATCGCGTTGCATAATTCATTTTAATACTCCCCTGCCATAAATTTAGCATCTGAAAGCGAAACTCCTACAAATGCATATTCAATAATGTCAGGTGCAAAAATAACTTTGTTCACGCCTTTTCAGTGCCAATTCTTCACTGTGAGTCTTTAGTAAATCCTGACAGCAAAAATAAATAAATAAATAAAGCTATATTTATTTTCAACTTGATATTGGCAGACTGACGCAGTCATATTAAATAATATCTTTGTCTTAAACCAATTTTAATGCTCCCACATTGTTTAAGTTACTGCATAAACCAATTTACACTGGCTTGCAGACTATTCTAGGAAATGAAATTGCTGTTGGGACCTAAAGCACAGATTAGATGGTACGTGCTTTCTGACCATAATATTAAATGGGAGCATCCGCCCTATTGAGAGGTCAGTCGAATGTCCTAGAGAAGGATTACGTGATTATTAGCTCTTTAATTAAAGACATTAATCCACATATACTCCTCAGATCATTCACCAGTCCATGCTATCACACTTTACGGATCCAAAACCTTTCTGAACAGAAACCCTTCAGCTCAGTGCTGCAGAATTTATGCTTTGAACAACACATTTGTTTTCCAGTCTTAAAGGTCAAGATCCTGGCTAAGATGTCAAAAGTGGCCATTTTAGGAGTCTTGTTTCAGTCTCGTATATACAACTGCTTTGGTGCTGCAGAGCTGTAGTAACAGCAGTGTCAGTGTTTCACTGCAATGATACAAGGAATTACCCTGTGATGTTGTGCTCTCTCTCTCTCTCTCTCGTTCACTATTTGTCACAGTCGCTGATTTTTACAGAATTTCAGGACATACTATTGGGAATTCCTGAAAAAGACTCCAGTGGGAATCAGATAAAGTATGAGGTTCAAATATTTACACTTGGCCACTTTGTGTGTTTTCTTTGATCGGATAGCTATCCCATCACGAAGAGGCCAGGAGTAAATGCCCTTTGTGGTGGACTGCAATCCATTTGCACAGACTACTTTAAGGAAGTGCTTTGAGATGCATTCCAGACACAAATGCACAAGTGTAAATGCATCTAGTTGTTGATGTCAGTGTTTTGGACATGTTTTTCCTTGTTGTACCCCTGTCTTTGTTCCTGGTTTTCCATATTTGGTCATTTTCCTGTGTTCCCTGATTAGTTCATTCTGTTCCACCTGTGTCTGGTTAATCATCTAGTTGGTTTCCTATTATTTAAGCCATGTGTTCTCCTGAGTTCCTTGGTCTGGTATTATCTTGAGTTGATGTGTTTGTGGTTGTTAGTTCACCTGGGGCCTGTTCCATAAAAGACGCTAAGAAAAGCGGGAATTAAAGTCCAAAGCCTAACAAATCAATTGGGACTAAAGCGGTTTCATAAACGACAATTTAAGTTCACACAATCTCACTAATGCGATCCAGGTTCAGTGAGTCAGGATAATTTGATGTGCACGCTTATTCTTAAGCAGCCCTTAATGCCGATCATGGATCAAATCGATCCACCATGACAAACAGCGAATATTTGTGTTGTTTAATGCATTTGAGACGTTGTGTTTTCCTCAGTGCATAACTGACACGTCACAGGTATATTTCTCATCTGTAAATGTTAGAAAGTCATGCAAATATATCCATTTTGCTGTCAGGAGTGGGCGAGGCCTAGCGAGCCCTGCTGCGCGCATGTGCGTTACACAGACGAGCAGAACAGAATAATAGCGCAAGAATTCTGAATAAAATATACATTCTGCTAAAATATTTGTAGTTGGACATTAAATGTGACACGTAGAATTTTAATCCTACATATAAGTGTATTTTTATTCATACAGGCCAACAATAACTGTAAATCAAATGTAAGCTGACTAATACAGCCATAATAGCTCAAATGAGTTAAATGTGTGTTCCTCTTATCAGTTAAAATGTAGTCTGATTTCTATTATTTATTTTATTTTTTAATTCAGTGATTTTAACTTTTGATTTAGTGTTTTTAATGCTTTAAAGAGCCATTTTAGATTGCAGTGTTTTAATGTTCTAATAACCATAAAAGGTGCAGCTGTCATAAATTCAGAGAGAAAGGCTGCATGGCTAGAAACTGCTGATCAACTAAACGCGCAAGTAGCAACTATGTTAAAATGTCATTAGCCTACATTTTGGGCACAATACATTAAATACAGTCAGTTGTAGCCTATTTTTTATTTATTTGGTTATTTAAGGTGTATTTTCTGTATACTTTTATTTTTGGACTAATAATAAAGTCAACCAGTTGTATGTGAGAGAGTCAGTGGTAATATCGATGCGTTCCTATTGGTCAGTGTTATAGGAGCTCAGCTTAGCCTGACAGTTAGCCTGCCTCTGACCAGGTTAGTTTGCCAGCATAAGTTGCCACAGTGACTGAGCTTGAGCTATGGTAATTTTGCTTTTAGAAACCAAATCAAGTGAAAATAAGTCAGAATTACTGAAATTAGCCTGGCTTATTTGGTAAACTAGTTTTATGGAACAGGCCCCTGGTTATTCTCCTGTCTATTGAGTTTAAGTTTGAATTAAAGACTGTTGTTCTGGATATCTTCTGCATTGTGTGCTTATCTACAGCCACAAACCATTACAGTTGAAGCCTCATATGTAAATGTTACTGCTCTTCCAAAAATGTCAAAAAAAAAAAATAAAGGTGTGAGAGATATTGCCCAACAGAGATGAGCATCTTTTCTTAATAAGCATATGCAAATCAACACAAATGAATCTCACTGCATCTTCATTCTGTGGCATCTTCACATGTTCAAAAAAACAGTCATCTTCATTAAAAGTGGTAAACGCTACCATGTTTCAGCAGTGCAGGTGATGCTCTCTCAACTGTTGTGGTCTTTGATCTTGAAATCAGCTATTGATAAGGGGCGCGGGAAGTGGGGGTGCTGAGCGTGCTGCAGCACCCCGTTTTTTTCTGTGGGCAATTGTTTAATTGTTGGAAATATTTAAAAAAAAGTGTCTATTTAAGTGCAAATAGCCATGTTGTTGGCAGAGGCTACTTACACTTACTCCACCCACAAACGTATGAATGGGATAGTCAAATTTGCAAAAGACGGTCAATATTTGTTAGATTCTGTGGCGCATATGATAAAGCGTGTGCTACACCTCTTTTGACACGATCGACCAGGGTTCGAATCTACCTTTTGGCGAACTTTTTTTCTCCATTTTTAAATTTCAAATCACATCAAAAAATCATTTATTTTTTAATAAAAATGAAGGAAATAATCAAAAAGTTGAACATAAAGTATCGGGTAGCGTTAGGGAGAGATTTTTTCCCAATAAGGCGACATCCATTTAATACTTTGAAATAAAATGTAAAAATTACACTCAATAAGTTATTGCATACTATTTTATAATGTATTACAATGCAGAGGTGCAGATAATTGCCACTATTTGCAATAAGTAATGTTTTTCGTCACAATTAATCATACCCTTTTATTCAATATTTGCAATAAGTAATTAGCAGGATCCTGCTATTTTAACATAGCATATATAGAATCTAAAGCTATTTGTACTGTGTAAATAGCATATCACTAAAGAATACTGCTATATCATGCAGTCTGTAATGATATGACGTTAGCAATTTTAGCGATTTTTTTGCAGACATTTTTTTTTTAATAACATGACCGTAAACATGAACTCACAATTGAATGTAACATAAAACAAATGATTACTTTTCATTCAAATCTTTATTAATGCCATTAACGCTTACATTTATGTGTATTTTGTTCACTTGGGCAGCCATGTTGCCACTGTAGCTGGTTTATGCCCATACCCATTCGTTTGAAGTGCGGTACCGAAAAATCTTTGTTTGAAGGGCTATCTGGCCCTTCCCCTTACCCCTACCCCTGCAACCAAAAGAGAATCGAGACACCCCTACCTCTTCACGTGAATGCGTAAAACAGAGGGGTAGGGGAAAAGGGGCACATTTTAAACATAATTTAAAAAATCTATTTCAAAACAATACTTATTAGATTGTTTTAACTGGAGCCTGGACGTTAACAGTACATCAGCCTAGTCTGGTTGAAACAGTTAATTATACTAACTTGCCAATGCAAACAATCAAAACTTTGGAGATGGGAAAAACTTAATCTAAAAACAAATATGAACTATCATTAATACACTGCTGTAAATTGATAGGAGAAATTAAAAAGCCATTGTCTTACCTTTTTACTTGCACTCTTCACTGGTCACTTCACAGGTGCACTGTTTTTTTTATTTTATTTTATTTTTTTTATTTGCAAGAGGGGTGTTACGGGGGGGGGGGGGGGGGGGGATAGTGATGACATCATAAACTTTGATTGGCTGAGGCAGTTGTTGTCCCAAGGTCATCATAAAAAATATTGGTCTCAGGACAACTAGGACTTGGCAAAATCAGGATGTGCGAAGGGCACAGGGGTAGAAATGGGATTGGGCCTAAATGTTTATTTTTGGATGAGATATTTCTTTAAAATATGGGTGTTAAATATGCATGACTATTATTTTATATAAATGTTATTAATTTTCTTCTTGGTTAATGAATACAATATTGTGGTGCTTCTCTACTTAAATGCTAAAATGTATGTTTACATAGAGAAACGCATGGTTGCATTTTGTAATGACTAAATTCCATAATATTTAATTAATTCTTACATCAAAGCTCTACAGACAGCATTACCCTCGAGTAAGCATAGAATTTAATCCAATGTTCAGCATCCATAAAAAATAGCTTTATATGTGTCGGTTCATGGAAGGTTCAGAGCTGCCTTAATATTGCATTACAAGAGAAGACTTTTCCCGTTTTTCTACCTCGGCTGGACCTAAGAAGGTTTCAAGGCACTTTGGAGAGCAAAAGAGTTAAAAAAGACAGAGCATCGGTCACCTCAGTATCGACATTTTAATACAAATTCTCCACAGGTTCGCTCCAGACAGCCTGTGCTTTCACCCCTCAAGCCTGCCTGAAGGGAAAGTGTCTTTCTCAGCACATCCGCAGGGTCGATGGGGACTCTAATGTACTATTAAACATTTAGATCCTCGGCTTCCACTAATGGCGATTATGTGCACAGGTCCAGCCAAGAGGAGACAGCGTTATGATTCTGACTCTAGCAGATGGCTTATGATGTGAGGTAACATGGGATTAATTTGGATGGCCATGTTTAGTCTCTGCTGTTATCAGATTAATGAGGCTTACACATGCTGTGTTTCTGTTTATTACGTTTTCAGGTAAAAGTCATCTGTGCAGCGCTGCGTGGATTTGGCACAGATGTTGGAATTTTCTTTTATTTTTGGCCAATATTTCCAGACCAAAGACATTAGAGTAGGCTATTTGAAAACAGACAACAACATTTGCATGAATATTGTCTCTTGATTTCTTTTATTTATTATTGTATTTTTTAACGGGTGGTACTCAGATATTTGGACTCCAATCTCTCTCACTGTCTGAAACAATATTCAACGGATTTTTATTTTTTTAATTTTTTTTACATAAACTAAGTGTATTTTATATATATCGATTTTTTAGCTCTCCTCGGCACATACATGAGAACTCATGTGAAAAGTAGTCTCTTGAGTCAGATCTTATTTAATGAATCACTTGATCCAGCCTACAAAACAGGTCTGAATTCTTCGTTCACAAGTCTAATCACAAGTTCACAAGTTTATTAATCACTTAATAACTTAGGATAGCCATTACAAACAGGTTCATTTTAAAGCATGGATGAGACCGTCCATCTGTCCTTTAATTCACTTATACTCAGGTATTAAATGTAAAGGTTTCCTTATGGAAACATGCATTTATTTCTTTAGGCTAAGCTGGCAAAGGGATTTTGAGAGCTGGAGAGAACATTTATGCCACTCTTTTAACTGACAGACCAATGGATCTCCTCACCGGGCAAAGGGGAATGAACAGCCCTCCTGTGACTTGAGAATTGATTGCCATGCAGCGTTCAAAATAAAAAGAGCAGGGAAGAGAATAAAAGAAAGTACAGAGGGCAGACAGAATAAATGATGAATTAAAAATAGATGGAAGAGAAGAGACAAAAAAAGAGTCAGAGAAAAAGTGAAAGAAATGGGTACTGAATAGGAGTCAAATTAGCAAGTAAAGAAGAGAAAAGACCAATGGGGTAAAGGGTCTTCATATCGTAATGTTTAAAGCTGAGGTTTTTGTTATCAAACAGGTTTCATAAACACTCCCTCATCTGCCATTGGTGAACAAACAGATAGCCACACCTCCAAGCTCATGGCATTGGCTGAGCCACTGTTGCTGTGTTGGGCTGGTCGAGATATTCAAACAAACAGTACAAAGTATTCATTGCGCCATAGAGAAACATGAATGACCAAAAGGGAAGGGCACATAGGGCCACGAAGGTGTGAACACCCCCTTCATTTAGGGGATTACTTGCCATGCCAACAAATGGCTGTTGCACGGAAGAATACGTCAGTAACATACATCCAAATTGGTACATATCTGGCAGTATACGGACCCATGGTATTTCTGTGTCTGGTCAGTAATACTCCCAGATTTGTCCGAAATTCTGAAGTGTGTACATGAGTTTACTGGTCCGTATACAGCTCTTTTCATGCAGTGAATGTTCATACTTTATGGGGAAATCAACCAACATATGGTTTGCTTATAGTCTGCATATAAAGTCAGCAGTTAAGAGGAAGTATTTTAACATTGAAGGCTTCAAGGACAATCAGCAGTCTAGACTAGTTCATTGCAATCACCATACCTTAACTGCTTGATTAAAAAAAGAAATAAACATATAGCCTAGGCCTATAGGAATATATGTCCATGACTTTAAAAGATGAAAGTTATTTTAACAAGATCTTATGTCTATTTAAATGGAATGCGCCATTATACTCTTTATTTAATCTGTTTCAAGCATTAAATATACTAGGCCTGTCTAAAGAAGAAGGCCTGCAGAGATGAAGTGAGTTACAAGCATTAAAAATACAGGCATTGTGAGCCTCATAAACAGGTATCGGGAAGTCGTGCCTTGAAATATTAACTAACAGTATTGAAAAGTACTTTGGATTCATCAAGGCCTTCTTGAGCGCTTCAGATGTGTGTACTTCACACAGCGTTCATGCATGCCTCAGCTTTAACTAGCTCCTGGAGACTCCATCAAGCCTGAATGGCATAAACTTCACATCTCATTTCCATACATCATGTCTTGAAGTACAATGAGTGAGAGAAGCATTGATGCACAATGCTGAGCTAGACTCTTTTTTTTAATGAGAATATTGGAATTTGTGTAAATGCACACCAACACTATTGATAGTAAATTATATTTTGCTTTTAAAGAGAAGGCCAGTTACATTTAAGGTTTTTTTTTTTTTTTTTTTTTGACACAAACTTATAATAATTGCATTAGAAATCACCTGCTGTTTGGCTAACCAGAGGCTCTGGATATGAATTCTGTGATAGTTCCAATCCCGAATGCCTGTATTTCTTCTGTGGTATATTGTCAAAAAGAAGAAACAAAAGAAAAAAAAAAAAAAAGGAGCAATAACTCTATGTTGGGGGTACAGCTGCTTGTCATTTGGGCAGTGCACCTAAAGGTACCTTATCCACCCCTAATAGGTGCATATTAGAGGTGCAAAGAGTAATACTGTATGTACCCTTATATGTTACAAATATTTCCCTTTGAGAGTATTGCCCCAGTGACAAGCTTCTCTTACCAACAAAGGTAATTTTTTTTTTCCACAAAAGAGGATATTTTTTTTTTTTGTCTATTCAATAATGGTCAAGTGGGGTCCAAAGTTGTTATGGACTCCATTGACTTTCACTGTATTGACAACAACAGAAGAACCACAGAAGAAATAAAGGCCCAGTTTACATCTGGTATTAAAATGCATTTTGGTCATTTTGAAAATAAGTAGATGAAGGGGACACATTCCCATTCACACCTGGTGTTTTAGTGCTATTGTCCACTTTTGACCACTTTCTTGATTTATTTGATAGATGGTCTATGGGCATGTGGATGCATGGGCTTTATGGGCTGATTCTTCATTCTAACATTGCGAAAGCTCACACAATTTACCCATGAACTCAAAAGAAGACTACCATAAACAGTATATTTAATGCTTTTGTTTCTGCTCTGATAGCCATAACACTATGCTAAATGCTGTGGGTTTGTGTTAGAATCAGGACTAAGAGAACATCGGCTTTTTACATATTTTTTTACCTTCAAGTCAAACTTATGATTTTAGATGGCAAAATTCAAATCCCATCAGGCCAGAACACTTCAACAACACATCCCATAACGTTTAAGAATTAGGTCAGTAGGCAGAGAGAAGGCAATCTTTTGTGGCTGTTCAAATGCATTCAGCCACATGAGCGTTTACACTACAAAATCAATCCTTTAAAATGTATTTTCGACTACCTCTGGTCAAAGGTGGACAAGTTTAAAATGTTTCAGAACATGTTTACACAGTTTTGTCCATCTGATCGTCAAAAACCCTTAGTACCAGGTGTAGGGCCAGAATCTCAAAGTGTTGAAAATGAACTAGGAAAGATAGCAAACCCTTTCCAATTTGTTTAAAGATATAACATGCACTTGCCTGTATAGTCCAGTAGGGACACTGGCAAGGTGAATATGTTCAGTCCAGAGAGGCATTCATCTGATATCAGTTCCCCAGGATTACAGGGTTATTTAAGGTCCAACACATCTCTGAGGGTAGATGAAGCAGAGCCACGGAAAGAACACCAATTTTGCCCATTGTCCAACTTCTGCTGCGTTCAGGTAGACAGAAGCAGCAGACTAGAACTGCCGTGTCATGGGGTACAGAAAGCTCATTTAGGGGACGATATGGTGGACAGTCTGGCATTTCAGTGGCAGATAAAATAGAAGTGAGAAAAGGCAATGGTGGCAAAACTAGATGAAACTTGCCAAGAATGTTAAACCGAGTGTAACATCCTCGGTATATGTTCGGGAAATGAACGGAGAGTCCCCATTGCTGTGGTCTTTCGCCTGAGCCCCAGCTGTGGACCGTCACGCTTTTATATCCACACGTCCCAGAAGAGCACGCAGACAGAGCTCATTGCAACGTGCTATAGACCCCATCAGACTTTATTTCTCACATTGTGCTATGTGCCACATGAAACTGCGGATGAGAGCAAGTGGAAAGTGATCATATTTAGCTATTTAAGGGATATTATACACTGCATTTAACAACCTGCAGAGTACATGTTTAGTCAGTCTGTAGCTTAAGTGAGAAATCTGTTTAGCAGTTTGGCTAATTCATGCCACATTGCTGTGGTTCGCATATTGAGGATAGTATGGAACAGCCTGACGGTGTCAGGAGAATTCATTAGCTTTGCCATTTGGTAGGCGATAACTTTGGGAGGGTTCAGTCATAGCTTTGTTCCATCTGCTTGGCACGGCACTTTTGCGCTGGGAAACACTGCTGGCTCGTTAAATATGGAGGACGGCCGGCTTCCCTCACCACAAATGGGTCATATTATCACTGAGGCGTACTGTTCCTGCATCAATTCTGGAATCTAAATGATAGAATAAAGGAACAGATTGATCACTTTCATTTTGGAAAGCATCTTTTTGTTTGAGGAGGAGGCAAATCTATTAGAATGGGAGGCATTTTCAGTCATGCAGGACAGCAGTAAGTTTTAAAGGCATAGTGTGTACTAAAATATCTATCCAAATGTAATGTATGACTATAAGTAAGGTATTTTTAGGTTGATTTCTTGAAAAGTGTACAAAAAAGCTGACAGCAACAAGGCATTGGCTCAACCAATGGGTGAATCTAGGGGCAGGACTTGTTTGTCCAGTCAGTGGCATAGTGAGGAATGTGTGTGAAACCTGTTTAGTATTTGTATTTATTTATTTTTTTGCACAGTGTGGTGACGTCACTGGCACATAAACTACCTTTCAAATAGCAGATGAGTATGTCATTTATTCATATAAATGCAGTTGCAATTACGTAATCAGGATTCTTTGAATGTTTTTGGCTCACAGTGTGGAGCTGACATTTAAAATCTCATATTGAGAAATAATATCCACTGACTATATTTGTGTTTTGTTTTTTTAGCTTTAGAGTGTTAAAATGGCAAAAAATGAAATTATTAGATTATTTCATTACGTAACTATTCAGCACAAACTAGGTAGTCATGGTAGGAGCAAAACTGGGCTGAGTTCAGCTGGTGGATGGAGATGTGTTTCTCACCATGTGCTTGTGCCACTGAGTGGCCACTTATGCATCTGAGAGCTGCCCAGATCAGCCCATTCCCCCATTATACCCTTCACTCATCCTGCCAAACACCATTTAAGCATCTTTCATTTCCTCCCCTTGTTCATCAGCAAGTTATTTTTTTTAGTGAGACCAATCATTTCACACCGAGCTCCAGCATCGATGTCCAGCACCTTTCTGCCAAATTGCATTGAAGAATTGCCTCAAGGCATTTGGCATGGCTTAAAAACACTCCAGGAATGGCAGAGAAAAGGATTAAATGGGCGTGATTTCTTCATCATTTGTTTTTATATAGCTATTTGAAGGAAATTGATTTGAATCTAAGAGTGCTGATTGCTGATGAGCAATGTATGTGTTTGTGCAGTGAAGAGAATGTGGGAAGTGTGTAATGATAAAGTAGAAGTTGCTTGACTTGCACTAAAATAATGAAAAGTAAAAGACTGAGTTACTTTTACTTTGATATGTCTTATGTGGTTCCAGGCTACTACTATGAAAGCCTTTTGTTTTCCTGTTTTTCTTTTGTTTGTTTTTTTTCCTTCTGTTCTTTTTTTTTTTTTTTAATTAGTGATCTGGATCTATTATCATTGTCTATTTAGTGCACTTGTACCTGTCTGATCAGGTGAGTTTTCACAGTTTTGTCATCCCTTCGGACTGTGTTTGATATTCAGGTGTGTAGTTTAGTTTTTGGTATATTGTTGTTGATTTGATTTTTCTTAATTTGTTGTGATGAAATCATGTATGACATCCATTATTAACATAGAAGTTCAAGTCTGGGTAAAGAATCTCTTGATGTTTCTTGAATCATTAAAGCTTTAAAACAACACAACGCTGTCGCATCAATGAATAAAACTAGGCTCTAATACATTTGTCTATTATTTACTGTACATATACATATTTCATATCTCAGTTATGTTTTCTGTTATGTCTGTTTTCTGTTGTCTTGTTGTGTATTATCATGAAAATCTTTATAAAAGGATTCTCAACTAAACTCAACCTGTGCCTTTTTACAGTTTTAAGTACCTTGTACCTCATCATCACACCACTGCACTGCCACAAATGCCATCTGCAAGAACGTACTACGACTGTGGATATTTAAAGTGTATCCTTTCATCTCCAGACTCCAAATAACAAATATAAATCTGCGTAATCTTGATTGTATCCCTATTTACAAAATCTAGAATCTAAATTTGTACATTTCCTTACATGGAAAACATATCTCTCCAATCCACTGCAATGGCTGTCCAGCACTTGTGCAGTAAACATCAGCAGCTTGAAGACCAGAGAATACAGGTAAGCTATGATCCATTTGTTATGCAATTAAAAGTAGTTGACTTCCTATATAGGTTACACTAATTTGGAATACTAATGTGGTGCAGGGCCACGTTATCCTTATGGACAACATGGGCTGCAGCCCAGGGCCCCGAACACTAGGGGGCTTCCGAGTCAATTCTCTTTTGCATTTTATATATGAATGCCAACCATTTCGTATAATACAGACTCATCCCGTATTTAAGGCATCGGTTTGTGCCGTATTTGCAAGCATACGCCATATGACCACCTAGACCATACAAATAACAAATTATTGTTTTTCCAAAGCATTGTTTGAATTGCGAATGTAGCCTCTCAAGGAAGGCTTTAAGACCAAGCAGAATCCTAGTCACTCCCGCTTCACAATGAGTGGGACTCATGTTTTGATTTCTTCAAATCAGTTTGGTTGAATGCAAAGACGTGATTATTGATCGTAAGCACAACATCCAGCTAGAAAACATAATATCTACCTTTTACTATTTACAATAGTTGAACCGAGACTATTGAATAACCTTCCTTTATCTGTGAAAGCTTCAAATTCTGTCTATGAGTTTAAAACTAAATTTAAATCTTATTTTCTTACTTTGGCTTTTTAAACTTTGTATGTTAAATTATCTTTTGAGTTTACTGATGTTAGTTTTTTTTTTTATTTGTACAGCACTGTTTATTGGTGCTTAAGTAAACACCTGAGGGAAGATGTCTTTCACTATTGTAAGTTATTGTTGTTAAAATAGAGAAACAAAATGATACATCTTTTTAAATGTCTATAACCTCTAGCGCATTATAAGAAGAGCAGGAAGAAGCCCTTTTAGTGGTGAGTGATATTTAATTTTATTTACTAGGCTGTTGCTGATTTGTAAGATTATTACTCGATAATATTTTTTAATTTATGTACAATATTTTTTGCCTCCTATGGGATTATGACGTGCCCATTGAGTTTGTTTCATATAGTATATTGTGCGCGTCTTTATACAGTGTTTGATCGCATTTTTTATTTTGATTGGCATGTAATGGAGGGGGGGTTAGGGGGGCCCCTAAAGCTGCATTAGCCCAGGGCCCCCGCAAAGGCTTAACACGGCACTGATGTCGCGTCTGCTGAAGTACTCCTACTGTAGTTACTTGTTTGCTTCCAGTGGAACAATTATTGTAGAAAAAACTTGGAAAAAGTTTGTTTTATATATATGCTTTCTCAGAGATACATAAAACTGCTGGGTCATTATTTATATACAATTACATCCTAATTTTCTCTGAATCCTAGGATACATATCTGGTTTTTACCCTTGTCTGAGTTTTACAAGTTCCAAAATGTGGCTTAAGTGAGGTCCCTTGCCTCCTCAAATCTGTACTTTGAAGATAGCTTAAATGAGTGGGCTATTAAGGCATTTTTAGGACTCTGACTCAGATTTGTGAGTGCATTCGTACTCAAATTGCTGCTCTCTCTCTCTCTCTCTCTCTCTCTCTCTCTCTCTCTCTCTCTCTCTCTCTCTCACACACACACACTCTCTCTCTTTTTTTTTTTTGCAAAGGTAGATGCCTCTGAGCTGCAAGTAGAGGCTAAATTGAGTACACCTACTTGTATTGATTATTCCCCAAAATCATGATATGTTATGTTAGCATAAATCCTCAACAGCATGGCGGGTATGCATTTTTATTACTCTGAGTGTTGCTGGAATGATCTTGCATGGTTTACTAGCTTATACTAGTCTTAAATAGTGTTCCTTTACCAGGGAACACTATTTAAAAGTGTACGAGCAAAACCTGATTGGCACACCTATTCCCCCCCCCCCCCCCCCCCCGCCCCTTACCATTTTTTTTTTTTTTTTAGGTTTTCATGCAAATGCCTTTATTGGTGTTCAGGTTATTCAACAAATTAACAAATCTGTTTTCAAATGACCTACGGTGGTTTTCTTGCATAATCACAATGATTTGCATATAAACAAGACAAGTTTTTTTTTAGATATGATGAGAAAATTTTGGTAGTGCTATGTTGTAGATGTAAAGGCACTCATTGACACTGAGGACTCAACATTTATACTTCAGCAATTCACAATATGAATGGAGAAGATTTGCAGAAGTGTTTATTAAATCATTACACACACACACACACACACACACACACAAAGTTATTTATTTATTAATGATTGATTGATTACCAAATCTCTTTCATTTTGCCACATCTCCTTACTTTAATCTTTGTGATCTCCAGTGTCTTTCTATGAACCTACCGCTCTGCTTCTATATTTCCCATTAAAGGAACACTCCACTTTTTTTGGAAATAGGCTCATTCTCCAACTACCCCAGAGTTAATAAGTTGAGTTTTACTGTTTTTGAATCCATTCAGCCGATCTCCGGATCTGGCGATAGCACTTTTAGCATAGCTTAGCATAGATAATTGAATCCGATTAGACCAGTAGCATCGCGTTCAAAAATGACCAAAGAGTTTCGATATTTGTCCTATTTAAAACTTGAGTCTTCTGTAGTTATATCGTGTACTAAGACCGGCAGAAAATGAAAAGTTGCGATTTTCTAGGCTGATATATTAAGAACTATACTCTCATTCCGGCGTAATAATCAAGGAACTTTGCTGCCGTAACATGGCGGCAGCAGGTGCAGTGATATTACGCAGCGCCTGAAAGTAGTCCCCAGCTAGGTAATAGTTATAATATAGCTGGGGACTACTTTCAGGTGCTACGTAATATCACTGCGCCATGGTACGGCAGCAAAGTTCCTTGATTATTACGCTGGAATGAGAGTATAGTTCCTAGCCAAATCGGCCAAGAAAATTGCAACTTTTCATTTTCCGCCAGTCTTAGTACACGATATAACTACAGAAGAGTCAAGTTTTAAATAGGACAAATATCGAAACTCTTTGGTCATTTTTGAACGCGATGCTACTGGTCTAATCGGATTCAATTATCTATGCTAAGCTATGCTAAAAGTGCTATCGCCAGATCAGGAGATCGGCTGAATGGATTCAAAAACGGTAAAACTCAACTTATTAACTCTGGGGGAGTTGGAGAATGAGCCTATTTCCAAAAAAAGTGGAGTATTCCTTTAACATTTCTTTGTTTTCCTTATTTTATCAGCATTCTCTTTGTGTTTTTGGTTATTTGACTGCCTGTCCTTTCATTCTGGATTGTGTTTTGGACTTAATGTCAGCTAGTTTGTGACAGACCATAGTTCTTGATCGTATTGTGCAGTGCTCCTTGGGGTTTGCCATTGCAACAGTGCTGCTGACAGTTATGAGAGTCACCGTTCATACTGACTGTGACATCTGTGTTTACTGTTTTGGAGGGAGGAAACTATGTTTAGAGGAGATCTTCTTAGAAAGCTTTCTAGCAAGGCCTTGCTATCTTTATCTATCAGGCCGGAAGTGTGATAAAGAGAAATATTAAAAATAAAGTGAAGGAGAGCTTGAGTGTGGTTAGACTGGACTGTGGCTTTATCTTATAATTTGTATGGATGAGTTAAATATAAATATTGTGAAAAGAATGGCGAGCGTCACATAACCACAAGCACAATGAGATGTTATTAGACTTGATGAATTAGCTTAAGTGGCTTGTTGAAAGTACCAATAAAATATACATTTAAAAAAAGTTAAATATATAATTATTAAGACCAATTTGAGTGTTGTTAACACTAATGGACAAGTGTGTAGTGCTTGAGATTTTATTTTAATGCACTTTCAAAAAATAATTTGAGTAAATGGTAAAAGAGCAGAATCAACGTTGTGAGCTGTACAGATTGACCTTCAGAACATGTGTGAGCTAAGCAGAAACGAGAAGAGACTTGATAAGAAATTTTATGGTGAATTGTGGGCTCTGATCAAAGTGTGTTACTTTTTAGAAATCAAATTGATCTTTTCCTTCCTGATGAGGAATTGTATTTTAAAAAATGAAATAAATTGGATTTTCTGATGCATTTTTCCCCCCAAAGGTGACTTTTCTGAGTTATAGCACTAGAAACATTGGAAACTAAAAAAAATGTAAAAAGAAAAATAAATTCCACTTCGTTTTAACAATCTCTCTTTTATATGAATAGTTGGTTAAATCATCAGTTGCCTCTTTTAAGTTCTCCTCAGCTCAGTGGATGAGATAAAACTGCTGCCACTGTGTGATATAAAATATATTACATAATATTAAGATCTGACATTTAATTTTCACTCAAAGGAGCATGTCTCAACAAGACCTGCAAATTATATAACGTATATGTAGCAGAGATCACGGATACTTATCACATGGAATATATAACTATAAAGTTTTGAGCCAAAAGTTCAATTACACAAATATTTTCTCTACCAGTGTTTCATTTCTCTCCAAAAACCTATTTAAAAACCCCTCTTAAATTAGAATCATTTGCATTTATTCACAGGTTCAGATAATGATCAACATGATACTACCTATGATTGTAATTACCTATGATTTTGTACTGTACTGTACTTGTACTGTACTCTCAAAAGTTTTTTTTTTTTTTTTTGGTTCCCCAAGTTGGGATCAGATGTCACATGTTTTAAATGTTAAAAATTGACCATTTATATTTGGTGTTCCATAAATAGTATTCCATAAAAAGATGATAATGGTAGGATTCATTGTGGCAACTTACCCTTCATAATGTGAGAACATTTTAAATGAAAAGTATACTTATGCAAATGCTTTCTCTAGCAGCATTCCCCCCTTCAAACCTTTAGTTCAAAATCCTGTTAAATTAGATTTGCATGTATTCATAAATTCAGGAAATGATCAACTGCATTACCTGTGTTATTTATTTATTTATTTATTTACTTATTTTCCCATGATGGGGTAAATTGGCACACGTTTTAAATTATATAAATTTGCATATTCATTAATACCATTTTGGCCTAAAAACAGTTTTATATTTTTATATGAGACCTTACAATATGGTGTTTCATAAATAGTTCAGTTTTCTTTAGTTGAAAGGTTGCTGTTAAGCCATAATTGCAGGATCCATTGTGGCAGCTTACCCCCTGTAATGTGACAACATCCAGCAAACGATAGCGTACTCCGTTTGTGTGTGTGTGTGTGTGTGTGTTCATAATATAAGGACTTAATAAAAGATCCCAACATTTAAGTTTTATTTATCTCTCTCTGTCTCTCTCTCTCTCTCTCTCTCTCTCTCACACACACACACACACACACACACACACACACACACACACACACACACACACACACACACACACACACACACACACACACACACACACACACACACACACATACATATATACATATATTTATATTCCCATTGAAAACGGTAGGCACTCCTCTGCTGGACTGATAATGTACAGAATGACTACGGTGCATTATTATCCGCCTAGTGGTTTGTATCAGTAGTAAACATGCGAGCGCAGTCAAGTCTGTTTGATCCCGGTGAGAGGTGCGCTCGCTGCTAGATCCCACAGCAGCTGTCCGTTAAGGACTGCTGTATGTCTGTGTAATGCAATAAACATGAAAACGTGCCCAAATCATCATCAGTACACCCCTATCAGGATCGTTTCATTACGCAATGCATTACAGCAAGACGGAGGGCAATCGGTGCCATTGCTCGTACTCGCATTATATTTCCTCGAGCCTTTAATCATATGGACTGTGGAGTCGAGAACCAGTTTGAGCGGAGAATAATTCCAGGCGCGCGCTATTGGCTCCCCGTCCTCATCTGTCAATCTGCGGAGGCGGGACTCTGCCTGCTCGCGCTCCCAGGAGGCGATAGATGCGCGAGCTGTACTTTTCTACTGTGTTGGAGCGCTTCGCACTTCTCGAGCTCAGTCCGAGCGTCAAGTGAACGGTGTGCGGAAAGCGCAGTGGGACTTCAACCGAGGAGAAGTTATCGAAGGAGCCTGTAGTATTGATTGCAGCAGCCTGCACCTGGATAAGCCCCATCATCAGCGCGCGGAGAAGCGAAAGAGCGAAGAAAGTGTGTTGACGGCAAGCGGGCAGCTGTTATAGAAGGAAGGCAATATGATGGTGAAGCAGCATATGCTGTTTACCCTGTGCAGCATCTGCGGGATCGTCCTTAAAGGTAAGAGCGCTTCAAACTTTAAGGCAGCCTATGCGGTGCTTTGCAATTTGGGGGGCTCATCATCATTACGCACCACGTAGGAAAGGCGTTAAGCTCTGGAATGGTGATGATTTGCATTTCCATAATATCTCCAAAGGGCCTCGAGTGAGTATGGGGACAGTTTCCCGTTAGTCATCATTGCTCTGAAGAAATTGTGCACGTTTGCCCAGCACTGATACAGAATCTTATCACGGATAAGCCTGCACACACTGCTGAGCTAGAGCCCCGCTTTTATGGATTACCAGTCAAAATGTGTTATAGATAAACTCACCACCGTACGGGAATACGATTTAATTGATACAGCCTTTGCTTCACCTGATCGGAAACTTTATATAGCTTTATAAACGCATTGTATTGTAAAACCATATGTTTAGCCTACATGCGTATTTAGGCACATTTTTTTTTTTTGGAAATGCGATGTGTCTTTTAGTGGAATGCTGTCGCGTTAAACCATGGTGCTTTTTCATGTTACGTATTTTATATAGTTTGAGGTATGTAGCATACAGTTTTATGCTGGCAGGAATGAGGTATAATACATTTTTCTATTTTGCCCCATAACGTGGTATTTTATGTGGCTTTTGTTCTGATTGGGAAAGCTGTAGATTTCGGACAGAGCGTGAAGCTAATTGTTTAAGTGCTTTTAGCACCCTTAATCAGGTTTGGATGTGGATTTTCGGACAGTTTCACAGTCATTCCAGTCTTCGGGATGTATGGTATTTGCGGCAATCCGCATCTTGGGGTCGTAGTAGCATCAGCTTTTTTCCTCTCAGAGAAAGACTTGCGAAGCAAGTAGGCTACACCTGTCAGTTTATAGTTGTAAGTTAAATGCCTTATTCACCGACATTTTTAACAGGAAATTGAACATTAAGCTATATCAGAAGTTCGCAGAAAGATATGTCAGCATTTCTGTGTTGTTTCCCTTAAGTCTCGTAGTTTCGGCCGGTGCTCATCATTCACGCGCGACACTGTAAACAGGATCAGCAGGGCAAGGTCGCGCGCAGTATTCGTGCGGGGCGACCGTTAGTGTGACAGGAATACTTGATGAATACGTCAACTGAACGTGCCTTATTGCTTTTTCGCGCACTATGAAGGTAATGTTTGCTTTTAGTGGTCAGTTTATATGGCAGCAGGATGGGCTCAGTGTGTGACCACTCAAATGTTGGTAGGCTATATGTTTTGTGTCCCGTGAGAGTAAGATTACGCCGTCCCGCCAGTATCTCGTGAGCAAAAGCCACCGCCCGGTTTCATCTATGAAGATGATTTAATCTATACATTTTATGAGACTAACCTTGGATATGATCTTAAAGGTCCTTAAGGTAACAAACGTGTGTGTTCACGTCAAAATTGACTCTAAACACGGGCATCATTTTTGACAAAGTGTTGATATGGTTTTGACGTCACGAAATGGCTAATACTTTGCTCATGAATATTAATAAGGATATAGTTGATGTAATGCGAAATTTGCTTGATTTTAGCTTATAAACAATGTTCTTTTAATGTTTCATTAGTCTTTGTATTTGTCATGTTTGTGGTAGCTTATAAGAAAATTTGACAATAGCTAAAACAATGTTCACTTTCTGCGACTGATAACAAACACAGTGGCCACTCCACAAAATATAACAAAAAAGTAATAACCTGGATCGCCAATTGTTGCAACACACTAAGACTTCACTACTGGAGCTGTTTCCTTTTTGTTAGGTAGAGTCTCGCTACAGTCTTCTAAGCACATTTAGTAAAGAGGCAATTCATGAAAATGTGATGCCTGTGTAGGCTATTTCAGATACTCCAAGGCGATCTGGCTTGGTCTGGATATCAGTGAAACATGACTCCTCCAACCAGAGGTGTTTACATCTCAAACAGTCTGGTTTGCAGATCTGGCAGTTTATGAATGCGCAGGATGAATGTAAGAGAGACAGAAAGGAAAGACAGTATTTGCATTCGCCTTTCTGTATGCGTGCGTGTGGCTTCCCTCCTCTGCCCCATCTTTTGACAAAATACCCTATGCTGTGTGTTGATAATCAGTCTGAGAGGTGGGCCATTAATAATCAGAGATAATTAAGCACATTCCTCAAGGCTTCACTTCTAATGAGTCGGCAGCAAGCGTGAGACTGAAGCTATGTATTGATTTCCCCCAGCCTTCTCTCTCTCTACCCGTAAATCACAGAGCCTGTGTCTCTCAGCACCCAGTCAACAGCCCTACTGGCTGCAAGTGCCTCCTTCGGTTCTTTAACACACCTCTCAGAGTCTGGCTGCACCTGCTTACCATGTGTGAGCATGTTAATAGGCTTAACCAAGTGTGGTAACCGCACTTATATTTGAACGATGGAAGGCAGAGGGTTCTGGTATAGCCCTGTCTGCTCTGCAATTGGTGATCAATAGATCTGATCATTGTGATTTCAATGGTACATTGACTGATTATCTCTGACATCTGAATTGTGTGATGTTACATAATCTGATTTACCCACAGACCAGTCTGACTGGCTAAATTTGTTTAAATTGAATTATGTATGTGAAATGTTGATTTAGATAAATGGATGCTTGATGTGATGTGTTCTGTGGGGTGACATGATAAAAAGGGTTCCCATGCTAATTATATCCCATATCAGGGAACTGTGATTTCCAATCTTGGAAAAATCATTGGAAATAAACTAACTAACCCTTATATACATTGTATATTTTAAAGGACTGAAAGTTAATAAAAGAAAAAGCAACTACCATAGAAGTTTCTTGTAATTTGTAGATATAGTTGGCTTAAAAATTATTTAATTGCCTTTAAATGTTTTTTTTTTTTTTTATGTGTGTAATTTCTTTGATATTTTACTTTTTATGTAGATTTTTACAAGTTCTTATCCAGTCAAGTTAAATGTGTGAAATCCATAGCTACAATTAATCTAAAACTATTTTAACCTCCTTTTTATTCTTTTATAGTTATATTTTTGACCCCCATTATGTCATTTTGAGGGACTACATATAATTTTTTGTACTTTTGTTAAAAAAAATACTTTTATCACACTGCAGTGCTATTTGACATGGCTGATTAAAAAAAATATATATATATATTTTTTTTTTGTCAACTACCTAAATTCTTAACTGCATTTTCCAGTGCCTATATCAGCAGTGAGCATGCAATCCAAGCTTTCATGTACCAGTCATTGATTACTCTTAAATCAATACCAGCCTTCCTCGCTGAGGTTGAATGTTTGAAGCACATCCCTGGCACATCCGTCCAGAGGGATCACTGCATGCTGCCAGCAGCTGGGGTTTGAGGGGGCATGGCAGTTATGCAAAGCATGTGGCAGACAGTACAGCTCCTCCCTGTGTGTGGAGTACTATATCCCTGTGAAGTGCTGTTGTGTGGACGTCTGCTGTGAGTAATAGCAAAGCTTGGCTCTCTCCTCAGAGACACCAGAATTGAGTGGGAGGACTATGTGGTCCTGCTTCATAGATGATGTACGCCTTTATGCTTGTTTCTGTTTTGTGGGTATGTTTCCTCTTCATGAACTACTTGTGTACACAAAATCTTCCTTCCTTTTTGTGTCTTTCTTGGCTCTATGGTGCTTCGACACTCCTGCGCTCTGAAACCCTGCCCGAATCTGTTCATGCAAAGTGTACCCAAATTTAAAAAAAAACAAAAAACAACTCAGCTGGCTAGTATAAAAAAACAGAAATAATGATTTTTTGGGTTTACCCCAAAATGAAAATTCGTTGAAATTTTACTTACCCTCAGGTCATCCAAGATGAGTTTGTTTCGTCATCTGAACATATTTGGAGAAATTTAGCATTACATCACTTGCTCACCAATGGATCCTCTGCAGTGGCTGTGGTCAGAATAAGAGTTAAAACAGCTGATAAAAACATTAAAATAATCCACAAGTAATCCACAAAACACCAGTCCATCACTTAACCCATAATAATGCTTCCTCCAGTGAAAAAGTCCATCCCCTCTTGTGCTCTCACATTAAAATTCACTGACATATTGTATTGTTTAGAACTGTAATGGTGCTTCATCTGTGCATACTGTATTTCTCTCCAGATTCAGGCGAGAAAACGTTTCTTACCAGAGAAAGCAATGATTTGAAGTTAAAAGCATCAAAGATGTAATTGTTTCTGACAAACATGCAGATTTTCACTTCAAAATGCACTGGAGTCATACTGATTACTTGTGGGTTATTGTAATCGTTTTTATCATCTAATGGCACCCATTCACTGCAGAAGATCCATGGGTGAGCAAGTGATATAATGCTACATTTCTCAAAATCTGACGAAGAAACAAACTCATTTACGTCTTGGATGACCTGGATGAGTACATTTTCAGCACATTTTCATTTTTTGGGTAAACTGTTTCTTTAAGGTAAAAAAAACAACATTAATTAAAATGCTCCTTTCATATCTCATTGTGTGGGCTACTGTGCATTGAGGCAAGTCTCTGGCCCCTTGCCTCTCGAGTCAGCTTATACCAACAGAGTGACTCCAAGCTGGGCATTGGCCTTCCCGGAGCCGGCCCTTTTATGGAAGTAGCGTGGGAAAGTGCTCCTTCAGGAGAGGGCTGGTGTGTATGGGTATGTGCTGCCATATTTGTGTTGAAAGGGGAGGTTAATGGCCTTTTTTCATTCCCGGTCTGTTGTCTTTGTCAGTCGTGGAGCGTGAAAAGCATCTGTGCAGGTGAGCGGCAGCACAGGCAAATGTGCTCAGACAGGTGAGAAATGGAGTTGGGCATAAGCTGCCATTTCTGCTGACTAGAATAAGCATTTGTTTGGCATTAATTTAGCAAGGGAGAAACACAGATTGCACAAGCCTTTCTCTTTGGGCTGCAGTATGGAGCCTCCTATGGCCCGTCCTGTCATGTGCGTGTGGTATTATTGCACTTCAAGTCTCTTTCTCTCATTTCTTTAGCGTGTAAAGAGGCTGAGCGTGTCCCTCTTTCTCACTGTGTTGCGTATGTGGGTGTTTGTTTGGCTGGCTGATTGAGCCAGGATGGAGAACAGGATTAGAGGTGAATATCCTCCTCCTCTTTGTATTTGTCCTCTTGTTGGGTTGCTGGAAGCTTCCTAAACAGAGCACCCAAGATATTTGCTCTCCCTCTCTCTCCCCTTCTCTCTCTCTCGCTCTCGCTCTTTCTGTTTCATGTCTCTGTCTTTCTCCTCCTCCATCCCTCTGTCTCATCTCTCTCTTTCTCTCTATCTTACGCTTTTTCTGAATACAAGTGTCTGGGCCTTGGAGCGTTTCCCCGCAGACTCAGAATGGAGCTGAGCCGCTGAAGCCCTGCTGTAATCGTGAGGGATTTCCCATGATCAAAGGCCCTCTTTTGTTCTTCCAGGTGTTTGAAAAAGTTAAAACAAAAAGTGGGTGGAACTGTCAACTGTTCTGTGGTACAGCTAGTGCCTGGCATAAAGCTTCTTCTTCTCCCAAAAGGCGTTGGAAAGGAGATGCCCTTTTGCAGTGATTGTTGAATGGCTTTCAAAACACAAACTCTTTGCTGAGTCATGGCAGCAGTCTCGGAGGAGATATCTTCTAAAAAACGTCATGTAGCAGTTATGTGGGTGATTTAACAGTTGTCATTTTCTTGTTCACATGTTGTCTATACTACTTAGCTGACCTTTGAGATGGATTTCATCGGTAAGTGACTGACAGGCTCTATAATGGCTTTTCTTAAGGTTCTTGTATCCGATTAGCCTTTGTGTTGGCTAATTTAAATGATTTGCTTAAGCTCACAGTATGTCTGGTAATCTCATTGAAGCTTATGCAAAGAGATGCACAGGAGGATATTCTTTGTGGAATTAGCTCAAGATTAAGAGATGACATGAGGTATTGTCAAACAATTCAAGCAAATATGATTCTGAACATTTTGTACTGGTAAAATTTTTTAGATGGCATTTTTTGTTTGAAAAGTTAGCATACTACATGGAAGAGTAATCCAAAAATGAAATTGACCTACCTTCAGATGCACAATATTTATTTATTTATTTATTTTTTCTTCTGTGGAACACAAAAGAAGGTATTTCGAAAAATGCACTGTAAACATATTTATTTATTTATGTTAGCATATACTATGAAATTCTTTAAATAGTTATATATTGTATATAAATATGTAATTTTACTGAAATATATTGTAAAATGCAGGTAAAAATAGCTGTATAACTTCAAATTGTATATAATTTATAATAAAATTATAGTAATTCATTTTATCTATTCTAATTTTATCTCTACATGTAACATGTTTTGTCCATTTTATGCTATTTAGTTAATGTTTATTATTATGTTAGTCTTGTATTTTACCTTGTTGGCATTTTGTCTTTGTGTGTACCATCTTTGCTCCTATCTATCTATGAGTATTGGCCATGTTTTAGGGACATAAGTTGAACACTGATTCAACATGTATGTTTCTATTTTTTCCAGCTATGCATATTATTTCTATTTTACCATCTATACATGTTATTATGGTGGTTATATCAGTACATTCACTCTCAGAAATAAAGGTACAAAAGCTGTCACTGGGGTGGTACCTTTTTAAAAGATACATGTTTGTACCTAAAGGGTCTATTTGGTACCTTAAAGGTACATATTAGTACTTAATGTGTACATATTTTAACCTAATAGGTACAAAAGTGTACCTTTTGAAAAGGTACTGCCCCAGTGACAGCTTTTGTACCTTTATTTCTGAGAGTGTTTAAGGTACAGTAAAAAGCAGATTTTGGTAGCTCAAAATGATTAGGAAATGAACATTATCTGACCTAACTAAATATTTGGTTGTTTGTGGAAAAATAAACATATTCTGAATTGCTGGCAATCACAGCTGTCTTATTCTATTTCTACTATGAATTTAACAAGCTATTATTAATTCTATGTGAAAGTCAGTGGGGACCAAAGTTGTTTTGAAGTCTTTTGTGTTCCACAGAAGAACTAACATCATTCGTTTGACATGACAGAAATGTAGCTAAATTAGTAAATAATGACAGAATTTCCATTTGTTTGTGAACTTTGAACTGTCCTTTTAAGTACAAATGAGAAATGAGTAAATAATGTGAAGTCTGCTACATTACAAATGTAATACAAAAAGAAACCAAAGACCTGGAAAAAGAACAGCCAGACGTCCTTGACTCATAGTTCACTCCTCTTTGCTGTCATTGTGCCCTCTGCTGTTTTCATTAGGATTGTATGGAAAATTAGCTACCCTCTCTTCCAAATAATCTCAGATTTTGCCAGTGTGCAATGTGATCTTTCACAAGAGACGACACCTGCTTCAGGCATGCACTGCGATTGGGTAATCAATCACTTTTATTGACAAAGGTAGATGAAAGAGTTAGTTCAGTAAAATTGAACATCTGAAAACGGTGAGCCAGAGGCATTGGGGGAATGAGGGTCAGTAAATCAAATGCTTGAAAATAACCCCCTGTGGGCTCTCCTATGAGAGAGATTACCTACAAAGATCCGTTTCCGCCCACTGTCGCCTGTCACTCTCTCCGATAGATGTGGCTTTGACTGCCGCATTAGCAGGTTTTCACAACTGCGCTGTCTGGCTTTGAGGACTGAAGATGCTTGGCAACAAACATCGGCTTAGTGGGAGAGGACATGATTTTCAGAGCAGCATTGTAGAGATCAGTAAAGCGACACAATGTTTCAACCAAATTTGTAGCCGGTCAGTTATTTTACTTCAGTGAGATTTTAACAGCCTCTAAGTATGCATTTTGACCATTTTCTTGGCATATATTGCTTAAAAATCATCATGTGACACCTGTTCGGCTTTGCAGTGCACTGTAGGTCTACCTTCACTTCCTCTCAGTTTCTCTCAGCACCCCTCACCCCAACTCCCTTTCGTCTCTTGTCGTCTGCTGTTGGGGTTGTGCGATGCCATCTGCCTCTTGTGAGAGTGAATTTAACACCTGCAAATACAGTAAACAATCAATTAATCAGAAGCTCAGGACAATATGCACCTGCCAAAGTGTGCACACACACTCAAACATGCGCGCACGCACACACGCTCCTCCTCATTTTCGCAGTCACTAACAGACCATCAGCCCTTCAGCAGCCAACTGGATCTCGGCGCTCTCCCACATTTACATATGACTATTTGTTTGATTTTGCAGTGAGGATGTTGCTATAAACACTTCTGTTTCCCAGAATGTCAGTATTGTATTTAATTGACCATAAGTTGAGCGTTCTGCAGTTGCATTAGCTACTTTACGTCAGACTCTTTCAGTTGAATAATTTTGTCGAATTAACCCGTAAAACAAACAGGTTGTTAGTTCAGCCATTTTACTGCAGGTGCTATGCTTGGTATTACAGGAACGTTATGCGAAGTATTATAGGAAATGCAAAATAAAGAATGAACAACATATTCAGTCATTTGTTAGAAAGAATGTAGAGCTTGTTAGTAAACATGAAAACTAGATTTTTACATTTCTGAAGAAAACTTGAATGGTGCTTGCCTGTGTGAAAGTCCCCTGCCACTATGTTAGGTATTGTGTGTGATTGCCAGCACATTCCTAAGCAGTTGCCAAGGTGTTTTGACTGTTGCTAGGGTGTCAAAAGTACAGCCATGTTTCTATGATATTTTGGTGCCTACAGATATGGCTTTGGTGTCTCCTAAAGTAAGCTTTTTCCTATTCTGTTTGTAAAAATTGGTTTTTCACAGTATCTCTAGTTTTTTTGTGATTCCGTGATAGATGAACACAGTTCAAAATAAACAAAATTTTGCTTTTTTTGCAATCATGCACAATTCATAAATTAACTGCAGAATAATCACAAAAGTGCAGAACATGCTTAAAGTGCCCCTATTATGGGTAAAGAAAGGTTCATATTTTGGTTTTGGGAGTCCCCAACAACAGGTTGACATGCATTCAAGGTCAAAAAGACTTTCATTGTCTTATAATGTGCGTTTATTTTTACCTTATTTGCTCAATGATTCCCAAACAATTCGCTCAGCGATTCATTTTTCCAAACCCCTCCTTTGCGTGACGCTAATCTGCGGTGATTGGACAATTTAATTTCCATTTCATCATACCTGTAATGCCTGATAAAGCAACCTTTGTGAGCACAGTGCTGCTTTGGGAAACCACTATTTTACCGCACCAAATACGGCACCTAATGGCAAAGAATGAATTTCCATTTTCATTCAGACCAATGTGAAAATCTACTGATGGTCAAGTTTTCCTAATCCAAAAATTTCACTAATATACAAATTTAAAATTAATATAGGCACCACATCCATTGCATCTGACATGTTCTGTTTCTCACTTGTAGTTACAATTTGTGATGTTAATGTGCTTTCATCTATTTTGTAGTATTTTGTACCTGAATGCTAAACATATGTGAAAAACTTAAAACACTCATTTCATTTGTATCTTTGACCTGTTTCTTGTAATTGTTACCTCCACGTTCATTTTGATTGCAAAAAAATCACAAATAAGCAACATTTTGTAATCTTTGTGGGACTGTTTTCTTATATTTTCATATTTCAGGTTTAGAGTTTTTGAAAAACACGTGAATAGTCACATCTCTTTCAGCAAATACAAACATGTTGCAACTGTTGATACAGCATTGGACTATTTTCATATCTGCTGGCCTTGTCCACCTGCTTAGATAAGGTCAGTGATCCTCCGTAGTACATTAAACATACAGCTTTTGTTTCTCTGCATGTGTAGGAGGGAGGTTACCATGTTTCACCTTCCACGGTGTTACCGATACAACTCACAGATAAATAGGAAGTTGAGTGTCCTTGTTCTTTGCACTCTAAACTTTCCTACTGTATCTCTGTGCTAATTTAGAGGCGTTTCAGATGCAATTTGGCTTTTGGTCATGACTTTCTGTTGCAGTTCCACCATTTCTCTATGAATTCATATTGCACAGTTTTAAAATAGATGAATAAGCATAATTAACTTTTCTGATAGTTCATGAATTTCACATGAATCTCCACAATCTCATAGTGCTTCCTATGTCTGTTCTGTTTCAGAAGATTAGCCTGCTAGTTTTACTGAAAACATACATCCAGATATAACGATATCCTCTCCAAAGCTTTTCAACCTCCTGTCGAGAAGACTTGTCTCTTTAAATGCTTCTTCAGTTTAGTCACGCAAATGCTCACTTATTACTCTCATTGTGTCTCTTGTCGAATTTTCATTTGAGGTTACAGAAGGGGTATTTGTTGGACCATTTTTCCAAACCCCTCCTTTCCGTGACGCTAATCTGTGGTGATTAGTCAGATTGGTCGCTTTCATTTCCATTTCATCATGTCTGTAATGTCCTATAAAGCAGCTTAAGTGAGCACAATGCTGCTTTGTGTACAACCGTTACCAGGGTAACGGCTATTTTTACTGCTCCAAGAGTGTCATCTAGTGGCAAAGAATGAATTTGCATTTTCATTCATACCAACACGTTCAAGATTTCCCAGGTCTGCGCTTGCAACAAGTGGGCGGGCAATATGCTAATGTTTCATGTTGATGGCAACACGAAACGGCTTGGGATTAGTTTTAAAAATGACTAATGATTCAGAGTCGACTCTTTCTTTTGAGAGACAATGACTTTATACACGCTGCACTTTCAGATTTAAAACATTGCAGAATGTTTTCATTCACTTACAGCTGTGTTACACACTACATGAAAGGTAATTTGAAAAAAAAAATCCATAATGGGGCACTTTAAGGAATTCTAAAACATTAGGCTAATTCAAAAACACTAGATGGGAAAATTATATACATGTTTATATATTTCTTAAGTGGTTATATACATAATTTATAGGATCAAAAGGGGTTATTTGTCTGTTTCAAGGTAAATTAAATGAGATTGAAACTCTCTTGGGTTGTAAAACAGTCTTATCTTGCTGATGTGTCTTTGCTGCAGTGGTAACCAGAGGCCAGGTATCTGCATTTTGGTGTTAGTTCCAGATTGGTGGATGTTCTTTTGGCACTACAGTTTGCTTGTTGGGTGAGGGGTATTATTAATTATACATAACAAATAATTGTGTGTCTGATCTGTCTCAGGCACTTTTTTTTAATGGAACCAGGTCTGAGTAAGAAGAGGATCTCAGTTCGCTTATTTGTAATTGTCTGGCAGACTTGCTATTTGTGTAGATGGTGTCTACCTCTTTTTTTCTGTTCTCACAGAGTGTTAGCTTTGTCGTTCAAGCATCGGTGAACAAAATCAGTCTTAGCGTTATTATTATCAGGTCATTGATTTTAAAGACCCTCTTTCCCTTACACTTGGTAGGGTAAATAGAACAACTTTATAGCTTCAGCTAACAGATTTCGGCAGACACATCACTGTGCTTGCAGTTCAGGACCTGTTTACAAATAAATGTACAGTATATTGCAGTTGTTTAGGTTTAGCTGCATCAACGGCCATGGTTTCACATCCAATTGCAGATATGTGCTAAGTATGAAAACACAAGTCTAGGTGTTAACCTGACCATGACAATAAATCCAGTGCAAGATAGACAATCCTGCTTAGCGTTTTTGTCATGTGCTACTAAAAATAGTGCCATGTGGCCAGACACTTGCACCCAAACCAGACCACACTCTACTATCACTGTCTGACTGTCTGCGCATGCTAAGCTTAGCTAATCCAGGGGTCTTCAATGACCTTTCACCATCTGTTATGGTGCTCTGCTACCCCAGTTCAAGAATTGAGCGTCTTTTTTCTTTTGTCTTTTCCATCTGCTGGTAAACAAAGTGGTCATTTCATGGTCTTTCAGCATGAGCAACCTGATAAAAACTGGATGTTTTTAAGAGGATAATATCCTTAAATGTAATTCGGGTCTTGTGAGGGTCCGTTTGACTGAGGCGCCATCCCTCTGCGGGATGCTGAGGTGTCTCTATAATTGCCTGTTTTTAGAGGGCATAGTAGTTCTTAACACATCCACCGTTCGTAATGCCTCCTCCTTCTAATGAGTAAAGATAAGACAAGCTGATGGATCCTGCGAGGATTGGAGCTGGCTGATTTGAGATGGCAGTGCACTTCATTACGGCCCTGCGCCCCAGCCTGGCTCCTCTGTGCCAGCTCACGCTCAGCCTGCCATCTCCTGTAGATGCTTTGAACTCAAATGCCAGACAAGTCAGCAATCAAGAGTTTCAGCTCTCATCGCTTTCAGAAATGCGAGAGGCCTGCCAGTCGGGTCTCAGCCCGAGAATGAAGCGCAGGGCCTTGTCTTTGTGTTAATCCTTCACATAATGAAGGATTTAACACGAAACACTGGGATTTATGCATGAATGATGTCTGGAAATGTACGTTTGCATTTGCAAATGTTGGGTTGACATTTAGTTCAGTGGGTCTGGCTTATGGATTAAAAGTCTGGGTTTTGTGACCCAAACGTTTTAGGTTTAAACAGCAAGCCTGCTCCTGGTGGGCCACTATTCTGCAAAGTTTAGTTCCAATCCTAATTAAACACACCTGAACCAGCTAACCGAGGACTGTGTCTAAACACTTACACCTTGTCTACACTGGTCACGACAGTTGTGGTATCGTGCAGCGGACGCGACAAATCGACGATTGCAAATCATTTGTACTTTGTGTCAGTACATAAAACATAGTACACTGCATCAGATTACTGTCAGGGATTTAACTTGTCATGTCACGCTGTGATGAATTCATTGTAGACAGTATGATTGATTATAATGGTTTCAATTGTCTTTTGTTGCGTCACATTGCACTGCTTGCATCCGGTGTAGACACAGTTTTTGGCAGCTGACTTGTTGCATCACTGCCTTGTCCGGCAAAGACATTGCAGGCACCTTATGAAACTGATTTTGGACAGGTAGCGTAACGATTTAATGATCTACATCAAAATAGAGCTTCGGTGATAACTTAGCAAATACTTAATTGCTACTTGGGATGTCCTGAGCCGATCTCAAGGATCGGGAACAGGCATTTTTTTTTAACTGTTCGATATTTTACGTCAGCTGTCATGCCTACAGTACTAATTTTGCTAGAAATACCATCAAAAATGGAAAATGCTGATCAAAAACATATTTACAAACAAACTGACTGGCAACAGCAACTTTCAGACACCATTTTTTATTTATAGCTCAACTGTCAAGGAATTGAACGCACAGGATAGAGGGATATCATAGGCAGAGAAGGATACATCTATACTGCCTACAAAAATCGATCAGATGAATGCATGACAGACAGGATGTGACCTGATCATTGAATTTGGACATGCCTTGTTGCCTTCCTACCTCCATATGTTACCTGCGGAGGCAGTGTTGTTTAGCTTTTAGACACATCCAAGGGCTTCTCTATCTGGAATTGCCTCCTATACCCTCATTCACTATTCCTTACAATACTCTGCTAATAAAGTCCACTGAATGAGTGAATGAGTGAGCAAATTCATACAATGCGTGCATTGGAGGTGCTGCAGATGACATTTTCTGGCTAGATATGGGAACTCATTTGCTGTACCACTCAAAGTGCATGAGTATTCCTAGCCTAGCAGGTAGCCATTGAGTGTACACCTGTTTATTGAGGTCACATGTGTTGAATCTTACTCCTGGAGGGTCAACATCCTACCTGAAATTTTCTAGAAGACATCTTGGTTGGCTGTTTCAGGTTTAATTAGGGTTGGAGCTAAACTCTTCTGGATTGGACACCCCTTTTTGAGGTGCATTATTGGATTGAATGAGTGCACTTGATAATGTCCAGTATGGTTTCAGCCACTGGTAACGGCTATAAATGGATATGAATGGCAGACATAACCATAGAAACTTCCATGGGTATTTGTTGGGTCTGGTTGGAGCTAAACTCCAATCCTAGAGATTTAGCTAGGTTAAATTTTTCAGGCATGTTTGATTTGACAAGGAGCTAAACTCTGCAGGACAATGGCCTTCTAAGGCCAGAGCTGCCCATCTCTGATTTAGAGTAATGTAATTTATGGTTCTTATATGTCTCAGAGGACATGCACATGTTTTTACATGTGTTTGGGTTTCTGACAAGCTCTTCCAGGAGTTTAGTGTCTTTCAGGGTCTTATGCATACTTACAGACAGGTTATCATTTTGTAGAAGTGGTTCAGATGTGGTCGTTGAATGTCAGAGTGATTGTTGAGTTATGAAGGCCTTCACTCAGTTCTTCTTGAGTGAATGAGCGAGAATCAGGTCGCCATTGAATGTTTCTTTCTTTGTAGCACTCAGGGCTTAAAGTAGTCTCTTGTGCCTAAATATGTATTGATAACAAAAAAGAAGCAGCTATTGGATAATAAGTGCATGCAAAATAACATTACTGCAAGTTGAGCAAGGAGTTTTACAGTGGCTTGCATTTTCAAAATGGAATTAGAGGGGGAAGATGAGAGCGAGAGAGAAAGAAGGGGATGACTGCAGGCTTTTGTACCGAGCTGATAATATTGGGTTCAGTTCTCTTGCATTGTCTCTGTTCTGCATGGACCTGAGAGACAGGCCCGGCTCACTGGCTGTTTGAAACAAATGAAACTCTGCGTTCTTTCTTCTCTTTTCTTTTTCTAATGAAGCACTGGGTTGCCTGTGCTTCTACAGCAGAAGAAAGGTAGCAGCAGGAGAAAGATTGAACACTTGTTTGTTTGTTTATGTCTCATCACAGCAGTGGCCCCAGGGATCACGCCTGACGTGAAGCCACCCCGTAAATGAAAGTTGTCGTCTTCGTGTGGGCAGCGCTCTGGGTTTTCAGACCCCAGGCCGCATTGTGAGGGAATGGAGGGGGTGGTATTTGGCTGTGTTATCTGCATGTGTGATTTGTTTTTGGGGGTACTAAGCCACAAAATCAGGACTATACCACTGGCACACCAAATGTGTATTATATGAAACCAAAGCAGATTAATAAAACAATGATTTAAAAAAAAAAAAAAAAAAACACACACATCATGGCAACCATTGGAAAAAGGCCTTACTATGTCCTTCCCACTCACATTCTTACTTCATATGAGTCATATTCAGTTGTATATGCTGAGGTTTTGGAAAAAATCTCTTTCAACTTAAATTGTTATTTATTATTATTATTATTTTAAGACAAAGACCATATACCAAGAAAAATGCCTACTTGTGAGAGATGGAATGGAATTCAGTTATGAAACCATTTCTTGTTCTGTTGAGGCAGTTTTTGGACTTTTAGGGTTATGTTTTGAAATCCATCCTGTCATCTGATTGACAAACTCTTATTTCTTAATAAGAAATGAATATACGGTCATAATATATTCCAAAGGTTCATCAAGCACGACTGATTGCCAGGTCGGCACAGAATTTGAATAATGCAAGACAGGAACATACTTTTTATATAACAAGAAAAGATATTTGAGCTCTTTCTCAATGCTCTGGCGGCGCAGGAAATTACACTGGTATATATCCTTCTCCCTTTGCTTCAAATATCAAGCCTTTTAATTAACAACATATCAAGTGCTGGAAGAATATAGAAAAATGTAGTCCAGTAATGCAAAAGAAATTGATCACAAATTAATAAAAAATGATGAAGTGAAAATGCTGTTAGCCAGGGCTTTACAAGGACCTGAAGGAGGGTGAATTTTTGCTCTGAGCTTATTAATAGGACCCTCAATTAATCCAGGCCAGGTTTATGAATCTCTTCTTGCTAGTCAAACCCCATATCCAAGCAAAATGTACTCTTCAAAAATGGCAGACTTGCTCTGTTTTGTAACTGAAATCACTCTCCCTTTTGCTTTCAAAAGCTCAGATTAGTGCTTTGGAGATGCTGAGAGCGAGAGAAAAACAGACACAAGGAGAAATCGAGTAGAGATAGAGAAGGAAATTGTTTGCTGCTGTTCAGATAGATGGATTATAAGGGTCACATTATAGCTATCTGTGTCCACCGGTAAAGAGCGACCAGTTTCCTTTCCATTAGTGCCGGAAACATACTCAGTCAGAAATCAGCTGAGTGGATTTCTGTCCACCATGTGTCCTCAATGCCAGGCGCTGTGGCTCTACCCTCGGCCACAGAAATACCAAACTGCTGAGCTCAAGTCTAATCTAATGAGGGTCAGGGATTGTGCATCTTCCACAGGTGAATGGAATTATGAGGGACAGAGAGCATATCTATCTGAGTCCCATCTCTGCTTCATGCAGTAGTCTGCAAGCCTGCAACTGCAGCAGACCATTTGAGATTTCGTCATGGAGGCTGGGAAGAAGGCATATGATGAGGAGAGAGAGTGCATCTGAAACAGAAGGCAGCTGATTTCCTGCTCGCTGAGCAGGTCCAGATGGAATCTGCAGACTGTTTTCTGCATTTTCTAGACTGAATGTTAAGGGGAAATGGTGGAATGGATTTGAAAGATGTTAAACTGATCTGTTTCTCTTTTTTAACTAATTGGTTGCTAAATAAAACATACAAGGGCCAAGAGATGTGTTAAATGATGTGTTGGCAGTTTGAATGTTGTGGAAATTTGCTGAGTTTCCTGCGGGAGCAGGTTCCATGTGGGCCAGGCAGTGCTTTTGTATGATGTTACCTCTTTGATCTTGTTTCAGAGCATCTTTTAATGCACTATTATGTAATGTCTAGAACTAATTCAGGTAAGCTTTAGAGTTAGAGAATTCAAAGTTAATCACTGCATTGTGTATTTCTTGAAAGATACTGAATCATAAGCTGAAAAATCCTACATGCGCTACTAGTTTTTATACCCACCAAGACTGCCACTATTTGTGCAAATATTCTGTTAAAACAGTAATATTATGAAAATTATATATATATATATTTTTTTTAAATATAATTCATTTATTCATATAATGTCAAAGCTAAATTTCCAGCAGTCACTACCCCAGTCTACAGTGTCACATGGTGCTCAAGAAACATTTATTATTTTTTTTAAAAACAGTTGTGTTGCTTAATATTTTTGTGAAAACTATCAATTTTGATGAATAGAAAGTACATTTGAAACAAAAGTCAGTTGTAATACTATACCTGTCTTTCTCTCCTGCTTTTAATCAATTTAACGTGTCCATACCAGAAAATAAAAATCTTTCTGACCCCCAAAATTTTGAACAGTAGTGTATGTTATGCATGAACGACCCTGAATCGCTCTCATTCACTCTCCTTTGATGCTAGATTTCATGGACTGGATTGTGGGTTATCATATACGCAGCTTTTCAAAATTGACCAGATGGACGATCTCATTTGACAGGATGTTATGCAATCATTCTATGCCTTGATGGCCTCTTACCTCCGGATACTGTCTGACAAGAGACTGATAGAGAGAGAGATATACAAATAGAAGCATTTAGAAGCAAGAAGTGCGTCTTATTCCAAACAGCCCAGAAGAGATTTAATATACTCCTTGTGTAATTATCCAAGTCAGATGTTGAATACATTTTCGCAACAGATGATTTTCTGTCTTAACCACGTACCTGCCTATGCTTGCATTTTTCTTGTTGATCCAGATAGATATAACTGACTCCCAGCTGAAGTAAAACTTCCTGTTTAGCTCAGACTTCATGGCTGATATTTGTAGCCACTAATGAGCAGTTATCAATCAATACATCATTCAGTCAATTATAAATAACTTCCTCTGCCATTTCCATTGCTTCAACGTTTTTCCGTCACTCATAGGTTTCCTTCAAGAAGACCTGCAAGGCTAAAACATGCTGCTCAACATTCTCTGATCTTCAAATAAACATGTGCTGCTTCATTTAAGAGCATGGAATGTGAAATTGGGTCTGTCTGCGTATAAATCATTGGTTGCTTTTAATGTTTTATGTATTCCCATTAAGATAAATGTGTCTTATTCACCTCTGCAATCAATTTGAGAATTTCACATAGATTTAAGGGGTTTAAATTGTTCTCTGTTGAGTTAAGAGTGCCTGCATCCTTAAATAATTGAAAATGTGAAATGAACCCGGTAGACATGAATAGATAAGAGGTGGCCGCATAAGTCTTTGGAATTATTGGATTTCTGTTTAGGTATCTTCCTGTGTGTCTCATTCTTTCTCTTTATCTTGGTTTCCTGTTTTGTGTTCGAGCAGTGATTTTTGTAAGCACTATGTGTTGTCCGTTGTTACTCATATGATCTTGAGGATACAGCAGAGAAGAATCGATGCTCATGTTTCATGCAATATCGTGTCTGTCGGGATTTGTCCAGTGGGACTGTGAAGAACAAGTTTGGATTCATTGGCTCTGCTTGGAATGGAATACTAGCTAACTACATACTGAATACTGAGCAGTATATGCTTATTACTGCTGTGTGTTTTAATATTAAGTGAACAGTAGGAATTATACAGGGATATTGTATTATAAAGTAACACAGTACAGTGGGTATTTAATTGGGAATGCTTATTAGTCCTACTTAACATTAAAATGACATGAAATACTGATAATTTAGAATTGTAATACTGGCCATTCATCAGTTGTCAGGCTTTTTTTTTTTTTTTTTTTTTTTTTTTTAGCCGAAAGGCAGCTTTTCAGTGCATCCCTACTTCAGATGCAACAACAACAACAACAATAATAATAATAATAATAATAATAATAATAATAAACTGTTCATAGGGCTAACTGTTTTACATTTTGTTTAATTTGTGGCTAATTTGTATGAATTTCTACTATCTTATTCATACATTTTTTGTATGATCCACTTATGGCCCAAGTGGCAGTTATGCTTATGGTTGGACCTTCATGCTTGCTTTTTTTTCTAAAAATGATTGTTTTGTACTATTCACATCATACAAATTCATACAAAATCACCACATTGTAAAATAGTAACCCAAACATTGGGTTGAACAAAGAATGTAATCATATGCATCAGCACAGTAATCTTATTTCCTGGTCTTGAAAGTTTTAGAAATGGCAAGTGAAGATGATTATGATTCTCACTCTGACTCATTTGTCTTTAGTGATGTGTTCTTGTTTAAATGACTCACTTTGTTATATTTCACTTGGTTGACTCATAAAAGCTGTGCTTTCTGTGACTGAAAACAAACTGCCACTTGACTAAAGTTTCAGTTCCAGCTTTTTCACTTTAAGTTTAACTTATTTAAATCAAGATACAACATTCTAGCCTCTTATTGTAATTGTACATGTACCCTAAGCTCAGTAAGTGAAATCTAAATTTGCATTTCGTCAAAATGCCATCTTTCTTTCAGTCAATGTATATAAATTCCTAAGTTTCCAGAGCTTTGAAGTCTTGCATTGCTGGAGTCCTCTCAACCATTCACGGATTCCCTCCAGAAATCCTGATGCACGTGAGGTGGTTTCCAGGCCAACGGAGGGTGAGTGTGTTGGCGTGTATTGTGATGCGTCCATGCGTGAGTAAGCAGAGGCCTTCGCTGCGTCTCCATGAACTCTTGATGAGCTTCTCGAACTCTGGGTTCACGTGGCTGTCGACTGTCATTTACCCGGCTCTTTGGCATCAGCCCGAGGCCGCACTGACGTGCGTGACCGACAGCCGGGTTTGCGGAAGAGAGGCTTAATTGAGAACCGTAACGTATATTTTGAATTCCATAGATTTATAGCTGGTGACCGGCACTCAGTGGGTGGACATGCCATAGTTGAGGGTCTTACCATGGCACATGTTCAAATCAAGCCCCCTCTTTCAACAGCTTTCCGCTTCAATAGAGTCGGTTGTCTTTGAAGAGAGATGTAGGGAGGGCGGAACAGAAGAGTATCCTGGTGATGATCTGGAATGTATTGTTGTTGTGCGCTCATGCAAATAGTTCATTACATTGGGGCTTATCAAATGGTGCAATATCACACACTAACAATGTGATTTAACCGCTATCTGTCAAGTTAATCAGTTACGACTTTCACAAGTACTGTACTTACACCCTCTGTGCGCCTGTATGTGTGAAGATTTATGATGTGGTTTTGATTTGTGAAAACAAAATTTTGCTTTTACGTGTTGTTAAACATTAAGCCCCAAAGAGATGAATATCGTAGATTTGTTTAAATCACATTCCATAGTGTAGGCAAATATTTTAAGCATCTGATCTTTTTGTCATTCTGACTTGAAGTGGTCCCATGGAATTTCAAAGCTGACGTTCTTTAAAGCAGGATCCAAAGCTCATTTAGGCGGCTCATTAGATCCCTTCTGCATGCTCATTTATGGGCCCGCTACGTCTTTGAGAGCCCTAGCAGCATGTAAAGGCAGGCCAAGGTCATACGCAAAGAAAGAGAATGCAAAATAGACTGCAATCTGCAGTAGAATTGTTCCGAACATGAGACATGGCAAGATATAACTTGATCGAATATTTGATGTAACACATCATCAAAGTTTAAAATAGACTGAAATGTTACTTTCTCTTTCATGCAGAGAATTCATTGCATCAGGAAAAAAGTGTCATCTGCACACATCTATTGCTTGAGTTAGATTTAGAATTTAGAATGAACTTTTTAGAGCTCATTTTATTTGAGTAAATATATATCCATTTTAATATTTGATTCATTTTTACCCTTAAATGGATAGTTCACACAAAAATGAAAATTCTGTCATCATTTACTTACCTTCATGTTGTTCCAAACTCATATGATCGGTTAATCTTCAAAATGTATTTTTACTGAAACCTTATTGGTTTTTATCTCTCCATTGAAAACTCCAGGTAAACAAAATTAAGTATTATTATATTCAAATATTATTTGAATTTTCAAAAATAAATAAATAAAACACAAGGCATCGTAAAATGAATTCATAAGAATTGAGTAGTTTAATGCAAGTCTTGTGAAGAGATATAGTCACTTTATATAATGAAAAGTTTTCATTTAGACTTTTGTTCACATATAAACAAACATACATAAGAGTGCATGGCGTGGTTAATAAGGTAGGTCTGTGTGTGCATCACAATCTAATTTTATTTTGGGGATTTTACCTCTTTGTCTGAGCTACATCTCTAAAATAAAGACATTTTTACTCACTCAGCCTAGAAATTTATAAAGATTTTCTGTTCAGTGGGTGTAATGGATGGCACATTCTTCAGAAACACAATGCAAAACCAATGTAGCACATATTAGATGTTCGTTTGCTGTTTAAAGTCCCGTTTGACACATTTCCTTACATTTTCCACTCAAAAAAATTCCCCTTTTGCTTTAGGTAACACCGTTCCTTCCCTTGAATTTCTCATGTGTGTCAGAACCTGACATCAGTGTCACATGAAATCAGGGAAAGTCAAATCCACTTAAAAACAACACGGAGCTGCTTTCTATCAATAAATCAGATGGTAAATGTGCCTGTGAGAGCTGGGAGAAAGGGAGTGGTTCATACGATGATGGGTAAATCCACATCCCTCCCTGCTGCTTCTGCGGTAAAGAGCAGATTCATGTTGATAACAAGAGTAATTGGATTATATTCCTCTTTCACATCTCTGCCAACGGAACATCTTCCTGCTGATCGGAAGAGCCTACCATCCCCGCTGCATGAGTCACCAACTCAAATGTTTCTGGATTTCTCTCTCTCTCTTGTTCTGTGTTCTGTAACAAACTCTTTCTCCTTCACGCATGTTTGCACATGTGCAGTATTTCACTCGTTCCCTGCTCTTTTGCTCTGTTCAAAAACCTAGTGAGCTTCATAGGCAGAATCGTCTCAGCACAATGGCTGTTCCTTAAAGTATGGTGCCTTCTGAGATGCAGAGTTTTCTTCTATTAATTGATAGAGTTGATTGTCATATAACCATTTTTTAAGGGGACATTGAATGCAAAATTCACTTTTACATGGTGTTTGCATATAAATATGTCTTAGCAGTATGAGGACAGAACAACCCTTCAATTATAAAAATTCATTCACTCCTTTTTTTAACCCCCCCCCCCCAAAAAAAAAAAGAAAAAAAAAAACTAAACTGTCTCAATTATCAAGCAATTTTGATTTTCTGAGCAGTATGACATCATGTCCTGTATTAGCATATTTCCACCCTCAGCCAGTTACACAACAGTACTGCCGTTTTTCCAAGCAGCTGTAGCGGCAACAATGTCTCATAAACAGTGCCAGTGTTAAGTAGTTAGATGTAAAAGTGAACATACAAGTCTTCATTTTTCTCCCAATATCAGAGCCACTGAGGACGCAGTGGAGTAGTATTGTTTTTGATGGTAATGCGCCACCGAACACAATTTTTTTTTTTCAAAACAACGGAAGAGATGGGTGGGGTGAACAGAAGTTCATTATTATTTAAAGAGGCATGCATCAGATCAGATCGCTGAATATAGCTGTTGAAAAGGTTGTTGGTTTACACAACAATTGATGAATTTTAACCAAAGTATGTTGCAGACATTTTAAGAAGACCCTAAAGAATTGTGAACTTTGGAAAGCAGCGAATTGCGAAACTTAATCACATGATATTCTTGGCCTCACATTTGCAAGCATTTGAATGGAAGTAAATGGACACGGCTTTCACGTTTCTGCGGTTCTCCAAAGTGGAAGTCATCATAGTTAGGTAAAGTATAGTGTTAGAAATGTATATAAATTTCAAAACAAATGAAAAAAACAACAACTTTGATTTGATTAATGTGGACGAATGAAAAGTGTACTAAGTGTAGTAAGGCCGCATTAAAAAGCAGCTTGTTATGTAGGTAGCTCTCTAGGTAGTCGGCTTGCTATTTTTGAAAACCGAGTTTCTACGTATCGGCTAATATTTGGATAACCCTAACCTCGCTTCCTTCGTAACTCCATAATCTCCATCCACCCCCATCTCTAGCTACCGTTTCTCTTCCTGTCCACCCTTTCTCCATCTTTCCCGGCTGGAGCCCCATTAACCTAATAAGTCAGAAAGGAGAAGCAGATGATCTGGATGTGACTGTGTCATCTCTCCCCCAGGACGAGGAGGTTAGCTCTAATCTGGACCAAATGAGCACCTTACCTGGCCACTGTGATCTTCATTGCCGTCTCGGCGGCTGAGGCATGAGGCAGGTTAGATTTAATCACCACCCTGCACCCATCGCCCTCATGTGAGTCACGTCTGGCTAAATTAAACCGAGCAAGGCGCTGAGCTAGCCACACTCTCCCTCGCTCGGCCCCGCCGAGGCCCAGTGTTCAGCCAACGTATACGTGACCGCACTGCCAGACAGCTCTCGCCTCCCTCCTCATCTCGTTCTCACTCCCTCTCCGTGAGGTTTTTTCTCAGCCTCACTGATACATTTCATAGAACCATTAATTGATTTTTTTATTGCCACTCTTGTTACCCCAAAGCATGCTGTTCAGTTTTCAAGGTGTTGTGATGATTTATGTACAAAGGCCTTTTAAGGACACACGCGCACACACATGAGGCAGAATAACTCATGCCAGGCGCTCTTGTAGCCCTGAGGGATGCCCAGCTTGATTGGCAGAAACATTGTCTGCTTTTTTTCCGACTGGCACGCATTGGCATATGAGCTCCGTAGCTTGGTGGTAGAGGCGGGGAAGGTTTTGCTGATGAATTAAACCCCAGCCAAATTCACTTTGTGGTCCTTTCATTCACACGCGGCACCTTTCATGCATTTGTCCTAACATCTTTTTGCTTTCTCTCACCTCGGTCCATTAATTCAAGTAGAAACTCTTCGAAAAGTGAAGAGGCTTGGATTGCCGCCTAATTTAAAAACGCTCATTTTCTGCAAAGCTGTGAGAGTGAATGTCATATCTTTTCCCCTTCCACATTAACGAGGCCACGTCTTTTCTTTTAATGGTACAATAGCTTTTTTTCTGCCATGAAGGGAGTTGGGGGCTCAGACAAACTTGTGCAACACTTGATTCTTGCGCTCTGTGATCGTGGCTGTTTGGTTTAAAGCTCACAGGCTTAATTGGTGTATGTGATTAGATTGAAAATTACCCACTTAGAGTTTAATGTCAGCGTTTTTTCCCTTCAAAATGTTTAAATGAAAGGAACGACAGTCCTTTTTGATGAGCGTAAGATGTGATTTGGTAACCTGTTCCCCTCTGATGCAAATTTTCCTCTGTCTGATTCTTTGTATCTCTCATGAATGCTGTTTAAACTCAAGGACAAACTTTGAAGAAGTCTTGTGGAAGCGAGCAGTAATTCATTAATGATTCTTTTTAATGGTCTCATTTGTTGTTCCGGCTGCTGACTCCTGCTATTCTGAATGTTGAAACTTCGGCAGAGCTGCGCTGGACTGTAAATAAACTAAACTACATGATTGAAAAGGTCAGTCTTGTTCTGTGTGCCTGGTATGAGGCGGGTTGGTTTTTAATAGTGTCAGTCATCTTTTTACTCCTGCATTATTTCTAAACCGTTCCTCATGGGCTGTCCTCTCACTCAGAGTATTAGCTTAACATTCACTTATACAAGCGTTCATCCTTTGCCCGCACCATCAGAGGCTATGATTCTTGCAGTCTGGCTTCAACCTCACAAGATCTTGTCATAACATGTCTGTTCTTTTAATATGCAAAGCATATGAACTTCATTTAATCTTTTTTTCATAATTAACTAATATATCTTCCTTCCTCCATCCGTATTGCTCAATCTTCCCATCTCTATCCCCATCCCCGGCCTTGTCAAGAACGTTTCGGCTTTATCAGAGGGTAGATCGCTCTATAATCTCAAGGTGAAGAGCTAATATCATTTCCCCTGTGACCTTTAGCTTCCCTTCTCTGAGCAGACCAGACTGTGACGGCACCTCACCCCATCTTCAATTAATTCCCCGCTCTTCAGAATCAATCCACCGACTCTATCTGTTCAGTCTGAAAGCTGTGATAAAGACCGAATCCCTTTTACAATCTGGTGCTTTGACACTTCCTCTTTTTGGATAGGGACTTCCTGTCTGCTTATTTGCCACTCTCCCATAGCTAACCTTTTTTTTTGGATCCAGAATGAGATTCTATTTATATATACACTACCGGTCAACAGTTTGGAGTTTTTTAAAGGATTTTCTTTTGCTCAACGAGGCTTTTTTATTTGATCATAAAAAACACATTTCTGATTCCTGAAGGGTCATGTGACACTAAAGACTGAAGTAATGGCTGCTGAAAATCTTAAATTTTTTATTTTAAATAAAAAATCTTAAAGTTTTTACATTTTAAAGTAAATGTAGCCTTGGCGACCATAAGAGACCAAATAACAAAAACAAAACAACAACCCTTAATTAAACCAAACTTTTGACTTGTGCTGTATACTTTTTGCACGGCAAACATGCTTAAAAGGGCTTTCTCTTTTATGCTTTTATTTATTTATTTTTGTTCATTTGTGCTGGTGCTAAAGTCTAATTAATTCTTTATATGCCTTGTTTTCATGCACATATCTTTTATAGGCCTATTTGGTGCTGTGGATTAGTTTGTCTAGTAACAGAAGTAAGGACAAAGTAATTTCATTAAAAGTTTATGGAGTGTTTTAATTCACAGAGAGCAATATGTTCTAGTTGATGTATAGATCTTAGTGAAATCCGGCATCTAAAAACAAAGTCGCACCCACCTCGAGGACATTATAAACCCAAGTATAATTACACCCATTCTGTGCGATTCACTAATAAAATTGAAGTGTGTCTGTTCCCTGTCTGGAGTGGCTTGTATAAAGTGAAACCAAGGTTAAAAACCACATAGACGGCAGAGCCATTGAGACAGTGAAAGAAAAGGCGACAAAGACTTTGAAAAAAAAATATTTCATGAATTTCACAGCCTGTGTTACAAATACACACACACACACACACACACACACACAACCCACACACACAGCTCATTCATTACAGTCACCCATCTGCCATGGTTGGCAGCAAAAACACTGTGATCGCACACACTGGGGCCCATTACGAAGTTCTCCGGAAGCTTCTCCATAATGTCACCTATGAAGGCAATGCAAAGCAGCTCAGGTTTAAATATGCATCACTGAGTTTTAAGACTGAGGGATGTGGGAAGATATCGCTCTGGTTCGTTCCTGCCGCCATCTGTGGTCATGATGGAGGTCTGGGCTTTGATGCACACTTTTCACGTGACGTCGCAAGTGACCCAGCAGAGTAGTTTGCATGAAGGCAAAGGGGTCTGTAGGAACTATAGGTGTTGTAAAAAAAATACATTATGGATAAATATGACACAGTTATGCATTTTAGACCTCCAGTTTGTACTTTTATGTATTGCATTATTGAATTATGTGGAAAACCTGATTTTATTTATTTTTAAACAGTTTGGATAGGATGATTTTTCTCACTGTACTCATACAATATTTATTTTTTTTCTCATGTGTATTTCATATCAGCATAAGTTAATGGGATGAGCATAAGAGCTTGTGTAAGTCCTGGAATTGTATTAAAACTGCAGCCATTTCTGATCTTTGAAAATGTAACAAAGAGCCGGATATCCTGAGTTAACCTTGAATCAAAGATAAACTTTTTCTGTTTATATCCCAAGTGATGCTCTTTTGTTGGCTGTTCTTTTTTTCTCTTCCTCTTGCTTTTTGAGTGTCTGTGGCTGGCTTTTTTCTGCCCCAGTTGTTCGAATGCAATGTTGAAGCCTCCGGGAGAGACAGTAACTCCTGTTCTGTTTGTGTGTGTCTGTCTGAAGCTCTGTATATTCCTCAAGAGCTGGACTCTTCTGCTGTGCTGAGGGATCTGATCACCGTCTGTCTGCTTGGGTCTGTGAGCATTTCCATGAATCATCACAGTGACTGCTGATGATCGGAGCCAAAAACAGCCATAAAACACAAGGATTCTGTTGTCATTCGGTTGGCTTCTACCTTTGGCTGCTGATTATTTATCAGACCCCATCTATCAAACATTGTAAATAAAAATAATAATAATAATAATTTAGCTTAATTGAATTGGACTCTGTTATAACTCCTGGTAGCTTCTCTAGAGGAGGAAGCCTACAGAAATGTAGGGCAAAAGGTAACTTTGATTGATTAATAGGGATGGGACTTGCTGAAATGATATATTTGTATCTTGGTTACAATATAATAATACAGTGATCATTCTTTGTTAAATGTGTAGTTATTGAAAACTGCTGTATTGTGATCGTTTGCTCAATCGTTTCTCTTTCATCTGCACTCCAGCAATGTTTTACACAATTTTATTTTAGAATTCAGATGAAAAGTTATTAGCAAATCTGCTATCATAGTAGGCAGACATATATTCCTTTGTCGACATGTCATAAATGCGCAAAAAACTATTACACTTCAGCTTATTTCGAAAAAGAGGAATTATAATAAAAGTGTAATGTACTGAATTGCAAACTAAATGCAATGTTGCATATTAATATCAATTAAATAAAAAAAAAGAATTTGTACATTTGTAACAACCAGGTTGCAATTTAGTATATTTAAAAAATATCAATTTCAAAATTTTTTTTTTTTTTTTTTGTTGAAGTGCACATTTAATACAATTAAGCACACTTCTTTTTCACAAGGGAAACTGATGACAATAGACAGATATTTTGTCTCCGATTAAACCCAACACCTTTGAATATACTGTAAATCATTACCATAGTGATTTGAGGTAAGACAAGAACACAGTTTTGAACAAAGATTTTATGCAATGACTGTAATTAATTTTTAATACAAAATTAAATGCAAAATCTTCCAGTGTAAATTTAAATGATGTTTAATTCAGCACTTTTATGTAACTCATGATATGGTATATAATGAAGTTCTTGTTAATTTAATTAATTAAAATCTGTAATATCCTGTGTTGTGTTGTGTTCTGCTCTCTCTCTCTTTCTCTCTCTCTCTCTTAATCCACGAACACTCTACAAAGATATATGGGGAATCTCATAGTCTATCACCAGGCAGGAACTGTTGGCGGAGTTAGAGATAATGTTATCTGAATCTAATCAACAACACCTCCAGTTGGCCTTACTCTGGCACGCCGGATTCCTGAGCTCACTTTAAATTCTGTCAGGTCAGAGTGGGACATCTTGATGAATTCTTTTAGGAAGCATATGTGCTCATCTAGTGGTTTAGTTCAGGATAGGACTTAAAAGGACAGTCATCCAGATAGGGGTGACCCTGAATAGTCGATGATTCGATGCTTCGATAGGAGGAGCCTGATTCAACTACCAATCTCACAGTCGAATATTCACAGAGATGTTATGATCATACCATTTTGGCTATATGGGGGTCTGATTTCACATAGAACTACTGGTGTTCTCCCAATAAGTTAATATACAGCCTATTAAGATAATGCTGTGAATAAGAATCTGAAAAGTAAGAAGCTTTAAATAAATATAAACATTTTAAAGTGCGTGAAAAATTTCAACCACCCCTATAGATTTAAGTTTCATTTTCCATAATCCGTGACCGACAGAGGAGCATTTTGGCGGCAGGGATTTAAATCTTTATCAAGACTCAAATTGAGTGAAATACTGAAATACTGCATTTTTTTTATCAGGTATATATATATTGTGTAGGCTATGTATTATTTATCTTGTATAAGATGCATTTGGTTGAGTTTAGTAAAGCGCTTCATTGTAGTACTGCGGTGCAGGGACGTGCACAGGAATTTTGAGGGGCAGTTGCTCTGACCTAAAAAAAGGGCAACACACCCCCCCCCCACCCCCCCCAAAAAAAACAACTCACAGGCTATATGAAGGACTGAGAATAACAGGGTCTTTATTAAAATATATATACACAAAGTAGTAAAACACTGAAATACAGCACTTGTCGTTTGCTCATTAGTTCCGCCCACTACCAGAGAAACCGGTAGTTCTTAAAAGCTGAAGAATTCCAAATGAAACCCGTTATTTTGACAGGAAAATACAACAAAGAGTATCGTTTACATGTAGCGCGTCAATTCTGCATGTTATGAAAGACTCTCTTGTTCTGTATCTTTCTTTGTGTGCGTGTATGTGAGAGAAAGCGACGGCGAGTCGTGCGCTTCACACTAGAGTTTACGGCACGTCAAATACAGCTACACTGTGCATCCATTCAGATGAACTGAAAAATTAAATTCTAACAATATAATATAGTAACGCCACATTTTATTGTCAGTATCGGTAACGGCGTTGTAACGGGGGAAACAGTAAATCGTTTGATTACTCGTTACTGAAAAAAATAACGCCGTTTATTTATAACGCCGTTATTCCCATCACTGGTTATACCTTTCCGACAACGTTAAGTCGTCTCACCCGACAACCGCGACAATCTCCTCGTGCCGCTCATGCAGGCTCAGCTCAGGTGCCGGTCGCGTGCAGCGCTGCAGCCACGTAAACAGAGTTTGCCCTTCCCCTACTGACTTTCACTTTCCCGAATATGGAAGTGAATGAGGCTTTGCGGGTTTTTTCCTTTTTTTATCTAGGCTTACGTGAAATTCTGCATCCATTGTACGATTTATTTATTTATTTTTTTCCACCTCGGAAGGGCAACGTGAGTCGAGAAGGGTATATGGGCAGTTGCCCGGGCAACCTGAGCAACCCCCCTGTGCACGTCCCTGCTGCGGTGATTATCTCTTAAGCGCGCAGCGCGAGCAGGACAAGCAACAATGCAGAATATAAATAACTATGACTGGGACTGTCATATACATAACTTTATAATGAGAACACTATTATAATAAAAAAAACGCTGTGAATTTTTAGAGTTTAGTTGCTGTGAAGAACGTGTCCACAAAATGAATTAATTCAGAGCCGAGTGTCTGCGCGTTCGCATTCGGGGCATTTTGTGCAGATAGCCTATAAGTCATCATATTAACGTTATGTTGTATAATTAACGAAGCGTATTCTATATGACATAAATTAGTTAAATCCCATTGATTAAAAACCTGCTGTCATATGCTTCATTATACCGGTCATCTTCAGTGCGCGCAGCTCAAATGCAGAACATTAATAATCATATACATAATGTTATAATGAGAGCACTATTGTAAAAAATCTTGTGAATTCTTAGGGTTTGGCTGTCATTTAATGTTAATCAAAACTATCCTTTAATCAAAACATAAAACATTATTTTTGTAATTATGATTGTCGAATGTCTGACTTGACTCTTGGTAATGTATTTTGCACCCCGCCCCCAAACATGTGATTCAACTATAAATCGACTATCAGCAAGATTCGAAAATTCTGATTGGACTATGAAAATCCTTAGTCGGGGACACCCCTACTTCCAGAAAAGAACATTCTGTCATCATTTACTCATCCTCATGTCAATGGGAACCAACATTCTTTAAAATAATAGAACACAAAAGAAGATATTTTTATATAAAACAGTTTTGTTTCACATTGACTTTCACTGTATTTTTGGTCTGTACATCGAAAGCCAGCAGGAAATGAAGTGTTTTGTTTTTTTTTTCCATACAATGGACGCCAAAAGTCTTCTTCATTCTTCGAAAGATTTTCTTTTGCATTCTGCTACTTTTTAGGGTGTTGATAACCAAAGTTTTTTTTGGTTCTCAAAATAACTTTTTAGTAATACAAATTTGAAACAACTTGAGGGAGAGTCAATGACAACAGAATTTTCATTTATGGGAGGATTATCCATTTACATTTAGGAAAGCTGCGTTTAAGACAAAGTCTTAGGAATGCTTGGCTGAAAAGTTCACATCACTGGACTTATAGGGTTCACTGTGCAGAATGTCACAACCACAGAGCAGCAGATGGCAGAGCTACACCCAAAGAGAAAGGCCAGTATAAAAGCATCTGGTAACTGCCTTTGTCCAGACACACAATGGCTGCCATGGGAGAGTCATTACGGCTCGATAGATGCGCCGTCTCCAGTGTGTGTCCTCGCATCCCTATTGTTCCCCTACGGTTCAATCGCTCGAACTTTTAGATAAAAGGTCAGATGATCTTCTCTCATGTCCGTCTTTATTGCAAGCGAGACCTTGAAATATATCAGTCATTTATATTCCTTACTTCTGATTCTTTTTCAGAAATGTCGCCCGTCTAGCCTAAAAGTAAAGGCTGACATTTTGACTTTCGATTTGCCACACAATAGACCAAGGTGCTGCCAAGATGACGTCTCGCAAAAAAAAAGTACTTAAAAGCTTTTTCAAAGAGTAACAACCATCACAACTCGTTTAGTCCTTCTAGCATTAAAGGAATCCATTATTTAAAGCTATTTATCACAGAAGGCCTTTATGTCTTTAAATGCTTTAAAGGTTTATATTCAATACATTCATTAGCTGCACAGAGCAGTATATAATCTAGTCTGAATGAAAAGATGTTGAAGGACATAGATGAAGTGGAGAAAGCAGAGCTGTCTGTGTAGTTGGAGATGTTTTTGAGAGGGATGTAGAGTCAGATACGGGACACAGAAAGTGATTGTGGCAGGTGAGGAGAGGCTCTCTCAGCCCACATCACGACTCGAGAGCCGCTGCCACATCCACTCTGCCCACCTGTCTGCTGCTGAGATGGGAGGAAAACCATGGTGACATTTCACAAACACGTGCACGCACACACGCGGCAGTGACAGAGTAAACATGACGTCTTTTTGCCGCTTCAAATGCACAGATGCTCGTGACATTGCTTTAAAAAAGCTGAAGTTACTGTAGCTGAATGGAACAGAATGTAGTGGTCTTGATGCATTATTTAGTTGTTTTATTTCTAAATGGAATTTAATATTGAATTTATGTGTGTGTGTGTGTGTGTGTGTGTGTGTGTGTGTGTGTGTGTGTGTGTGTGTTTATCTATCTATCTATCTATCTATCTATCTATATATCTATATCTATATATCTATATATATATATATATATATATATATATATATATATATATATACTGTATATATCCTGTCAGACTAATTTGACTAAGAGCTTTTGCTGCAATTCTATAACCTGTCATCCTCCTCCATACTACGTGGTAAGTGGTGTCATAAAATTTCAAATCACATGTTTCCCCTGTTCCGTGTAAAGATGCATGTGGAAACTCAGAGCCATTAGTCTCTTCTGCACATACTGGCCCCAAGCTTTTACTTCAATGACTCACGAGAGCTCCTGAGCTGCAGCACGACCCAATTGTGCATCTAATGCGTCAGTCAACATGCATCTTACACTTCAGGCAGGACCACTTTCGTCAAAGTATATTTATTAATAAAAAATTACAATTAATGTTGGTGGTATGGTTCTGTTCTGGGCGAACTCCACGCGCCCGACCGCCCGTCCATGCAACCATGCCTGGACATAGCGGGGAGAGCAGCAAATCAAACCCCCCTGTGGTAACAGAACAGATCCAGTAATCATGCATCCATAAAAATAATTCACAATTTAACATGAGTTGTAGAAAACCTCCAGATACATAGAGGGTGATCAAACATTTCAACAGATATCGATTTAAATAAATAAATCCCGGGCTAGGAGGAGTTGGGGATGGAGGAGGGAGTTAGAAGTGGCGTGCAGCCAAGCAATAGAAGAGAGGCTGAATGAATAGGATTTAAATAGACCGCTGTAATATGTGTCGAAACCGGATTGGTACGCGTCAGGAACAGCTGATCGTCAGCTGATGCGAGCTTGACTGACGTGGCCTGCCTGAACTAACGTGATGCTCAATTTTTCAGTACTGCCCTGCAGAATACTCTGATTTTCCTTAATTATTCTGATATCTGGGCAGAATAATTCTCAAAGTCTTTGAAAGGCCTGCAAATAATCCTGCTCAATATTTATTTATTTACATTTTTATTTTGATATTATTTATTTATAATCTTTCAGAAATTTGATCTCTGTGACATCATCATACTATTTGCATGTTAAAGTCCAATTTGTCTTGTTTCTATAGTTTCTATTTTTGGGCTTCTTTGAAAAAAAAAAAAAAAAGCACCACGGCTCAAGTCTCTTCCAGGCCATATTTCTGGCTCAGGCTTAATTACTGTATGAGGGTGGCCACTAGTTGATGGAGTTGACAGGCTCAATCAAGTTATATTAAAAAAAAAGTTAAGCTTTGCTTTTGTGGGATAAATTGAAATGTTGTTGAGAATTCTGTCAACGTTTTATGTTGCTAAGGTTAGCTAACTGGTCAACATAGGTTTGTGTGAACTGAGCAAGAATGCACCGTTGTTTTCAAGCATGTTTATGAATTGGGTTTGTAAAACAAAAAAGTGTTCATAAGTGTTTTCTTTTTCTTTTCTTTTTTTTTTTGTACTGGTATTCACTATGTTATGGGAACCAAATGTATCCACAAGTATAATAACACCAGTAAACTTTGACCTATAAAATACAGTTTGTACAGTCAAAAAACCAAGATGCCTATGTAATGTCCCTATTATGATAGGAATAGTGTGTGAGTTTGTGTGTGTGTTCTGAATGTGGTACTTTACTTTTAGTACTTAAATATATAAATCTCTGCAGATTAGGATTTAAAAATAACTGCAGTTTTGCTTAAAATTCCACAGCAGTAAAAATCATTTTGAAAATCGGATGGTTTGGTTTTTGTAACCTGCCAGGCTCCAGACATGCTTTCCAGCAGCATAATAGAGAGACAGACAGCATCGTAGATCTAACATCAGTGAAATACTCAAGGTTAGCTGGCTCTGTGAATATCACCAGAAAGCTGCATTCTGATTTAATCAATACTTAAAAATGAATGCACAGAATGAGCCGTCCCTTCCGTCTTTTTCCTTTTCACATGCTTTAATGGAGAAATGCATAAGATGTTATGCAGGAAAGAGGCTTGTGTTTTCATGAGCAAATGATGCACTTTAATTGCTTGTCCCCATCGAACCCTTTAAAGTGTATGAGAGAAAATGCAACTCATTGAAGAGGATTTAAAGTAGAGCTCAGATGCGGCAGTGAGACTCCCTTGGTTTCAAATATGAATTCATCGTTTGCGTGTGCACACAAACACACACTTGCCTAAAGGAACTATCATACATTATATTACACAGTTACACAATATATTACACAATCAACTGTTTTTAATAATATAAGGATTTGGTCTGCGTTTATGAAGAAGAATGAACATTTATGCTTGAATGATCATAAGTAATGTGGCTTAAATATAGATTGTTTCAAGTCAAATGCAAGCTATGATGAAAGTGTTCAAGATATTTCAAAATTCAGATGTGCTTTCCAGGAAAAGAGCCAAAAAAAGCTGAGGTGTTTAAGGATTGTATCACTTGACTAAATGCGATGTGAAACCCTGTCATTAATGCGGCCAATAGTGCTTTTAAAAAGAAAAAAAAAACTGCTTTTATTTCAGACATAACATGATTGATGTGTGCTTTTACGCTTTACAATTATGGAAGTGAATTAAATTAGTAATTTCCTCTCTCTTCAGATTTTTAAACAATATAAGACTGCTTTGTATGCCAGAAATTAGGACCTTTGACTAAACGGCACACCACAGTGTAGTTTTTTCCTTTCCACTTGGACAGAAAGGTCTGAATTTTATTATAAAATATATACACTGTTGCCAGTAAGTTACTGTAATTAATATTTACAGTAGCAACCTGTATTTGATTTAAAGTTGCAAACTCATTCATTTTAATATAGATTTCATTAGATTTTATCATTTTTTATATAGAATTCATTTTATTTTTTACTCTACATAGGTACTATTGGCATTCAGTTAAAACAGACACAATAATTACAAAATATCAAATTCTTTATTTAAAACATTGCATGTATAACACTTAAAAATACAGACTTCCAATGCTGGAACAATGCATCTTCACCATTTCTCCTGTCTTAGGACGTTTTGCAGTGCATTATGTTGTATCCTCTGGACTTATTCTCACAAAGAATCTTTAGGCAACAGAAACATAATGGGGGGAGGGGGGGGGGGGGTGGACAAGCAGCCAAAGAATACATAGCTATCTGCAAAACCCAGGTGCTTCTCCAAAACGTGGCAAACCATCTTTGTTAGTGACAGAAATGTCTTCACTGAAAAACAAGAAGTAGAAATAGCACACTTTTGAAAGGCAAACCTCATATAGAATACACAAACCTCTCAAAACCATAGTTGTTCTCTTACCATGAATTATCAGTCTCAGGGTGGCTGGCCTGCTCGTGTCTTTCTTGATGCTTCATTGCAGTTGCCTTTAAAACACAAATAAAAAAATGCAGTAAATCTTAAATTCCATTAAAAACTATAACAAACTGATTCTAAAACTAGAAAGGCAGCTATCCATAAAACTAGTTTAACCTAGTTAACATACGATTTTATTTTCTCAATAGGTTACTGGCCAATAACTACTAACACCTGAACAAAATTTCACATTAGTTAACCTAATGTTAATATAAGATAAGCGTTGCTCGTTAAAAAATAATTTTAATTTGGTAACTTAATTCAATAAGATGACAAAAGTCATTTGAAACGACAGCGCAGTTTACCATAGTAAAGTTCTGTAACCGCCACGTTGACGAGTAAATGTTACAATGGGTTAAACTTGTGTGCAAAAATCTGACACAAACACACAGAGAAACGTACATATATTTTTACCTTGCTTGCTGGTCTTACTCTCTCGTAAGGTGCATCAACACACAGTGTAGATGTTCTCCGGAGCACTTCCACTCTCGCGGGTTCATCCCCGGGAAAATCCCGGAGCGCGACTCAACAACAGACAACAATATAGAACCCATTATATATATTATCTACAGTGAATGCGGAGAGTAAACTGATGCCCCGGTATATTTCTGATGTCCAGATGTACTCCAAGCGCTCACGCTATTTCTGACATCAAGTACAAATGGATTTTTTCAATCATTATAAGCGATGTAACACGTCCAGTGTAGTCAGTCCCAAGCTGCTGCAGCATTGTAGACATGGTGTAGGGCAAATTGTGTCAATCCAAATATAAGAAATGGGGAAAATAAAAGGACCTCAATACAATGGCGCCAAAGCAATTTTTAAAAAATACAGTAAGTCTCTGTATGTGGGGTCTGACGTCACAGAAAATTCCCATGATGCAAAGGGTATTACAGTTATTTACTGTAAAGGGAATTTGCAGTATTATACTGGGTAAATTATACAGTAAATAACTGTGGAAATTACAGAAATGTCTAACAGTGTATTTTTCAAATATTTTCAAATATTTTAAACTAACCTGACCTTCTTTGGCAAATGAAGTAATTAGTTTTTCCTCAAAGCCTGATCATCCTTTTGCCCAGCATAAATCCAGCCAATCAGAAAATTGCTTTTCAGTTTTATGCGCCAAAAGCATCAGACAGTCAGCAAACAGACTGTGAGAGTGAGACTACTCAAGAACTATCCAAGAACCAGTTCGACACAGATCAAGTAGAGTAGTTACTTCACAGTTTCCAAAACCTTCACATGCTCTGTTCCTCTCTGGTAGAACAAGCTGGCAACTTTCACCTCAACTGTTGAGACCATAGGAGCTGGGGTCTCGAGCACCCTTGGGAATAGCTCGAGATATTCTCTATCGACTATCATATTGGCAAAAAAGATCTGGCAAACTATCCAATGCATATTTGTGTTTGCACTCTGGAAAGCGTCCAAACAATTTTTTACATTGTGTTTTTTCGGTGTTGAGCAGTGTAGTCAATCCCCGTCATATCTGTTGATTTAATGCAATTGCCAATTTTTGTCCTTTGCTGAGATTTTCAAGCGTGATATGAGGCTGGTCAATGCTATTTTATTCAAAACACAACACATTATTTACCCACGTTTTGCTTTAGGTGTCCTTTCCACATTTTCCCTGTGTGTTAACGTCAGTATTTATGACTGTCGAATACCTGACAACTTGACTTGTATTTTTTGCAGTCCTTGTTTCTTGGAAGAAGGAGCTGTTACGGAGGTTGGGCACCCACCGGCAGAAACATAAATTGGCGCCTTTGGTTGAGACCATCACAATTTTCAAAAAGCAGCTGAAGACAAACCTCTTCCGCAAGCACTTAACCGTTCCACACTCTCAAACCAATGCAATTACACACACACACACACACACACACACACACACACAAACACTCACATTGGTACTGTGTATTACAACTGTTGTTGGCTCTTTGACAAATTGCTTTGTTATCTTTCGTAAGTCGCTTTGGATAAAAACGTGTGCTAAATGTATACATGTATAAATTGTACATTTTATATCTACTTTTTAAACTAACTACTCCACCTTGTATATTTAGAAAATGCTGGATTTAATAATTAACATCTAAGTGACAACAAGTGACGTGAAGGAAGGTGTCAGGAATCAGCACATAAGGTGATGGTGCCGCGGTAGGATCAAGTTGTACGCTGGTAACTTGAAATGTGATAGTGTGAATCCCCACAAGGGAAGGAAGCACCTTTAACTATATAATTTAGTTCAACTTAATGACTTTGTAATGTTGTTAACTTCAAGACATTTAATCACAAGGGGATCATATGCATAACCAGTGAGTCATCATCTGTGATCTAGGTTAAGACAGTCTCTTCTAGCCTGTTCCATTCCACATTCATGTGGCTTCACAGAACACAATAATCCATCAATACAAGTCCTCGTTATAGAAACGAATATGGTCTGTTCCTGAGCACTGATGTTGATCTTTATCCTCCTAAGATTGTGTGTGTGTGTGTGTAATCCTACCCTCATGCTCATACATTATTCAATGAGTTGTATTGACTACCTGCCACCTGTCTGAGGCGTCAGGCCCACCGTCACACACCTGACTTTGAATGCAAATGGAGTCAGGTGTTCTTGGACATTTGTTTCCGCTAAAGTCCAAGTTGACTTATGCGCATGTATGTGCATGTGGTTATTTCCACCTTGCACTTGCAATATGTGTGTGTTTGTGTGTATTCTTGTGAATTGCAATGAAGTGGGAGGTTGTTTAAATTCATCAAGGGTGTTTGGTCACTTTCTTTCCATTAATTTTTGTTTCCAAATGAAGAGTTTTTTCCAAATAGGCTTCATTCTTTTTCTAATATAAAAGCATATGCTTGTGGAATATTAATGTGGGTGTCAGATTAATTTACAGAATTCTTGCACTTAGCATATTTGCGCTAACAGCCTGAACAGATTTTTTTTTTCAGCTGCATTATCTATTCATAGGCCTTCAGATGGACTGATTTTGTAGTGAATGGTGTGCATATAGATGTACAATACAGAAAAGGTTGTTTTTGATCAAAGGTACGTCTTGGTGCATTTTACATCACAGTGTCAAAGAAGTATGCAATGTAGTGGTTTAATGAGTCTTTCCTGGTTAACATAGCTTTTGATCTGAATGTGATTGTAGTGAATTTAATCTTGGCAAGTGTGTGAGCGCTGTACAGCTAAACTGATTTTACTGTTTCAGTCTGTGTGAATTAAAAGCTCATGCTGAACTGTTATTGCCAAGCAGATTACTAGCAAGTATCACTGCTACTGTTGCTCATGCTGGGGGTTAGGGATTAGAACAAAACTATTAATAGCATGTGACTTGTTGAGGAAAGGTGTATCATAGCCTTTCTGGCCACTAAACCAGATATAATGGGAGAAAACATTATCCTATAAAACATTAAGGGATTTATAGAATAATCCCATACATTTACACTGAAGAAGGGACCCAAGCAATATCCATATTACGGAGTATAAGTATTACATTTTTTAATCATACGTTTTCTTATTATTGCAAGAACAATTCACATTTTGGACATTTTGTAATCTAAGAATTTATATGTTAAATGTGTTCTGTCATGGTTTAAACATAGTTTGCGTTCTTTTGTTCTTATCAAATGAAAAGTCTAAAATGCACATTTAGGACATTCAGTCATAGTTTCTCTCAAAAAGCGGAGTTTGTTTTGTTACTGGTTTTTGTATGGAAATGTGTATCTTAAAAAAAAATAAATAAATAAATAAACTATTCAGTAATATACCAAAAATCTGTATTACTAGAGACTATATATGCAGAGAATCCATAGAAACCAAAATCACAAATGTCCATAATTAGCATGTTTAGCATGTTTTTAATATACTGTTCCAAATTTGCATGGAAATATGAAGATGGAAACCTGACTATATAGATTTGGGTCAATATCTAACATTATAATAAACACCCAGAACATGCTAGCAGTATTGCACAATATGAGTTTTAACTATTAATTATGGACATTTGTGATTTTGGTTTCTATGGATCCTCTGCATAGATAGGCTCTAGTAATACAGAAAAGCCAAGATAATGATGTATGTCTTTGATTTTTCATACTTCACAAAATGACGTCTTGGCACAGGGACATGTGTTTTAGTATGTTCAATCATATGATTCTTCTCTAGTGCATGACGTCGTCCTACAGGGTCTCAGCAGGTGGTCCCCAACCTCTTTTAATATCAATTTAACAACATCTGATTACATCCATGAAACAGGATTAAAAACGCCAAACGCTTGCCTCCGTCATGCTAGTTCGCAGTCGAGCTTCATCAGCTAGCTGATATACCAGGATGCACAGGCAGTTTGTTGGTGGGTGTGTGAAGGATTCCCTGCTGCTGAAGATTTAACTCAGACAGGCAAAGCCCGGAGCCAATCACAACACGCAAGGATGAAAGAACAGCACGTCTGACATCCTGCTTATTGTTTAGAGTTCTGCAGGGGTGTATACATTCATCCTCATTCTGTTAAGATGATTGATTCATTGTTCTGTTTTAGGCCAGAAACATACTTTTAGATGAGTATGCAAATGCATTGATTGATGTGATTCAAAAATATACGCTATATTAAACATGTAGGCTACACTCTGACCAGTACAGTATTATTCTCAAACAAATTATTGTTTTGAACCATTTCAAACAATGTTCCTGAGCAAACGGCACTTATAAACTGGTTCATTTTAGTGAATCAGAACCATACAGCACAATCTGTCATTAGACATGGCATATTACTGACTAGTTTTTTTTTTTTTTTTTTGTAACCAATTACAGCCAATAATTGTAGCTAGTTACTCTTTTGATTCAGTTCTTTTTAAAGGGTTAGTTCACCAAAAATCCAAAGACCTTTTTTCATCTTCGAAACACAAATTAAGATATTTTTGATGAAATCTGAGAGATTTCTGACCCTCCATACATAGCAACACAACATGTTCAAGGTCCAGAAAGGTAGAAAGGACAACATTAAAATAGTCCATGTGACATCAGTGGTTCAACCTTAATTTTATGAAGCTACGAGAATATTTTGTGCATAAAGAAAACAAAAATAATGACTTCATTCAACGATTCATTCTCTTCCGTGTCAGTCTTTGACATGCGTTCATAAGAGTACCACGACGTGAAAATTTGCAGAACAATGTTAAATGTGACCACACCTTCATTGTTTGTGTAATAAGGATACCATGTGCCTGGATTGCTTTTGAAATTACTGGATTTCCAATGCGAAAATTTCCAGAACAACTGTAAATGTGACCACACCTTTATTGTTTGTGTATTAAGGCTATTTTCTGTCTAAGAAACAGGGAACTTTGTTTAGTCTTCTTGTTTCAAAGCACACAGATGTTACAATGCAGCTTATCCTTCATGGAGCCCACTATAGTTAATTTAAAACGTGTGACTGTGTATCGTGCTGAGCTTTTTGCCCGCTCGGCAGGACCACCGCAAGGCTATCCCCAGGTTGCCTGCCTGGGAGATTAGAGGACCTTATTCTCCATTTAGCCCTTTAACACCTGCTTTCTCTGGTGGGCGAAACTTGCTGCCGACAGGACAGCTGGGCTGAGCATTTTATTGAAAAAATATGCCATATAAATTGTTTTGGGCACTGCAGCGGAGCAGAAGCCTTATAAAGACCTTTTCGATTCCCCAGCGTCTAGGCCAGTGGCATTTTAGGACAAAAAAGAATCAACAAAACAAACAAAGATGTGGTTTCTGTCCTTTTCAGGTCTGAGTGAGGAAGGCTTTTCTTTTTCGACTTATGTTAACACTTGAAGGCTTTCAGGGGGGGCGGTATGAATTAGTAAGCAAGGAAAAGGGAGATTTCAGAAAGTACTATTTTTATCTTTGGTGTAAAACGCAGCAGACTGGGTCAGCTTCAGGCATCTGTCGGGCTCCAGCACAACTTCTTGACCTGCTCAGAGTCATTTTTAGCAATCTCAGTTTGTGCAATGCAGATGCCTTTGCTGTGATTTGCATGTCTTGCTGAGTGTGTTTACACATTTTCATTTCGCATGCTTCGAGATACAGAGACCCCGTTGTCTAAGTGGCTCTCGATATGAAGAGGTTTGTAGGTTCACTGTAGGCTTAACCACCATCATCAAGCTGTAAATGCCTTCCTGGATTATATTTACTTCACACCTCTGTGTTAATGTTTCACACAAAGACTTTCTAACGGCGTTGATTGCTAGTTAGATTCCTTCGTTTCTATATAATTGTGTCTATTGTCAATGTTGTTGGGTTTCATAGCAGAACGATGAAGAAAATAAATCTAGATGTCAGATGCTAGGAGTGACGTTAAGTGTCTTCACAGAAATTGCCTAACTGTTATTGCATTGCAGATTTGTTCGACCTCAGTTGTTGGTTTGGGGAAGCTCATTTTGACGTTGTGACACTAAAAACACACCATCTAATTTCATCATTATTGTGCGTCTTTCAGAACCATCGGCATGACAGCTAATCCAAGCTTACCTCATGAAATCATCAAGATTGTTGCATTCAGACTGAAAATGCCAGGGAAACAAGCGTCATTTCGGCTTCAGTGTCTCAGTATGTGGGCTTTGTGGAATAAATGTCTGATGGAGACCCGTGATACGCATGCACGCACAATTGGAGGAAGTGTGCCCTCTTCATGCATAGGCCACCTGCTGTGGTGTTTGTAATGCATGTTAGTCTCTATGGCTACGTTTACTTTACGTGCTGCAAAGCTCGATTTCAATGTTTTAATCAGATTTGATCTGTTTGCTTTTGTCAACTCATTCATGTTAGTAAGTCACCTGTGTCAGTCTGAATGGACACGTATTGTATGCATATTTTACTTTCATACCTAGAAGAACTCACCATTATTTTGTATTTATTGCCAGGATTCTGAATAGAACCAGAAAATCTGAGCATATCACACCAGTCCTCAGGTCCTTACACTGGCTTCCAGTTACATTTAGGATTGATTTTAAAGTACTTTTTACTCGTTTATAATTCACTCAATGGGCTAGGACCTAAATACGCCATGCAGATATGCTCACTGAATATAAACCAAGACCACTCAGATCATTAGGATTGAGTCAGTTAGAAACACCAAGGGTTCACACAAAACAAGGGGAGTCCGCTTTTAGCTATTATGCCGCCCACAGTTGGAAGCAGCTTCCAGAAGAAATCAGATGTGCTAAAACATTAGCCACATTTAAATCCAGACTCAAAACTCAACTGTTTAGCTGTGCATTTGTTGAATGAGCACTGTGCTACGTCCAAACTGATTGCACTGCATTTTATGTATAATCATTTTTATTTCTAACTGTTCTAAATTCATTTTAAATCAATTTTTAAATAATTTTAAATGTTTTAAAATTTCTGGTTTTATTGTTGCACTTTGAATTACCATTGTGTATGAAATGAAGTTCACAACGCAGGTTAGGGAGGAGGCTAATCATCCAGTCCTGCCAATCATCGTTTCGACTGTATATAAGCAGCAGTCATTGTTCCATCCAGCAGTCATTGTTCCATCCCATCTTACTCGGAGCTCAAGCCGAGCCTTGGGTTTCGACCCTCCTTCACGGACAGCAAGCCAAGTTCGTTTTACCATTACCTGGCAGGGCTGAATGGGCAGGCGAACTCGTGAAATGTGCTATATAAATAAACTTGCCTTGCCTAATTTGTTTATTTCTTTAATTTGTTCCATTGCTCGATTAAGTGCCCTTGATTGCGTGATTGCTTTTAAAAATTTATAAATGAACTATTTCATTTATATTTAATTCAATCTTTGTTCATTCTGTTAATCTATCTTTCATATCTCTATTACACGTTTGTTCTATGGAGTGCTTGTTCATTCATATTATATATAATTTGTTGTATCTATCATTTGTTCTATCGTTTGTCAGTTTATTCATTTTGTTCCATCACTCGTTTGTTCTATTGTTCGTTAGTTTATTTAGTTTGTTCTATCACTTGTTTTTTCTATCATTTGTTAGTTTATTTAGTTTGTTCTATCGCTCGTTTGTTCTGTTGTTCGTTACTTTATTTAGTTTGTTCTATCGCTCGTTTGTTCTGTTGTTCGTTACTTTATTTAGTTTGTTCTATCGCTCGTTTGTTCTCTTTTATTAGTTTATTTAGTTTGTTCTATTGCTTGTTCTAACATTTGTTAATTTTGTTTGTTCTATTGCTTGTTTTAGTTTGTCCTATACTCGTTTGTTAGTGTATTTAGTTTGTTTTATCGCTAATTCTTTCGTTCTAAGTGGCCATTAATGTGTGGTCTGTCTATCTATCTATCTATCTATCTATCTATCTATCTATCAATCAATCTATCTATCTATCTATCTATCTATCTATCTATCTATCTATCTATCTATCTATCTATCTATCTATCTATCTATCTATCTATCTATCTATCTATCTATCTATCTATCTATCTATCTATCTATCTATCTATCTATCTATCTATCTATCCATCCATCCACAAATTTAATTATCAGATTTCTTGCATTCACACCATTTTACTCAAATCTGTGGTTCCTGCTGACAGAACATTTCTGTAGTGTGAATGTAGCCTATGGTCCTGTAGTGCTGATAATCACAACTCTGATGACCCTGTTAAACATGTGACACCAGCAACTCGTCACTGCAGTCTGTGATAATCATATCACTCCATTCTGTGCTCTCTAAATCTCTCTGAACCTCTTTGAACTGTGTGTGTATATTTAGGCCTATATATAGAAGTCTCTGTCCTTCTGCTGCCCTTCCTGGTTTCTTGAGGATCTGCCACGTTGTCTTGTTTATTTTATTTTACTCTCTTCTGTTACTCGTGCAAACAGGGCAGATAATTGTATTAATGTGGTGCATGAATCACCAATGCAGCCATGTGAGAAATTATGGCAACGGGCTGCATGCAGCTGCTGCATAGTCCTACATCCTGACTACTGCGTGCGGATCAGTGCAAGCAGCATCTCTTGCACCGAACCACTAAACAGAATACATCACAAGTCTATTTTCAATACACTCGGCTAATTGTTCTGTTCTGTCTGACCTACAGTAGTGCTCTGTGACCTAGAGCTTGATTTTCTGTCACTAATTGATCTATGCCATCATTTTAAATGACGTGAGGCTCAGTTAGTGTGCTTGAAGGGTTTGAACCAGATTGAGACATGCCTGATACTCTGGGCAGCTATGACGTTTCACATTTTTACATATTTATTCTGCTTTTGATAGTAATTTCTACAAATATGGATTATTTGCAATTTTATGCAACCAAATTTATCAGTATACTCTTCAGTTTTGAATTTTCCTGAAATGTAGTGACTTGTATTAAAATGCTGCATCACCTGGTTGTTTTAAATTTAGAGTATTGCTAAATAAAAGTACAGTAAATTCTATTACTTCTTACATTTTTTCAGTAGTGTAACATCAGCTATACTGTTTTCAAAATAATGTACACAAATAATGTACCTTTTTCAGCTACTTCTTTTAATAAAGTAATGTGTCAGAAAGCTTTGTGTATTTTTAATGTCACATTGTATTTTGCACAGAGCTTTATTGGAGCTTATGGAGTAATGAATCACACTTGACTAAACAATCTGATTAATTTGGTTAATTTAGACCATTATATATATATATATATATACACAGTATATAAAAGAAACAGTTCACCAAATCAAATCGTTTATTTTGTCTGTTTTTAAACATTTTAGTGTGTATATATACACATATGGAGTATATCTACATATTGAGATATATATCTCAATATGTGTGTTGCTTCAAGATTTTGCAGGTTAGTATGTTTCCCTAAAACCTCAGTGTTTTAATATTTGACCAAGAATTAGCATCTTCAGCAGACAAACTGAGTCTCTTATCATTGCGAGACTCTTAGCGTTAGCGTAAGAAGACCTCAGATGGTGAGATGTGTGTTTTGGGGTTTTCGGCGACAGGTGGTAAGACAAATGTGCGGGAAAGTGATTAAGTGAGTCGAGTGGGGGGGATTAGAGCTCAAATATTTTCTTTGGAACAACTGTTAGCGAGAGGTCGGGGAGGTTAGCAACAAACCCACATCCTTTTGAAATGTACCTGCTTTCATTCATTACGGATCATCAGGTGTTTTAAACCTGCCTCTCCGCTAGATGTGTGATGAACAGTCGTGTTTATTTCCTAATTAAGGTTCATAATCCAGAACGCTGTCATAAATGGCTGCTGTAATTGTTTTGTTCCACCCATTATGAAGTGGTAATTGAGGGGCACTCAGGTGGAGAATTTGTAGCTGTTTACTTTTCCGAGCGCCAAGCCCAAAGCAACACTTTTAACATAACGTTGTCCCACATAGGTGCATATGTTTATGCGCAAACATGCAGTTGCATACGCCCCTAAATAGCAATCCAAATAGATATAGGTGAGATGCTTTAATAAGCGAAGCTCATGTGAAAAACTGTTGGTTGTTTACTGTCCTCTGAACCCTCAGTGCGTTTACGTAACTTGTTTTCCTGAGAGCAGAAATGAGGTTTTGTGGCCCTGGCATGCCACACTGTTTTCCCATTTGAGCTCCATTGTGAACGAGAGCACTCCATCCCAGACGGGCCGCGCTGCCTCTCTCTCCGGCAGCCATGCGGGTTACATCACGGCCCTGCCAACCGAACTCATCAAGCAGCATTAGACAGGATCCGGCTGGACGAGAAAGATGTGATGATGTAGCTTGCAGTCAACACACACACACACACAATGGTGTAAACCTCTACACTCACCAATTCATTTGCTGCTTTATTGGCTGCTTTCTTCTGTTGTTCAGTGATTGGTATTTTTTTTTCTCCTCTCTGCCTCTCGCCCTCCCTTCACGCTCTGTGAGCTGAATACCAATTGCGGATTTGTTAGACGTCAGTGTCGTTCTTCCTGTCTTAAATTGTTCCATCCAAACATACGCACATGATGCTGAGTGGGTGCTTTCGTCACTGTTTTGTTTTGTTGGTTAAAGGTGAGTGCCCAGACTTGCCGTGCCTGCTGCTTTCATCCTTTCAGGTCCACATTTATTGATTGTTTTTAAAAACATTTTCCCTCACTGTACATTTGTTCCTATTAGAAGCCATAGTAGCTCCTCACATACTGTGTTTTAGAGCAGTTTGTTCCAAGGACAATCTTGTAAATGTAGAATCATGAAGTTCCATTCTGATTTTTTTATGGTTCAGCATTTTAGTAAAAAAATATGTACTGTATACTGTTTACTTACAGTATACGCGGTACTCATCTAGTGTATGCATTTTAGTTGCCGTTAGCGTTAGCATGTTTAGCCTCTCTCTCTTCATCTACACAGAATAAATTCTCAAGTATTCCACACTTGTTTTTTGATTAGACAAGTTAAGGTGATTTGGTTAAAAAAAATGTTTTGTTATGCTGGTTGAAAATCTATTCACATAGCAATTACTAAGTTGTCTAAATTTATTTATATGTATTTATATAGTTTATGGAAGGTGTAGGACCAAAAAAACTTTGTCCAATCAAAATGTTCAGTCCGAACATTACAATAGGCTGTCCTACCTGCCTGTCAAAATATGTATCTTGCTTTCAAAGCTAACTTGCTATTGCTAGCCTTTCTGAAATTTCCTACACTACCGTTAACTGCACTACATTTTGCTGTGTTTTTCAGTTGTGAGCACACTAATACTATAAACAGGTGTTGAATAGTGTAGAATCATGCTAAATAGGACATACATTAGATTTGCTAAGATGTTCTGGGTGATTGCTAGTTGATTATTTTCCTTGTCAAAAGATCCAATATGGATCCAACAATCTCATGAGAAAACAGTATTATACGAGGTGGTGAATTCGTATAAATTTGTGCAATGAGGTTTGTACAAAAAACATACAAATTCCTAAAAATTAGGCACTAATTCAGCAAAACTTAAAAAAAATTACAAATTGCCATGAGGTTGTGTCAGAGAACGCTAAATATAGCTCAGGTTTCTCCTTCACTTTAAAAGTGTTGCATCTTTGTAAAACAAAATATAGTGAGCAAAATGCAGTTATCTCAATAGAAATCCAAACAATCAGGAATTTCACGTGAAGTAAAGAATTCCCCCACAATGATTTCACATTAGGGATGTGCGCTACGACTAATTTGACAGTCGTTTAAATGGAGGTTTTGTATCCGACTAGTCAACTAGTCTAAAAGCTAGAAACCCCAAAAAATGGCAAAAGAAAAAAAAAAAACTGTCTATAACAGCTTACACTTGAAATACTTAATCTTTGCATCACACTGTCAAATCCCTCAATGAAATCTGCTAAAAATAGGTCACGATTATGCCGTATGCTTGCCTCACGTTATCATCATTTAATTTTAGGCGGTTGTTAAACAGAAAATTAGGAAGAGCATAACTCAACATAAACCAGTGCATAGCTTGTTTATTCCGATCAGCTGGAGTAATGCAGAAATGGAAAATAGACTGACATAATTCTTCATTTTCATATAACGTTAGCCAACATATTAAAACAGTCAAAAACAATAGGAAAGTTTATCAAGGAATAGCATTAAAACGGCTTTTAAAAATGTACTTCATGTTGGCTATATTGTCTAAAAACAAAACAATGCTCGTTTTACTTTCTCAGACCATGCGCCGTTGTTCAGTGAATTTAACATGTTAACGTCTGGCGAAAGACGGATAGAGGCAATTCTGCTCTGGAAATAAAAAAACGCGCTCGCCAGGAACTGAAGTCACAGGCCCACAGAGAGATAACTACAAACAAGCAGTTTCGAAACGAGCCTGGAAATCCCGCACCACCACCGAAGTGGGTCTTCGTTTAGAGGAATAGACGGCGCAGATGGGATCGCAGACCGCAACGGTGGGTTGTAGTGTATGACATTGACATTGTCTCCGGGCTAACGCATACGTGTCTTTATTGGATATGATTACGCATCGCTCCAGTAGAGTTATTGTAAGCCAATTTTACATTACACAGTTTACACAAAACTTTTCCGTTTCCTTCTAATTCAAAATAATCCCACACCTTGCTGGTTCTTCGCTGGTCATTTCGAGCTCGCTGCAACTGACAAGAAGAAAAGGCATGCCAGGTCTGAGGTAAAAATGTAGTTTACGCCCAGATACGCTTTTAAAAATATTAAAATATTTTGATATTTATTATTTTTCAAAAGTTTTATTTTAGCTTGTTGTTAAAATGTTTTAAATGTAACGTTAAAATTATGGTATTTTTTTTCTTTCGTGTAATCGACTATTGATTTCAGTGTCGACTAGCAGGAGCTGTACCACTTAGTCGACTAGTCGACTAGACCCGCACATCCCTATTTCACATTGGATTCAAGTTTATTGAAATTTGAACTCACTAATTCTGTGCGTTCACCTGTATAATGCTGCTTAATTTAGAAGTTTACCAGTGCTTCATGCATCTCTACACTATTGACAATGGAACAATTTCTTTTTTTTTTTTTTTTCCTTTTTGCAAAATTTAGCCAAAGGTTCATTAATGTCTATGGGATTTTTGCCCACCAGGTCTGTTTGCTTGGGAAAACAATTTAAGAACACCTTTCAACAACAAGCTGCAAGAGCCATAATCTGTAACCCCAAGTATGCTTTCATGCTCGTATTTATTTTTGAGTTCATGCAATTGGCATTATATATAGAGCACAATCATGCATTTGACAGATGCTTTTATCCAATTTGTCTTAGGCAATTTGAAGGAAATGCAGAAACAGATGAAATGCAGAGCTTTTCAAAGTGATTTCGTGACCTTGGTATGGTTTGCGCAAATCATAATGCTTGCCTTGGCACTGTTAAGAAAAAAAGGAGAAGAAATGCAAAAAATGCTCATTCATGTTATCTGTACTTACAGTATGTATACATCAGACATGTTCACAAGTCTCTGAGGTCCAAGTCCAAGTCAAGTCTCAAGTCTTTGAGGTCGAGTCTAAGTCAAGTCTCAAGTCTTTAATGTGGAGTCCAAGTCAAATCTTAAGTCTTTGAGTTGGAGTCCAAGTCACGTTTCAAGTCTTTGTTCTGTTTATTAGCAACAGTTCTTTTAGCTAGTAATTGAGGCTAAATCCGTTTTGAAATACTGATTTCATAATATGATTTTCTCAGAAAAAAACTTTAACAAAATTTAATACAAATTAGAAATGAAAAGGTGTCAATTTATTGTCAGACAAAATGCTGCACATTTCTTTGTAAAATTGAAATTGTCAAACAACAAAACTAAATTGAAATTTTAAAACAAACCCCAATCAATCAAATAACACAAATAAAATAAATCTCATATAAAGAAACTAAGGCTTTTTCTGTGCTCTTTTTCAATTTAAAGTTATAAGCAACCACACAATCAATTAATAGTTTTAAACACAACACAATCCAAACAAAGAGGCTGCATACATGCAGCATGAGTAGTTTTTAATCTAAATTGGATTGCATAATTTCGAAATCTGAAGCAAAAACAGAATGGTTTGACTTTAGTTTTGTGAAACTATTCTACATAAAACATCTGCACAAAACAAAACAGCAGACAGGCTGAATTAGAATGCAGATTCACTCTCTGCCAGCAGGGGGCGCTTGAACATCAATTAAACATTGTTTCCTTGGTTGCCACTGTAAACAAAGTAGCGCTGCTGTTATGAGCACTATTTTAATATGCATTATACAGAGGCAAGATGAGAAGAAAATACCATGTAAACTATTCTAAAGACAGCCAGTTCCCCTCAGAGATACATTCATATAAACTCCCATACCAAATGACTTGCGTTTTTTACGAGTCTCACGAGTCCCGAGTCCAAGTCAAGTCTTGACTCTTTATTTACGCGACTTAAGTGCGACTCGAGTCCAAGTCCCAGACTCGAGTTTCCATCTCTGGTATACATACACATACAAATGTGACCCTGGACCACAAAACCAGTCTTAAGTGTCAATTTTTCAAAATTGAGATTTATACATCACCTGAAAGCTGAATAAATAAGCTTTCCATTGATGTGTGGTTTGATAGGACAATATTTGGCCGAGATACAACTATTTAAATCTGGGATCTGAGGGTGCAAAAAAAAGAAAATCGCCTTTAAAGTTGTCCAAATTAAGTTCTCAGCAATGCAAATTACTAATCAAAAATGAAGTTTTGATATATTTATGGTAAGAGACTTACAAAATATCCAGTGGTGGAGGTAACGAATTACAACTACTCACGGTACTGTAATTAAGTAGTTTTTCAGGTACATTTTTAAAGCTGTACTTTTACTTGTACTTAAGTACAAATTAAGCAAAATAATCTATTACATTTGAATCATAGTCCGTTACTGAGTACGCCCAATTTGAATTGATATTCAAACCTTTGACGATATTTCAGTAGTCAATAAAGATACCCAATCGTAAACGGACCAATAAAAGCCCAGATATCTGAACTAGGAAAACCCACTGCTGCAGCAAGAGCTGATCGGACAGTGAGGGAGCTCAGCGTAACTTATGGACTCAAAGTTTGGAGAAACAAACTACATGGTAGTGTTATCATAAATCTCAATCATTCCCGCGCGAGCGCTTTATTGTACCATGAGAACACAGTCACGTTATCGCAGAAAACTGGATGCCAGCTCTCAAATAGGCCTAACTTATACAAATGAACTGCCGGTCCTCTCACTCCGATATTGTTTGTAAGCACTCATAATGTGTGCAATCGCGATCTTTCCGTGCTTTTATAGAAGAAATTATTTATCTTTGCTTCTAGATTAAACTTTGTCAAAAATTATCATTCAGAACAGATCCACGCCTGACCGATGAAAATGCTGGAAAATGAATTGACTGTAAGTGAAATGCACCAGAAAGTCTTTCAATATGACAGATGAAATTTTAATTTCTTTACAATGTAAGTTATGCTAGAAATGTTTCGGAATGGGATATTTGTTGGATTAGTACATATAAATATCATGGTCTGTCTAACTGCATCACTACATTGTACAGACATTACAGGTCAAAGCCATCTGATGTTCCATTTATCTAAATAAATAACATATGGCACTTAAATCACTGCTTATAAAAAAATTCAGTGTTGTCATATTTCGAATACCTCAACTGAATTGAGGTAATTTGTTTTCGAATTTTATTACTGACTGTGTACTTGTCTTTTTTTTGTAAATTCAGTTCAGTTTGAAATCAAATTTGAAATCAAGCTTCTTTGCTGTAAGTTTTTGCAACAAAGTTACCCTGTTTTAAAGACACAAATACACAGAATGAGCAAATGTTTAAGATTGAGAAATATGTAAATAAAATCTGTTCATCATATAAAACGAACGTGTCTTTTTTTAGAAGACTTGGATTAAACCACTCAAAGCTTGAAATGTTTGCCTTGAAAAAATGGATGGACAAAACTATTTGAAATATTAAAATATCTATATGGCAGTATACAGTATGTGGTAGTTTTGCCAGTGGTATTGAAAATGATTGAAGTCATAAAGTCAAAAATGACCCTACTTACTTTTTTAGTGCACATGACTAGTCTTGTGGTGAATAATTAAACCGTGCAAGTCAATACACCGGGGAAAAAATAGTCTGCTGTCAAAATCTTTAATCAAAAACTGAAAATTCGCTTCCGCTCTGGAATAGCGTTCTCGCTCCGATGACGTCATTTTCGACGACTTGATAAGTCATGACATAAGGACTGCGGTTTCCGGGTCCATGTCTCTACTCATTTCATTTGAGAATACTATCTCAACAGCCGTTTATGAGCACTATTTAATTAATATTGCATATTTAAGCCAAGCATTTAAAAATTTGCTGTGCACACTACAGTCTCCATCCTCACAGTGTCTCATACACTAATATTTTAGCTGAATCACTGTCTGGCCATCTGGGTTTTCAGTATAGAGATAAAGGTTAGGGTTCTAATTTTTCAGTATTACATGACATCGTGGGTGTATATTAGCACATTTTGTTGTTTTCTTGGGACATCTGGCGGAGCCTTAGGACCCAGAAGCGAAGATATGAATTAATATTTTTTGGTAATTCATTCAATATTGTAGCTAAAAAGTAACCAGTAACTAGTACTCTGAGTAGTTTTTGAGACGAGTAATTTGTACTTTTACTTAAGTACCGTTTTCTTGACACCAGTACTTTTACTTGTAATTGAGTATTATTTCAGCAATGTAACAGTACTTGTACTTAAGTACAAATTTTCAGTACTCTTTCCACCACTGAAAATATCTTCATGGAACATGATCTTTACTTAATATCCTAATGATTTTTGGCATAAAAGAAAAATCGATAATTTTGACCCATACAATGTATTTTGGGCTACTGCTACAAATATACCCCTGCAACTTAAGACTGGTTTTGTGGTCCAGGGTCACAAATATATAGGTGGCTATAGATGGATAAACAGGCACAATCTTTTTTTCTGTACATCTAAATCTTTTTTCTCTGCGAGCTCCAGTGATGCTCCGTTTTCGAGGAGGAAAGCTGTGTTTGTGTACGACAGTCTGTCGGGAAGCAGACCTGCTCGCTCCTTTAAGAGGCCCTGAAGCGTGAAGTGCTGCTAAATTACATATCATTTGCTCGTCTTTTCATTGGGCTTAAATGGGGCTGTAATGAACCTTTGCCGGCGTCTCTTGATCTTTCGCTGCTGTCTGATAGTGAGAATAGTCAGTGATTGTATGTATCCTTGTATGTGTGTGTTTAGGACTGGAAAAGGCCTGACATTGGCCTCCTTTAGTCACAATTTGAAAGCTCTGACTAATTCCAAAGTTTGACTGAATTTTACAGATTCCTAAAAGATGCGTGCCTCTATCTTATGCTCAACTGAGAGTTTGTGGAAGTCGCTGTTGCAGTGTTAAAGTGTCTGATTGCCTCATATAGAGTACTTTTTGGTCGACACATCCTCGCATAAGCGATTAACCTCATTGAGGGAACGCTCTTTGATGTGTTTGTTTATAAAGTGTGTACAGTCCAATAGGGATAGCGCACACAGCCCGGGAGAGTGGGAAAGAGTTCACAAACTCAATGCGAGCCACACACAAGCACTCTGTCTTTGTGGAAAGGAGCAAATGAGGCCAATGAGTGCAAAACTCCATAGTGTATCATCCATTAGTTGTGAAAGTGAAACCTTGGAGACTTTTGGCCGGAAGTCATGGTTTGTTGTTGGATGTGATGGAGAGATTCAGGAAGCTGTGTGTACATTTAGGATGCTTGTGGTTTCTGTGACCGCGAGTGTGGGCTGTGAATGGACTGATAGAGGAACCTCTCAAGGAAAACAATGTAACTCTATACTGACTGCTTTGGGAATCATGTATATACAATGATAGCTGAGTCATAGCTTCACCGATAGATCTGAAGATGCTGACAGACTGAGTTAATCAATCTGGCTGCACTTTCAGAAACAGAATTATGCTGAATGTTTACCGTATTTGTATGTCATGGTGTTTATATTGTATTGTCATGCCTTACTTTTTGTGTTAGCATTATGCCTAAAGCCTTACGTTTGTTTTCTATATTTTAGCTGATCATTTTCCTGTATCTCAATGTAGGTGATACTTTAAAGCTGGTAAATGTCTGTTTTAGAGATTAAATATATATTAAAGCAATAGTTTACCCAAAAATAACCCCATGATTTATTCACCCTCAAGCCATCCTAGGTGTTTAAGACTTCCTTCTTTCAGACAAATAGGCTACAATCAGAGTTATATTAAAAAATGTTCTGACTCTTCCAAGCTTTATAATGGCAGTGAATGGGGGTTGAGATTTTTAAGCCCAAAAACATGCATCCATCCATCATAAAAATTATCCCACATGGCTCTGGGGGGGTTAATAGAGGCCTTTCATGTACTGTAAATATCACATATATATATATGATAATAATTTAATATATTAATATCAGTTTTACATATTAATATGATATTACCATAGCTATACCATGGTACCACCACAATACTTGTTATAAGGGCCGGATCAACCATTACTTGGTAGTATGATAGTAATCTAGCCTTTTAGACTAGCCCAGTTTTTGAGTTTTGACAAAATATGTCATGTTTTCCAATATATTACAGAGGCAGCAGGAAGTAAACTGTCTTTCTCTTTCTATTTGTCTTTCCCTCAGTCTCTCTCTCTCTCAGTGCTTTGTTAGCGATGTGGTGGATATGTTGTAGTCCAGTGACAGATGAAGTCTGGTTGGCGTGTGTAAAGCTGTTTGATTGGTCTGATTGCATGCTGGGTAACAGACTGACATCTGCTTCTGTAGGAGACAAACCACAGTTATTCTCCACACAAGAAATACGTTAATATTCTCCTCCTCAGTCCTTATGATTGTTGAAGATGAGAAATGCTCCATATGCAAACGAAATCTAGCACAACATTGTATCCTAACAAAGTACGATGTGACTGATGTTTCTAGCGACAAGTAATTTGTGTTTCCACGCCTTGGAGCGTGATTTAAGATCAATAACATTCACAAATAGAGATAGCTTTTAGTGCTTGTATTGTATCAAGCATTTCCAGTTGTTGTCTTCGTGCATTACATTAGTGTTGTTGTTTCTTGGTAAATAAATCTTTTGTTTACTTCAGTCTGTAATTCCATTTTGTGGCAGTTTGCCTTCATATCTAAACTCCTCTGAAACATTCATGTTTAAAGAATATTGTCTGTGGGTGATGGGAGCAGCTGTGACATGTTTGTCAGCTGACCCACTTTTGCCTGATTATGAATTAAAATTGAATGATGGCGTCTGAGATTGCCAATTAAAAATGCATGCGGTGCCACGGTCAGGACGGAGAGGCCAAATGCAGTGTCGCCTCCGGCCTCCTACAGGAAACCATAATTCACAACTGGGCTTTTTAAAACTGATCTTAGCTTGTGTTTCTTAAATGAACCTTTTGTGATTGTTTTTAAGAGGAGTGCCAAGTTAAGTGTGGCGTGACTAACTTCCTTTGACTCCGATATTAAATGTTAATATAGAGGCATACCCTCCTCCCTGGACAACGTCCCAAATCTACTCACCCGCCCTGTGGTCTGTAGCACTTCCAACAACGCTTCCACAGAAATCTGAATGTTTGAGAGAAAATAATTCATTTCAGAATTCTTTTTTTTTTTTCACTTAATATTAACTTAATTTTTTTTAAAATAACCACAGTAAATAACCAAAGTAAATATTATTATTGAATAACTTATGTAAATTAAAAAAGAAAATAAAAATAATAATATAAGAATGATTAAGTTTCTATGTGACCATATAATTGACTAACTTATTTATTTATTGCAGTGTTTTCAGATGGACAGCTTTTGTCTGTCTTCTGCTGTTACTTATTGCAGTAATTTCCGATATTATCATATTTATTGTAGTTGCATAGTTTGTAAACAGGATAAATGTCATAATACTTATGATGTAATAATATTTTAATAAATCTATTAACTAACTATAAATAATAATATTAATAATAATTATTATTATACAGCATTAAATTCTCCTCTTCTCGCATTTATTTGCAGTTGTACTGGTGAATCCAGAGCTCAACAAGAGATCACAGCGATTCACCCAAGCACCTTACGAAGGATATGTGCAGTGCCCATGAGTGCGATCTTTTGCACTTCACTAGCTGACAGAATTTTTAAGTTCTGAATGAAACCTTTCTTTAATGTTCCTAATGCTTCTGCTATCACTGGTACAGTTCTCGTTTTACATTTCCACATCCAACTGATCTCGATTTCCAGGTCCTTGTATTTACTGATCTTCTCGGACATGGACAATTATCCTTTAGCATAATGTTAGTATCATCTGGAATAGCTTTATCTGTCAGGGAGTCTCGTTCACCAGTCACCAGCTCTGGACTCCATGTCCTAGAATCCTCCCCGGCTCACACCTGTCCTCAGTCACGATCACCATCACCTGCATATTAATGATCCACACCTGCAACGACTTCCCAATCAGCGCACCTGTCAGTGATCACCTCGTTCCCTCACTATATAAGCAGTCACTATTCTTTCCTTCATTGTCTGGTCTCCAACATTGTATGTAGACCTACCTGACCCTTACCTGCATTGTCTACCTGTTAGTTGCTCCTGTGTCCAACTCCTAGTTCTCCACACTCGGTCGCTCCATTTGGATTTCCTGGAAAAGGAAAAGGACAGATCACTCACGAAACCTTACCATTCCCCGATTACTCACCTGGCCTTGCTTGCTTTCCCCTGCCTGTGTTTAATAAACCTACTGTTGTGTTCACTTACCTTTGTGTCCCTGTATATATCTGTGACAATATCAGTCAGTAGACTCTTTTTTTTGTCATGCAACACTATGTTGGGACGATTAGTTAAGATGGTTCTATCGGTGACTACTGGAACATCCCACATAATGATGTTATCATTGACATTATTTTAATTTAAGGATAACCAATGTAAAAAAAAAAATGTAATGGTAATATAAAATAATAATCGTAATAAATAGTAATACAAAAATGGTTAAGAATGCCTGCAACCATATAAAAGACTTTTGCCCATATTCTGTGCTTTCCATAGATGTAAAAACTAATTTGACCAAAAATGGAATTATTTGTTATCCAAATAGTTTGACCAGCGTCTTTGCCTTTTTTTTGTACAGCTCTTTGCTTAGGCTGTATGCATTTATAAAATTAAGTTCATTTGAAACATTGTTGGAAAGAAACAGGTGAAGTGATGTGGAACTGTTATGCAGTTGAACAATTCAGCAAAATAATGAAAAATATTTAACTCTTCATTCAACCAGGACATCAAGAGATTTCATAATTATTCCTTAGATGTATGAAAATGAGTTAAAAGTTTGTTGTGGTGTTTGGTTTGAATATGGCTCAATTCCGCACTATTTCTCTGCTACCCCATCAATAAAACCTCTTTGTGGTCTAACATCTACGGTCAGTCATACGGATCACAGCTATTTCATATTTCTTTAGCCATACTAAGTCGGAAAGTTTGGGCTGTACAGATGGGGGCGCTGAGGCTGGGGTTTAGCAGCGAGCAGAATCAGCATGCGTGAGAGGAAACGCCGCCTCTTAGCAGCAGGCCTGCTCCGAGACACCAGCTTCAACCTCACCAGAATAACAATGCGATTTTCTCAAGGCAAGGAAAAGAGCTCGAGTTGTGAAGAATCATATCCTGTTGACCTTGCTGTAGGAGTTCTGATGTATTTTATCTACCATTGATTTTTCTGTCCTCCTTTGTTGTTTTTTTCTTCCCATCCTCTCTCTGCTTCTCTCTGTGTCTACCTCTTCACAAAATGAATTTCATCTCGACTTAGAAACGAAACTATCAGAATTTGGATTACACTTCTTTCAAATGTGCGAGAAAGAACAAAAGAAAAAGACAAACTTGACAAGATTGCTTCGCAAGCGCTCCAGAGTTTGAAATGGAGCGACAAGGGGAACGCCAAAGACAAAATCGTCCTCAGATATTACTATACCACCCCCTACATGTACAATTTCGCAGCTCTGCTTTAGATCAGGATGACACAGCATCTCATTCTCAGGCTCACAGATGTTGATATATATGTGAGAGGATCATTTGATGAGGGTTCGTTCTCAGGTAACTGTAATCTCTGAGGAGTTCGGTTGATGTTCTTGTCAGACAGACAGTGGTCAGGGCCCCGTCACCTTGTGAATCTGGGGTCTGTATGGATGGAGAGTGTGTGTAGAGAGTTACAGCCTGCTGCAAAACCCCCAGAGATCCAGTGTGTCAGTCAAGTGGATAAAATGCGGAAGTGTGGTGAGTGTAACACGTCTTTGTTGTTGAAAAAGAGAGAGAGCTGACAGCTCACGTGCTGTAACAGCACTGAATTAAAATATGGATTGTAGTGAATAAATCATTTGGTTGAAATTTTTGTAGTCATATAGTTTGTGAACAGGATAATGATGTCATAATAATGTAATAGCAGCAGCAGCAGCAGCAGCAGCAGCAATAATAATAATAATGTTATTATTGTAATTTTATATTAACAACAATAGTGGTGATGTTTTATTTTTTGATGATAATGATGATATAGTTGTTATTTATAGAAATAACAATAAAAAAGTAATTCATAACAAAACAAAATACTACTACTAATAATAATAATGTTATTATTATAGTTTTCTGTTGTCATTTTGAATATATTATTATTATTATCATCATCATCAAAAATTCAGCAACAACAATCTATTATATGGTGATGATAATTTTTAGTGATGATGAGAGTTTTAGTTTTATAGTAATAATAAATCAACAACAAGCACAAGAACAAGAACAACAACAACAACTGTTTATTATTATTATTATTATTATTATTATTTATAGTAATGACAATAATAATAATAATAATAATAATTTATAAAAATGTAATAATAATAATAATAATAATAATGTTATTATTGTAATTTTATAGTAACAACAATAGTGGTGATGATTGTCTTTTGATGATGATATAGTTATTTATAGAAATAACAATAAAAAAGTAATTTATAACAAAACAAAATACTACTACTACTAATAATAATAATGTTATTATTATAGTTTGTTGTTGTCATTTTGCATATATTAATATTATTATCATCACCATCATCAAAATTCAACAACAACAAAAATAATCTATTACTTGGTGATGATAATTTTTAGCGATGAGAGTTGTAGTTTTATAGTAATAACAATAAATCAACAACAAGCACAAGAACAACAACTGTTGTTTTCTCAACTTTAAAGTTCTAAAGGGTTCTCTGTCACCATGTACAATGACCTTTGACCCACACTCATGATTCTATGTGACTCATTTTACATCATTACTATAATCTTTATATAAATTGAACTTCTATTTATTTATTTACTTACTTACATTTTGTAAGTTATATTTAAAATCCACTTAGTTCATAAATCTGAAAGAATTGCTCATGCCCTCTTCATGTTGAATGGGCGTTCTGTTATAATGTGGAGTCAAAAAACTTTAGCATTGTCTTGAAATCAAGTGATCTGTTACAGAGTCTGTGATAGATAAGCTTTAATAACAGTTGCTCAGATATTTGCAAGCTGTCAAGGACAGATGAGTTCTGAGGCTGGAGAAAAATGGGCTTTTGTTGCGTAACGTGTTTTCTCATTTCAGACTCTCATTATGTCCTTAATTTAGCCATTAACACATTGCGTTGCTTATGCAATCACATGAATGCATCTGCAGCCGACAGACTAATTACCAGTGTGTGTGTGTTTTTTTTTTCTTTTCTGACAGATCCAGTATTTGATGATTTTTGTTGCTTTTTTTGTTGAGAGTTGCTCTTTAAAATGTTAGTGAAAGCTTATGCAACACTGTGGCCTTTGTTTTTAGCTGTATTTGTCATTAGTGATGCCATTTCTTTTGTTTTTGTTTATAGTATATTGTGCTGTGCAGGCTGTCTTGTTTATTTCTACACATATGCACGTTCAAACTTTTAACAAAGCAGTTTTGACTTTGTAGAGTGTTGTAATATATGCATAGCTTTGAATTGCCCTCTGATCCTTTTTCCGCGCATTTATTTATTTATTTTTGATAATCATGTCTATTGTAAAAAATCATGAAGCTTCTTCTTCCCTTTAATTTAGGCTATGTAGAAGTCACCGCCACCCACACTGCAGATTATAAACACTTCTAAATCCTTCTTTAAGTTTTCAGAAGACAGAGTAAGGAAATGAAAACATCCGCCAATATTCCCCCTCATTTACATTTCTAATTGAAGCATTTAAATGGCGTCATTTCCAAGCGTTCACAGAGTGCTGTCACTTTTCAATATTTTATGCAAATGAGCAAATTAGCCCATCTCACTTGATGAATGCCACAGCTTCGAGTTCTAAATCGATGCTATATGGAGTCATTCGTAGCTTGCTTTTATTCTGATGTGTCTGCTCATGACTCCTTGACAACGGTTAATGTTTCCTTTAATTCTGGGAACTTGGCACGTTTGAGGCAGGATGGTAAAGGCCCAAGATGGGGGAGGAGAAAGAAAGAAGCCATTTGCAATGAAAGAATAAAAAAGTTGCTGAGCTATTTATTTTAGTTATTGGTTTTGTTTTGCTTTTTTGGCTTGTCCTGTGTGGTTTTGTTTTGTTTTGTTTTGCTTTGTTTTTTTTTTTTGTTTTTTTGTTTGTCCTGTGTTTTTTTTAAAAAAAATTTTTATTTGCCCTGTGTGATTTTGTTTTGTTTTGCTACAACTCCAACTTCCTGTTTCAAAAAGATATGTAAAATTGCAAAAATGTTAAATATTGTTAGTTATATATTGTAGCTATAACATGTCATTACATCATTGTTCACTTTAAGCTAATTACTTGCGTGTTCAAGGTCCAGGATTGTGAATGAGGATCCATATAGTGTGTATCCCTGTGTGATTGATGCATCAATAATCAGCTGTAATGAAAATGACAAGTGTTTTATGTGCAATTCGTTCTCTAAAACTCAATTTGTCTTTTAGATGAAGATCTTTTTCTTAATTTAAACCTGCTGAACATAAATCAATACTCATATTCCAGGACAAAGCTCGATGAGTGGTTATGTGATGTTCACTTGTCAGCAGAGCTCATTCTCAGAGGCTGATTTTGAGGCATTTAATTCAGTCGGCTTTCTCTGCATTGTTCTTTAACTAAAATCCATTCCTCAGGCCTCATCAGTGTCAGTTCCTAAAGCTAGTTTAAAAATTAAATGCGTATTGATTTTTACAGAAAAAAGGACGGTGCTGAACCCCCTCCCCCATTTCTTCCACTAAAAACAGACAAAACAATTACAGGCAGACACAGCAGCTCAGCACAATCAACACTTCCTAAAAATAGAACAAATTACCGCTCAGTTTAGTGTGTGTGTGTGTGTGTGTGTGTGTGTGTGTGTGTGTGTGTGTGTGTGTGTGTGTATGTGTGCGCATGCATATTTATTTACATAAGCATTTTTGTTCTCATAAGTATATTGGAAACAGATTCATTCATTCAGGCCATAATTTATTTACTGCATAGTACTCATCTTACATTAGGGTTTAGAACATTTTTAGTACATTAGAAGCATTAAATGCATTTAGAAGCATTAAGCCATTAAGACTGTGTGTTGCATTCAAATTCAACCCAATTATTATTTTTTTTGAGTCCTGTTGCTGTGGTAAAACCAACGTGACTCACAACCTGAAGAGGATTTATAAACTAGCAAAATTCAACAATGCGTTATTATGCCATTTTATAGAAGTTAGAGTTTTACATGAAACGAGCAGTTTTATGGAAGTGTGGATATATCCAGATAGCAAACAAATAGACGTTTTCTTTATAAAACTACTTTTTAAGTTTTTGTATCTGCACACTAACAAGCTTAAAATCAACTCTTCCTCTTGTTTGTAGTGCAATTTAGATTTTTGTTGCAGCACTTGATCAATGGAAATGAAATTGCTCATCTAGCCAGACAGTCAATAGTCTCCAAACAGCCGGCACTAAATGTCAGGTCCCCCTTCATATGTACTGTGAATCAATGGAGACTGTAAAAGAATGATGGAGTCCAAAATGGCACGTCAGTTTATCTACAGGCAGTCGGTGTTGCCTTTTGCTTTTGTGTAGGAGTTATCCTTTACCTCTGATCCCAGGTCAGGATCTGGCTACTCAAAGTGTGTCTGTGATGGTGATGATACATTCTTCATTCTGACTGTGAAGACAGTATACTGTGCATTTATTTATTTGATGTGACTATGTATTTTTCTGCTCTTACGTGATTTGTGAGTCAAGTGACAGGCTTCTGATTACCAGATGAATCAAATTTAGTAACCTTTGTCATAATCTGTGATATCGGTCTGTATTGTGTCATCGTATATTTGTTTGAAAGGTCATAAAGTCAATAGAGTTTTGTTTTTGAGAGCCCATATAAAAGATTTATGGCTAACATGAAGCTTATTTTTCTTTGGCTCTGATATATAGGGCTATATTATAAGCCATAGTACTGTTCCACACAGGTGTGATTTAATGCATGATGTTGTTGGCTGTCAATGAGATCTGTGTCAATGGTTTCTCAACGTGGAGATGGCGTGCATCTTGTGACATTGATTCCATTATCCGTGGCATTATTCCCTTCTCATGCATCATCTCACACACTCCCCCCATATGCCCTGTCGACGCTGATTACGATGGTCATTGGCATGAAAAATGACTAATCAATATCACAATGGTGTTGAAACATTCTCCTAGTGCTATTGGTAAACGTTTACAGGCGGGCTCGGTGCCAACGTCTAGAGCTGGTTCAGTCTCATTCAGAGTGATTTATCTGGTGCTACATCTGATCTGATGGTGCATTCAGGCCTGGGCACTTTAATGTGGGTGAATTGGCTCTGCAGGTGATAGATATACAGTGTGACTGAAACTTCCTTCCCATTGTGCCTCATGGTTCCCTCTCTGCTGCCAAAAAAGTGTCTTGTCTTAATCTTAGTTAAATAGTCTTAAGGGGGGGGGGGGGGGGGGGGGGGGGGATGTTGAGTTTATTTGCAAAAACAGATAACAAAAAAAATCATGTTTTTTTTTTTTTTTAATTGTTATTATGTTTTTATTGCATTTTATTGTGTTAGTTAGCTGTATTTTACTTAATCAAAATAACCCAACTGCAGTTTGATTGAAATTAGCTGGAATGCACAATGAACAAATTTCAAACAATTTGAAAAATGTTTAAAATGGAGTGATAACCAAACATATAGGCTGTTTATTTGTTTAGAATGCAGCCGAGGCTCAATTTTGACACTTTTCTTGCAAATGGGATTACACTAAATACTCACTGTATATGTTCGGTTTTAAATAATAGCCATATTTCCCATAATTCAGCCCTGATCTGCTATGGTACTGAGGTTGCATCTCTTTTCTCTGAATATCTTCAGAGCGTCACATCGGTGTCTAGATAGCTATCTCCCCTATGGATTTTGAAATATCTGTAACCTTGAACAACAATCCTGCTGTAGAGAGTTTTAAAAGGCTCTTTTCTTTGATGAGTCTGTTTTCAGTGGCGGCTCTAAACTCTGGCAATTTGCTGATATGTGATTCCGACGGACACTTTAGCCTGTAAAAGGACACAGTGTTTGTCATGCACCCGGCAGGAATTTTCTGACCCGCTAATGGGCCCTTATGTGCACTTTTGCACCTTTTCTTTTGTCGCAAAATAGCTGTCGTCTTTTCATTTAAGCTGTTGAAATGAGCAAACAAACAATGCTGTTAAGGCAATAGTTCACCCAAAATTAATAATCAAGCTTTAAAATGACAAAAAAAGTGCCCAGTAGTGTATTTTCTAAGTTTTCTGAAGTCATACCATGTCTTATTGTGAGAACAAACAGCTACTTGATACAATTCCATAGCAACCACCCAAAACAACAGAGAAGAAGTCGCACATACAATTAAAGAATTAATTGTTCAGTTGGGTTAGATATTTTCATCGAATTGGTTGATTCAGTTCACAAAACCAGCCTGAAATATTTGTTCATGAATCGGACTGATTTGATCTTGAGTTTTACTTATTGTTTACAGCTCACTGAATTGGAAGATTATCAGTGAATAAAGACTTACACCTTCAAAACGCAAGAATATTTTATGATCATTTTATGAAACTTGAAAGCTCTAAGCCTCTGTTTATTTTAGTGCAGTACATTATTCAAAAATAATCCTTTTGTGTTCCATGCAAAAAAAGTCAACCTGGTCTCATGGCATAAACGTACCTGGGTGCACTTTTTAGCGAGACCGTTTTTACGTACCTTGCTGCACGTTTCGCCGCGGTTTCAAAGCGAAATGTCCACTGAGTGACGCTAAAACACAGGTTCAATACGTAAACCTTGGCATGTTTTTATTACGTTGATACAGGTACGTATTGCTGTGTTTTTATTACATTGCTTCAGGTACGTATTGCAGCGGTTCAGAATTCAAATATCCGGGGACTGTCCGTAAAAATTAATGCTCTATCGTGTTGGAAATATGCCCTACATCAAACCCAACCCTAAATCTACCCGATAGTGTTAACAAATGCAAAACTGATATAAAAATTTGTTGATGCAAGCAGGCTATTTGAACTTCCTTATATGCAGATTTGAACTGTTTTGTCAAACCATAGTTACACGGGATTTGAACCGGAGCTCCTCGCTTCTCAAGTTCGCCTCCGTGAGCTACCGAACAAACCTTCCATCTATGAAAACCCATAGATATGAAGCTGGATATGTGTGATGCTAACTTTCAGAAGCATCAGTTTTCAAATCTCCCAGCATATTGATATTGTTTTGAAGTCATAACATGATATTCTTCAGGTAACTGTGTGAAAATTACTCTTTATTAATCAAAACTGTAAATTTGTGTGAAAAGGAATAGAAGGTGTCAGAGTTTTACTGCCTCTAGTGTTCATTTCTTTTGGAAACTGCAGTGGTATGTACTTATTGGTACGTATTTCGCGTCTTGCTAAAAAGTGCACCCAGATACGTTTATGCCATGAGACCAGGTAGAAAAAGTCATATGGGTTTGGAACACCATAATGACAGAAGTTTCATTTTTGGGTTAATAATTAATTTAAAAAAAAACCCAGCCTAATAGAAATTCTGGCTTTCTATTGAAAAATCACGCTGGAGATTTGTCAAAATAGCATTTTGAATTAACTGCAATACTACGTTGAGCCAAGTGAGTCAATATCTTGACTTGTGAAATGTCTTTTGTGTAGCTGTAGGAGTGTATTATTGAGTTTTAATGTGTTTTTTTTCCCTGCTCAATATTAATAAAAGAATTATGCTGTGAAAGAGGGGGAAAAAAAACATATAATTTGTTGAAGAATTTCAGCCTTCAGTGCGTCAGTTGTTCATAAACTCTGCGTTTGCTTCCAATCAGAGAAAGATAAAAGCACATGTCTATTAGGAGAACCAAACACGCATTTTAAATTCATCCCCACGAGGTTACAGCCGCGTTGGCTTTCTGTACCTCCATCTCGCTTGTGTAATTTCTGCTCCCTTTTGTATTGTGCGGCAGACATCGCAAGGGTTGTATGAGAAAAAAGAGAGAGAGAGAGAGAGAAAGCTGCAAGAAGGCAGAGAAAGAAAAGTGCGCTGAGTTTCTCTTCCTCTATTTTCTGCTCCGCTGCGCCTGAGTGACCTGTGGCCCATGTCTGAGCAGAAGAGGTGTTCATATAGCCCAGGCTTCTTTCTCTCTATGGGTGTAAAGGGTCAGACCACCTGCCGTCAGTGGGACAGACTCCCTGCTGATGCAGCCACTCACTCTGCTCTGTTTTCGCAGGTCATCTCACCACTGGATAACTGGGTGCTATGACCAAAAACATATACAATGTGGTTTGAGTAATTTGACATTGTGGTAATAGTATCCACCTTAGTTTGAAACACAGATGTAAGCTAGATCCTTTAAATAAGTAAGTGTGGTAAATGGTAAAACTCTTTACGCTAGAAACCAGTGTGTTTATGACTACAGTAATACATGTAAGTAATAAAATATATACCAGTTTGCAATATCAAGCAGCATAGTGAACTGTTTTGTACAAATAACTGGAAGATACTAACACCTGAAGCCTTCCACATTTAAGTTTAAAATGGTCATGTTCACTGTGTAGTGAACAATGGTCAAGATGGCAAGACTCCTTTCCATGTTCTGATGAGATCATGTGTTTCGTGATTAGTGTTTCGTCCAGACGGATACAGCGTTTTGGGAGCATGAAACCGCTATTTTTTTAAAACCGGGTTCCAGAGTAGATTAATCTGAAAACAACGCCCTTGTGTTTCCATGTGTCCAGCCAATCCGTATATTTTTTTTTAAACGATGGTCAAGTTCATCGCCCCACATCTCGACTCTAGTCAGACACTGTTACGTCTCGTAACAGCAACATGAACAAACACTAAACGATTGTCTTTTTATTAACTAACATTAACACAGATTAATAAATGTATTGTTCCATGTTCATTTAAAAATAAGGTCTATCACAATTAGTTATTTTACACAAATAGTTAGTTATTTTTGTGTGAAATTCAATCCAATTATTTTATAATAGTTTAAATAAAATTTTTGTAGTGAGTGAATCAGTCATTCATTGAGTCAGTCAGTCAGTCAGTGAGTGAGTGAGTCAGTCAGTCATTTAATGAATGATTCAGAGAGTGAGTGAGTCAGTCAGTAAGTCACTTAATCAGTGATTGAGTCAATGAGACAGTCAGTGATAGAGTGAGTCAGTCAATGTCTCAGAGTCAGTGCTCCTTTGAGTCAGTCAGTTGTTCAGTGAATGAGTGAGTGATTAATTCGTTGAGTCATTCATTCAATGAATGAGTCAGTGAGTGAGTGAATCACTTAATCTGTGATTAAGTCAGTGATAGAGTGAGTCAGTCGATGACTCAGGGTCAGCGTTTCATTGAGTCAATCAGTCATTCAGTGAGTGAGTGAGTGATTAATTCGTTGAGTCATTCATTCAATGAATGAGTCAGTGAGCGAGTCAGTCAGTCAGTTATTCAGTGAGCGAGTGGGTCAGTCAGTGAGTGAGTTAGTCACTTAATCAGTGATTAAGTCAGTGATGGAGTAAGTCAGTCAGTGGCTGTGTTCCACTCCACTTTTAGACACGTGCTTGCGAGCTCCCCTAAGCATTTCCCCTCGGGGGAATCCCTGCTGCCATTTTGAAGTGAGTTCCACTTAGTGAACTTAACGAGGGAAGTTTATATTCGATTTTGACCGAGGGAACGAGTCTGCTTCATATGCACACTTCAAGCCACTCCATAGACCACAATTTAATATATTTAATATATCCCCACCCCAAACAACTCTATAATATATAAATTAGTGATTTCATGAGTCGGTTGGTTGACTGACTCAATCACTCACTGACTAACTTACTTCCTCACTAATTGACTATGAATTGACAATTAATGAGTGAGTGAGTCAGTCAATGAGTGACTGAGTCAGTGTCATTCATTCATTGAGTTAGTCAGTCAGTCAGTCAGTCAGTCAGTCAGTCAGTCAGTCAGTCAGTCAGTCAGTCAGTCAGTCAGTCAGTCAGTCAGTCAGTCAGTCAGTCAGTCAGTCACACTTTTAAATCATACCTGCAGACATATATTTTCTAGAATTTTGCATGGCGTAATATGTTCACCTTTTGTGGAGATATCTGGTCATGTTTGTATAAGGATGTTATTATCACACTGCAGAAAAGGTAGCCGACAGTATCGTAAACAGACAAGAGCTTGTTATGAGTGATGAGCTATGGATCTCTAAGGGCGTACTATATAGTGTCGGCATAAAATAGCTTCTCTTTGATGTGACAATAGTTACGGCTGACAGAATGATCCATTCAATGAGGAAATTTCTCTGTTTGTCTGAAAACACTAATTGCAGGATGCTGGCCTTGGATGCTGATGAAACGGTGACTGGGGCTATGTTGATGATGATATCTCGCACACTGTGCTATGATGGACAGCCATATCTTGTTATGTGGATGTATTAAGTCCCTTAAGTGCTCTCAAAGTTTGTGCAGTTTTTTAGATTTGACTTTGCTTCTTCTTTATTATTTCCGTGTATTGTTCTGGTGGAATTAGTTTTCTTTTAAGTTACCATCTTTACCTCTGTCTGCATGCATGGAACCTCTCTTGTGGTTCTGTGAGCGAAGCGTGTTTGTGGCTCTATTGCCCCATCATCTCGCCTGAGCAGTTTCCCTAATCTCAGGGGTGGTAATCAAGTTTTTTTTTTGAGAGAGGAAATTGCTTTTACCTCACGCAGATGAAGGATTCGATAATACAGAGAATTCATTCTCCACAACTCGCCTTTGAGCCCCATGACGTCCACGTATCAGCCCAGAAACACAGGAAGCATGCAACGCAGTGATTACTCAGACACTTGATGCATGCGGCATCTGGGCTGGAAATGAAAAGTCACAGAAAGAAAGAAAGAAGGAAAGAGAAAGAAACCAGAGGGAATTTATTCACATTTGTTAACTGGCATTTTTGAGTGCAAAAACCTACCCAAAGTGTAAAGTTATTGTAGCAGGGTCATTTTTAGTGTAATTACTAAGGTGTTCTGGCTCGTTGCTAGGCAGGTTTGGTCCAGAATTAAATAAATCCATGTGCTCGTGAATTTGTAGGGGTGCTCTAGTATTTCAAGGGCAAACATGTAGGCAGTGACACTTATGCACCATCGGTATAAAAATAGCACCATTGAGACAATGTACAACTGTGAGTAGGAGCTTGAATTGTTAATGCCGTGTTTAATTTACATTCAATGACATAAAGACATTGCTTAATTATGCAAAAGCATTTAAATATATAATAGGGTGCAAATATGTTGACGTATTATAGAGCGTGTAAAACTATGAAAGTGAACAAGAGGAGGAATGAATAAATGAAGGAAGGAAGGAAGGAAGGAAGGAAGGTGTTTCATATACAACATTTAGATTTGGTGTTATAACTAATATATAGTGCAAGGTTTTAGGAAAATATGAAAGGTACATAATTTATGACCAATTATTAAATGATTTTATTTTATTTTATCCACACTGTGTTTGTTTATCAGTTTAGAAAAGAAAAAAAAAGGTTAATTTTTAATGTTTTTTTTAAATGTACATTTATTTGATCATTAATGTGTATTTATGTGATCAAAAATACAGTAAAACTGTAATATGAAATATTATTACAATTTAAAATAACTGTCTTCTATTTTGATTTATTTTATTCCTGTGATGCAAAGCTGAATTTTCAGCATCATTGCTCCAGTCTTCCGTGTCACATTATCCTTCAAAAATCATCCTAATTTGCTGTTTAAGAAATATTTCTCATTATCATTAGTGTTGAAAGCAGCACCAATAATAATAATAGCACCAAATGCTTTTAAATAAATTTAAAGAAAATAAGGTTGTTATGTACAGTAATTTAATTATTTCATAAATTTGTAGTAATGCAGCCGCTAGTCTAGAATTAGCTTTCACATTTCGCTAAAAGTCAAGGTTTTTTTTGTACTGGGCTGAACAGCATACAAATCATTTAATAGCTTAAAAACTATTACATTTTATATATGTTGGTTTGCTCAAATCTCTAAACCTAAGTATGAGCAAAAATGACACTTGCTTTTCTCTGCAGGGCCGTAAAAAAAAAAAATAAAAAAAACCTTTTAACCAGTAATTTAATTCTGCCTATTTATAATATTTTAGGAGAGAATTAACTATTATCAGCTCTGTGCTTCTTTGTAATCATCCCAGCGATGTGATTGAAGACCTGCAGTACCTCCAGAAGACCTTGTTCCCTCGTTTCATTTTACACCATTTTTCCTAAACCAGGGTCTTTGGTACAAATTGAACTTAGAGATAAGAAAGCCTTGGTCAGCCATCAGACCTGAGGTTAATCCACTACCGGTCCTATTTGGTGAACCTCATTCAGCAAGATTCGGAATGTCACACAGACTTCATAAATCGCCTTCACCCCAGGTATAATAGTTCCAGAGCTTCTGCTCCATGCAAGATACCCGGTTTCCCCTCGCTGGTGTCAGTGTCCAGACAGTTTGTGTTGTCCCGTGAGGCTTGTCAGCCCATAACAGGATGCAGTGTAAAGGCTCTTCTGACCGCGTCTCACTTGGCTGACCGTCTGCCTGCTCGTTTTACTTTCAAAGCTCCAGATTCCCATAGAGACATCTCAGGCTGTCAGGTTACAGCGCAAGGGTCTTTCCGCTGCACATGTATGTCCTTCCTCTGTGAACACACACTTCCAATACCTGTGCTTCAAATCCAAACACCATGACAGTGCACTTGACAGTTGGAGCTTGTTCTTGTCACAGCCTGGAACAGTGAGAAATGACGTGTATTACACAGGTCTTTTTTTTTTTTTTTTGAGGGTTGGTGACCAGACTATGTGAGTTTTGTAATCACTCCATTTGTCACTCCTGCATCTGCGTTTGTTGCATAAAAATCACTTTTGCTCCAACATGTCAATCTTATTATTTTATTTCATTTTTTTTTACTTTTAAGTTGTAGAACACGGTGCTAGCAACACAAGGGTCATGGATTCATATTGTAAAACTGCAGATCCTAGATGGTTATTTATAACAGATATACAGTCCCCACATGCCTGTCAGGACATTCAAATAACTTTTCACAGAGTGAAAGAGCAAGTGCTTTCTCCAAACCCCAAATGGCAGCAAGTGTGTACAGTTCCTGCATTTTGACTTTGTCAGGTGTGAACGCCTGCCACATAACACTATTTGTGCTTTTTTATATGGTTTCAATTGTACCTGAGGCTGAACCCTTTAAATAGCTCCCATTCATCAGCGCCCTTCTGTGCTGGTGTAATGTCAGAAGTTTGTTGTGAAACGACTTTACACGCTGCAACAGCAAATGGAAAGCCAGAGGGCAGAGCTGCTATATTTAACTAGAGAGCTGTGAATGAGCCACGATGTTTACTGAGGTCTGTTGCGTGAACTTGTCTCCGGAATCTGCAGACGTGCTCTAATTGGGTTGTGGCGTGCTGTTGATGGCGTTTATGTCTAATCTGTCTTATCAACGCTGTTTATTTGTCTTTTCATTTATCTATTTTCATTTGTATATATTTGTATTATTATTTTATTTATCGCACCATCGCGAGCATGCTGATATGCGAGTTGATATGTTTCAGAGCTAACGGTGTTTATAAGGGAACTGTCAGACCTGTCTCCACGTCTAGTGTTTCCCTCCCTCTTGTGCCCATATTTGGTGTTTCCTGTTGCTCGTTAGTTCTGTCTATTTATAGTGTGTTCTGCCCCTTGTTTACGGTCCTTTCGCTGTTAAATGTCATTCCTCGTGTTGTGTTCTTGCCTGCTCTGTATTCCCGTTGGTTTCTTTATTAAAGATTGTTTTATTTAAGCTACTCCAACGCCTCCTCGCTCCTCCCTTGAGATCGTGACAGAACAGCGGACCCAAAACTGAAAGTGAGCAGCGCCTTTTTGTTTTCCTGTTTTCTCCCGTGGCATGGAAACCGCCGCATGTTTCGCCACCCTAGCCCGTCGAAATCTCAATTTCTTCGAGTACACCGGTGAATTCTGCGACGGCATTGGAGGACACCACCATCAATTTGCTGTTCTGACTCGGGGCCAACTACCATCACCCCGTGGACCTCCCAGACACCTCTAGACTAAGTTGGAGGGAAGGTGTTTTCTGGTGTCTGGGGAGTGTCCGGGCCTAAGCCAGAACCAGCCGCCGTCCAGTCCGGCTGCCATTCCGCTGTCAAGTCCACTGCCGTTCACGTCTCACTCAAGCCCGCCGCCATCCGCGGCTCCAGCCCCAGAGCTCGCTCCAGTGTCGGCTCCAGCCCTTGAGTACGCTCCAGTGCCAGCCCCTCGAAAGTGCCTTGCTGTGCCTGCGCCTCCAGAGCACCCTCCAGTGCCAGCTCCTCGTAAGCGCTTCACAGACCCACAGTTAAGCCCAGGAAGGGCTCCAGATTCCACGTTTAGCCCAGGAAGGGCTCCTGATCTTCTGGTAAACCCAGGGAGGGCTCCTGATTCCTCATTCAGGGAGGGGAGGGGGGGTAGTATGGCTCCAGCCATAGAGGCCGGGGCGGGGGCTGGGGCCGCGGCCTCAGAGGCAGCTCCGCCATGGCCTCCCGAGTCTCCTGCACCGCCATGGCCTCCTGAGCCCCCTGCTCCGCTGTGGGTCCCGGAACGGGCGCCGCCCTGGAGGCTGTCCGTCCCCGAACTCTGCCCCTTGAGACCTCCAGAGGGAGTAATTGTTAGACCTCTCTCCCCATGTCTTGTGTTTCCCTCCCTCTTGTGCCAATATTTGGTGTTTCCTGTCCCCATTCAGTTCTATTAGTCCCAGCCGTGTTTTATTTGATTCCAGGTGTGTCTCGTTTTTCCCTCGTTAGTTCTGTCTATTTATAGTCTTCTGTCTTCTATCTATTTATAGTATGTTCTGCCCCTTGTTTCCTGTCTGCTGTTAAATGTCATTCCTCGTGTTGTGTTCTTGCCTGCTCTGTATTGCCGTTGGTTTCTTTATTAAAGACCATTTTGTTTATGTTACTTCAACACCTCCTTGCTCCTCCCTTGAGAAAGTGACAGGTACAAGGCCATAACATCTGGCATCTTTCTATTGGAAGATTAAAATAGACTCAAATGCTGTACCTAAAATCAACAACCTCATTAGAAAACTAATTTAATCTAATGACAGGTCGATGGAGGGAAGAGTTTGAAACAAAACAAGTTTTTTAAGGCAATATTACGACAAACATTTTTTCAACCAGAGAATAATTCACAATACAACTAGGAATGTTTATTTAGAAAGTAAATCTGGTTGATTTTGATTTCAGATAGCCATTTATTTTTTCAGTTTAGTTTGGTTGCTGTGATTTCCATTTTTGTGGTTTTGCCTCTTTATGAGACCAAAAAAAGGAGAGTGGCGGGAAATTGAGTCGAGGTGGAGGGAACTGGAATTAGGAAGTCGAACCTGCATAACCCAAGAGGGCATAAAGGCTTAATGTAGCAACTTCTCTTCTCTTCTCTTCTCTTCTCTTCTCTTCTCTTCTCTTCTCTTCTCTTCTCTTCTCTTCTCTTCTCTTCTCTTCTCTTCTCTTCTCTTCTCTTCTCTTCTCTTCTCTTCTCTTCTCTTCTCTTCTCTTCTCTTAATAACAAGCAAGGATGTATTAAATTGATCAAAAATGACAGTAAAGACATTGGGTCTCATTCATGAAACACAAGCAGAACGATTTTTTGTGTAAATTGTTCGTAAAGCCATTCTGACATAAACCTTCAAATTCATGAAAATGTTCGTATTTTCAAAATATTAGTTGGTTCGAAAGAACTGTACATCTGCTCCATACCACGTGTAAATGGTGCGTAAAACGTTCTGTGTTCTTTTTGGCAAACTGATGACACTTAATTTTGATGCACTGCCATTATAACATTTTACAAGTTCGTTTGCTCGGTTTTTGTTTTGTAGCTGAGAGTTGATCAACTGTTTAGCTTTGGGTAAAACACAGCATTTATCACTGTCATTTTTTATCCAGCCATCCAATCAATTGAGGAGGGGTGGGACAAATCACCAACCAAGCCAAATCAAATCGGAAGTTTACGAAGCGTTTGTGAATCCGGAGGAGAGTTTCCTGGAAGGTCCTTTTTACGCACAAATTACTCAGAATTTAATCCTATATTTACAAATGTTTCATGAATGAGGCCCATTTTCATTCTTAAAAAAAAAAAAAAAATATATATATATATATATATATATATATATATATATACAGTATATATATATATTTTTTTTTTTAAATTAATTAATTTTTTTTAATAAATGCTGTTCTTTTGAACATTCTAGTTATCAAAGAAGAATGGTTTACACTTTTTTAAATATAATGTTTTACACAAAATTTTACTTTTTAGCAATAACAATATTAGTAAGTGTTTCTAGAGTAGCAAATAATTGAACATTCTGCTTAAAAATAATATTTATTAATAATCAATGACATTTTATTTATTAAATGTATTATTATTATTTTATTTAAATTGAGAACTGTTATTTTAAATTGTAATAAAAATAAAAAAAATTTTACAAATAAATGCAGCCTTGATGAGCATGAGAAATGAACACATTTTATGGACCCAAAACTTAGTAAAAGGTGTGTGTGTGTGTGTGTGTGTGTGTTTAAACCTGTCCAAACATTCTTCATCAAGAATCGTGGGTAAGTTATGAACTAATTCTGACTAATTCTCTTTATCCCAAATTCCCATCGCTGTAGGGTTTTCATTATGTGTATGACATCACGTCTGCATGTGGATTTATGTTCATAGACAGAGCGTGATAGAAGAAGGTGTATTAAATGATTAATTCACCAGCATGTCCTTCGTCTACTCCAGGGGCACATGGGTGACATTACTCAGACAGGGCAAGTGCGGGAAAGCAGGCACAAGGAGAAAGGAGTGGTGGGCTGTTTTTCACCCTTGCTCACTGTGACGGGATGTGATTAGATTAATTAGAGTAGTGTGTTAGGAGGGATGTGTGTCGCAGCGGGTCTTGTCATAAAGATGAGCTGTTTTCTCTTCTTCATTCATTGATCTGCCGAACACCTGCTGTCAGACGGCCATGCTACACTGCCCTCCTCTCTCACTGTCTTTCAATCTGAATGATCGATCCAGTGGAACGGATTAAATCCGTTCAGACAGATGTCGCTGATACACCTGCGCAACAGTTTTATTCATTCATTTTCCTCTCTTTCTTTCTTTCTTTCTTTCTTTCTTTCTGTCCGTTATTAATGGCACACTCACAGTCACTGTGGCGTTAGTCTTGGCTGTTCTCGTTGGTCAAGGTCAGGTTTGTGGAAAAGTATAGCATTAGTTTTAAACCACCCCCATCTCTCGTTCTCTGGCTTTTTATGTGTGCTACTCCTTAGAAGTAGGTTGATAATGCTGATGTAATAGTGAGTGTAGTCTTAGCTTACAGACTGCCACATTTGCATATCATAAAATATGCAAATGCTTTGATGTAGAAACAAGTTTCACTTAGAAATTGGTAGTAAATTTCACAAATAAGCTTAATGCAACTAAAAAAAAAATTCACAGCATTTAATCTAAGATGGGTTAGAGATTAAAGATCTCTATCTATCTATCTATCTATCTATCTATCTATCTATCTATCTATCTATCTATCTATCTATCTATCTATCTATCTATCTATCTATCTATCTATCTATCTATCTATTTGATGTTTATATATCTTATTAAAACAACACAAAGTTCATTTTTGAAGTAAGAAGTATTGAAATAGAATCTTCTTGCTATTTCTTGTACTGCAATAATGTTTTATTTGCAACCTAGAACTATTTTATTTTATTATTGTGAGTCTTGCATCTAACTAAAATTATAATTAAAGTATAATCATAAAATTGTTATTAGAAATAAAAAAAAATGTACACTGGACAAAAAATAAATAAAATAAATTAATTTCAGTGACTCTTCTTTAAGGTTTAATTCAGTGTTACTTGACATTTCTTTGTAATTGTTTGTTTTTATCTATTTATTTATTTATTTATTTTGTTCAGTGTAGTTGCTAAGCCTTCTTATTTTATGTACTAAAAAAAATAAAATAAAACTAAAATAAAAATGAATATAACTGTAAAGACATACAAACTATAACAGTTCTGGTCACACTTAAGTTTGGGGACCAATTCTCAACATTAACTAACTATTAACTACAACTTTTGCCTCAATAAACTCCTAATTTGCTGCTTATTATTTATATTATTTATTTATCTAGAATATGGCTTTGCAGAAAAAGGCATTGATATGTGTTTTTATACAATCCAATATTTCTCGTAATATGCATGCTAATAAGCAACTAGTTGGTCCCTAAACTAAAGTGTTCCCATAGTTCTCAATGATACTAAAATAACAATGTAGCAGGCAATCTTCACCGAACAACAAAATCTACAGTTACTGTTAGTCCAAAAACAGCAAGCGTGTTGTTTCTCCAGTCTCTCGCAGCGCGACAGATCTGTCCGAGCTGTCATACGTGATCTACCCCTGTTTGAAATGTGTCCATGCGCACTCTACTGTGTTCGTCACGCAGTGAGTCAGAGGGAGTCGTTCAGTAAACAGTTGGGTCTGACGGCATAATTAAGGGGAGAGCTGAGGTCTATCACGGCAGGCAGAGATAGGCAGACAGAATGAGAATTCATTTAAATGCCGCCGCTCGGATAAAGGGAAATAATTACTGAGCTTAGCATGTACACCTGCCTCTGACTGCAAGAGGCATCACCTCACTTGCCACCATTTTGTGTAACGTAGTGAAATGAAGCCTGAGTCTCCCACCGCTTTGCTCTGTTGGAGAGGATCTGTGGAGGGCAGCTGAGGAGACGAGTTGGCCTTTCTGCTTTGAAATTACTCCTACATGTTACAGAATTTTAAATTCTGGTTCGTGTGCTGGAGCTTTTCTAGTCACGTTTCCCTTGAATTGTGCTCTTCTCTCACCTTTCTTTGTGTTCTGTGAAAAGAGACACATTTTTGTGGAGTTTCTTGATTCAGAAACATCTGTAATTTGGCTCGATTCCTTAAAAAGTTTGTTTTTGCTATTTTATCTTTAAAAATATGTACATGCTATTATTGTAGTCCAACCTTCATGTTCCTGGATAGTTGAATGGCTTTTATGGTGAACGGGATAACTGGTAGCCTACAGGATGATGTTTAGTAGTAGTGTACTAGTAGAATAAACTTCACATTAGTGCCCGTCTTTGTGTAATGTTGTGAATAGAACTTGTGTTTCTCAACACCGCATCGGTTTTATGATTGAAGACGCGATAGAATTTGTTTTTCTCCACAAGCGTTGTCCGTCGATGAGAAGACGTCTGCGAAGAATGCGCCTCTGAGGACAAAAGAAGCAGTGAATGTGAACTCACAAACAAACACAATCATCTGTCATCTCATGTGTCCATCAGTTTTCCCCTGGAGGGACTCTATCCTTGCCGATGTGTGAGCAGACACATGTGTGTGCGCCCCTGTGCTTGGTTATTTATTTATTTCTTTTTTGATTGTGTTGACCATGGCCTCAAGCAAACAGAAGAAAATTGGGTCTTTTGTTTCCTGGGAGAGAGAAAAAAAATCTTAGGAAGATGAGAATCTTCAGTCTCAATCATAAGCTTTGTACACATTATATCACTTTCTCCATTACAGGAGAAATTAATAATAATAAGGTTGTCAGTATTACATGTTAATTTAGTACAATTAATTTCATTATTTAATTGAAATGTTTACATTTTTAAATACAATTATTTTATTAATTATGAATAAATGTGGAGTATTATATTATTATTATTTTTTTATTATGTTCAAATGAAAGTGTATATATATATATATATATATATATATATATATATATATATATATATGTGTGTGTGTGTATATATATGTATATATATAATTATTAAATTAATTATTTTATTACAATTTTATTTTATATAATATAATTAAGTAATTAATTTAAATTAATGTGTGTTATTAATCTGCATTTAATGTAAAATAAATTATATAAATAAATTAAATAAAACTATATTTTATAAAATTTAATATTTTATTTTTATTTTTAATGAATAAAATAATCATTTAAAAAAGTATTTCTTAAAAATATTTTATATGAAATTATTATTATTATTAATTGTTTTTTTGTTTTTTTTTACATTTGGAGTTGATGAGATGTTTTTGACAGAAGTCTCTTATATTCCCCAACTCTGCATTTATTTGATCAAAAATAGAGTTAACATTAATGACGTGAAGAAAAAAAAAAAAAAAAAAAAAAAAAAAAAAAAAAAAAATATATATATATATATATATATATATATATATATATATATATATATATATTTTTTTTTTTTTTTTTTTTTTTTTTTTAATAAAATAATTAAGTAATTAATTTAAATGTATGTTTGTCGTTAATCTGCATTTCATGTAAACTATAGAATTAAACTGATGCAGGCTCACACTTTATATGTACGACAAGTTTGTAGAAGTAGGGTCACATGTTTCCCTTCCTCCCCACTATCCATTCATCCCTTAACATGTGCGTTCACGTGAGGAGAGTTACGGAGCCTTTCCAGGATGCTAACTAGACTTCAAACAGCCGGGCTGCCTTTTGAAGAAGCGAGGAGAGACCCAGACACACTCACGGTCATTATGTGAGGAATCTTGGAAGAGAAAATAACTCCTTAAATTGAAAGCAACACAAAAAGGTTTTTTTTTTTCTGTTGGTGTTGTTGTGGAGAACATCAAAAATGGTTTCAGGGATGCAATTATTTTAGATATATTTTGGACTTTGGGAATTGCTTTTGTGTTGCTTGCTGAGGTTGACATGAGGAGCCAGAGGAGAGGGCATAGAGCATCGTGCAATGCACAAAAACAAGCGGCACACACAATACAGCTGTCTAAATAGGACCTAGAGGACAAAAAAAAAAAAAAAAACTACACCCTGATAAAATCAGGTGTTTTTGCACATTCTCGGGTCGGAAACCAAAAGCAAAAAGCATGAAAGGTGGTTGATATATCTGCTTGATATCTCATATTTATATCCATGAACTATGGAAGCTTGTTTCCACTATGGGATAAAAGGTAAGTAGATGTAAAAAGTGACTTTTTATTTCATAATTCAGACTTTTTTTTTGTTTCTTTTTTCTCTCACAATTGTGGAATATAAAATCAGAATTGCAAGATATAAATGCAGAAGTGATAGATATAAATTTGCAACTTAGAATAAAAGTTTGAATTGTGAGATATAACTTTGCAATTGTCAGGAAAAAAGTTAAAAAAAAAAATAATAATTGAGATAAAGTCACTATTACCTTTTTTATGTTTTATTCCATAGCAGAAAAAAAAATGGAGATGAAAAATCAACATTCTGAGGAAAAATAAGCCAGCATTGCGAGATTGAACTCGGAACTCATGAGAAAAAAATGTCTGAATTCTAAATTAAAATCTCACAATTTTGAGTTTATTTCACGCAATACAGAGTTTTTAACCCAGAATTTGACTTGAGAGAATTGCGAGAAACACAAGTCAGAATTGTGACTTTTTTTTTTTTTTTTAATTGATTGATGATTTTCTTTTGAATGCATGTGCGAGACTACTGAATGTGTCTGTAGTGGTTATACTTTAGTAAGTGCATGCATATAAAATTGGGAAATATGTTTTTTTTTTTTTTCATAGTGTCTGTCACGTGTTTCGCACTGAAGGCATGGTTGATCAGCAGTTTCTGTGAAGCAGACGCACCAGATGTTGCTGTGTTCGATAAATGAGTGTTGTATCCACACGCTCTCAGTCTGATAGTTGTATCTGTGCATTGCCAGGCAGAAGCCAAATGAAGGGTAAACAACTCGAGCTAGAGTGAAAAGTTAGTCGAGGCCAAGGAGGGATTACGGACGGTGCTGATGGGGCCAGTACACCGGGACCTCAGAATGTCAGTGGTATCGGGCTGAGAGGCCTGCAGGGGCCTGACACCTGTTAGATGAACAGCGTTAGAATGTGTGCCAGTTGATGTTGGCACAATCTGAAATAAATGAAGAAGTGAGTTATCTGTCCCTGGTCCCTCCTCTGCACAAATAGTGCAATCTGAATATATTATTATAGCATTGATGTAATGTATAACTGTGGTATGTTGTTGTCTCTTATGCACACGATGGTTGTTTATGTAATTGCAACTTAGACTCCTTATAGCCCTTATTTTTATATGCTTACAATTCAACAATAGTAAAGTAGTTGATTTGAATGTATGACTGAAATGAAAGTGTTTTGTTTTTTGTTTTTTTGTTTTTTTTTTGCATATATACAAAGTCAGAATTGCGACTACAGTATGAATGGATTCAATTCATATATATATATATATATATATATATATATATATATATATATATATAGAAATGATGTCTACAATAAAATAAATAGGTTAATCAAACACTGCTGATTTGTCCAAAGTTAAAGGAATAGTTCACCCCAAAATGAAAATTTGCTGTTAATTTACTCACCCTCAGGTCATCCAAGGTGTAGGTGACTTTTTTTTTTCTCCAGTAGAACAGTAAAGAAGATTTTTAGGTGAAACCGTTGTTGAAACAGTTACAGTTAGAGTGAGAGAACGCATGAGGAGAGCTACTCACACTGATAGATAGATAGATAGATAGATAGATAGATAGATAGATAGATAGATAGATAGATAGATAGATAGATAGATAGATAGATAGATAGATAGATAGATAGATAGATAGATAGATAGCTGCTGCCGCTCCCTCCATCTCTCTCAGTTCTTGGTCTGTGTATGCTGGTTCAAATAAGTATGACTGTGCCTAAAATTCCATGTCGTCGTCTTTCATGTCGAAATCATCAGCCATTGTAATGTTCACTTTGTGAACTTTAAACTTTAGCTTTGTTGTTCATGCTCTCCTCACGCATTCTCTCACTCTTAACTGTAAACAAACAACGTCATCAGCTCCAGTATCGCATTCGTCATTGCACACTGAGTACAAAATTTTCGTCCGAAATTTCCGCACATTAAAAAGTAAATACGACCTCACGTCGTATCAATCACATTTACACACTGACTCCGAAACTTTCATCTGTCATAAAAAAATCGGATCAGGTTCGATTTTCTGCGTTTTCGCATCTGTAGCATGCATTTGATAGGAAAGGATTAGGAATACGAAAAAACGGAAAAACGCACGCGAAAATTTCAGACTCAGTGTGCGATGACCTTTAGGCTACACTAAACATTTTATTTGTGTAATTAACATGTTTAAATGGTCCAACAACAAAGCATTTAACACCGCAAGCGCAAGCAGAGTGTCTTAGAAGAATGCAGAGAAGAACTAGCCTATTCAAAAAATCTTAAACTGCTTGGATTAAACTCACTTCATTTTCCTCGTCCGTTTGAAATAAAATTATATATAATAATATATTATAATAATTTGTTTGTGATTTTTATTAGTCATGTAGGATAGGCTATCATGTGCGTTACAAGCTTGGACGTTGCTATGTATGTGTGTGTGGTTTACAAAGAAATGTAGAAAATACAAAAGATTAGTCTACAACACTGTATAACATCACTGAACTAAATTATACACATGCACATATCTTATTAATATACATTTATTAACAATAAAGATTAAAAATAAGTATTATGCACATTACAAATGGGCTACGTCATTGTAAATGAGAAACAGTGTTGAGTCGTGCCACAGTAACGTAACGATAACAGATAACATTTCAAGCAAAATGATTATATTTATTCAAGCATTTAACATTTCTAAGTTAATTAAATGTCAGTAATGAATGGCACAAATTATAGATAACCTATCACGAAGAAGGCCCTTTGTCCCAAACGCGTACAGTAATAGTTCTATACTGCCACCTGTTGGCACAGTTGTAACTTCGAGAACGACTCTTGTTATGTTGAGATCACAAGAAAAATAAGTTGTGATAACGACAAAACGTGAGAATGAGAAAACAACTTTTGTTATGTCGTGATCATGAAACAACAACTCATTATGTCGAGATCACAAGAAAACAAGAAGGAAAATACTAATAATGCATGGCCGCTTGGAACTTCCGTAGTTCAGAGTTGGTAAGATAGATAAGAAAAAGTCTCTTAAATTCACAAAAAGCGGCATTTATTTGATCAAAAATGCAGTGTGGTAACACTAATAATGTGAAATATTATTAGAGTTTAAAATAACTGTTTTATATTTTAATATTCTTTAAAGCTGAATTGCAAAGTAGAATTTTCAGATTTTATAATAAATAATTATAAATCATATTATATTATAAATTATTATTTATTAATATTATTATTATTATTTCTTATTATTATATGTTGAAAAATGTTGTGGTGCTTTAATATATTAGATATGTAACGGTTCACAAAATTAATATATATAATTGCTTATGTTGGAAATATTTAAACCATCTGACGCCGAACAATTGATGTTTTTGACAATATCTCTGACTATCATCGATACAAGAATCATCGTCTTTTGTCACACCCCAGCAAGGGGAGGTTATCACATGGTAGACAGCACGTTGCCTGTTACAGTATGTTGTTTGGGCTGCCTTGTTGAGCGCAGTGGCACTGAGAACATTATATTTCACACACTTTAAGCTCTTTTATTTTCTAAATGTAAAATAATTAGTCCAACAAATCATTCGGTTTGTAATGCGTACCAAACCAAAAGCCTCGTTCCGAACGGTTCAATACAATATATACATATAGACATCAGTTTAATGCGTCCTTGCTAAATAAATGCAACTTAGTAAAGCCACAGATAATGTACTTCCTCACCATGTCTCTCTCCTCCATCTAATTTGCAACATTAGGCTTGCTAGGTTGACTCTTGCCACCTTGTGCACATTAGAGTAAAAGTCTGTCCATTTTTCTTAAGTAAGCACATTAATGCCTGTGCTGAGCATTAACCTTGAGTCCTCTTCGACCTGGGCAAACACATTAATGTCTCCAGTGCTGGGCAGTTTGTTGACCCAAGTCCTAATTGTGTACAGTCTTACATTGAACGAAACGACCGGCACATCCGTCATTCGCAGCATTCAGGTCTTATTGACAGATATGAATAAATGGTAGGCTAATGCAGGGACCCTCATTGTTTACCCACACACTTCCAACAGCAGTCGCCATCACAGACTCTGACGGTCCAATAATTTGCCCTCTACAGCAGATTTATGGAAATGACGGCGTTTCCTAGAGAATCTAATTGAGTGTCTGCAGGGCTCAAGATCTTCCAATGTCAGTCAACGGAAGAAATTACGGCACATTTGCCTGTAAGGTCTTGTCAATCCCAGAGGGAATGATATCGGTTTACCAGTCATTATGGACACTGACCTGTTATTTATTCATAGACACAAAGGCAATTTTAATATGCTATAGGTCCCTGGGATCAAAGGATAGATTTTCAACATGCCGCTCACGCCTACATCACCTCAAAGCCAATTTCCGATCTTTACAGTGAAAAAAAACCCAAGAGTAACTTCTCTATGGGGTGTCGAAGACCCTTCGCTTTGCACCTTTCGCTCTGGTCATATCCCTGGGGCATAAATGTCTTTTCCTCTTAATCAAATCTATTGTACAGCCCTGGTTTGAGGTTCAAAAATCATCTCCCTTCAGCAAACAGATGGCACAGGGAAGGTTCAGGGTGAACCAGAAGCACAGAAGACAGTGTCTTTCCATGGGACTAAGGGCTGGTGGGAGGTCCCGCTTCACCCGCTGGCTGTGTAATGTCCAAACAGCAGGAAGACTGATACTCGGCTTCACTTCAGCAGCTGTTCTGCTGCAACACAATTAAAGCCCATTGTGTGTGCCAGGCCACCGGCTGTAATTACATTTGCTTGCCGGCCGCAGTAGATCTCAGACAGAGGATTGTCTTTGTAGTGTCGAGTCAATGCAGTTTGCAATTTTAAGGAGAGAGGAGATGTTTACCTCAAGTAGTGTGTGAATTTGCCTCTCATTTCTGTCATCTGAAGTGAGTCTGAACAATTAATCAAACTGAAATTTTCATATGGCATCACTGTCCTATAACACTTAAATCCGCAGAGTGTACTTTAGTGTAATATTATTATGAGAGGCCAATATTATTTAAGGGTAAGCTGTAATATTAGTAGACTGGGCACCAGTGGACCAAAAAGATCTGACTTCACTTTCAAAACCATATACAATGTGAATGCAACGAGAAAGACATTTTGTCATCATTTCACATGCATTGCATTCCAAACCTGTATTGCTTTCTTCTATAGAACACAAAAGAATATATTTTGAACTGTTTTGAACTGCTTTTGTCCTTACAATTAAAGTCACTTTCATTGCGTGAACAAAACATCTCTGAGATATATATATATATATATTTTAAATACCATATTTTTGTTGAAGAAAGAAAGTCATATATAGGTTTGAAATGAAATTAGGGTGAGTAAATTGATTTTCATTTTCAGTATTCATTTTTGGATGAATCATCCATTTCAGTATTTTAATTTTGCAGTTCAGATCATAATTAGAATTTGTCAAAGTTTCATCAGTTTGATTTTCTGACAACACTGTGGAACTGTACTGTAAATATAGATTAACAAAGAGAAATGGGAGTGCGGGCACAGTGGCGTGGCTGTGTGAAAACAAGTCTGTCTGAGGTGACAGCAGATCAATGGAGGATCCAGGCAAACGGCAGAGTTCGGGCTCCCAGACTCACAACTCCTGCAGTAGAATGCCGTCACCTTATTCAGGGAGTCATAAGGCCGGCCCCCTCTGCAGACTCCAATTTTGGGGCTGCAATGAACTGTCGTTAGTGTGATCAGAACAGGCAGAGAGGTGGTATTGTTTGGTTGGCTAGCGCATCACTAGAAGGGATTCAGCAAGGGGCCTTCTGGGAAATCACTTTGCCGGCAAAAGAGTCTTCATGTTCATTTTGTAACTGTGAGAAGAGCAGTGCTCAAATGGAGCCAAGGAACTCTCTAATATATATCGTCTTCTGGGAAAAATAAAGATTTGCTTGTTAGCACTACTTGCTAAGGCTAGCATGACTATTACTTATATTTAAAGTTAGGAATTTGAACAAATCTGTGTGTAAACATCAGTGTGTAATTCCACAAATCGGCTTATTGAAGTTGTTCACATTCTAAGCTATCAAACTTTGAATTTAGGCCTAGTAGACAATGAAATGTGTTTTGTTTTGGGGTTTAGCTTAGCTTTAGCTTAGCTTAGTTTTGCTTAGTTTAGTTTGGGTTGTTTTGTTTGTTATTTGATTTACACACTCCCATGGCAATTTGTGACTTTTATGTTTTGGTTAATTGGTGACTAATTTGTTTGAATTAGTGCATTCTCATTCATAAATTTTTGTACGTACTGTACCACTTTGCTCCATTGACAGTTAGGTATTGGGTTTAGGGGAGGACCTTCATTCTTCTTCTTTTTTTTTTTTTTTACTACCACTTGTATGTTAGCATACAAATCATATTTTACGAAATCATACAAATTCACAAAAATGGTTTTGTTTATGCTGTGTCTGTATTTGGAAGTCATTGTATGGTTTCTTGGAAATATCAACCCGAATGTGATTTAGCAGAGCATGAAGAACACAATTAAAGCAGTAATGCACATCTCTTATATAACAAAATCCTCAGGGAAAAGAAAAGTCTTCTTTTAAAGGCGTTTTATCAGTTTTTCAGAGTGAGCAGGGTAGTCATTCATAACACATGACAGGCCTTTACCCTGATGATACAATTATGGTTATGATGTCATAAGACTGTGGAGTACGACAGTGTCTCAGTTTCTTTATGTGCTTGATTTGTTTAATAGAGTTTGTGCCACTACGAACAGCTATGAGTGGAGAAAAACAAAAGCCTAGTGATATTTAAAAAGTCACAGGCTCATGTATTGTTCTTCTCATTTTACTCTCAAAAATGTGTAATAGACTTGTGCACTTCTGCTGGAAACACAAACATCATTTCCTGATGGATAGGTTTTCCCGATTAGGTCTTATTAAAGGGATAGTTCACCTAAAAATAAAAAATAAAATAAAATAAATAAATCTGTCATTTGCTCACTTTCATGTCATTCCAAACACATAAGACTTTCACACATCTTCGGAATACAAATGAAGATATTTTTAATATTCTCTCATTTTTTTGTCCATCCATTGACAGTCTAGGCAATCAACATTAAAAGTCATCATAAAAGTAATCCAAATTATTTATAATTATTAGTCCAAGTCTTGCAAACAGAAAATATTGCTTTATATGATCAACAGATTTTGTTTTAAGTTCTAGATTACAGAGCACATCAAATAAGGTAAACAGAATCTTTAATGTGCGTATTTGAAGATCACTCATTGTAAGGTGAACGATCCCTTTAAAGCAAAGTTGTTTCTTTTATGCTTCGTTATTCATTTATGGGACATACAATTATTCTCAAAAAATAAATTATTATTATTATTATTATTTATTAAAGCATCCCAGTTTGTACCAGCAGTGATGACATCAGTGATGTTTTCATACTAGAATGTGATTGGCCATCTTTTTTTTTTTTTTTTTTGCATAATTTACATACTGAATATTACTGTAATGCAAATATCAGATATCGTTTGGTATTATGTAAATCTCTGTGCATTGCTCTGTGCAAGTTTAGTCTCAAAGTGTTTTAAACTCAATAAATTTAATTAAAGTATGAAGCCAAATGTTTATTTTATCTACATTGTATTATTTTTTGTTTAGTTGGTATATGGTCACTAACCCTGTTTCTCACTCTCTTCTTTCTAGGTGGGTACAGACTGAATGACACATTATGAAGCATCACATGGTAATCTGTAGTGATTATTTCCTTCTTTTCTTCCACTATTGGTCATTCAGTGAGAATGTGGGAAAAAATCCTATTGTGTTGATAACCTGTATTTTTCTACTTAACAGTTTGCACTGCTTAATGGTATTTGATAGTTGCTGTGCTGTGTGTGTGTTTTGTGTTCAGAGTAGACAAAGGGCTGGGTGTTTTGAACCCTACGCTTAGTGAATTGTGTGTTGGTGTGTACATGACTGTCTTGGCGAACACATAAGCGTATGTGTGTGGCAAAGCTAGCTAAGAGGTCCTTCCTGTGAAGCTCTGGCCATAATGAATCTTTGACACAGATAAACCTTATCAGTCCACTGTCTTATTGCAATGAACTTTCTCCTGACCCTTCCCTGTGTCTCTATTAAAAAAAAATACCCTCAGTGCCTCTTCCTCTAAGCCTTGCTCCGCCAACACTGTGTTGAACAAAAAGCTCAGACTCAAAAACTTTGGCGAGTATTTTCTTTTCACATATTGTATGGGGACATATCACTTATAACTGCAAAGTCGCACTTATAAACCCAGAGTGTACTTGTTTATAAAGTATGTGGTGTTAGTGAATAGAGTTATTAATATGCCATGATTAAAACAAAACAGTATGCCAAATGGCCAGATGCAATGTTTTGTGTCTCTCAAAAGCTGCCCCTTAGGAGGTAGAAAAAGAAAAGGAAGTAGGAAAGTAAGAGTGACCGGTGTGAAATGACTGTTAATGAAGTTCAACACCACAGAGAATAATTCCTTCCAGAAAGTGAAGAAAACAAAAAGCTGATCTGGACAGATTCCTGCACAGTCAGGCTCATGGACGTTTAAGCCTTGCAAATGCAAATACATATTAGCACCCTTTGAAATATCTGAAACAGAATTTTGGCAAAATCTCACAAAAAAAAATTCGATGTCAATAGTGTAGCCATGCTTAAAGCACATCTCAAACAGAAGTCACTAGCCAGGTTTCCATCCAAAGTTGTGAGTGAAAAATGAGATTGTTGCATAAAACATTGCGAATAAGCATTGTTTCTATCTGACAAGTCAAAGAAAACAAAAACATCACTTCTTGATAAACTGGCACTAAATATCACAAAGAAAAGTGGAAGAAGCCACTGAATATAATAATCTTCATATATAATAAATGACTTGTTCCTCAGAGCGAGCAGACGAAACACAGCGGTCATTGCTTTCGTGGATACCTGCTGTTTGGGAATGCAGTTGTGTAACAGTTCTGGGAGGCAATAATACAGAAATACTTTGATGGCAGTCTTTGCTTGGGTATTTCAGTATGACCATAACACCATTTCAGATGCTGTGCAACAAGATCGGTCTGCTGGTTCATCAGGTTATGCCCTCCCATTGCGCAAAGTCACAGGACTTTTTTGATGCACATGGAGGATGCATTTCCATCGCCCACAACTCACATTGACCCTTTTTCACACAAGACAAAAACCACTTTAAGTGAGCGCAAACATTTTTGCGAATTAAGGGACCCCCCCCCCCCCCCCCCTGTTTCTGATGCGATACTTCTAAATGTGCATTAAAACAGGTGATGGAAACATATCAAAACAAGCAGCTTTCTGTTGGTAAATGTGGCAAATTCATGTTAAAGGGTTAGCTCACCCAAAAATGAAAATTCTGTCATTTATTACTCACCCTCATGTCGTTCCAAACCCATAAGACCTCCGTTCGCAATTTAAAGACAAGTAAAAATGGGGAAATTTTCCGCCTTCATGCAAAATTCCTGTTCATGTGGATTCCTATTGAAATGACAAGATTTCACCCAGGAACACAGTAAATGTCTAACAGTAAAGGTTTTTGGTTTTGTGAGATATACAGTAGATTTTTAACTCCCCAGCTTCAACAACAGCTTCTTCTCATAGTCTGACTTACATTGTGACTAATTCACAAAGCAAGCTGTGTGAAATTGCACCTAATAAATAATATCTAAAAATTGTAATTGGGATTGATTTTAGCAAACAGTTCTTAAAAGCATCATCTTTTGAAAAGGTTCAATTGGTGTTTAAAGGTTCTTTGTGGAACCAAATAACCTTTATTTTTAAGCATGTAACAGACATTTCCAGCAAACTCTTGGAGCTTGAGGCCTGAACTTTCCTGTTTTCGTTTTCTAAATCAGCGTGAGTTGGTATGCTTGGGGTTTGGACTGCATTTCTTTTCCATGAACTCTCCCCAACCACACAGAGCTAATTTGGGGTGGGGGCCTGCGATGACATGGCAGCCTGAACGCTGGTTTCACTCTCTTCTCCTCCCATGACCACACTCTAAATGCAGGGTGCCCTTGCTCCAGTGTAACTCACATTACCCAGAACTGAAGCCCCTTCCAGGGATTTGTTGTGGGCTCTAGAGCTGTTTGAAAACCCGCAACCATAAGCTTTCATTCCTCTGGAACCGATCAGGCGTGCCTCTGGACTGCCTCAATCACAGATGAAAAGAACAACTTGATCCTCATCCGTGTATTTGCCTCTGAATTTTTTAGGGGGCTTGAGGTTGCTGTCCGCCAGAGGTGTAGTACTGGAGGTCCAAACAGGGTGTGTGTGTGTGTGTACGTGTTTTTGTGACAAATAAGGACATAAATTTGTATAATAACAAGGGTATTACATGGGTATTACAAGGAAAAGGTGAGTTTTCAGGACATTTCGCCATGTCCCCACATGTCAAAACGCTTAGAAATCACACAGAATGGAGTGTATTGAAAATCTGAAATAGCACAAAGTTTCCTGTAAGGGGTAGGTTTAGGTGTTGGGCAATAGCACATACAGTTTGTACAGTATAAAAACCATTACGCCCATGGGATGTCCCCACTTTTCACAAAAGCAGGTGTGTGTGCGTGTGTGTGTGTGTGTGTGTGTGTGTGTGTGTGTGTGTGTGTCTGCCCTTGTGGCTTCATTAGAGTGCAGACCTGTTTCTGGGGAGTGATGGATGAGTGGACAGAGTGTGCAACAAGGCATACTCGAGCCCCCTCACACACACACACATACACACTGTGAGAAGACTCAAACACAAGTCTCCTTTTCCCCCAATAGTTTCACAGCTATCTTTCAGTTGGTAGTGTGTTTTAATTGACATTTGTTTTGGAACACAATCACGGACGTCCACGGCTCACATGGAAAACGTGCATTTCTGTTTGTATAGGCATTTAGTATGGTGCTTGTGGGCGTAGGGTCACTGGTCATACTCTGACAGAGCGGTCGCTGTGGTTTATTTTCCTTTTATGCTTGAAATCAGTCTAGATTTAGTAATGTGGTGCTGCGTCTGTTTTGCCGAGGGTGTATTTAGAAGCTTAAAATATCCCCACAAAATCAGTTGAGCTCAAATGTATCCATCTATCTATCTAATAACCATCATCTAGTCAACCATCCATTAGTAAAGCCGTCCGTAAAAGCCAGTTGTAAGAAACATTTAGTTTAGTGAATGTGCACAAGATATAGAGCCTATATACATGTTTGAATTTGGTCTCATTAAAAGTTTGGTGTCTGTAAGGGTTTTTTTTTTTTTTTTTACTATCTATGAAAGAAATTTCTCCTGGACAAATATATAGCAAAAAAACTGTAATGTGAAATATCACAGTTAAGCAGATTTCTATTTTAATATATTTTAAAACGTAATTTATTCATGTGATAGTAAGGTTGACTTTTCAGCAGCTATTACTCCTGTCTTCAGTGTCATATGATCTTTCAGAAATCATATATGCTGATTTGCTGCTCAAGAAACATTTCAATGTTGAAAACAGTTGTGCTGCTAAATTTTTTTCATGGAAACTGGGATACATTTTTTCACATTCTTTAATGAACAGAAAGTATTTGAAATAAAAATTATTTGGTAACATTATAAATGGCAATACTGTCATTTTTGATCAATTGAATGTGTTAGTTTGGAATATTTGTTGTTGTTTATATGCAAGTTGCAATATGCAAGCATGATTTAATAGATAAATTAAATATATATATATATAAAAATATTGTTAAAGCTAGAGTAGGCATTTTTTCAGAAACATGTTTGTGTTCAAAAGCTGTGTGAAAACATGCTTTACTTTTGTAACGTGACATTAGTAGCGCAAAAGCTAGCTTTAAATATTTACATTTTTAAACGATACTTTAAGATTCAGAGTTTGTTCATCATTAGCTTGTTAAAATGCTTTGGAGTTACATCGCATTGGTTGTTAGGCACCGTTGCTACCATGTCAGAAATTTCATAAATGCCCTTTCTGAGCAGCTGATTGCATCGGCATTGACCTGCGTAATATCATTTGATGAATGAGGTGATAAAGGTCCCTATCAATCTGCCGTCCGAGTTATGATCCACCTTCTGTCATTTCTGTTCGCCTTTGTTTAATATGGCTGATGCCATTGTCTCATTGACCTTGTTGATGCCGACAGGGCTCGAATCGCACATGTAATTGCTGTGCATAATTGTTTGGGCCCTCTTCGTTTTATTGTGCTGAATGGCACCGCTTTGACTCTGTTAGTGCTTGCTAATTAGCACCGAGCAAAGGGCATGAATCAGGCTGTTAATCAGAATTAAAGACTTGATCAATGTTGTCCACAGAGGCAGAGGGCTTCCTTGTAAGTTTGCCCCCCTCTGTGACTTGTGTGCTTTTGTGTAGTTTGTTACTGACTGGTTTAAAGTCTAAAAAAAATTTTTTTGAATATTCTGCTAGAAAATGGCTGTTTGGAATGGAATACTTGCACACTGCCTACTGCAGTAGTAGCACTGTAAAAACTAAAGGTGCCTCAAATATCCTTTTGAGTGCTCAAGGAACTTCAAAATGTATTTTAAGTGTCTCAAAGCTCTTTTTCTCATAATAGGGTTCCTGGAGGAACCATTTCAGTCTTTGCAGTTCTTGCAGGAACTTATGGGATCCTTGAAGCACTTTGTTTCCAGTTCTGAGGTTCTGGAGTCACCCTTTCATTGCACTGAGACCTTAAAGTGCTCTGAAGGTTCCTGGAGGAACTCAAATTTTAGAGTTATTGTTAGATCTGGTAACATTGAAGTGGTTCCTGGAAGATCTGACTTGTAAAAGCCAGCATCTGGAGGAACCCAGAGATTCATGTGACAAAAATGAAATAGGACTGATTATTATTATCATTATTATTTACTTTTTCTGAATGGTACGGAACGTAATGACTTTAGTGGCACTTAGCATGTGAAAACAAAAGTATGCGCAAGAGCGATTTCAAATACATCATTAACGGTTCCTCTCCTCAAAGAAACAACCACAGCGCAGGACTGTCTAACAAAAGGTGAGTAAATTCTCCAAAATAAATATACAGATTTACTATTTGTACACAAATTCCTGTACTGACATGCTTATGTTTTTATATTTAAATATTTTTTATACCATTTTAACCGCTAATTTAATAGCTATCTAATAATTTAACTATCTAATGAACTTCGTGGGACGAAATGGAGAGTATTAAATCACAAACGATGATGTTTAGTCAGCTTTGATCGTTATGTTCACTTGTAAATCATTGTAATCTCTTCTTTTCTGAACTATTTGTTGTCGTTTACGTTTGTTAAATCGTTACCCATCCATGTTACATGAAGACTATTTAATATATTTAGCCTAGTTTTCCATTAATTTACACACCCATAAAAATAAAAATATACATTTTTATAATTATAATTTTGAAATAACTGAAATAGTGTTTCAGTGATGCCTAACGTTAATACAAAATTATATATGAATCCAGTCTTATATACACTATCACACTGAACTGAATGAAACAGTTTATACTTTTTTAATCCATGTTTTCTTTTTTATTCAGCAGTTAAGGAAAACGTGTGTTCTGTGTATGTTTCATGAATATGGCTCTGTAGTGGACTGCTGGAACTGCTGATGTCTGTTGCTGGCTGACAATAAAGTGATCTCTCTGGACTTACCCCATCTTTTGAAGGTGTGTAAGTAAGTGAACAATTGCAGAGAAACATCAGAAATCCCCTTAAAACATTCAGTTACTTATAGTTATTCTTTTTATTTTTATTTTCTTCTGAGAAATCCGAGCCTTGCCCTACCTGCTACATGACGATCCTCCTGTGCTGGACTGTATATGATAAATGAGGTAAGTCTGAGTGGTTCTCTAAGTCTAAGTCTGCACTCGGGACTGTTATGCACGCGCTGCACGCATGAACCAGTGCTCTTTGCATCGCGCGTTTCATTTGCGGGGTATGTGCACGCAACATGTGCATACGGTCCTCAGAGCAGGTTAGCCTACTCGTGGTGACAGAACAGGCAGGTTATCGATGAGTGACAAAGCAGAATAAGAATGGAGCAAAGTGAGGATGTGCTGTTCTTGAATAAATTGAATAATATTGTTTATTAAATAACAGGTGTTGTATTTATTTATTTGTTTTTCTCTGCAAAACTTTTCCTACCGTGTTAACAGCAAAATGTTAAACTTTAGTATTTTGACAAGACGAATAAAATAACTAATAGGCTATTTTTGTACAACCTACATTTTTTTTCTCTCTGCGACACTTTTTCCTATTGTGTTGTAAATGTTAAACGAATTGTATCCTGACAAGACGAATAAAAATACACTTTTTTCCCTACTATGTTGGCAGCAAAATGTTAAACGAATTTTATGTCTTAAGACACAAAATTCGTTTAACATTTTGCAGTCGATAAATTCAACTCTTGACAAGATGAATAAAATAACAAATACAATTTTGTGCAGACTACACGTTTATTTGTTAGCCTATCTCTCTTTCTTTTAGTAGAGGAAATTTAAATGTGAGATTCTGGAAATGAGATCTAAATTTAGCGGGAACGGTCAGGTTGGGAAGAAAATTATTCTAAGCGGACAGCGGGTGAACAAAGAGTGAATATATCACGGGAGCGGGTGGGGTGCGGTATAAAACCTTGTGGGAGCGGGACTAAAAAAAAACAGTCCCGCACAGACCTCTACTCTCAAAAGTTTTTTTTTTGTTTTAATTTTGATGATTAGAGCTTACAGCTCATTAAAGTCAAAAGTCCAGTATCTCAAAATATTAGAATATTTCCTAAGATCAATCAAAAAAAGGATTTGCAATACAGAAAAGTTCAAGTTCTATAAAGTATGTCCATTTATGCTCTCAATACTTGGTCGGGGCTCCTTTAGCACAAACTTCAGCATCAGTGAGGTGTGGCGTGGAAGCGATCAGCCTGTGGCACCTCTGAGGCACTATTGAGCCTTCATCTCGTCTGGATTGTTGGATCGACTGTTTCTCATCTTTCTCTTGAAAATATCTCATAGATTCCATATGGGGTTCAGGTCAGGCATGTTGGCTGGCCAATCAAGCACAGTAATATCATGGTCAGCAAACCACTTGGAAGTGGTTTTGGCACTGTGGGCAGGTGCTAAAGTCCTGCTGGAAAAGGAAGTCAGCATCTCCATGAAGCTTGTCAGCAGATGGAAGCATAAAGTGCTCCAAAATCTCCTGGTAGACCGCTGCATTGGCTTTGGACTTGATAAAACACAATGGACGAACACCAGCAGACGTCACGGCAGCCCAAATCATCACTGACTTCAGAAACGCCACACTGGACTTCAAGCAGCTTGGATTCTGTGCCTCTCCAGTCTTCCTCCAGACTCCAGACCTTGATTTCCAAATGAAATGCAAAATTTACTTTTATCTGAAAAGAGGACTTTGGAGCACTGAGCAACAGTCGAGTTATTTTTCTCCTTAGCCCAGGTAAGATGCTTCTGACGTTGTTTCTGTGTCAGAAGTGGCTTGGTAGCTCTTTTCCTGAAGACTTTTCCTTGATGCACTGACTCCAGCTTCAGTTCACTCCTTGTGAAGCTCTCCCAAGTGTTTGAATCGGCTTTGCTTGACAGTATTCTCAAGCTTGCGGTCATCCCTGTTGCTTGTGCACCTTTTCCTATCCAATTTCTTCCTTCCAGTCAACTTTGCATTTAATATGCTTTGATATAGCACTCTGTGAACAGCCACCCCTTTCAGTAATGACCTTCTGTGACTTTCCCTCTTTGTGGCGGGTGTCAATGATTGTCTTCTAGACCATAGCCAAGTCAGCAGTCTTCCCCATTAGTGGTTTCAAAGAACAAGAGATACCCAGAATTTATATGGTCATTTAATGAAACTCAAATGTAAATATTCTAATATTTTGAGATACTGGATTTTTGACTTTCATGAGCTGTAAGCTCCAATCATCAAAATTATCAAAAAACTTTTGAAATGTTTTACTTTACATGTAACTTTTTCACAATATTTTTTTTTTTTTAGATGCGCCTGTATGTGTGTGTGTGTGTAATTGTAATAGATATTGTGTATTTAACTAGTCCACAACCATTATTCAGTGCACTAATATAACAAAAAAATGGCTGTGATGTTCCTCATTTTTAAGATGCACTGAATAAAACCATGTGATAAATGAATAAATGTCAGTATTTTTTTTAAATAAAATTTTATGTAAATTCCTCCTTTTTCAACAAACTACACACAATCTTACACCAACTGTGGTGATGGAGACCCATTTGGTGAGAGCAGCAATGCAGATTTTCCTGATGGTGAGGAGCTACTTGCTGACGAACCTGCCAACATGAGTTCACCTTATACTATATGTGCCTTTGTTCTATTCAACATTATACAGAAAAGCTGTTAAACGTACAGTAAAGTGCACTATTTTTCTGCTGTATCTGTTGAGTATTCAGGAGGAGATCATTAAGTTACCTACAGCTGTCATGGGGCTTATCAATTTCTTAAAATGTGGGAGGGAGGGGGACAAATATTAAAGAAAATGGTGAAATGGTGCCTCGAAGCACCAAGGTGGTTCCGCCACAGTGGCAAAGTGAAGAACCCCAAAAGGTGCCTCCAGGAACCTTTAGTTTTTACAGTGTGCCTATTAGTATGCAATTAACACTGCACGTAATAAACAATTGTATGTGAAGCAGTGTGGATTAAACAGCGGTAAATATTTCTAACAGTTGTCACATTACCCTTTTTTTTAATGGAACAGTTTATTGAACCTTTACACAAAAGGGAAAAAAAAAGTATCATATAAACCAATTTGGAGTAGAAGTCACAGTTACATCACACAGTTACGTGTGCATAGTGGTATCAGAAAATCACTGGTAACAAGTGGAGGGAAATTGGTAAAATCTATGGAATGAGAGAATTTTTGTTTTTTCTCCCAAATGCAAGTTTACATGTCATAGCTCAAACTTTAACTCAATTTAATGCAACAATAGCGAGTTTGTCAATTCTGAGGAAAAAAAAGCCAGAAGTCAGGGACATAAACTCGTCTCTGAGCACAGGTGAAAATAGAGAATGACACGTTGTTTTTCCTTATCAGAACTGTGAGATATAATCTCCAGAATTGTGAAAATAGTCAGAATTTTAAATATAAACTCCAATTTGCCTTTTTTATGGCTTCCATAGACTGCTACTTGGAAACTGTCATTTTCTGCCACCAGATAGGCTCTGCGCACAAAAACATCATTACTGTTTGCACTGAATTGGTCTATTTGGTCTATACATCAGATATGTCATTATATCATATTATCTTATAGCAGAATATGGAGCTCATACTGGAGGAAATAAGAACACTTCATTTTTACTCAGTGACCCAAACTGAACACAAATATATAATTTGGTGCCATTGCTTTTTTACATGTATGTGAAATAAATGTATGCTAGTATGCTGTTCCAAACATAGCCACAGTATGTGTTACTTTATTAGCAGTTTGGTCAGATGTTCCACCCGAGTGGCCCAAATAAACGGGTCCTTAATTTACATTCTGAGACACAAGCAACTCCAAAATGTAACGGAACTGCCCCAAATAAAAGTAATTAAGCTGGTCCATTGGAATTCTACTTCAATCCCATGAGATTTTTGTGCTAATGATATAACTTTTGTTAGGCCCCTCCTCTGACCTATGTTTCAACCAATCACAGCCTTCTCCCTTGTTTTTTTTGTTGTTTTTTTTTTAATCTTAATATGGCATTGGCAGTAGTACACATTACAATGAAACACACAAACACATATCCATAAGCTAAGTATAATTTCTAAAGCTGTTTATCTGAACAAGCCTGTATAGTATCCCCCATACTTCATAGTTTTTCTTCAGCTCGTAGGAGTTTCTAAATAGATAATCTCCATTATGTGCCTCTAATCCTCTCAGGGAAATCTCTGCATTTTCTGACTCTCATCAGCTCTGATTCATGGCTCCAAACGCCGTCTGCCTCGTAAAGGATACCGTGGCATTTTTTTTTTTAAACAATAGGCTTGTCTCTAGCAGTGCAGGCTGATGCAACGGCTGGGGAGAAATATTGTTTTCTCTCCCACTGATGAGCACAAGTATTTTGCGCTTCAATAAAGGCTCCAGTCGTCTCAGAGGAGTGAAAATATATGGCTGCTTTTCTCTGGATTTTCCTTGACTTTTATATGTTAGACATATTTTTGCAGCATTTTTCTTTGTGTTTCTGAATCAATATCTTCGTATCTCATCTGCTGAGTAAACCGTAAACAGGCTCACATCCTTGCTGCTCGGGGAGAGGAGTGTTCAATCTGCTGGAGGTGACAGTGTACAGTAATGAAGTAGATTTGACAGAGCAGCTAGCCCCAGCCTCTTCTTTTACGCGCACATACGCACAAAGGGACTGTAAGCTGTAGCTGGATCCAAAAGTAATGCTCGACAAGTTAATAAATTTGTCTTTGGTGAGATAATAAAATTGAGTTACTTGTGTTGTGCCTGTAACTTTGTTAGGAACGGCCATATAAAGTTTAAATCGAACCGTAAGCGTGACAATCTTGACTCAGACATGTGAGAGATGCGATCAATTCAAAACAAAGACAAGACTATTTACTATACAAAGCATCTGTCGCGCCATGTTCACTGTCTTCTAATTTGTACTTCAATGGAAAATTGACCATCATTTATGTAGGATGCCTTTTGTCTCTAGCATGACACATATTATATTATATTATTGTAGCAATGTGAAATATTCTTTGCATTGAGCTACTAAAGCAAGCAAGCAAGTGAATGAATGAATGAATGAATAAATGAATGAATGTTCACTAAAACTCTGTAATATATTATTATGCTTTTATAGATATTTTTTTATAAATATTTAAATATGATGGATTTATTATACTTTTATAGCTTTTTTATAGCCATATGAATTAAATTTAATTCTAGTCTTGTTATTATGTTATATTTTATTATTAAACTTTATAAATATATTCAATTAAATATTAAATAGCTACATCTATGCAGCTGAGTAGTTATTTAAATTATTATGCATTTATATTATATTATGCTTTTATAAATATTTTAATATTACAATTCAGTTATATGCAATTGTTTTTCATGTCTTCATATATATTTTGTTTATATCTTTCTATTTTTATTATTTCAATTCACGTACCATTAGCGAGTGTAGGAAAAGTGAATTCAGTACTCTTGCTGTGGCCCACACTAAAAGAATCATTTTAAAGCACTCGATCACCACACAATTGTAAACTGTGCCGCTATTCTCACAGCAGATCCATGAGCGCTTAGTCTATTACGGCGTTCCAGCTCATCTCCCTCAGTCCAAACACACACGGTAGTGTGTGGCAGCACACCTAATCTACAAGGAGAGATGGGAATGCACTCTTCTCCGGGAATGTACTGCATTACGCTTGCCTTGTTCTCCGCCTTCAGGGATGGAATTGCAAAGCATGCAATAACAACACTATGAATAAACAAGCTTAAAAAGGGTTTTTTAGGCTAGAATCACACAGTGTGTCTTCATTGTTTTTTTTTTTTGGAATATCAATAAATATCAAACGTTCGCTTCAAAGATAGGGATGTAACAATATCAAAATATCATGGTGCGATAATACCTCGTTATAAAGTCCATGGAACAATATTTAAGATATTAAAAAAAGTCAATTTAAGACTTGGGAAAAAAAAGAAAATGTTATATATTTTAAAGTTAAGTTATTCTATTTAATGCACTTTGAGAGTTCAAAATTAAGAGCTCCAATCCATGTTCTTAACTAAAAAGGCAGTAGAGCTTTTATTTTGAAGGAAAACTCTAGCTTCAATGAAAACAGGCTTACAAAAACACGTCTCATTACAAATCTAGTGAAACGCTGTAATCGTCTGCCATGAAAATAAAGCCTAACTGGTGGCTGCTGCATTCCCATACATGTGCTAAACTCTGAAATAATGAAATAAATGAGTTCACTGCATTCATTCACTGTGATCGGAGCCGTTCTGACGCGCGGAAAACACAGGATGACAAACTAATCGCCTGAACGAAGTGTACGCTTACCTTTGAAACGCACAGCGAAAACGGACTTGATGAAGGGATTAAGCCATATTGTGCTTTTGGTTTTAGTTTGTTTGACAGATACTGTGCCAAAGCATAATGACCCAAAACACAACTTTAAACACCCTTTTATGTTAGAATGTTATATATATATTCGAAAAAACTACCCTTTTTGTCCAATCATTTCATAATGTCATGTGACCATAATATTTATAATACCATTACATCCCTACTCAAAGACATTGTTCAGAAATCATTTCTGAGGCCCGAACGGGACACTTAATGAAGTTAGAATCATCGTCCACCGAAAAGACTGAAAATCATTTCCTTGCAGAGACCTTGGCTAGACAGAGCCACACACGGTGTATGATGTCATTCCATTTGCCCTCTGGGCAGCGGCAGAGACCCTCGGATAGAGGTCAGCGTGTCCCATATTCTCTCTATCTCAGAGACAAATAACCACGATTATGGTGGAACACACACTGTGCATGGTTTCATAAGGGGCCACAGTCTCCAGCGACTCAGGGCTGTTAACTAGTAGTTCAAATGAGATTCACATCCCGAGCTCAAAATGCCACATCGAATACAGATAACCAACAGTGCATGTGCATGTATTTATAGCTTTCTCAAACTCCATTTTTACGAGAACAAATAAAGCCACAGTCTCGGGGAGTGGGAGTGAAAACATTCAGTGGCTAGACCTGGCACGGGTACTGTGCTTCTATATTGCATTAATATGTCCTTCGCTTCGTCTTTAAAGAGACCCAGATGTGAAACAGATGGAAATATAATGAAGATCAAAGCGAGTGTGGTTGAAGGATATGGCGTAGTCGGGGTGGGAGGGGGGTTGTTTGTTTTGGAGAGAGGGCACTCGCCGCCTGAAATGTGGCAGTGTGTGCTCTAGTGGCATACTTTATTAGTTCCCGCTGCAGTTCCACGCCAGATGGGTGAAATTGACCACAACTTTCACAGGTTATTTTTAGCTGATGCTGTTTAGAGTGGATTTTTCCTTCATACGTAAAGTTTCCCTTCTGTGTATGCGTGCTTTTTTCACATTAATTAAAAACAATGACAGAAATGGTGGTATACTCATCAAATTATGCAATTTAGGAAATATTAATTGATATTAAAGTTATTAGATACCTCCAAGTTGCTTATGTTCTAGTCTCACGTAGCCAGACCTTGAGACTGACGGCTGAAGGTCTGGAATCCGTGGCAGCTTTCATTGGCCAAGGCCCGCCCATGAGGACATTTGACCGACATGTCAAACAACCAATCACAGTTTGTTTCTTTCATCGTCACGTTTCGGGGCGTGGAAATGTCGCCACAATAACAGACCAGTGTGTAGAACTCTCGGATGTATTTTAAAGATCCTGTGCTGCAAACTTTAAGTATTCCAGCGATTAGTTGATCCTGATAAGCGCTTGTCGTCACAGTTGTAAACATGACGGCTTTCTTCTTTCGTGAGAGGGTTTGGCGTCACAGCATCTTTGTTTTCAGGCAGAACGTTAAAGATCTCGCGTAAAGAACACACATCTCCCGGAAATCCTGTATAATTCAACCAATCTGATGATGACTTCGAAACTCCTGAAGTGTTTCCACTTTTGTGTGCCATATGCATCAAATGTTCAGCCAACGGTCTGTGGGCATGATGTCTGAGGCTGAGACTACTTACGTTCTAACATTCTAACCAGTTAATTGAGTAGTTTTAAACCTATATATCATTCTTCTTTTAGACATACTTTGTCGATGTTGATGTTTTAGACATACTTTGTCGAGTTGATGTTTTTTTTTTTTGCAGAGATGTTACATGTATGTATGGCCTATGTTTGGGCTGATGTTAAGAGTTTAAGACAGTGTATTTGTATTCTATTTTGTATTTAATAAATTGATTTGAAATACCTTTGACTACTGTACATTTTTGACAATACAGGCATTAGTTATGTGGTAACTGCATCCATTTCAGATGTATAATAACTGTTTTTCCCCAAAGACTTGTTATAGTAGCTGGAAAGTATTGATGGTGAAACAGATGTATTGTTGTTTATTAATAATGCGGGCCCTATGTGGGCCTAGTGAGGGCTGCCCGTGCAGGGCCAGCACTAAGGGGTCAATGTTTTGCCAATGAGCAAATTCTCAGGGGCCCTGCGCTGGCAGCCCGCTGGGGGCGCCTAGGCTAACCCTAAGTGGGCCCGTAAAGGGCCACCGCAGGCTTGTTTGCAGGGCATATAACATACCTAAGCAGCACATGCTGTTTTTTTATGTTTTCAAGCATGTTATCTGGTTTAAGCTGGTCCTTAGTTGGTCATGAGCTGGTTGTAAGCTGTTTATGAACTGGTCCTGAGCATGAGCTAGTTGCTTAGAACGAGCTCATGACCAACTAAGGACCAGCTCAAACCAGCAGCCATGCTTCAAAGCATACTTAACCAGCAAATGCTTTTTCTGTTTTTTTTTTCAACAGGGAAGAATGATATTGTACAAAGACAAAATTATTTTGTGCTCTAAGGCTCCAAGTATGTTTGTTTCAGAGAGACAGCCATTTCACTTGGCCGCGTTGCATTATGGGAGAGGCTGCCACTGCCCTTTAGCTGATCGATAAAGCGGAATCTAGTCAGGAGGAATAACCATCAGCCAGAAGGAAATTGTGAGGCAGTGTGGAAAGTCACAGACTGAGAGGTTACAGCAGATATACGATACAAAGAGTTTTATTTGATATTGGACATTTAAATCCCAGCTGTTTCTCGATCATTGACTGGGACGTATTAAAGGTGCTCAAACTAATTTATTCGAGGTCCATCGAGTATCAGCAGGAGGTTGTTTCATGGTTTCCTCTATTTATAAAAGCGTCTGGTTGTCCTGATGGAAATTTTGTTATGAACTCAGAGTGCGCTCTTTCCATCAAGAGTTCTGCCTTTCAAGAAGTTTTGCCAGCTTTTCTTGTACCTCGAGGGAAAGCTGTGGCTCGTGCTAATTTTCTGCTCTGGGTGCGTTTTGGCTGGGGTGACAGGCGACACGTAGCACCTTCATGGCTCAATAGAGAGAATTGGGAATCCATCTGTGAGTGAACATTAACTTGAGCAGCATCCCACAACCCTCCAACCAGACCGGGGTCATTGCCGCCAGGGACACAAATTCAAGGACGTTCACATTCGAGAACTTTTGAGAAGATAGAACTGGGTTGACAGACAAATAGATGGATACGATAAGGATTCTAATGCATAAGCAACTAATTATGGGCTTTTACAGATTGATGTTTGATTGAAGTCAGAGAAATATTTGAAATGTTGATTTCTTTGACAGCGCTGAAGTGTAATGGGATATTTTTCACATTCCAGTGAAGCTGAGAGGAAATTGACGAGTCTAATGAGTTAACAAGCAGACAGAGAGAGTTGTTAATGCTAATCAGATGGATGAAGGATTTGATTAGCCTTCATTAGTAGACTGAGATAGTCCCTGGAGAAAACCAGCAGGCTTCCAGTTGGAGGTCAAAGTTCAATTTGATGAGGGCTAGGTTAGGCTAGCTCATGCCCGATGAGCTCTACTTGGTTATCTTTGAAGTATTACTGATAGAAAATATGACCAAAAACCTTATGTGAGAGCTAGTGTGAAAACTTGTGAATACCTTTCAGAAGAGAGAGAAAAAAATAACCTACTGGTGGTTTGCTAAGAGGAAAACCTTGTCCACTTTTGTCCTTGTGTCTGAGTATTCCTTTAAAACTCACTGATTTTCACCGCACAAGGATGGCGGCAAACACGCAACACCATTCTGCCATTTGCTTCAGTTCATCAAATGGTTTCTGAAGGGTGAATTTGGGACATGAGCGCCTAGTCTGCGTGAGAAAAAGTTTGGAAGATAGAGCTGGAGTGCGTTAGAAGATTGTCTTTTTGGCTTGTTTATAAGCTGCAATGCAATGCAAACTATTTCATACATGTTGTTTACTATAGCAACGTGTTACCAGTCGAGTTTCAATAATGGCTGACATCGATGAATAGCATCACTTGGAACTGTAGAATGTTGTAGGCGGTGATTAAAGTAGGAATAATCTGTTTTTGGAAATTTTTGTAGTAATAATGTGAGTGTACTTTAATCAGAGTGCTATGATTTAACTTTAGTTACTTTTACAACTTTGGCAACTTTTACGTACTGTTTATATTATTTATATATTTGCCTATTGATGATTTGTTTTAATATATTTTATTAACAGTATTTTAATATAATACCTATATTCATCAAAACTATTATTCATAGCTGTTTCCAGGTGTGATCATATTAAATAATATATTTTATTTTATATTACACTGCCACAATTTAGCATTAGAATGATTTCATGTGAAACCAAAGACTGGAGTAATGCTGCTGAAAATTCAGCTTCGTCGTCATAGGAATAAATTACCTTTTACAGAAAAGTTATTTTAAATTGTAATATTTAACAGTAACTGTATTTCTGTATTTATGATCAAATAAATGTATCCTTGGTGAGCATGAGAGACTCTTAAAAACCTTACCCAAACCTTTGAACAGTTGTTTATATATATATATACACATAAAAATGCAGTCAGGCAACCATTTTCAGTATAACATTTCAGTCTGACTTCAGTTGTACGTCCTCTGCTTGCCCTTGCTGATCTACTTTTACAGTTTTGGAACTACATTCCGTTCGCAAATGTTAGTGGTTCAAATGTGGGTAGTCCCTTGGTGCAGGAAACTTAGTCAAACCCTAATGTACCACCAAAACCAATATAAACAAAAAGAAGTTTAGTCGCATTTGAGATGATAAAAATGACTCATACTTTGTGTTTGTACATGCATCTACGTGTCTTCGTTCCGTGCTGACAAACAAATCTGAATGCTAATGTGGCGCTAGTGTATGCATTATGCTAGTCTGACTCCACGCCTCGTGATCAAATCTTTCAGCCACAATGATGGATGGACTCTCCGTGTTTGTGTGTGCGCGGATCCATGTTTGGCAATTTCTCGCATGTCTCATGCGAGAGACAAAGGGCAGAGGCTGTTTGTGGAAATAACCCATGAAGACAGTGGAGTAGAAGTTCTCTTGTTGCATTCAGGCCTGTCCTCGCTGCTCTGTTAACATGTCCGCTGTCTCTCTGTGGCAGCTAACATGCATTTGTGCTCCTCGCTCTGAGTGACAATGCAGTTACAGTGGTGGAAGAGGGTTATTCACACTCTCCGCCTGGAACTGATTGTCTTTTTCTGCCCTGCCGCGTCCCACACCTTTTCGTTCCTTACGGACACACATGGTCTTACAGTATGTGTATCTTGATTTATATACTTACTGTTTCTTTTTGGGTTTGCGTATCAGTTTCACTTGGATTTTGTTTTTAGCTTCACTTGCATTTTGTTTTTATTCATTTACATTGTATTCATTTATTTCTTTACTTATCATACACTTACTTTTCAGTTTAATACTTATAACATATAAGTATTAAACTGAAAATCTTGTGTGTATTTATATGCGTACTATAATATACTGCATTAACTGTTTTATATATTATTTTATAAATTAATATTTAATAATATTTATTTAATAACAATAATAATTGTTGTTGTTGTTTTTCTCCAAAAATAATTTTAATTATATTTATTTGTGTATATCAATATCTATTTTTTAATATATTATAGATGGTGATAGCATGATTGTTGTGGGAATTGTATGTTTTATTTTTTGAGGACTTTTTTAATAATAATGCAAACTTTGGAAAAAAAAGCATATGAAGCAGCATTTACCCTATTGAAGATTTTAAATTGTAGATATTAAATTAAAATACTGCTAATAAATTATATGTTTATTTGAAGTAAATAAAATGAAAAATGAATCGAATAAAATGAATTAAACAGGCTGTGTCTTTACGACTTCTGTATGTAAAGGATTTTTTTTCCCCTCATGAAATATTTAAGGGGGTTTTGTGTATTTACCTTGAATCAGTTCAAAATTTTTGGATTTCATTTTGTCATGACTCTATCCTGTTCAGTTTAGACTGGCATCAGTTTGCTGACCTTGAAATACTTGAAAGAAATGGGACCGAAGCACTGCCCCCTCTGGCTTGGCTCTTAAGAATCAAGAGCTAAGCTTTTTTTTTAACAAACATCAGCGGCGTGGACTCTTATGGTTCAGTAATCCTGATTGAGTTCCAATAAAGGATTGATGCTCACTTCAGCGAGTGTGAATCCACAGTGGGTGGGTGACGTGTATGCGGGGTGATGCTTTTTGCTTGGAGTGTTGATTCATTGTTGAATGTGTGTTGTGTGAGATGGCTGGTGGTTTGTCAGCAGGCTGAGAGCGTTTATTACCCTTCTGCAGGGAATGAGGGTTGGGGGCCACAGAAACCCACCACAACAGTGGAGAGGAAAAAAGAAACTAACTTGCACCTACCTACAATTAGATGTAAAAATATAGCCTTGCTCATTAGTTTACATTCCCTTTGAAAAATCTGCTTGCTTGCTTTTTTCTTTAAATTTTCTTTAGATTTATGAAACTCTTTAACCTAATAGATATTATGTCAATGTTAGATACCTAATAGATATGTCAATGTTTGTTTGTTTGTTTGCTTTTAGGTAGGATTTATTAAGTTATTCAATAATACAATGATTTAAATATATATATATATATATATATATATATATATATATATATATATATATATATATATATATATATATATATATATATATATATGATGTTTTCAACTTCTATAAATTAATTTTCATATTTTGTGGAAGTCAAAAATGTACAGGTAACTATTCAGAAATTTTATAAAGAAAAACTTTCATTAAAAGGCTGCAATTCTTGGGAAAAGAAAAACTAGTCTACCTTTGGTATTATTTTAAATTAATTAAATAAAAAATAAAAAAGCAATAATTTGTGGTTTTAATTGAATGAACATTTTTGTTTATTTATTTATTTTTTTAATATCACATTAACATAAAAACATTTTCTAAGAACTTGTCATATACATTTTAGCTAGATCTTTTAATTTTTTTATTATTATTATCATCATCCATATTTGTCATTGACCCACAAGACAAAATAATCTCCCCCCGATGCTGAATAAGGTTTGTGTAAACATACGAGTGCAACTATATTAACTGGAGAGCCCTTCATTCATGCCTGATGGGAGTAAGTCTTTCTGAACTGCTGTTCTGTTTTTTTGTTGGTTAAGCATCATATATTCAATGAGCAACTTTTTCCAAGAGGGTCAGAAGAATTTGTGATCAAACACATTTATCAGAAAGTAACTAATCCAAATGTGATTCTCTGGGCCCTTGTAGTTCCTCAGCTCAAGTTCAGCCCAGGCCAACACAGGCTTACATTTTCTACTCAGAATGCGAGGTTGACTCGGGTTGAAAATTTCAACATGAAAACGTTCGTCTTTTCAAACCCCCGGTGGCTTCAGGCAGAGAAAGCCAGTGTGAAAATGCCCGAAATGATGACAAGCAGAGCGAGAGGGCCGAGGAAGGCAGGGAATTGGCTGGCCTCTTCTCACTTCCACCGCTGGACTTGATGGATCTGGTGCCGCGGATGATATAACTAATACTAATCTGGCTTTGTCCGGATGCCGTCTTCCTGGCCCTTTGAAATTGGATTTGTCAGAGGGTTTCTTTTTCTTTCTCCTTTTTGGTCTCTCATACCTTCACTTTGTCATTTGGCCTCTGCCTAGCTATTATTTGTTTGTTTGTTTGTTTATTCATTAAATAAACATTCGTTTTGAATTTAAATGAGCTTCAATTTTAATGAAAATATTTGTAGTTGTATATTTGAAAGTAAAAATAAATTTTCTTTTTTTGTAATGTCACTTTTATGGGATATATGCATTTTATATAATGCTATATACATTTGAATGTGCATATGTATTCAAATATGTTTTTCAATTTTCAATTTCAGTTTTCAATACATTTTATTTATTTCCCTTAGAATGAAAAAAAAGTCAATTTGATTTTAAAAGAGCTTAAATTTTAATGAAAATATTTGTAGTTGTATAATTGTAGTTAAACTTTTTTTTTTTTTGTCTTTTTTTGTTTTGTTTGTAATAAATGTCACTTTTATGGCATATATGCATTTTGTCTGATAAATCAATCAATCAATATTAAAAAATATATATATTTATGAATTCATTGCAGGCATATTGTGAAATATTCAGTATTTCTCCCAGCCCCGTGTAGCTTTCAGCAGCTCATAGCTGAACACTTTGGTCGTTCTTTACAAATAATAACAGATATTTACACAGCAAGCTCTTGATATGAATCTCATTCACACACAGCGTGCAGATGTGACAATTCCTCTTCTCTCCTCTCTTTGCTTTCAAATCCATTTCAGGCATTAACTGGGATGAAGGGAAAGAAATAGAGAAGGAGGAAGTTATTTTTAACAGGGCCTCTGTCTTGTTCGCCCAGTCAGGGGTCTGTCAGGACACATGCCTGGGCTGACATCGCATTAAACGAATGATCCCGGTTTCTCCCACCCCTGCTCTATTCTTATTCTTCTAATTCTGACTCTGTTCTCTCTTCTCCTTTAGAATGGCACACAAACACGGGAAGTTCACAAAGCATGAATTGCGTCATTTATTCACACACGTTGCCTGCGTTGTTGTAGCACCTGTGCTGAACGTATTTGAATGATCTAGGAAGTCATTTAAGTAGAAAGGAAGCATTTGAGTTGAAAAAAAAAGACAATGCCTTCTCTTAAGTACACTGTCGCACATTTAGAATCTAGTTAAATGAATCTGCAATGTCAGGTACAAAAGTGGTACAGCTGTTTAGTGAACTTGCCCCTCATGTGGAAGTACGAACGTCTCATGCTGTTCACAGGTTTTCATGTCTGCTATGTAAATTAAGCTTATTGACACCTTTTTCAGCATTTTCTTAGCCCACTTTTTTTCCCTCCTGTACACCTTGTGGGATTTACGAGACTCATCTGTTGCCTTTGGCTATGTTTCTTTTTTTTTTTTTTTTGCATGAGTGTGTCTAAGAAATCCAAAGTGGCTTCACTTCTGTGTCGCACAGGGTACACCTCGACATGTGCTTGCTACCTGTGTGTTTCACATTGTCTCTCAAAGAAACACATTTGGTCTAGGTGACGATGTTGAGTGAGGCTCCTAAATAAATGCTTGTCAGATTTTTGCAGCAAGCATTTTTAGACTTTACAATGTGGGGCAGCGTCTGAGATTAGTGTCTGTAAAGGTTTACAGCATAGTATGTGAAACATTATGCAATATTAAAATGTGATCTGCAATGATAAATTATATACTATATAAACTTATTTTTTATATTTAGAAATTATAGATATATTTATAATTTCTAAATATTAAAAAAATATAATTTTAATATAATTTTAATACATACATTTCAAATATTGTAATCTTTGTTTACTCGTTTGATTGGACAATTTTTTGTAAAAGAAAAAAATAATATCAATTTTCACTTACAATAAAATATACTGTATAAATCCATATATAAATATTTGTATCATTAAATTTATGTTTAAATTTATATGTATTTTATAGAAATTTGCAGTCGCTATTTTAATGTGTTAGTTGTGTACACAGGGTCAGAAAGCTCTTGGATTTCATCAAAAATATCTTAATTTGTGTTCTGAAGGTGAAAGAAAGTCTTACGGTTTTGGAACGGCATGGGAATGAGTAATTAATGACTGATTAATTTTTGGGTGATTTTAAGTGTATATAATATATTTAAAAAATCTACTCCAATCAAATAATTATCCAAGAAAGAGAAGTCAAAAGTAAGTTATTATTTTAGTGCATTCACTGCACTAGAAATAATCATTTATTTTGATCAGTCTGATTTTGTGTGCACAGTCAATTTACATTGCAAATTTGAGGTTAGGTTAAGTGCATTGCATTGTGGGATACAGTACTTATCTAAGCAAACAGAAAATTTGTGCATGTACTGCACAGAAACAGTAAAAGCCGGGCAAAGGCGAGCGACAGTCGGACTAGTTTGTTTGATGTGTTCCACTCGTCGGCAGCAGATTGAATCGGGGTCGTCGGCGAGAGGGAGAACTCTGATTGGATGTTCAGTTTAGAGAACGAGTCAGTGCCCGAGAATTACAGCGAAAGTGATGAAAACAAGCACATAGATCACGTGATCTTTCCCAATCATTCTAATACGTGAATGTTTTCATAACAACATGAGCCGCTTAAAATGATTTAAGTTATCAACGTTACTGATATTCAAAATGGTAAGCATGCGCTGCTTTGTTTACGTTTTGTATATCTGCGTTTATCTTGAATATCTTTGTTTCGGTTTCTCCTTTTGAATGACGAATATAAACTATTGATAGCTGCTGAAATAGACAGTTAATTCCTCTCACGCATGCGCAGTATGCACATGTTAGTTTGCCGTCGGCTTTAGTCTGCGCGGTGTGTTCAAGCGCAGCTTTTTGGTCCGACGCGAGACGACAACACCGTTGCCTTTCGTCACCGCTAGTTATTTGAAGTCGGCTTGGTGTGTCCCAGCCTTAAGAGTGGTTTGCTTTTCTGAGCAGCTAGAATTATGGGTGTCCTGACAGCTCAAACTTCTCATACTTACAAAAAAACACACTGTTGTGTTTATGAATGCTGTGGGTTTGTTTTAGAGTGTCTGGGGGTCTTTTGAGGGAAACACAGACACCGTGTACCTCTTCTCCCCCCTCCTCATTCTCCGTTCCAGCCCACACTTGCGATACAGATCAGCCATTATCAGCCATTAGCACCTCCTGTTTGATGGACACCTGTGTGGGTCTGGCTGGTAAAGCCCCATGGGGCTCGCTTGGAGGAGAACCTGGAGAATCCATACTGGAGGATGATTCACCCGAGCAGACAGTCAGATGAAAGCTGCAGTACTGCTGTTATCGTACACACTCTCTCTCTCTCTCTCTCTCTCTCTCTCTCTCTCTCTCTCACACACACACACACACACACACACACACACTTTTACCCAAGTTTTAAAGTAGGACAGTGAGAGTTGCACTTGGCTGTGTTCTCTACCACCCACTCACTGCTCCTGTCCGCACTGATGAGATGTTTGTGAAGAGGTTACTGCTGGAGCTTAGAGAGTTTGAGGTAATCCACCCACCACTCATACACACCAGCAAAAGAGCCTATATACTCAACAGATGCATAGGTGAGCTCTTGTACACATACACTCTCAGTTCTTCTCTGCTCTTAAAGTATAGTAAGATATGAAGTGTCAATTCTATTCAATATGCATTTAGTTACTCCATTTGTCTTGATCAGTCCGATTGGGTGTAGTATACCATGCAGGCGGTGCAATTTGTACACTTTCACCTTCTTATATGGCGATAGTTTGCGTCTTTGAATTCTTCATACTTTTGTCTCATCTACTGTTTGATTCATTGCTAACGTGTGGAATTTTAGGCTCCAAACATCTGTATACTATAATATGCTTGTTTGGCAGGAGTGGCATGTCCTTTATGCGTTTCAGACCACTTCCTGAGGACTGAGCTGTTTGGATTGCTATTACATCTACAAAATGTGTTTTTGAGAGCATGTATAGTACACTTGATAATTTTATGAGAGAATGATTATCTGTCAAAATGCATGAAGTAACCAAGTGTATTTGCCACTTATCATCTAAAGGGTCATTTCAAATATTTAGCTTATACAGCTCACAATATGTTGTGTAATATATTTGAAAAGGCCACATTTGTTTGGGGGGACAGCATATTTTATTTTATTTTTTTTGCAGGAATGCTTGACTGTAATTGGCCAAGTTCCAGTGACCGGTAAATTGTATAATTAACTGTTGTACCAACTGATTTCATGCACAGTTTAATTTGTATCTCCTTACAAAACTCTTATTTATTTTGTCTCATTTATTACATGGCTAGTTATCAAGTTAAAGGGATAGTTCACCCATAATTCACAGGCTTCTGCGTCAGCAGCACCACACGCATGCATCGAGGTGAAGACTGACACGGAAGAGAAAAAAATAGTTGAATAAAGTTTTCTTTGAGCACAAAAAGTATTCTTGTAGCTTCATAACATTAAAATTGAACCACCGATGTCACATGGACTATTATAACTATGTCCTTACTACCTTTCTGGGCCTTGAATGTGGTAGTTGTGTTGCTGTCAATGCTGGGTCAGAAGCCACTTTATATTAGGTGGCCTTAACTAATATGTACTTACATTTGAATTAATCATTTGGTACAATGCACTTATTATGTACATACATGTTTTTACATTGTACTTATATTTTTAAAAATACCCATATATAATTACATCTGTAATTAATTTCTGTAATTACATTTATAATTACACTGTTGACCCATCTCTTACACCCTTAAACCTACACATACTACCAAACCTGTCCCTAACCTTACCCGTATCACACCTCAGTAGCAGCAAAAGTGTTTTGCAATACAGTATGAACACAATAAGTACACTGTACTTATTTTTTGATGTAAGTACATAGTAGTTAAGGCCACCTAATATAAAGTGTGACCAAATATCTTAATTTGTGTTGCGAAGAGGAACGAAGGTCTTACAGGTTTGGAACGAGGGTGAGCAATTAATGAAATAATTTTCATTTTTGGGTGTTAGCCCTTGTAAAGGGCTTTGCAAACTGAGTCTGAAATTTTTGTATGCATTTTTTCGTATTCATCATCGTCACGGACAGAAACCTTGCACACAGAGTCAAAATGCTTGCTACGGTTGCAAAAAAATGCAGAAAATCAAACCCGATCCAATTATTTTTTTTTACAACTAATGAAAGTTTCGGAGGCATTGTGTAAACATCATTGATGCAACATGAGGTCGTATTTATTTTTTAACGTGTGAAAATTTCGGATGAAAATGTCATACTCGGTGTGCAAAGTTTAAGTCTTATAAGTAACAGCTTTGTATTTTGCCACATAGATGTGGCAGAATCAACGTGTCTAATCCAATGAATGTTCAATTTGAGAGACAATAAATTCTGAGAATATATTACCTCCACTAGCCTCCCAAGCCTTCTCTGTCCGCTGATGAAAACGCAGTGATCTTGAACAATCCAACAGATTGTTACAGTATACAGGTGTGAGCCGAAATCGTTCCCCATCACGGCACTTCATGTTCAACATCTGTTCTGATACCACTGCAAACGTATCTCTGCTTGAGCAGCTCGTGATCAATAAACCCAGGCACCCGTGGAATTATGATAGATTAAATACCTCTCCATCTTCACTCATTCTTCATCTATCCATCCATCCATCCATTCATCCCTCCACCTATCCATTAATCCCATGCTCGCCAACCGTTCTGTGCAGGTATTTGCGCTGATGATGAAATGAGACGTTGCGTTCCAAGAATTCTTTGAGTTGGACAACTGATTCTGAGCTAGAACTTGGAAGAAAAAAAAGAGTGAAAAGCTATCAGATATTTCTCATACGTGAGGGTTCATCAAGTGAACTTGCAGTGATGAGGTAATTAGAGTTTGATAAGGTTATCTGTATTCATCTCATGAAGAAAGAGAACGAGACATCGAGAACAAAGGACTCAAACTACTCTCCATAATGTCTCAATCAGCCATTTCCTGGAAGTTCTCAGAAAGATCTATGCACTCCCTCCACCTGCCTACTCACATTAGGCCAAGTCCAAGCCCGTCCTCTCCCAGACCTCAGATCTGCTAATCCACTCCCTCATCTCGCACACGAGCGGCTGTCATGCATTTTTATGGCTTATTTCTGCATATGAGATGTTCCATTAAGACGGATATGCTTGGCAAGCGAATATTTATATATGTGGATCTAGGCCATTATGTTTTTTATGGGAAGCACTGAGTGAAGATGTCAGCCTTTTCTTCTCAATTTGCATTTGCAATATGTGTCAGTAAATCACTCATTTAGAGACGCCGGCTTGTTGCGTATCGGGTGAGGTATTAGTTGCGTGTGTCTCAGGTCCCACTTGAATGAGTTCAGCCTTCATGTCAAGGTAATTATTCTGGTCTTTCATCAAACAGGAAATGAAAGATTATTCTTTCTAGCTCCGCTTTCTCTCTCTCTCTCTCTTTCTCACTTTGTCTCTCTTGACGGCCCTCCCGGCATTACGGTAAGCATGCAGTCCGTGTCCGTGTGCGATCTCTGACCCCTGCCGTCTGAATGTTAATTACTTATCATTGTTGCTCTAGTGTTCACTTTGGCTTTGTTGAGCTAATTGGTTTCCTTGATCCTGTAATTGGGAGTTTCGTTGCAGTTCTCGCAGGCCACGGTTTTGAAATTTATTTCTTTTTCTGACACTATTTGAACATGGTTGTAATTACCGATCTTTTCTTTGTCTTACAGCGTCTGGTAATAAGACAGTGACACTGAGTTAAAATTATTTATGTTTGCTTTTAGTTACATGAATTGCTCTCTTAATAAGTTTATTCATTACATTTTTTTATGTGTTTGTACTGTACATCACATAAGTGGACTGGGGGCCCACCGGGGGATATAAAAGGTGCTGGGGGTCAGTGAAACATTTAACACACAAAAAAAGAGTCAACATTAGCATGTCAACTTAAGATATTAATTTGTGTTTTACATTAACAAAATTTGACATTTTAATATTTTATTCAAGTTTCTGAAGACCTCATAAAAATCCATTTCTTATTTAAAGTTCTTAAACAGTAAGGGAAATAAGCAATTCTGCATATTTACGAAGCTACGAGATTGCTTTTTGTGCACAAAGATATTAAGAACAACGACTTTTAATTTCCTCCGCATCACACTGGCGCATCACATTTTGGAAAGTATCAACTGAACATAAACAGCGTATGCTGTTCTGTGTCAGCCGTACCACATGTTGTTTGTGCTTTGATATGAACGAAAACAACGTATCCGCGTGTCGCAGCTGACACAGAACAACATACGTTGTTTACGTATGTGATACTCTCCAAAATGGCACCAGGCTGACGCGGAGGAAACAAATTGTTGAATAAAGTCTTTTTTTTTTTTTTTTTTTAGTTCTTCGTGCACAAAAAAGTATTTTTGTAGCTTCGTAAAATTACGGTTGAACCCCTGATGTCATATGGATTATTTTACCGATGTCCTTGCTACGTTTCTGGACCTTGATCGTATTAATTACATTGCTGTATATGGGAGGGTCAGAGAGCCTCAGAATTCATCAAAAATATCTTAATTTGAGTTCCAAAGATGAACGGTTTGGAACAACATGAGGGTGAGTAATTAATGACAGAATTTTCATTTTTTTTGTGTAAAAAACATTTTCACTCAGAAATTTCTAAAATAGTATTTTCTTGTAAAACGTACAAATAATCAAATAATCTTTGTTTCATTTGGAATTTCAGGGGGTAAAGTACAGTGTATTTTGTTGTCCTTGGCATTGAAACTCCCTGGCCTAATAATATTTTTAAGTGTAATTTGAGCTAAAGGAGCTATATTTCTGATGGTTATCATTTTATTGTAGTTAATTGCTGATTTGAAGTTTTAAAATATAATCTTATAATTATAATTTTAGGCTTTCCCTGTGCAAGCAGATAGGTACTTCAAGATCAAATGTGAAAGTTTATGAATCAGTCATTGAAAATCTATATTGATCCATTGCTATGCTTTTTGTTGGAAGTGTGTTGCCATACATTGTATGCTTCCTGTTTTCTTGCTAGCGCGCAACCTTGTAAAATCACCCTTCCGTGATGCTATATCTACTGCACTTTTCATGTGGAGGTCAAAGTGGCACTTGTGTTGAGAGGTGCGTTTGAAGGCCTGATGCAAGCCAAGCGAAAGGCCTTTATGATTCTGTTTTGTCATAAGGCAGTTCTCTGTCTCGGTGAGTCCTCTGTTGTTGTGAGTTTGACACAATGCTGCCCTCTTGTCTCATGTCCCTGTTTCTGTGTTTGATGAAGGGTGCGATGTCAGTCAGAACAGCATTCAGACTTTCCTGTGGGACTTATAAAAGCTCGGCCCTTGCCCACACAAACACATAACACAGCCGCTAATGTCTGTTTGCTCCTGTCAGTAGCAGACTAGCCTGGAGCAGACCAGGGCTGCTTTAAATATTTAGCACACCAAGATCATGCCCTGTCTCCACTCGAGAGGCATTACGGCCTCCGAGTCCCTTCTCTTCTCGCTGACTGCACACTGCTTGTGCTCTGTAGCGTGATGTTTTACAGGAGTTTTATGGAGGTTTGGTTCCCGTGAGGTGTGGACCGCGAAGTGTGGGGTCGTTTCCTTTTTTCTGCTTGCTCTTATAGGGTCAGAACTCTGTGTTTTAGTGCCCCCATTGGTGCTTTGGAAAGCTTGTAAAAAGATGAACAAAACTGCCTTTGCAGTCAGAGTTGTACAAGTTTTGTGCCTGACAGGAAATTTGATATTTGAGAGTGTGCAATAATACTCAGGTAACCGAGGTAAGATAATTAACATATTATCAATTACATAAGATATATATAAGTGAGTGAGTGACGTGACATACAGCCAAGTATGGTGACCCATACTCAGAATTTGTGCTCTGCATTTAACCCATCCAAAGTGCACACACACAGCAGTGAACACACACACACCGTGAACACACACCCGGAGCAGTGGGCAGCCATTTATGCTGCGGCGCCCGGGGAGCAGTTGGGGGTTCGGTGCCTTGCTCAAGGGCACCTCAGTCGTGGTATTGAGGTGGAGAGAGAGCTGTACTTTCACTCCCCCCACCTTCAATTCCTGCCGGCCCGAGACTCGAACTCGCAACCTTTGGATTACGAGTCCGACTCTCTAACCATTAGGCCACGACTTTATATATCATATACATATGATATATAATTATTTCAGATGTATAATTTATAAAAATAGATCAATATTGTTAAAAATGTATACACAAACATAATTATTATTTATAATAATTAATAATAACTGCATCATTACTCTGTTCTTCAGTGTAACATCATACTTCAGAAATTCTGATATGCTGATGATGCTGCTGAGTTATTATTATATATGTATAAAATATGCAAGATGTGAGTAATAAATTTTCTTTTTTTTCTTTTGAATGTTGTTGTGAAATGTTTTCATGAGATTCATTAGTATATTGGCTATTTAAACATGGCTCATCTAATCAGATTTTAGATCCAGAACTATCCGTTTTCTAATTCAAATTCTTCTCCTCATTTGAAATTCAGAAACTTGCATTTTTTGCTGTGCTGTTCAGAAAGTAAAAGTGGTCCTGAGTGAAGCACTGAATTCTCCTGAGATTCTTTTCCCATCAGAAAGTTGATAAAAAGTTTTACTTGTGTTCTGATATGAGCAGGATAGGTTTTTGAGGCTGTGTGTGTGTGTGTGTGTGTGTGTGTGTGTGTGTGTGTGTGTGTGTGTGTGTGTGTGTGTGTGAGAGAGAGAGAGAGAGAGAGAGAGCACACACACTGTCGGGCTCCTCATTTACAGCCCAGTTCTGAGGCAGATCTTTCCTCTCCTCTTCCGTTTTGTCAGTCGTGTCAGAGAACCGAAGCACTATGTGTCAGAAATATGCATTGTCTGCCATGAAAATATTCATATCCCTTCCTCTCTCCAGGCGTCTCTGCAAAAGCCACACTCATCTGCTGGAGAGAAGAGATGGAGGCAGGGAGACAGTGCCTCGATCCCACGTGCCTCTGATCAGAAATCGCTGAGCATGGAAGCTCTGTGACACAGCTCAGACACCGGCCATAATAAAACAGAAAGAAAAAGAAAAAGAAAAAAATCTTGGGGTTCCTAGCTCAGAATCATAAGATGTGTGTGTGTGTGCATGTGAGGTGAAACGAGTATGGTGGAGTGAACTCAAGCCAGGTCTATACATGTCATATCTGAAAGATGAAGGTTTATAGCCACAGGCAAAGTCAACGGATTCCATGGGTAGCAACGTTTTTTTTTTTTTTTTTTGCCCATTAGAGACTATCCAGCGCTTTTCTAAAACCTAGTGAGCTGCCTGCTATCTTCTAAGATGCCTATCTAACCATCATGTAACCTCATAAGTGGTCAATATAGAACAGTTTCCATAGGCTATGTTTCCATAGCGCATTTGCAGTTTAATTTTTAATGTGCTGTTAGCAAGTCTCTAAGCCAGTGTTGTAGTTGAGACCAGCTCATTCAACTTTGAGAGTTAAGGCCAGAAGAGGGTCAAGTTTGAATCAAGACCAAGTCTGTGACAAGACTGAGACGTGAAAATATGGCTTTGGACTTGGACTATAAGACTAAGACCATGATAATATGATACTTGAATCCATATTTTCACAGTCTCTTGTCGCACCCAAGGACCAAGGAGGATTATGAAAATATGGCCTTGGACCTGAATTCAAAGACTTTGATCTTGGACTTTGACTCGAGGCTGAGATCCATATTTTCATGGCCACTTGTTGGAGTTAGGGACCAAACATTACCATGAATATACTTTCTTGGACCTTGCATCAAATTCTGGGTCTAAGACCATATTTATGAGGTCTTGGTCTTGGCCTTGGGCCTCAAGTCCGACAAGACCAAGACCATCATTCTGGTCTGGGTCTCGGCCTTGAGGCTGAATATGAGATTATTTTTTCTTGGTCTTTGTCTTGCTCCTTGAGTCTAAGACCATATCTTCATAGTCTTGGTCCTCATGTCTGAATCCAGGGCCATATTTTCATCTTTTCATTGAGTCTGGAACACGTGGACTTGGTCTTGACTCACACTTGTTCCTCTTCTGGTTTCTGGTCTTGATTACAACATTGCACTAAGCTAAAAGTGATATTCTATAATATATAAGTACCTGTATATAAATAATTACACATTTTAATTTGAACCTTTTTATTGATTCTTTCCCATATTTCAAGTAATAGACAACTTTCTCACCTTGTCAGCAATATTGGAACCGAGTTCCTACCATTCCAATCATCTTGGAATGCAGAATTTTCAACCGAGTTCAACACAGTCTACACTATGATTGCCTCAGCAGGTAGATCACTAGGTTGTGAACAGCCTGTGACCTCTGGGAATCTGCATATAAAAAATAATCTTAAACTATTGTTCTAATAGCTATTTATGCTAACAAGTGTCAAATTTCTTCCACCTATATTGTTCTGAACAACGTTGTTCTGCACAATAACAGGGCTGAGTAAAGCAAGTTAATGTGCATTTAATTATATAATTGGCCTTCTGGTGGTGTAATCTAGTGGTCAAAGATCTAAGCTGGTAACTAAAATGGTGTAGCTTCAAACTCTACAATAGGCTAAAACATTATCATTACGTCCTTGAGCAAAACACTTAACCTCAGGTTACTCTTCACTACTTAGAAAACAGACGTTTGTTACAAGGTCAAGTTTGGCATGCAATTTCACGTGGTTGGTATCACTCTACTGGTTCCCACAAGTCTCTGTGGTTGAAATGAACATCTCATGGGTATCTGAGTCAGCTAGCAGCCGCTAATCACAAGACAGCAGACTCTCGGAAGATGAATGAATTCCGCTGTTTTCAATATTTATTTTCTGGCCTTATTTGCATTCATCTTAATTTACAGTATGTTATTTATTCAAGGCTATGACATTGCGCTGGAGTAAATAATTCTTAGGCAAAATAATTTGCTTTCCTAGCAAAACACCATGCTAAGAGTTATTTGTGCGTTTATTGCTTTTCTTCCCCCTCCTCATTCTTCTTTTTTTCTCTGCTTTTCTTTATCAATTTGACAGGGCTGAAAGCTTAGAGAGACTATCCATGCTGGTAATGTAATGTGTTTCTGTAATTACCTGCGGAGGCCAAATGCCTTTTGTTAGCGGCACGGCTAAAGCTCATTAAAAAAAAACCAGGAGTCGCATGGTTCTTATTTTGGTTGAACCTGCATATGTAGCTTTTCAATTCGCACTTTTCAATAGGGGTCTTTGATTTAGTCCCCTCACACACAAAGTTGAATAAATTAGTGTGGTGGGTTTAGTAATTGTGGCTCTGTCATGGTTCGCTGAACAGAAGCATGAGTATTACACGGAGGGCCGACCCATCACCTCTCTCTGGGTGACATGAAATGAATCATGACAATTATCATACCGCTGCGCTCAGCAAACGGAAAGTTCTTTTCTTTCATTTGTTTTTTTTTTTTTTTGTCTAGATTTCCCCATGCTTCCCTCCATGGTGTTCAGACCTCAGGTAGTAATGAATCAATTCAGACTTTGATGGTACCACCTTAACAAGTCCCCAAAGAGATGGTGCTAGTCATTGTTATAGCTGTATTACATGCTGAAAGTCATTATTGTGAGTTGTAGCATGGTACTGACAGATATGCTTGGAGGTCGGAGCTGTGGTCTAGCTGTAGATATGTTGATGTATGCTCTCATAATTCCCTTTCCTTTCTCTACTGACCTTATATACAAGAAAACTTCTAAACCTATTGTGCTGCCTACAAAGGTAGTATTTGTAATGCAATCTCCTTTTTATTTTAGACATCCCGATTTAGACATTTATGAGGTTCCATGATGGTTAGAATATCAACTTAACTCTTTCCCTGCCAGCATTTAAAAAAAAAAATAAAAAAAAGTTGCCAGCCACTGCCAGAATTTTTATTCATTTTCACAAAATTTTCATGGCCCCCAGAGTATTTTTTGTGTGAAAATCCGAATATGCAATATGTCAAAAGAAAGAACAGAGCCTCTGTTTTATAAAAAAAAAAAAAAAAAAAACTACTCTAGCTTTATGCATTCTGTTTTTATCAACACTTGAATATGGGTAAGTTTCACAAAAAAGCATTCATAAAAAAATGTTATTGGGAAAATTGTGTTTTTGGTCAAAAGTATGTCTGGATCAGATTCAAATTGATGATCAAAACATAGTTGGAATAGAGGGTATGCACTGACGTCACTTTACCACCAGAACACTTAAATGTTTAATAACTTTTTTAACCGCTAATCCAATCTTGTAAAGTCTAAGTCTTGTAAAGCAGAGATTTCATAGGTATCGCAATTGTCTCATTTGGATATTCAGAGGCTCCATAGTGTACATCATTACGTCATTTTGACAACATGGATTCGTCAAAAGAAACCAATGCATTTCATTCCTCTGAGCCAATCAGGAATGATTGTTGATGCGTACTACCACCCCCGTGCCCAGATTGGTTCACACTGTCACATATTCAACCAATAAACATAGGTTTTAGTCTTTTGAACCACCAATTAGCACGTTTTTTTTGGAAATTTGAAAAAAAGCAAAGTGAAAGTAAAGTGTGTCGTGCGTGCATGAAAACAAACACAAAATAACAAAAATCTGCATGAGAGCACTCTCTGAAAAAGCACAGAAAAACACACGACAGAGCACTTTGACATAAAGCAAACCAAAAACAAGGATGAAACAGTATTACATATTGGATAAAGCACTGGAATTTATGTCTTCACGTCGCGAAGCGTTGGCCCGGTAAAGTTGATTCCGACACAGAGTAAAATTTTGTTAATGTCAGGGAAAGGGTTAAGGTGTGCTCACATTGCTGTTCTGCAATTTTTTTGGCATCAAATTAATTTCAATAGGAATGTGTTCATGATCAGGAATTTCTTGCAAGTGAAAGATTTCCCCATGCATCATATTTTGCCACACTGACAAACAGAAAGCTGCTAAGTCTGAAAGGAGCATCTATGAGAATTTGCGTGACCAACTTCCTAATGAATTTGCTGCAATTTTCCTGCAAAAACAACAGTAAACTTGACTGCAACTTTAGAATGCAGCTGTTTTTATAAACAGAAGGTTTAAAAAGCACAAACCAACTGCTTATAAGGTTTTTTTTTTAATTTATTTTTTTTATTATTATTATTGATTATAGTTTGTGTACCAGATGCATGATCTGAGTGTTTGTAATGAATGGATGTACAAATAGCAGACAAGGTAATGAAACAACTATATGGGCAGATATAGAAGGGTCGATGACTGTCTGGGACAAAGATTGACTCAAAGTGTGTCTGTACACTAATGGCCACTTAAACGAGAGTTCTCGGCTCTCTCACTGAATTCTACCTCCAATCAATCTCAAAGCCAAATGACACAATAATTTAATAAATGCTCCATCCATTTCTCTAAGCCCACATTCATTCAGGACTCATGTCAGCATTCTCACCTTTGGCTGGTACAGATGTACAGCTGTGGGGAAGAGGAACAGGGCTTGTCTGGGGGGTTTTTCAGAGTGCCTACGGCTTTTGTTCCACTGAGGATAACTGTTGCAGCGCCCATCCAAGTTAAATATTAATAACCCAGAATAAATTCACCAGCTGGCACAATGCATGTTGAGCATACACAAATATACACATACATTAAAATTGTATAATTTCTGCACCACAGCAGAAACTTCCAGTGCTTGCAAGAAGACAGTTTGTAAAAGGTTATTGAATTTTTTAGTGAGATGATAAACAAATGTGTCATATTTTGAAAGTATGAAGTTTGTAAGGTTCCTAGTTGTGACCACTAACACATATATTCTTGTTTGTGCCTTGCATATAAATCAAGTTTAAATGGGAGATCTTGATTCCAGGCTTAGTATGCATGAACAGTAAACCATAATAAAAAACAAAAAAAAACAAAGGAAGCATTAGGTAAATCTTTTTATCCATCTCAACCTTTTTTCATCTCTCCAACTCAGAGATTTCAGTACATCTCCACATATTTTGATCCCATTCTTTTGTCCTCCCCAAAACTGCTGTGTTTACTCTGTTAGTTCACATGACTGGGCAGCTTCAAAGCCGCTAATCCTCTCAATGTCTGGAGGCATCAAAGAACACGTAACTGATCCAGAAACCTTCTCACTGCAGTACAGGTCTGCCGGATAATGGAAGGTTATGGAAATAAGTGGGTTTCTACAGTATTTCTAAAGTAATTCAACTCCCTTTGGGTGCAGCAGCACTCTTATTCTGTTTGAAAAGCATTTGTTCTTAGTGTGAAACCTGAACTTAGTGGTAGTTATCGCCCTGTTAGGATCTATCTATGTGCATTTGATATTTTTCAGTGCTTTTTTGTTCTTGTTGTATATTAGACTTTACATTTTTCAGATTTTTGACGTTTCTAAAATTCCTGTGCTGGTCTGAATCCATGCATCATGCAGTCTTAAAGGAAATTGAAAAGCATCAATGATAGAGAAAGGCATTGAGGAAATTGAGACAGTAAATATCAGAACAGATAGGAAGCTGTGCTTGTTTTGTCCAGAGCAAGGTCAGTAAAAGCGAGAGTATCGAGTCCCCCATGGGAAAGTGGGAGCGTTCTTGGCTTATATGCCAATTACTCAGCACACTGTGTGAATATAATGAACTAGGAAGAGAGGTTATCTTATGACGTCTGAATTGAGCTTCTGTTTGTGGGCTGAGCATTCATGCTTCATTAGATTAGGACTTCCTTTTGGCTTGCGTTCAGTGTTTTTTTTTTGTTTTGTTTTTTTTTCCCCCCATGGAGGTTATGTCAGTGCATTCTGACTTTGAGTGCAGAGAAAGTGCTCAGGTGGATTGGAAGTTGATTAACTGATGAAGCACATCACAAAGCCAAGGACTGATGGGTCTTAAATGCACAAAAACGCTAGGAAAGGTAAATATATGGCACATATAATGGGTCTGTCTGAAATACACACTTCCTCTCGCTCTCACACAAACAGGTTTGCCCATCTCCGGAGTAATTTATTTTAAACTTTGAGAGACCTCAGAGTGCAATAACAGTAGACAGAGGTGGGTGTTCCTGCAGGTTTGATCAGTCGCTGTAAATCTCACTGTCAGGGGCCGCAGCAGAAACCCATCAATCTCACTCACAAAGTATTGAAATGGGAGATCGTCACATCATGAGGAAAGCATAATAAATCAACACGCTGTAATGACCACGCTGCAGAATGGCCTGGGCTTCAATAGGGGTGTGATTGGAGTTAGAATGGGTTAAAAATTGTTGTGGCTTTTAGTCCATATCTATAGCTTTAAGGTCGTCTTTTTACTAGTTTGGTATTTAACACTGAAAATTCACTTTTAGCATACACTGTATGCATTTAATATTTGTAGTTGTTCTCTTCCAAAACCAGACTGAAAATATTGATGACTCGTCCTGCTTTAAGGGTTGTGTACACATTTTTGACCAAACAAATGGTTTCTATAATGGGAATATCCATCACTTTTAGTAGCACCTTCACTTTGATGTGGATTAAAGCATTCATTTAGGCCTGGTTTCACAGACAGGGCTTCGGTTAAGACAGGAGTAGGCCATAGATCAATTAGGACATTTAAGTAAATGATAAAATAAAAATTACTGGTGTGTATCATAAGGCAAAACAATGGCACTGACATATTTTAAGATATTAAAATCTTAATTTTATCTTTTGAAAATCTTTCTTTCTTTCTTTCTTTGTCTGTCACAATAAACTCTATTTTCAGTGGCCAGTATTCCAGTCTTCAGCATTTGTTAACTTTTAATAAAGTGATAACTTTTGTTAAGATTTCTTAAAAAAAACATTTCTTTTCAGTTGCATTTTCTGCTCTGTGGTTTCCTGGTCCAAGTTTGGAAACAGCTTTTACACCGACTGAGCGAACACGAATCAAACTCTTCATATCAAACACACAATAGGCTCTGCTCCAAACATTCTAGTGTGAAAGCAATTTCACACTAGAAATCAATTTTCTTGCTCAATTTCTGTGAGCTTTAGATGTTGATTTGGCACTATTTGTGAAATACAAACCTCTACTCACCACATATCAACTTCACATTTGACTAATACTTCACGTTGCTTGTTTCTTTCTTCTCGAGCTGGTGTTATGCTGACTCGGCAACCCGGTGCGGCCACCGCAGGTCTCAGCCATTATGTCTACTTTTAATTGGTGTCTGTAAACACCAGGACAAGGTCAGAGCACTCCTGTGGTTGACATGGTAACAGTGTCCAGGGAAACGAGAATGGCTGATTTGAGAGCTGTCAGGATATGGCCACTTCTTATCTTAGAGAAAAGCTTTCCGAGAGAAAAGAAGCACATTCTCTCTCCAGTATTTTTTTATTTTTTTTTCTACCGTACGTAATTCATCTTACAAGACTTCTTTTCCTGCCCCGCGGAGTTGAAGATGCTCTGAGGATCAGGGGCTGATTATTTCTCACCAACACACTTGGGGGAAAAGCAGAAAGCCTTTGTGGAGAGTCTCTATTTTTTTTCGGAAGGGCCTGGGAGAGGGTGGATTCTCATTCGTATAAAAGCTCTCCCTCACAATAGGGTCATCTAGACCCGAGCGGCCCACTCACCTGTGATGGACATCGCAGAAATGGTTGTGTTCTCCGAGTCCAGAAACTGTGATGGCAGTGACTTTGTTTGAAGGATGATAACAGGCTAGTGGTTAAGGATCTAGGTTTGTAATACATAGGTTGCAGGTTTGATCTCCTATAGGAGAGGAAGCCTGAACTGGAGAGTTTACTTCCTGTTTGCTGCTGACTGACTGTACCCTAAAAAGTGTCATTTGGAGAAATGGAGAGATTTAATTAATCTAAAACTTGTGAGCTTTTAATTTTTGAATAATCATTTGCTTTAGTCTAATGAAGTAGAACCGAATTGTTAGTGGTTATCTGTGAAAATTAGGCTCTAAGGTTGAATTAAAGTGAATTGCATAGAGTCTATTTTTCTGGCGCCAAAATCATCAGCCTAAAATTTGGCAATATATTAGAGATTGCAAAACCACGGACATTAATATCCATTTATTCATGAGTTCTTATCTGCCTGTTGCACTCGTCTAATCAAGTGGTTTTCCAAAAGCAAACAAGCAAACAAAAAATACTGTCCTTAGGGGGAATATATTAGGATAATTTTTGGTGGGATTCAGATTAGACCACCAACCGCGCGAGTTTGCAAGTCTGTCAGGAATTTGTTGATTTGAATGCAGCTCTCCTGTAAATATCTGACAAGCCTGTCAGTCTGAGATAGACTTGAATTAACCTGAATAGCTTGAAGAGTAAAAAAAAAAAAAAAAAAAACATTGATGGATGAATGGGCAAAATGGGAATTATGAAAGTTTAAAGGGATAGTTCACCCAAATTTACTTGCCCTTGTGTTGTTCCAAACTTGTATGAAAGTTTAGTAAGCTAAATCTTTTAAAATTTTTCCATTTTTTCATTTTTGGGTAAAATATCCCTTTAAACCAGGACCTTGCAGTACTTCGACCGACGCAGGAAAACCCCCACAATTAGCATTCGGGAATAGCAATTTGAATAGGTTACTAGGCAGCATGAAGGCGGGAAGTGTGTTTGAGCTTAGAACAGAAAAAGTGACTATTGCTGTAATGCATCACAGAAACACAAAGGACTCTTGCGTGGGTTCACAATACTGTCACAGGATGTTGTTGTCGAGGTTAAATTATTTCAGGAACTGACTCACTAGAAATAGGAAAAGATCTCTTTATAAAGTTTAAACTTTTCTTGCTTTGCTTTGTACCTCAAAATTGCCAAAACTTACGTGCAGCATTGTATATGACACATTTCCTGTTGCAACAGGAAGTTTGAGTGGCTTGCTTTTTAAAATAAATAAATAAATAATGTTAAATAGCCAAAGTAAATAGCTGTTAGTATTATGGGTGGGACTGATTCTTGAGAGCAACAAAAATCTGTGTAGTTCAAAAAAAGACTAAAGTGAATGTGCTTTGTCAGGTTTTTGGAGTACACTAGCAAGTAAACAACCTCAAAGCATTGGTGGGTGAGTGAGTATTGTGAGTGAATCTCACTGGTTGGCCGAACAGATGTTTGGAAAGACAGATGGACAAACAGACTGATAGTGAGACTTCTGAGGAACTTTTCAGAATATACAGGCATCTGAGAGAAAGCCACGAGGAAGCTTAATTTGGCTTTCGGAGGCTAAAAAAGGGTCCTGCTCTCACTGTGAAGTTTTGAGGCCTGTTTTTCTCAGGCAAAGAGATGAAGTGACTTTGAGCTGCTCTAAAGTGTGAGAAGAAACCGATCAGAAATCCCTACTGACAGACGCAGGGGGCAGATAAGGTGCTCAGGAGCTTTATAGTCGACACCTTTACTGAGACTGAGGCAGGCCTATGGATTCCTGTCAGAGAAACACAGAGAATGAAAAGGGGCAAAAGACTGCAGAGCAGGGAATGTGGGTGCAAGAGAGAGAGAGGGAGATAGCGGAGGGGGTTTGAGGCTGTCACAGACCATTAAAGCTCCTTATGTGCCTCTCCTGCTCTCTCTCATCTCTACAGCGCAACACACAAACTCTTTCAGCCGACGTTGTATCACACTTCCATTAAAATACACTTAAATCGGCCTCTTACACTCCAGCCAGGGATGTATGGACACCCTTATGTACACACGATAGCAGCTAGTCACTTGAGTTAAGGGCAGGGTGCAAATTATAGGGGAAGCCGGACCTGAAAGGCTCTCTTTTTAAAGTGTAGACACTATATTGTAATTTGACTTTAATGTCTGCTCTGTCTCTCTCTCTGTGCCTTCAGTTGACATGAACACAATTATCCTTGAAAGTATTGGCTAGCAAAGGGAAGGTTATCTGGTCAGAGCACTATCACTATGGTCTTGCCCCCCCCACTGGGACAGGGGATGGTGGTCGAGCGAGACGCGCTTCACATGTTTCAGAATCTTTCCATGGCTTGACCTATAGAGATCTCCCGAAAGGTCACTTAGATGTAACAATGGACAAACGAGTTCGTGAGGCGAGTGAATGAGGGGATGATTGAGGAATAAAAGTTGGTTCGTTTGGGTGGAGAGAGTGTGTGCTGTTGTTTAATGAGGCAGCACCAGCCTGTTTACGTTTCTCCCACCTGTAAATGCGTTTTAGATGGGAAGGGAAATTCGGCGGCAAAGTTAATGTGGGAGCAAATAAAGTATGGCAGGTGTAAAACGGCAGGAGGGGAGATGGCAGACATGACCTTGCATACAGAATCGAAATGTTAGGATGCTCATCATCGCACCTCTGGAGCTGGGAACTTGGATTTGAGTCGAATTAGTATTGTTGGAGATGGCAGTTGTGCATTAAATAGCTTTTTGAACTTTTTTTTAATTATTTTTTTTTCTTTTCTTTTCATTAAACTGAAAACTTTATTCAAAGCAACTTACAAAGAAAATAGCTTGTTAGCATTTAGTTACATTTAGCCCTAACCTCAAAATTATCTAATAGAAAGTGTACATAAATGAGAAATCTCTATTCTTTTAACATCTTTTGGGATGGAAACAATGTTAGCTTGAACATTAGCATTATGGGGTGAAGAATGTTTGATAAGCTTAAAGATAAACATTTGATGAATGAAGATGGCTGGGCTTATGTGCATTTTATTCATTTGGCTGACTTTATTCATGTCTTGTTTGAAAAAGCAGCTCTTTTAGGCCTAGTTGTCATTAGTATTTAGTTGCATTTAGTTTTTAATATGCTGACATACCTCAGAAACAACTATTAGGAAATCATTTTGAACATTTTCTAAATAAAGCTACATAAATAAGTCTCATTAAGTTAGAAATCGCCATTCTTTTCACACATTTTTTGAGGGAAAACAACATTAGCTTTAGCATTAGCATTACTGGCCAAGGAACCATATGTGATGAATAAAGACATGTTCAAGATAAAGTCCTTGATTTTTATCTTGGATGAGAGACCCAAACTTCACTTGAGTTTCTGATATGTATCTCTCCTCCAGTCAAGTTTATGTTCTGACTAGACGTTACTGTCGTGCTCTTTTATCAGTGGCCTACATTTGGCCGGTGATAACGTTGTTGGATACAGAGAGACAACATCTGTGGCCCTTTTTAGAAAAGTGTCATTTTTCTGTGTGACCCTACTGGGGCAAATGGAGCAGAAGACATCAGTCATCACTCTTGGAAGCTTAGAAACAAGCGGTTTTAGAGATGGATCATCCAATGGTCCATTTATAATCTAGTGCTCAAATTCCCGCAGTGAACACGCACCAGTGATGTGAATGCGAGAATGAGTCTTACACCCCGGAGACGGTAAATTATTTTACTTGAAACCTGCTGCTTAGGAAGATGAGAACAATGTTACATTCACAAGAGGCGTTCACAACGACAGCGATTTAAATCTCTGTGCTGTTGTTTGCTGGTACATGTTCATACTCAGCCACAAAATTGCTGTCAGTGCGAATGCCAAATAGAGCAGGGGAATCCAAAACTGCTCCTGGAGGGTCACTATACTGCAGAGTTTAGATCTATCCCTAATTAAAAACACCTAAACCAATGAATCAAGGACTTCAGGGTCATTAGAAATTTCCTTGCAATTGTGCTTGGTCAGGTTGGACTTTGCTGGACGTTTCACCTCAGGAGCAGGACTGGACACTCACATTATGGAAGTAGAATATTTATTTATTTGTTTGTTTGTTTGTTTGTTTGTTTGGTATGTAAGGGTCATATCAATGTATTCTTGGAATTTATTTATTTGTTTGTTTGTTTGTTTGTTTGTCTTCATTTATTTAGTTTAGATTCTTTTCAGATGCCTTTGTTTATAGAATGAGTTTGTGAATGTGTGTGTGTGATTGTGTGTGTGTGTGTGTGTGTGTGTGTGTGTGTGTGTGTGTGTGTGTGTGTGTGTGTGTGTGTGTGTGTGTGTGTGTGTGCGTGTGTGTGTTAAATTCTCACAATGACAGCGATTAAATCTTTGTAGATAGATATGGAATACATGCTTTAAAGTCAAATCTATCAATTCATATTTTTGTTTGTTATATAAGTTTATATTATTCTTCTATAAATATTCCTGGAATCCTTATTATCTATATATATATATATATATATATATATATATATGTGTGTGTGTGTGTGTGTGTGTGTGTATGTATAATATCATGTTCTTTGTTACCAAGGGGAAAGTAATGATAAAATATGAGATGTGATAAAGAAAAAAATTAAGAAAAAAAAAAGTATGTAAATGTGAACAGAGTATGTCATTATGTGTCAGACTGTAATTTTGGAAAATTGTGAAAAAAGTTGTGAAAATACCGTCCTTTCCACCACGAAATATAACCTGAGATTTGCTGAAAAAATGTGATGCATGTCAGTACATTGTGGGACATTATTAGTGGACAGCTGCACCAATAAAATTTCTCGTAATTGAAGAAACACATACTCTATACCTTTATGGAAGTTTACAATTGTCTCAAAACAATCTCCAGTCATGTCTGTCTTAGAACAGAACTTGCAAGGCTCCAAGCTCCATGTTGCCATCACAGTCCTGCGGTCTCTATCTATCATTGGTGTCTAGCAGACCCTTACACCTCTCACCTCCGCCTTAATCATGTCCCGTCGCGCTCGCGTCCCCGACCTGCTGTCCCCGCGTATTCTACTTCACAGCTAGCTGACTGGCGAATCTCCGATATCAGTCTTACTCAGCAGACATCTGCGCGACGCTGGCACACCTGAGCCAGTGGCGAGACGTGACGAATGGGTATGAAACGGAGGAGTGACCTCTCTCGTTCAGAGTGACTCGGGGGCCGCCGCCTCTCAGGAGTCCACATTTATTAACACGCCGTCACACTCCCGGTCAGGGAAATGATCAGCGAGATTAATTCTTCTTTAATCCTTTTTTCTGCTACATGTCAAACGGGTCTTTGGCTGTGATGGACTCGTAATTAAGAGGAGACTTTTCACATCATCTCGACTGCTCTTCTGTGTCTTTTCTTGTACAGATGAAGTCTGGTGTCTGAATTATATGGACTCATTCTTTTCTGTTTTCTCTCCTGTAGGTAAGAGCTGTCCAGTGCTGAAATGCCTGATGGTCAAAGTATGTAGCATTTTATATATGTATTGTCTGCTAGTGAAGGGGATGCTGTTAAGACAAGGATTCTGGGTCTGTGTTTTTCTGGGGAGCATTGAATGGACCTTCACCATTTGAGCTACTGAAAGCTATTATGATTGTGTTCTCTGAACTTCTTGAGCAGATACTGAGCTCTTAAACTTGGACTTTTGATCTATATATAACTAGATCTTACATACTTTGATGAGGTCAGATCAAGTTCTGGCAAGCTGAAGAGATAACAAATAGACTCTAGTGCAAATCAGCAGTGTTTTGAGTGATGTTGGCAGATTTTGGCAGTTGACGTTATTCTCAATATACATAACCCAAACAAACAAAAGAAAGTGTTAATGAAACAACCAGTTATTAAATATACTACTCAGTCTAAGCTGGGCATTTACTGAATGTGTTTTAAGTTTCTGAATTTCTAAAAATGAATTTATTGTGATGTTTTTGTGGGTAGTAAAAAATGTCATGGCTGTATAATTATCTCAAAATGGTTTGAATATAAAATATTTTTAGCTCTTTCCCTGTCAGAGAATTATTTTAAAGTTTCCAGCCAGCACCAGCATTTTTGAGTATATTCGCCAATTTTTCATGACCCCCAGAATATTGTTAGCCCTTTATTTATAACAGATAGATAGATGATACATACATACATACATACAAATAAATAAATAAATAAATATTCTTTTTTTTTTTTTTTATCCACACTTGAACATGCGCTCTTAAAAATAAAGGTTCCAAATTGGTGTTTTCACACTGATGTCATAGTTTTTTTTTTTGTTTTTTTTTCCCAAAAAGAACATTTCAGTGAACAGTTCTTAAAAGAACACTTTATTTTCTTTGTGCAAAGAACATTTAAATAATCTAAATAACCTTTTTTTTTTCACTATAAAAAAAACTTTATCCAATGGAAAGGTTCCATAGATTTGAAAGGTTCTTCATGGAACCACCAATGCCAATAAAGAACCTTCATTTTTAAGAGTGTGGGTAAGTTCAATAATGTTTTTATTTATTTATTTATTCCTCCTTTTTTCCATTATTTACATAATACTTTATCATGGACCTGTAGGTCAGCAGAAAAAAAATCTATACTAAATATCTACTCCTCAAACTATTTAATTCATAACCTGTCTTACTGTCTGTCGTTCTTCTGAAACCAGCAGGATTTTTCCAGTTCGGGTCACACTGACATAAAAATCCTTAGCTTAACCCATTACAATAGAACCATTTTGTTCAAATGATCATTTTCTTAAAGAACAGAGTACACATTTTCTGTAATTGCGTCTAAAATGAGCAGAGCTTGATTAAGCAGGAAGGGCTTTTAGGATGATAACAGCAGATGACGTGAAGTCGGTCATGTTCAGACAGTTAAACCTAACATCCGACTAAATCAATACTGTATTCATGGGGAGCAGAGACAGGACACATTTCCTCAGTAAGTTCAAATGGCCTAAAGGCATCATATATGTAAATGACTAAACGTTTGCGGCAAGAAACAGGCCTTAAACTGGTTGTCTGAAGCGTAACCTTTTTGCCTGTTCTTTGAACTGTCACTTCACTGCCTACAGAGTTTGACTGTGCGTGTGTGTGTGTGTGTGTGTGTGTGTGTGTTTTGGGTTTTGTTGTGTTTTGTATGTAATCTACTCATTTGGGTCATTTCGGCATGTATACATAATGAAATTAGATGCTACCCTGAATTTGATATCACAAGTGTTCACTTAAAATTTCCCACACAGCTTTGCTTAGCCATGAAATGCTAATTCTTCTGGGATGAGCGCTTTAAACGGCACGCTTCAGACAGACAAATGATTAATATTAACTAATGTGTTTTATAGAATTTCTAACTGGATCAAAAGAGGATCCTTGCGCACACTGTGTAATGACTCAGAGGAGTCTGGTGCTGTAAAGGGTCTCCGATATCTTAATACATTATTCACAAAGATGGTAGCATGCTTTAAATTTTCCTTGAAAAAAAAAAAGGTTTTGATTTGAAAAAAAGATTTTTTTCTTCTTCCTCCTCCTGGCTATGGCAGTGTGGGGGGAAAAAAAGAATATATATATGTATATATATATATATATATATATATATATATATATATATATATATATATATATATATATATATATATATATATATATATATATATATATATATATATATATATATATATATATATATATATATATATATATATATACATACATATATATATATATATATATATATATATATATATATATATATATATATATATATATATATACATACATATATATATATATATATATATATATATATATATACATATATATATATATATATATATATATATATATATATATATATATATATACATATATATATATATATATATATATATATATACATATATATATATATACATATATATATATATCGTATTAAGGATGCTATAACTAACAAAACAAATAATATATAATTCAAAAATAAATAAATAAAAAAATCAAATCTGTTTTTTTTTTTAATAATATATTATTTGTTTTGTTACTTCTAGCATTCTTAATACGAGAAGAAAATGTTATCAGTGGGGTCAGTAAGATTATCAAATGGGGTCTGTACGATTATTTAAAATGTTTTTGAAAAAAACATCTCTTATATATATAATATTGTGAAATATCATAGTAATTTAAAAGAACTGTTTTCCATTTCAATATATTTTAAAATAGTATTTATTCCTGTGATGACAAAGCTGAATTTCAGCATCATTACTTCAGTCTTATGTGTCACGTGATCCCTCAGAAATCATTCTAATATGATAAATTACTAAGCAAATTTTATTTCAGTCTTTCTACTTCAAAATTTAATTTGTAATTGTCATATATTTGTAATTGTTTGTCAAATTTATTAGCAGTTTCTGAGTGAAACTTGTTTATCGTTGAAGATATAGAGACTTGGATGGGTTCTTTTGACTTAAGCCGATAAAACATTGTAACATTAAAGAAAAAAAAAGAAAAAAACCTCAGAACATGAACTCTTGCATGAGAGAAAAAAAAAAACACTGATTTTCATGAAGTGAAACAAATCTAGTCGTGCATATAATTTTACTTAATTTTTCAGGCAGTTAACAGGCTGTGTTCAGATATTTTCATTAAAGGGGTCATATGATGCCATTTCAAGTTTTCCTTTCTCTTTGGAGTGTTACAAGCTGTTTGTGCATAGATAAGATCCCTGAAGTTGCAAAGACTAGTCTCCGTCACAGTGTGGGTAGATTTGCAAAACACCGCCCAAATGTATACGCAAAGAAAGGGGGCATGATTTTTATTCTCGCTGAAGTATTGTTGCTGCCGCCGGCGCCATGTCGTGGAGACGCTGTGTTTCATTGTGAAAGCAAAACTACTTTGGGCTTCCAAAAGAAGACACAACTAGAAATCAGTGGTTAAGTTGTATTTACAACACTGTTCCAGAACAGTTCAACCCAAATATTCGTGTGTGTGCAGCGTATTTTAAAGGAGGTCTATTTCCTGAACCTGGGAGTAGCCTGCTAGCTGTGCACAAAGACTGTTTCTATAAAGTGGGGCAATTCCAATTTTGCAAGGACAGTCTGGTGCTTCTGACTCACAGCCTGTAAGTATGTTTTCATATTTAAAGAATTTGCAACAAATGCCTCGTTTATAATGGGTTTTAATGTTTTTGTATCGTCGTGCCGGGACACAGCATCACAACATGGTAAGGGGCGTAACATTTCCATCTCACGCTTGAGGTATTCGGGCCAATCACAACGCACTGGATAGCTGAAACTAAATGTGTTTTTTGAATCTTAAACCGCATAAACACATTGAATTACACCAAGTAATGTTCTTTTTAGCAACGTCATGTGACCCCTTTAAAACATGTTGTGACATCACTCATTTGTTGCATTAATTCTGTCATTGCGCTTAATCTGACAGGACTCAATCGTTCGCGCTTCCTTAATTCTTTGACGTCCTCTGCTAAATGATGACATTAGATCACTCTTTCTCTTCCGTCTCTGATGTGTCTGTCTTCCCCCCTTGTGTTATCTATTCATTTATTCATTTATTCTTTCATTTATTTATTGCCAACACGAGAAGCGTTTGTTTTGACAGATGCTTGCTCTGGGGCGACTGCCAAAGCGTAGACAGATTTTCTGGAGATCGGCACGATGGCGCTCACTGAACGCAGCGGGCCAGGAAAAACACACTCTACGCAAGTCAGATTTGTTAACAATTATCTGTTCTCTGCCCTTTCACTGTTGCTGCTTCAGAACACAAGGATAATTTTATCCCCGTGTGCCAAATTACGTCTGAAATATGGAGCGGTTAGAGGTGAGGCGTGAAGGGTGGCGAGAGGGGAAGGGTGAATAGGTTTGTGTTGAGCGGGTAAAGTTACAGCCGGGAGGCAGGAACGCTTGTACCTCGCTCTACTCTTCCACCTGACCTCCACACTCTGGGCCGCTCTTTTGAGGATTTTTGCTTGTTAATTATGCTGAATTATCCTTAACCTGCCTTAACCCTTATTTATGGATGCTGGTGTACAGAAAACAGCCTTCTAGCGATTGTTATCATGGGATGGTCAGCTTCTATCCCTATTTACATTATGATATTTCCCGTTACTGTTTAATAATCTAAAGCATGTAACACTGCAACACTGATGAAAAAATAATGTAGAATATTGAATTTACTATCATAAAACATTATTTGACACATAAAACAAGTTTGTAATATTCATTCATTCATTCATTCATTTATTTATGTAATAATTCACAATTTATTGAACAAAAAATATTTTAATAAACAAATACATAATATTAGTAACTTGTTTTTTTTATAAATAAATACATTATTTTTATTATTAATCCATTCTTTTTCCAAATTCACCAGTTTTTTTGTGCGTCTTTTCAACATTTATTTATTTATTTACCAACCAAAAATATCAATAATTCAGTCAATAATTAGTATTATCCATCCAATCCATCCATCATCCAAAATGAATTTATTTATGAATATGCAAAAATATTTTTGTAAATAGTTACATACATTATTACTAATAACTTTTTATAAGTATATAAATAGGTAGTGTTATTATTACCCTTAATCCATATTTATTTATTTATTTATTCATTCACAAATGATTCACAATATTCACAAATTGGAAAGAGGAATATTGTAAGTCAAATCTGAACCTGAATTGTTAGCGTAAAATAGATCTATTAAAACATTTTTATTAATTGAAATAAAACTGAAATTAACTGTAAATATTAGATCGAAAAACTTAAAAAAAATGTTTTTGTGTTAGAACTGAAATAAGTTGAAATGACTAACTGGAAATAATATATGTGTATATATATATATATATATATATATATATACATATATATATAGCAACACAGCTCAGTGTACCAAATTTTGTATAGTAAACACTAGGCCATAGATATGACTGTCCATGTTATTTTTCAGGATACCAGGACACCATTTAGCAAGTCAGATTCAAACTCTTATGAGACACATGACATCTTTGGCAGTGTGTTGAGTGTGTGCCAACCAACAGACCTAGGCTTTAGGTCCAACTTGACTTAAAATATAGCTGGGCTTGCTGGTTTAAGACTCACTCTAGCCATAATTAATCCTTTACTTCTCTACAATAAAGTGGAGTTAGTCGAACAGAGCTTCTCACCTCTGTTTTAAACCTCTGTGTGAATACTTTATGAGTGTGAGGCATATTAATGCAGTTTGTGTATGCTTATCAGACTCCAGCACACACACATAGATTCCCAGCAGGTTAATGGGGAGCCGTGAGATAGCACAAGTCATGCCCTTCAACACAACTACTGTCTGCTTCACCTGCTCTTCACCCTCACTTTCCACTTCACATCTGTCTGTCTTCTGCTTTCACTCCATCTCTGCTTTCGGCCTCCCGCTGAAAACAGAGTGACATAGTAATGTGAGTTTGCCAAAAGGCACGGTGACCTCCAACATCTGTGTGAATGTTTTGTGTCTGAGTTTGGTTGTTTATTTTGAGGGAAACACAGAAGCCCTCATGCTGCTGCGGCTTGCTGGGGAGCAGCATGTTTTCTGCTTGTAAACACACCAACATTTTGGAGAACCCCTCTGTCTGCAGGCCTCGCCAAATGCATCGAATTGCCCCTCTTTCCCACTGCCAAGGCCAGACAGAGCACTGTGAGAGGTGCTTTGTTTTTTAGATGTGTTTGTGGGATTTATTAACCCTTGTGTTCTACTTGGGGTCTGAGGTTCGTTTACAGCTTGAAAATGTGTGAAGCATCCATGTTAAAAGTTCATGACTTTATATGTACTCCATTTTAATTTTTAGATAATTGATTATACACCCATTTTTGCACTTAAAGCACTTAAACAAGCACTTAAACTTAAACATCTAAAATCTAAAAAAATCAATTTATTTATTCTATTCTATTTTATTCTATCTATCTGTCTGTCTGTCTGTCTGTCTGTCTGTCTGTCTGTCTATCTATCTATCTATCTTTGTCTGTGTCTATTTTTAAGGTTATTTACACATTTATTTATTTATATTTAATTATAAATGTATTATTATTATTATTATTATTATTATTATTATTATTATTATTATTATTATTATTATTAAATATTTATATTTAAATATAATATATTTAATTAGTTACAAAATAAAAATCTAAATAAATTATATCTAAATCCAATCTAACATGTGTTGTTGTTGTTGTTTAAGGTTATTTATATATTTAGTTATTTGTATTATTAATTATATAAGAATGAATGAATTCAATATTTTAGTTAACATATGCATACTAATAATGTGTTTATTTGTAATAATGAATAATAATGATGATGATGATGATGATGATGATGATGATAACAACAACAATACTAATAATAACAATTATTATTATTATTATTATTATTATTATTATTATTATTATTATTATTATTATTATTATTATTATTATTATTATTATCCGTCAGTCCATTTTTAAAATAACTTCTCCCCTTCAATTGTTCTTCATGAAAAAGTGTTGCATATGTTTAGAATTTTAAAGATCACAGATATAATTTTTTTGAAAGTGATTATTTTCATAGCCATTTTAATTGATACTACTACTACTACTTCTATTTATTATTATTATTATTATTATTATTATTATTATTATTATTATTATTATTATTATTATCATCATCATCATTATTATCCATCAGTCCATTTTTAAAATATATTCTCCCCTTCAATTGTTCTTCATGAAAAAGTGTTGCATATGTTTAGAATTTTAAAGATCACAGATATAAAAAATTTTCAAAGTAATGATTTTCATAGACATTTTAATTGCTGCTGCTACTACTACTACTACTACTACTATTTATTATTATTATTATTATTATTATTATTATTATATTTTAATCTGTTTTTCTACAATGTATAAACAATGCTTTTGGGAAAACAAAACTCTTGAGTTTTGCTCAGGCCAGATAAGTTTATAAAAAAAAAAAAAATGGAATTTGAAATTACTGCATTATTCGTCTTACACATATTTTTTGAGTCTTTGTGGCACCAAACATAAAACCATAAGTCAATCTCCACACAATATGAGCGGTTAACCTCATCTGCCTGAAAAGCTTAAAAACAGCATGTCTGTCCTCACAGATGTTTGCAGTGTGTGATAAGTGACATCTTCACAAATAGATCCGCTAATACAAACAACACTTGCAGACACACTCCTGCGTGACTCTCGCTTACACACTCGCCTCTACACATATACATATACATCCGTAAATGTTTATTCAACAGAGTTTCTACAGTCATCGCTAAAGATAGTGGCGTGCAGCGATATGGCAAATCTGTCCCTGAGAAATTTTTCACAGAACAGTTGATAAATGGTTGACATAATCGTGTAATTGCTTTAATGGGATTTTAATATAGTAATTTCTAACTTAAGCTCATAAAAAAAAAATCCATCCATGTGCTTTTTGTTGAGCGTCAGTGAATAACATTGGAAGTGTGACATGATGTTGTTTTGACACGTTGCATCCAATGACAGTAATTTCTTCCTCTCTCCCTCCATCATCTCTCTCTCTCTCCCACCTTGATAGATAAGCATCATGCTGGGCTCTCGCTAGGACAAGTGGCTAATTACCAGCTAAAAATACCACCTCCTTAGTAATAATTACCGTACATCTTTGGATAATGATTCATATTTCAAGTGTTGTGATGAGTGGGTATGTTCAGTAATGTGACGAGACATGCCGTCAAGCAGCTCTGCCGTGACCTTGGAGGCCTCTTAGAATATTGAGGAAGGACGGGGAAATGGAGGAGGGTGCAGGGGAGGGAAGATGGGACGAATGTGGCAGTTACATTTCCAAGAGACTGCACAACTGTCTAAACTGATTGTAGAAGGAAGGATGAGACTGGTACACAATGAACAAATGTGACTTCAAATTGGCTTTGCCATATAAATAAAAACAGTTAGCTGGTAACTTTGTAATAGATTAAATAAAATTTGATACTCTTGGGGGGGGGGGGAAGTATAAAGCTGTCACTGGCTAAAAGGTACCTCTTTGTGCCTTTTGAAAAGATACTGGCCGAGTTTTATTTATTTATTTATTTATTTTTGATTTATTTTATTTTTTTGTGAGAAAGTGAAATAAACCTGTCTATTATAGAAAACATCAGTGAGTATTACAACTCCGAAACTCCACTAGCAAATACAAACAAACAAATATTATTTTATTAAGCCATCAAAAGCCATTTTTATTATTATTATTATTTTTAATGTTTTAAAGTTCATTTATTTGATCAGATATACAGTAAAAATAGCAATATTATGAAATATTGTAATGTAACATTTTTGTAATTTAAAACTTATTTCTATATTCAGTTTAAAATATACTTTAAACTGTAATTTATTTGTGTGATGACAAAGCTGAATTTTCAGAAATCAGAAATTCTAGTATTATAATGTTTCTAATAAATAAATAATTTATTTGTATTTTTACAATATTGAAAACATTTGTGCTTATTAATATTTTTGTGGGAATCAAGAAAAAATAAATGATAAATAGAAAGTTGAAAACGACAGCATTTATTTAAAATGTAAATCTTTTGTAATGTTATAAATGCCTTTTGTTGTCACTTTTTTTATCAGTTTATTGAACATTTACCTGTGTATATGGGTGGCTTAAAAATATGCTATATTTTTAAATACTATTTTGCTTATTATCACTATTGTTTATGTTTTAAATTGTTTGTGCAGAATAGCAAAAAAAGAATTTTGCTGAATTTCATTTGTAAATATAATTATATTTAATTATTCTACATAACTAATATGAATAAATATAATTGAATCACTTTTTGGGTATTTCCATTTGCTACAATTTGGAAATTATTTTGTCAGTATTAAAACGGAAAGTTAAAATGTCATGCATTATCAGCCATGCTGATTCTTAGACAGAGATTTTTAGAGGGAAAAAAAATAAAAAACATTTTCCATATATATTGATTTTGCACCATAATGGAGTGTGCTTTTAATGGTTAAGTGCTTTAGTTGGAGTGTAAACAGTATATGAAGACAAAAGTATAAATGAGTTTTTTTTTTTTTTTTTTGTGAGGTTGTTCCTCTCTCCGAGTGCTGCCCTCTCCTCCTCCACTGAGCCGCTGCGTTGGTTGCAGGCTCAGAGAGGGAGTGGGCGGCCAAATGAGACATTGCAGCTAGCGCAGAGGAAGTGCATGCTGATTTCACTTCTCATTTCACTTGTGATCTACAAAAGGTTCCTCATTGCTTACTTATAATTACCTGTCTCTCTGTATGCCTATATCTGTGTGTGTGTGTGTGTGTGTGCGCAGATGGGCTTGCCGTAGCACAGGCAGGCTGAGCTGTTATACCCAGGCAGACACCTACATGAAAGTGAAGCGCTCTCAGAAGTGAAATCAGAACAGATGGTGTTTCAGAGAGCCTGTGCACCTTATTGTGTAAAACTAGCCTTAGGAACTTGTGCTTTGTGCAATGCGTCTATATTATATACTGTATGTATGCATTGGTGTTGTTTTTTTTTTTCTGTGAGTGCCTTAACATTCGCTTTTATTATGAGTTCATTGATTATTTTTCGCTCATAATATCGAGATGTTTTCATCCCTTGCTGTTTTTTTTTTTTTATAAGCTATGTTGTAATATTGCAGCAAAATGTACTTAACACAATTATATATTTGTTTACTATAGAACAGCTGATATAATATTATGTCCAGTGTATTATATAGGAAATTAAAAAATGAGGCCGTTATTGACTCTCACATCAGTATTTTGTCTGAAATGGCTCCTAAATGGCTTTATGTCATAAAGCTCCTTTATGACATTTCAATTGGACTTTTTTGCTTTTTGTTCCTTCCATGCCTGTAAAGTCATAAAGGCAATATCAGCTATTGCCTTTATTTGCTTTATTTGCTTACACATAGCCTCAGTTCAGGTTGTGTGCGTCAGGTTAAGTGCATCTTGCGAGCTGTGTTTGCTATAAGATTCTTAGTTCTGACCTTAATTAAGTAGAAGGACACAATTTTTACACTTTCTGAAGAAAATGTAAGTGGTTTTTGTCAGTGCAAAACTTGCCACTAGAATGCCGAGGCAGTGTGGTTGCAAATGTGTTTTGAATGTTTTATAGAATGATTTTAGTCTGTTTCTTGGTGGTTTGTGGTTTGGTTGTTAGAGCATTAGGAAGTTAACTCGTTTATGTAATTTAGCATTTTAAAGGAGATGGATTCAGAGGCACAACTTTTTGAAGAGGGTTTTAGCCTCCTAATAGCATGTTTTGGTGTTAGACTGTCAGTACGGTGAACTCAAAATTCATCCCATCTAAAGCCCAGCCTGCTTGTGTAACACATCTACTGGCTTCAACAATACAGTTCAAGATCATTTCTGTCAGAAAGGATCATCTACTGCAAAGTCCATATGCCCTTTCACTCATGGAAATGTGATAGTTTTGTGAAATGAAAAGTTTGTTTGTTTGTTTAAATAGTTATTAAATATTTATTTGTTCATTCATTAATTTACTCATTCATTTATGGGAACGTGACAGTTTTGTAAAATAAAAGGTTTATGTATACATGTATGTATGTATGCATGTATGTATATTTGCATTTATGTATGTATGTATTTATTTATTTAAATAGTTGCTTTCATGTTTATAATTGTGTAATATTTAATTTATTTAAAATTATTAATTTATTTTGTTGTTATTTCCCTTACCCATCTTCAAGAAATGGCTAAAAACTCATCTCTTCCATCTTTTGACCCTCTAACTCTAGCACTCTCTATTCTAATTTTATTTGATCTATCTTGTCTTCTTTTTATTTAAAAAAAAGCACATTTGACCCTCCATCAATTGCATATTTATTCTCTAACTGCTAGCTGTTGTTGCTCTTTTATTGGTTTTGATTGCTTCTAATGTCCTCATTTGTAAGTCACTTTGGATAAAAGCGTCTGCTAAATAACTAAATATAAATGTGTGTGTGTGTATATATATATATATATATATGTATATATATATAGATACACACATTTAAATGTAAATGTCTATGTATATGTGTATATATATATATATATATATATATATATATATATATATATTGGGGGGGGCATCTTTATATTATATTATATTATATTATATTATATTATATTATATTATATTATATTATATTATATTATATTATATTATATTATATTATATTATATTATATTATATTATATTATATTATATTATATTATATTATATTGATTTAATTTTTTTTTTGTCCTCAACATTTTGTACTCTTCACTTGAAATAAACGTTGTGCAGATCAATCCACAGCTTATTATTATTATTTGTTTATTCTTTTTTTTTTTGGGGGGGGGGGGCATCTTTATATTATATTATATTATATTATATTATATTATATTATATTATATTATATTATATTATATTATATTATATTATATTATATTATATTATATTATATTATATTATATTGATTTTTTTTTTTTTGTCCTCAACATTTTGTACTCTTCACTTGAAAGTAAACGTTGTGCAGATCAATCCACAGCTTGTTACTTCCTGTCTCTTTTGCTGCATAGTTTTCTTAAAAGTTTGTTTGTGCATGAGAGGATGTAATTAATGAGGGGGAAGATATTTGACGGCTGATATCATGTGGAACGCCAAGCCTTCAGGGTATAGCTCCTCGAAATTTGTACTTGTCATTTTCAATGTGACATCGACCACAGCAGGAAACACTCATTTTCATCTGATTATACCCCTGCTGTTTATTACTGTCTATAAACAATGCTCCACATTAAGGCATGATGACAGCTTTTAATATCTGCCGGAGAGGCTCCACCCCTTCTGAGAGCCCATGTCATATCCTGTCAGAGGCTGATGTCTAGTGGGAGCCACTGAGCTTTGGTTGCTCTGTCACAGTAAGGTTATGTTTATGTCACACAGTAATGTAGAGCTGCAATTTGAAATGGTGTCAAAGGATTGTGGCTCAGAAACAGTGTGTAATGCAGTTACGATTACTAGTGACAGACAGGAAAAGGAAAAAAAAATAAAAACACGGATCAAGCTTTAGGGAGGAATTGGATGTGAGAGGTGTTCTGGGTGGGCCATGTGATTTCCTGCAGTAATTTGTCTTGATTGACAGCTCCGTGGCATGTCATAATAGGAAATTGATGATGCTCGCTTGCAGACGCTGTTGGCTGGTAATTGATTGAGATCTTCTGGTATGCGCAGGTTGACATCTGTTCCAATGAGCGGTGACGTCTTTAATCGAGGGGGGTGTTTACTTTTGGGTGGGGATCCCTGTACCGTTTTCATTTTGAGACTCGCAGATGCATTTATATGCGACTAATTAGTTTTCAAATCTGCAGGGTTGGAGAGGAGAGCCCCTCAGTACAGATGTGTTTACTCAGGTAATCATCATTAGACACATGTGTGGCACTTCCTGCAGCTTTGTACATTTGTTTGAATTCATCGCTCTTCAAATAAACTAGACTTTTCTAAAGAAATGCAACTCTGTGATGCTTGAATGGTTGCCAGGGTGTTGCTAATGTACTTTGCTTTATGGCTGATAAGGTGTTGTAGGTGGTTGCCAGGGTTTTGCTGCAGTATGTGGTTGCTAAAGTTTTTTTTTTTTTTTTGACCAGTTTTAGTGCAGTGATACATAGTTTGGTAAATTGTGATGGAGGTTACCATGGTGTTGCTATGTAGTTGTGAAGGTATTCAGTTGTGAGTGTTCCTATATGGTTTCCATGGTTTTCTTAGGGGTTCTAGTGCGCTGCTTCAATCGGTTTTTAAGTGTAGGTGGTCACCAGAACTTTGCTATGTGGTTGCTAAGGTGTTTAAGTAATTTAAGCAGGTTGCTAAATGGGTTGCTATAGCAACCTGTGCATATGCTGCAGAGTAAAGCTATTCTTATACATCTTTAGGGCCATATGAAATACGTTTTATTTTTTTGGCCCAAATTCCAGTTTATTTTTTCCAATTTTTCTGTTTTAATTTTTCTGGATTCCAATTTTTTCTTGCCTTAATTTGTGTACTCTGTTTTAATAATTAAATGAAATTGTATTCACCAAAAAGCATGTCTAATTAATTGAAATCATGAAACTTACAATATTAAACAGCAGTTTATTAAAAGTTAAACAAAAAAAAAAAAAAAAAAAACAAAGGCCCTTTTTTTTTTTTTTTTTTTTTTTCAAATTCAGGTTTATTTTTACCAAATTGTGTTTTCCATTAATTTTCTGGATTCCATTTTAATAGTTTCATTAAATATTAATAATCAAAAGCTTCTCTAATTATATAAATATTTACTAAAGGAAACCATTCATTCACACAGAGGCACAAATAACTTTCAGGATTCATATTTAACTGGTATTTTTGTGGCTTAATATTCACAGACACTAGTCCATATCTCATTTTGATTTAAGTGTATTGACCTACTTTTAATGTATCCATCCAAAATTTGACAAATTCTGTTTTTATGACTGGATTTTGCCATTCCGTCCGTGTTTTCTGCATTTTGGAAATTATAGGGCCCTACATGTTTCTGTCAGCCAGCAGAGCATTTGGTTGTTCTCCATGTGGTCATGTTGAGATGGACCGAGTATCGTAAGTTCAGGACACAGGCAGGACGGCGTGGTCTTTGTGGGATTAGGGCGCTCTGGGGTGTTCTGTCCTGGGGGTCTGTTCTGGACTTTGATGTGAATCAGGACTCAGGTTCATCTCCCAAGAGCTGCACAGCAGGATAGATGTCCACAGAAATAGACTGAGACAAAAACACACCAGCACAGCAGTGAGTCATTCTCTGAATCATTGTTAGGATTTAATTTCATTCATATATTGTTTTGCATTAGTGCTGTTTGCTAAGGCAACTGAACGCAATCTCATTTGACTTAAAAAGGCACATAGCAGCGCCCTAACAGAGAGAGACCAGCAACCTTTTGCTTTAAGTAGAACTTTCAGCTCTGATGAGTCAGGCAGGCCGTTGTAATTTAGAGAAGCTCCATTTGAAATGTGGTGGGAAGTGTGACTGCTGTCTCAGAGATCCTCCACTGCAGGTGTCTGGCCTCAGTCCCAATTGCCTGTAACGTGTTTAGAGCAGTCTGGAGATGGATAGGCAGCTGTCCTGTGATAAAGCAGGTATGACCCGCTCAGCACCTTTGAATGAGCCTGAACGTAATGTTCCTTGAGACTGTCCATCTTACGATGTCAGTTTCATGTAATGGTGGTACTTCACTTATAGGCACTTTTATTATCTCAAACTTTTTTACCATGCCTTCATCATTTATTTTTGGTATACTGAATGTGGTTAACTGGTATGTGTAATATCTGAATCTCATTTCTAATAACCATATATTCTTGTCTTACCAAGGCTATATCATAGCTAGCATTACCCCCCCCCCCCCCCCCCTTAAAGTTACAGTTAAAAATAAAATAAATAATAAATGTATTATTATTATTGTTGTTGTTGTTGTAGACTTTTTTGCCAGACCCAGAATCTAAAAAACATTTATTATTCATTTGTATACAACTCTGATGGTATAAACAGAGTGAAATAAATGTACACTATTTCAATGTTTGTAAAAAATATATGTTTCCCCCCAGTAATTACAACAACTGCAGTGTCATTTCTGCCAAAACACCTCCTTTTCTCTATCTAAAATAATAGTATACTTGTTTACCAGGATGGTAACATTGTCAGAGAAGAACTTGAGATGAAATATGAAATATAATATGCAGAAGAAAAATCAAAGTAAATATTTTATTTATTGATTGATTGATTGTTTGTAATACTGCCAAAATGTGCAGAAGGTTTGAACTAATAATTTAACTCTGTGTATTTAGTACTCAGGATACATTGCTAGCTATGAATTAGCATCAAAAAGATGAAGTCTGCCATTTTAGTCCAAAAATGTTTACACAATTTATAGCACATAATGCTACAACTGCATAATTTGATATGTGTCAGAATTGGCATTTGTTCATAATGTTAGCTGTTTGAAAAACTAGCAAGATTGTGAAAATGTGTTTTAGGAGAATTTAATTTGAAAGTTCACAGGATCAAATATGCCTTTACACAAAAAAAAAAAAAAAAAAAAAAAAAAAAATCGAAGTAAATAAGAATTATTGGAGTATGTTTTACATGAAAATACAGTACCAGTCTTTCAGTGTCATTTTTAATTCAATGTGTTACCTGCAGTTTCTTTGTAATGATCTGTGAATGCATTAGCAATTTCTGTTGCTGTTCTTGTACAAAATTTTTATCAGCGTGCACTCCATACCTGTCAACAAGGGAGTCTCCCCTATTTCACACCCATCTCCCGCTCCCCTCCCGTTTTGTTATTTCTCCTGGGAAACTCCCGTAATTTGTATGGCCCAAATCTACTTATATGAATAATCACATCAATATTTTATTTCAACGTTGTACAGTTGCCAGTTCTTGTATGAGACGCATCACCTCACACAAACGACACAATACACAAATTTCAAACCATTTGTGACCTCAACCTGGCAACCTACATCCCAGTTGCGCTGGGAAGTTGAATCTACCAGCGGTGGTAGAAATGGAAGGAGAAGATTCAGGTCAGTATAGCCGCTCCCTATACGCAGAGTACGCAGTTTGCATAGGGCACCGTCTCCCAAGGGGGCACCATCCCAGTTGCTCCAAAAAAAAAAATTATATTAATATTAAAATTAACATCTACATAAATAAAAATATAAATATAAACATGAACTTATATATCATTATAAAAAATGCATTTTACCGTGAACACAGTAGGCAGCAGGCTAAGCACATGTGATGCGCCATTCCCGCATCCGTTCGGACCTCATGTTTGCGATGGAATGCAAATGGTCATAATTTATGGACAACTATACCCGTGAAAAGACATCAGCAATCCGGTGCCGAGAAAATAAAAAGGAAAAAAAAAAAGCCCGTGCATCACTTTCAGGTAGGCTACATTCATAATCCTGTGAAACCTTTTTGGCTGACGTTAATAACGCGTTTTAATGTCGGTAATAATTTAACCACCAACAACGCATCTAGTATTTTCCCTTACGAAACTTAGCCATGGTTTCACTATGAATAAAACCAAAAATCATGGTTCTTGTAACCATGGTAACCACAAATTAACCATGGTTTTTGTTACTTCAAATAATAGTTTACAAAGAAGTACTAGGATAATATTTTTTTGTGTGGTTGTAAAAACAGACCTAAGCCAACATCAGCTGTTAAATTACTTAAAATGCATTATCATCACATCACAACCCTTAAAACAATTTACTATGGTTTTATCGTAGTAAAACTGGTTAATTTTATTTTGCGTGATTTCTGAATGCTTGAGACTATAAAATTCAATCAGACTACTGTAAATTGTAGCTGTAGGTAACTGTCTAGAGCTACAGCTGTAATTTGTAAACAATGTAATTTAATTACAATTTATTTACTTTTATATTTTATTAAAGTTCTATTTTGATCCCTATATGTTTTTTGTTTTTTTTTACTTCCATAATATTTGACAGAGGGGGCACAACAATACAATTCTGCTTAGGGCACCCATTTGGCCAGCAGCGGCCCTGAGTCAGGTGGTGCTCCGGCGAAGAAGAAAAAAATATTTGTGTAACAACAGCTGGACGGAAGAATTTAATTTCTTGTCTCGAAGCCTCAAAGCACTAAGTTTAATATCGGACACGGTGGGAAAAACGACATATCTCAGCATATTAAATCACTGCGGCACGAGGCACAGAAGGGCAACACATACTATAAACACACAATGTTAATGTTATGTACAATGTTACAATGTAATGTAATGTAATTTGTTCCATGGTGTTTATCTGTTTTTTGTTCTAAAAAAAAAAAAAAAAAAAACAGTTATAATAATAATAAAAAAGACAAATGAGTAAGTCAGGTATCCCAGATTTTGGTACCCAAATGTTGACAGGTATGGTACACTCTCTGAAAAAAAAAAAAGGTACAAAATCTGTCAGGTGCACTTCTGTACCTTATTTACCCCTAATGGGTACGCATTACTAACTTAAAGTTACATATTAGCACTTTAAAAGTACATGTCAGTACCTAAATGGTACATATTGGTATCTTTTAAAAAGGTACTTCCCCAGTGGCAGCTTGTATACCTTTTTTTTCTGAGAGCGTAGCTAAATAAATACCCATAATATATACAGCTAAGAAGCATCTGTAATGCCTCAGCTAATATTGCTTTTTATTATTGCTGTCTATATGAGATGAGATGCCTTGACCAAACATCCTTCGTAATGGCCGCTCAGATAAGCGCGAGTATAAATGAAGTCTCTCTCTCGGCAGCAGCAGCCGCTGCAATGCCAGAGCTTGTTATAAAGCATGTCAGAGAGACAGTGGTGTAGAACCATTACAGAGACGCGCTCTAATTATAGACTCCGTCCTCAGCATATGATATAATACCGTTATGTCTGATTAGAGAAACTGTCAGTGGCGCTGAAGGCATCGCTCAGCACGACCCATTTTATCAGAACAGCAAAACGGCCACACACTCGCACTGCCGCTTTCGCTTTCTCATTGGCACTGTGCATTTTAGTGAAAAGAGATGCCAAATAAATTACATAATGAAACATTTTTTCAGACGAAAACAGACGACGACCTCAAATGCTTTCGTAACCTGTGTTCTCGTTCACTGCTAGTGACAGCCTGTCTTCCCAATCTGTCATTCCTAATGCAAGTTATCTGTTGCCCAACCTGTTTAAGGTGACATTCATCAGAATTTAGTATGCATTGATGTCTGTAATGTAAAGCTTACGTAAAAACCAGTGGTGCTCATTTTCTTCGTCGACCGTGCGACGAGCGGCGACCGCGTTTTCCGGGTTTGATTAGCACCTTGAACGCATGCTCTGCGATATTCCGTTGGCAGGATCAGAAATGATGAAAGAAATGAGATTCCATTTGCTGGATAATTGAAACTGCCGAATTTGATTGATGTCTACGAGCGGTGGAAGTGGAGGAGCGGAATATGCATTGCAGAGTACAGTCAAAGAAAAAACGCACGACATTGCGTGACCTCCACGAGTTTGCGTGCATTAAAAATTAACAACGTTCGGCTAATTGAACCAGCCGACCAAACATTTCCATGCAGGAATGCCTGCAGATCAGAGAGGTTTCATTGTATAAATGTCAGTAAACAAATAGAAATCACATCAGGTGTTTCATGATATTTTTTAAATTATTGCCAGTTCAAAGACTCTAATGCTGAACTCTCACTGTGTTAATCTCTGTCTGTAGGGAGTACGTTGATTATGACCGACGAATGTGCTATACATCTCTTCTGTAAATGTCAATGCCCTTAGCTGGTTTGTGAGGCTGGCTGTGTGTACATAAAGCAATTTACTCATTCAGTGAGTAAATGTTTGCAATGCGAGTGATTATTTTTGTTATTATGTTTTTTATCCACTGGGGCTGATGGGTCAGTGATGTATTAGTGTCCATGATAAAGAAATTTTATTTTATATATATAAGCAATTTTGCTATAAGAGTTTTGTCAATTTAATGAGTTTTTTTTTTTTTTTTAATGTATTTTGTGTTGTGTTTATTTATTTTTTTTATAATTTTTGAATACATTAGATAGGACTAAATAAATAAATAAAGTCAAGTTTCATTTAAAGTGGAGTAACTATCAAGAAAAACGTAAAATATTATTTAATAAATAATTTATCACATTTTGAATACACATCTTAATCATTGGTTTTAAATCATTTTTTTTTAATTAGTTTTTAAATAAATATTTGATCCATTGTTCCTGATGCTGAATCTTCAGTATTAAATTTAATATAATGTGTCATTAATATCAAGCAAAAAATAAGATTATGTAATAAATGATAACATATTTTCGTTACGGTTTAATACATGTGTGTATCTACATCTTAATCATTTTTAAATTATTATGCTTTTTAAAGTGGAGCATTTAGTGGTGATTTTTTGTGTGTTTATTTCAGTAATGCTGTCCGTTTAATGATTTTTATTTTTATTAAATGTATTTTGTATTCTACTTGTAATGAACTTTTGACTCATTGACCCTGATGCTGAACCTTCAGTATTAAATTGAATTTAATGCTGAGCAACTATCAAGTAAAAAGTATGTTTATTTAATAAATAATAACATTTTCATCATGTTGAATACATGTGAGTACCAACTTCTGAATCATTTTTTTAAATTATTATGCTTTTAAAGCATTTTTTCAAGGTAAAACGTCCATGTAATGAGCGTTTTTGAATAAATTAATAGATAGGACAAAAAATAAACATCACTGACCCTGATGCTGGACTTTCAGTGTTATGAGTAATGAGCTTCCCAGTCTTTTACTCTTCTGCACCTGAGCTTGTTTCGCTTTAAGTGCTGTGTTTTTAAAGTGCTTCCATCAGCAGGAAGCTAAACTACTCTTCTGCCAGTAAACAACAGCACCAAATGGTTCCTCGGTCTGAAACAGGCAATAACACCGTTAGCGGTGACCTCCTGCTCTGCGGGGTTGAGATTTATAGCACTCGGGAGCCCGATTTCACCTTGCAAACCCCAGTGCTAGAAAACAGCTCAGAAAACACTGGGAATTCTGGGCCGGAATGATGCTCAGAGGTGCTCATAGAGGGAAATCTTCACTGCACGACCAGATTGAAAGTCTAGTACCCTGTTCTCTTCATCACCAGCTTATTATGGCGAAGAGGCTCGCGGCCTGTCCTTCAGGAGTGCTTGGAGTCAGACATGGCCTCTAAAAATCTCAGTGGCCCATGGAGAGTGCTCAGATCTGGGGAGAGCGAGTCGGGATATCTGGATACTGTGGTTACCACACTCAGCTGTCCCTGGTGGTTTGGCAGTGCACTCGATTCACTGCTGTAGATGGAGATGTTCTCTCGCTGTATGTTCTTACCCCCAGAGGGGTCCAGATACTGAGCTTGCAAAGCTGGATGTGTTTTTTAAGCTTCTTGTGCTGGGAACAGAGGGCAGTTTTCGCAAATGTAATTTTAGTTAACTGTGTTTTTGTATTGCTTCAACTTTTAGTGTAGGATTAGTTCATCCACATTTTGATTATTTACGAAACCCCTAAATCTCATATTTGTTAGCCTGCTATACTACATTATGTTGGTGAAAAATCAGAAGAATTTGCATTAAGACATGAATGAGAATGGATGTACACTAACAATATGTGCATTATTGTTGAACCTTTTATAGTGGTTTCTAATTTTTCAGGTGTACTGAAACCAGTATGCTATGCAATATTCCCCCCCCCCCCCCCCCTCTCTTTTGTGCTACCCTGCTTGATGTCTCCTGCTCCTGAGCAGGCCTGATATGAGAGCAGCATAAGAAAAAAAAAAGATTACATACACACACTCGGCTCTTTTACAGCTGTCAGGAATCAGAAAAAAAGAAGAAGAAAAAAAGAAAAAAAAAAACCTTGGGCCCACTACGTTTGATTTGCTTCCTGTGATGCTCAAGGCTTTCTGCAATAATCAGATTGTCTTTTGTAGTGTCTGTGAGCGAGATTAAGGATGTGAGGTCTGGAGTGTTTTGTGTGTGAAGACTGAGTTTTGAGGTGAGTAGCTATGAGCAGTAAATCTCTCGTAGGTCTGCTGATCTTTAGACCAGGTCAGGAAAGGCGCTGAGCAGTAAACAAAGAGTCCAGATCTGAGAGCAGATTCACTGCCTCCAGCAAAACTGATTCCTGAGCGGAAGGCAATTACTATAAAACATCTGATTTCACAAGAGAGCCCGTTCAGAGACGTTTATCTGTAACCTTTAATTTGTCCAGAAGAAACGCTAAGAAAGAGTGGGTCAGAGAGTGTACTGGACTGAAAGAAAATACAATATCATATGATTTTTTGTTTACAAAATGACAATTATTTAGATGGAATTGCTTTTATGACTCAAGCCTCAAATTTGTATAACAGCAGAAATTACTCAGGCATTAATCATGAGCACTATTCTGTGAAACATTTATGCTAATGAAGGTCATAATTAAGAAACAGTATTCCTGCAGACAAATGTGCTCATGCTGAAAGACAACTGTCAAGATTTTATCACAAAAGTAGTCATTCATAATTGTGATAGTGTAAAGACTTTGAAGTATCTCACAGATAATGCTTATGTTGAGCATGCAGACAGAATCCAAACATTTAATAGAATTATGTTACTGAAAATATACACACAGATTGGCTTTTATATTCTTTTTTTTATGTGTACATCTACATTTGTGAGATTCATTCCAAATATATTTCTAAATATATACTGTATGTGTGTGTGTCTGTTACGGATCAACCAGGCTTTGTCACCAGCCAGTCACAATGCACACTCTCACCCGAGTTCTAATCACACACACCTGCACATCATTTGAACACAACTCACCTCTGACATAAAAGCCCACACCTCACAACACCTCATTGTCTGGTCTCGTTTATGCGAAGTGGACTCCTTATGCTATCACAGAAACTTACCTGCTACTTACCTCCAGTGTTTTCTCCAGCGTTGTGTCTCCTGTGTACCCCAGTCTGTCTGCTCCAGTGATCTGTTCCCAAAGTCTGCTACTCCGCCTGTGTGAGGTGTGTGCTCTGTCTTGACAGGAATACTAGGAATTTGGGTCAAAGATCTCCAATCAACTTCTCATCGAACGTCAACTGGATATTATACTCACCATTTTCAGTCACCATTGCTCTGCTGATCCTAAATAAACATCTGTTGTCAATCCGATTCCCTGTCTGCCTGCTTCCATAACAGAAGACTAGACCAACACCGAAGGATTGCAGCATGACCAACAACGATCCTTTTCAAGAGCTGGTGAATTCCCTCAGACGGGTACTCACACCCGCTCCTCCCATCACTTCCGTCACGGAATCGCCGAAAATTCCGTGATGGGCTCACAGAAAAAATTTCATGATGGGCTCACAGAAGTGATACTAATGTAAGTCAGTGACAGGCATCAGCCGTGCTCCACGCACGGAAACCTTTAGCATCAATATGCCGACGCGATACTGGGAAATTTATCGTCATCATTATTGTTCAGAACTGGGTAGGTTTAGGGTAGGGGTGGGGTCAAGTACTCCAGTGAAAGTATAACTGCATCGGAGTCACTCTTTTTACGTGGTCCGATGCAGCGCTGGTGTTGAACCAGTGAATCTGTGTATGGACCACGGCTGATGCCTTCTGTGAGCCCATCACGGAATTTTCGGCGATTCCGTGATGCCACCACAGATTCAGAGGTTAATTAAGTCTGTGAACATTACACGGAATTCTGTGAGATCAGGTTGTCTGTATCCCAATGACAGGGCAAGGATCGCCTTCATTATCTCGCTGCTGAAGGGAAGGGCATTGCAATGGGCAGAAACCATCTGTGCTCAAGACGGTACAGTTACTCAATCATTAATAATTTTGTTAATCACTTCAGAGACGTTTTTGGCAAACCTGTTGGAGATACCTCTATCAGTGACAAATTGTGCCATTTATGCCAAGGTTCTATGTTAATTCATGAATATGCCCTCCAGTTTCGCACTCTTGCAGCAGCCAGTGGATGGAATGAAAGAGCGCTCTTAACAACCTACCAGCAAGGGTTGGAACGCCGACTACGTCTGCAACTAGCTGCTTCCGACGACTCTTGCGGTTTAGAAAGCCTCATTCAACTATCCATAAGATGTTCCACTCAGATGCTACCATGTTTTGATTAACAAAATCAGCCATCTCGTTGCACTCTATTCCTCCGTCACCCAGAGGTTCATAACCCTCCAGAACCAGTGAATGAACCCATGCAAATGGATAACACTCGGCTTTCCTACAATGAACGACAGAGAAGGTTTAGCCTCGGTCTATGTATGTATTGTGGTAACTTCATTTCAGGGAACCTCTGTCATCATCTCAACCTCAAGACTACCGCCACCAAGACAATTTACCAAGGCCAGTCGATAACCGGCAAACCCCTCAACCGTAAAGATATCCGACAGTGCCGGTCCTGTTCAGCTTAAAATTGGGTTGCTGCATGAAGAGGAGATCCATCTACTGGTTCTGGAGGGATCCACTGCAGACATCATTTTAGGGAGCCCCTGGTTTGCTCAACACAAACCATCCATTTCCTGGCGAACTGGGGAGGTTCTGAAGTGGGGTAACCAGTGTTTTCCTGGCTGTTTTCCTCACGTCCCTCAACACTCTTCTCTCTGTGTTAAGACAGTAGCCTTCAATTCCACGTCCATTGAAAGTCCTCTGGAGAAGCAATTGGTTACCATTCCAGCCTGTTACTCCCACTTCAGTGACGTTTTCTGCCCGAAGAAGGCCTCCCAATTACCTCCCCACCGGCCATGGGACTGCGCGCAATAGATGTAGTACCGGGTGAGCCAGTGCCCCGTGGAAACATTTATCCACTTTCACTTCCCGAACAGAAGGCCATGGAAGAGTATACTGAGGAGGCTTTTCAGCAAGGTTACATCCAGCCATCGACTTCCCCTGCTGCTTTGAGTTTCTTCTTTGTCGCCAAGAAGGACAGAGGCTTACGACCTTGCATCGATTACCGGGCACTCAACAAGATAACGGTAAAGTTCCGTTACCCCCTACTTCTCGTCCCAGCGGCCCTAGAACATCTTCGCAGAGCCACCGTGCTTACCAAGTTGGACCTCTGCAGTGCTTACAACCTCATCCGAATACGTGAGGGGGACGAGTGGAAGACCGCTTTCGTGACCCCTACTGGCCACTACGAATATCTCGTCATGCCGTATGGTCTTGTCAACGCCCCCTCCATATTTCAGGATTTTATGCATGAGGTACTCCAGGAGTTTCTTCATAGATTTGTGCTGGTCTACATTGATGATATCCTCATCTACTCCCAGAGCATGGCGGAACATTGCCACCACGTTGCGGAGGTCCTGCAATGCCTGAGAGACTTCCAGTTGTTCCTCAAGGCCGAAAAATGCTCCTTCAACCAGTCCTCAGTGCAGTTCCTTGGGTATAACATCAACAGCGGTGGCATCCAGATGGACGAGGGGAAGGTGGTTGCTATCAGGGACTGGCCCACTCATACTACCATTAAAGAACTCCAACACTTCCTGGGATTCTTGAACTTCTACCGCAGGTTTATCCACAACTACAGCACCATCACCAGTCCCCTAACCAACCTGCTGCGAAACAAACCTAAGACCCTTGCCTGGACTCCAGCCACATCTGAAGCCTTTGAGAAACTCAAAGAGGCGTTTACCAAAGCTCCTGTCCTTGTTCACCCTGATCCCAGTAAGCCGGTTCATTGTCGAAGTCGATGCCTCCACCTCACGAGTCGGTGCCATATTGTCTCAGCAGCAGGGGACACCAGCCAAACTCTATCCATGTGCCGCCTTCTCACGTAAGCTCAGCCCGCCGGAGAGAAATTACGATATTGGTAACTCGAAGAGTGGAGGCATTGGTTGGAGGGTGCACAGCACCAGTTCACGGTTTTCACAGACCACAAGAACTTGCAATACTTACGAGAGGCTAAAAGACTTAACCCCCGCCAGGCTAGGTGGGCACTCTTCTTCACTCGCTTTAACTTTATCATTTCCTATCATCCAGGTCCCAAGAATGTTAAGGCAGATACCTTGTCTCATCTCCATGCTTCAGAGGAGGAGATCAACGAAGAGTCTGAATCGATCATCCCTGATAAGCTCCTCGTAAGTCCCATCCAGTGACTCCACCAATGCTTCCACGGCCGCACCGCCGGCCTGTCCACCCGGCTTACAGTATGTACCCAGGGGCCAACAACACCCTCTCGCTGCTAAAAGATCGCTTCTGGTGGCCACATATGGCTAGAGATGTAAGAAGATTCGTCCAAGGTTGTACTGACTGCACCATCTCCAAAGGTCTGCGCCACTTACCATCTGGAAAACTTCTTCCGCTGCCCGTTCCCAATCGCCCCTGGTCACACCTGGGAGTGGACTTCACCACCGATCTGCCTACCTCAAATGGTAACACGTATTCTTGTGATCATTGATCGATTTTCTAAGTCATGTCGTCTGCTCCTCCTCAAAGGTCTTCCCACGGCAATGGAGACTGCAGAAATAATGTTTAACCATATCTTCCGATACTATGGCATTCCTGAGGATATTGTTTCAGATCGAGGACCACAATTCGTATCAAGGGTATGGAAATCCTTTTTCAATCTCCTAGGTGTGACCATCAGCTTGTCATCGGGATACCATCCCCAAACTAACGGGTAGACAAAAAGGAAGATTCAAGAAATTTGGCGATTCCTACAAACCATCTGCCATGGCCACCAGGACCCTTGGAACCAGTTCATTGGCTGGGCCTGGCAGCTTCAGCGTTCAGTGCGTAGGCACAAGATGACGGCCAATCTTCGTAGATCCGAAGCCCCCCAGTATCAGCCCGGACAGAAGGTCTGGCTGTCGATCAGGGACATCAGGATGCGCCTACCCTGCAAAAAACTCAGTCCCAGATTCATTGGCCCCTTCACCATCACTAAACAGATCAACCCGGTTACCTACCAGCTTCAGCTCCTCCCTCAGTATAAAATTAATCCCACATTCCATGTTTCACTGCTCAAGCCTTACCACGCTCCTGTCTCTCCCTCCACAGAGCCTGGCCCGGCAGAAGAACCCCCCTCTCTCACTGATTCTGGAAGACGGTGCCATTTTTGAGGTCAAGGAGATCTTGGACTCCTGGTGCCGTGGTGGTCAGCTGTAGTACATCGTTGACTGGGAGGGGTATGGCCCAAAAGAAATATCCTGGGTTCCCAGAGACGACATCCTAGATCCCACACTGCTTGAGGATTTCCATTCAAGTCACCCGGATCGTCCAGCACCCAGGGGAAGAGGTAGACCACCACAACGTCAGGGTCCTCGGCCCTTGGAAGCGGGCCGTGGAGAGGGGGTTAATGTTAAGGATCAATCAGGCTCTGTCGCCAGCCAGTCACAGCGCACTCTCTCTCACCCGAGTTCTAATCACACACACCTGCACATCATTTGGACACCAATCACCTCTGACATAAAAGTAACACCTCACAGCACCTCATTGTCTGGTCTCGTTTATACGAAGTGGACTCCTTATGCTATCACAGCGACTTACCTCCTTGTGTACTTACCTCCAGCGTTGTGTCTCCTGTGTACCCCAGTCTGTCTGCTCCAGTGATCTGTTCCTGAAGTCTGCTACTCCGCCTGTGTGAGGTGTGTGCTCTGACCCGAATTCGTAGTATTCCTGTCAAGACAAAGCTCTCCAATCAACTGGGAGAGATCGAATGTCAACTGGCCAACTGGATATTGTACTTACCATTTTCAGTCACCATTGCTCTGCTGATCCTAAATAAACATCTGTTGTCAATCCGATTCCCTGTCTAAGTCTGCTTCTGTAACAGTGTCTTTATATATACATAATAAATATACACAGTAAACCCACATATTATATAAATAAAAATATATATTTTTGATGTGATTAATCATTGCTCAGCACTACTAATTATTAGAATTTATGGAATTATAATTATTCCATTTATTCATAGTCTTTAACATTTAAAAGTTGAAAGAATGTATGAAATATTTTCAACAGGGCTACATTTATTTGATCAAAACTGCAGTAAAACATTAACACTGTGAAATATTACAATTTAAAATTGTTTTCTATTTTAATATCTTCTGAAATGTAATTTATTCCTGTGATGCAACGCTGAGTTTTCAGCAGCCGTTACAGTCTTTAGTGTCATGTGATACTTCGGAAATCATTCTGATATGCTGATTTGCTGTTCAAAAAGAATTTTTTACTTTTATCAATGCATTTTTTCAGGTTCAAAAGAACAGCATTTGTTTAAAATATATTTTTTGTAACATTGTAAAAGTCCTTACTGTCTCTTTTGATAAATTTAATGTATCCTTTTTGAATAAAAGTTTGAAAAAACTTTTGCTGACCCCACACCCCATATACATTAAATTATGAATAAAACCTTAACCTCAGTATTAAACCTTAAATATGAAACTTATTCCAGTGAGTTATGCACTCTTCAGAAAATGTAAAAAAATAATAACGTACAACTTGTGCTGTGACGGTCGCCATAACAACCGCGTCACCGCGTGTGACGTCACACACACTCTATAACAAGCATAAAATACAAAGTTTTGTATACAAGTGCAATAGTAGTAACAGTTGCAATAGAATTCGGTATTTATAGCATATACCATTTAGCTGTAAATTGTTTCATTTGTTTCACAAAATTCAAATGACCTCAAACACCATACATGGCATTTCCATTACACCGTGTCTACACCGAACGCAAGAGGTGTTGCGTGGCACGACAAAATACAATAATCAATAGAACACAATACATTATAATCAGTGATGCTGTCTACAGTGGATGCCGCGTGGCACGACAAATCCCCGACAGTAAACTGATGCCTCATTTTATTTATGCCGTGCTGACAATTTTTAACGGTCGCTATATATACGGTATATATATATAAACACCACATCACCGCCGGTAGTTGGTCCATTATCACCGCAGTGGTAAAAATCTGCCACCGTCACACCCCTACCTACAACTCCTCATTTGCACAGCTTATTACACAGTGCCACCCTGTATGAAAGATGCACTCTGGGTTGTTGGAGACACGCGCTCACAGATTCAACGCCACTAACAGGTGATGAAAGACAGAAGCTAATTTGCAAATGTAAATGAATGCAGATCAGAACAAAAGAAAAGAACATGATGCATTTTCCATTCCAGTAATACCCGAGCATCTAGAGGTGCCAATGAAGTGTGTTTGTGTGTGTGTACCTGCATGTGCGGCACCTCTGGCCTGTGTGAGCGTCTGGGCAGATGAGTTTTGTATCTGTAATTAGAAAAGCAAATGACCCTGATTAACCTTCGACCCCGGCAGATTGGGGTCATCGGATAAAAGCTACAGAATAAAGCTGCATGCAGAGTTCAGGGCATCACAGCTCTCTGTGCTTCCACCTTTTATTCATTGTGGAAAGTTTTCTAAGACTCCCCGACCTCCTCCGATCTGCTTTGCTCTCACTGGACCTCCGAGTATCCTGAAAAGAGCAGCACACACTTTAAAGCCTTTCTGTGTCATTATTTCTTTTATTCTTCCTTTCTATCTCTGATGCACCATCTTATCTAGCCCCCGTGTGCTTTATAGGGAATCGAAAAAGGAAGCTTGTTGTTTGGCTTGTAAATAAGCCCCTTACAAGAGCGCTGTGGGGAGAGATGGGAGGGCGGCAGGGGCCACGTGGCTCCGTAACTTGATCTGGATAGAATAAATCTCTGCAGAACAAGACAAATGGCCTTTACATCGATGGCTGGGGAGAGTATGCTGTGATTGGAAGAGAAAGAAAGAGCCAGGAGGATGCGGGAGAGAAATTTCACATTTCACTCCAACTTTCAGCATCACAAAAGGAGGCCAGACAGAGCATTTTTACATAGTTGCCCAGTGAGTCTTTGTATTATGACAAAATGTGTTATGATTTTGCTGTTTTGTACTTTTTGTTGCAAATGTATACAAGACTAGCTGTGATGCCAGGGACAAATACATCCATCTGAGGCATATTTATCTCCATTCCTGGGCATTTTCTCATTCAACTTTATGAGGTGCATTCTGGGATGCTTTTACACTGCATTGAAGTAAATTTAAAATGTCAATCAAATCTAATAATAATTATTATTCTTATTATTATTTTATTTATTTGCTTTACAAAAAAAAAAAAAAAAAAACACTTAAAAATTGGTTTTATCCATTTACCAAATACTTTTATCCTTTTCAAGTTGCAAATCAATCTGGACTTACCCAATTTCATGAGAAAACTATTTTACAAGATGGTGATTTGTATAAATTTGCATAATTTGATTCATACAAAAACATTCAATTTGGCGTAAGCAATTTGTACAAAAACGTACAAATGAGATCATCCAAAATCATACAAATTTGCCACCAATTCATCAGAACTGTAATGAATTGCCATGGGAGTGTGAATTTGATAGTTCAGGGAACAAACAAACAAATAAAAGCAATAAAGTATTATTAATGTATTTTGGAATATGTGTTATATATATATTGTTTAAACATTTTAAACAAGAATTCAAGTTTTAAATGTTAATGTGTTTGTCAGTTCAAAAAGTTATTCATTGTTTTACAGCTAAATTTGTTACTGCATTTTTAAACATGAATTACATTTTAATTTAAATAATGTTTTGGAAGGAGATTCATGTGCATTTTTTACTTTAAATTTATATTAATTGGTAACAATTTACAATGTGTCATTTATTAAGATTATTAACTAACATGAACAAACAATGAACAATGCATTTATTACACTAATAATCTTTATGTTGGTTAATGAAAATACAGTTGTTCATTGCTTATTCATGTTAGTTCACAGTGCATTAACTAATGTTAACAAACACAACTTGTGATTTTAATAATGCATTAGTAAATGCTGAAATTAACATTAACTAAGTTTAATAAATGCTGTAGAAGTATTGTTCATTCTTAGTTCATGTTTATAATGTTGTTAACCAATGAACCTTATTGTAAAGTGTTACCTATTAATTTATTAAATATACATTAAATTTATACAGTTTAAATGTATTATTAAAAAATATATATTATCTGTCTTTTTTTCTGTGTTATTCTGCCCATTTGTTGACTGCATTTGTCTCAGTATCCCCTTCACCTCATTTAGTTTTGTAAAGAAGTTATTGCATAGTCATGTAAGGTTCAAAAACATCATGAGACTCATCAGCTCACATGTGTTCAAATCCAAATGTTCAACTGCTAGTGTATCTGTAAAAGTTGTCATATCGGAGTGCTGATTGGGTACACTTTATTTTAAGGTGTCCTTGTTACAGTGTAATTATACATTTAAGTACTGAGTCATTTTAATTAACTACATGTACTTGCTAAATGGTTAGGGTTAGGATTAGCGTTTGGTTTTTAGGGTTACTTGCATGCAATTTTGCATAATTCATTGTTATTATAATAGTAAGTACATATAATGTGTAACAAGGATACCTTAAAATAAAGTGCAACCTGCTGATTTTGTCTTATTAGTGAAAGAGAATGACAGGTAGAGTGTGTTTGCATGATTGCATGATATGTCCTGAAGCTTTTGACATGTCTAAGCACCATCAACAAGCTGCCAGGGGTGAAATCCACTCTTGTGTACCGCAGTGGCTCAGTGAGAAGTGTAGTCCTGTGAAATAGCTGATAATGGTTTTGCATTCTTGTTGTTGTTATCAGTTTCAGTAGCTTAATGAAGAAAAAAAAAATATCCCACAGCCATAAGACAGCAAGCTGGGATATCACTCACAATGTAACTAAGCAACAGAAGTGTGTATGTGTGTTTTGGCACTGGGACAGTGCACCGTTGTAGACTGATTCAGTCATTTTCGGCTTTGCAGACTCTCTGATATGTCTCCGTCTGTTCTGTCAACATTAACTTGAAGGCTGATCTCTCAGTGGCTGGTCTTCACCTCGGCAGGACGCAGAGCCACACAGAATCAGGTCTAACCAGCTCAACATTTTCAGTAACCACTTTAGATGAGAGCTCTGTGTTGTTGTTTTGTATAAAGCATTTTAAAAATATTGTTCGTTTCAAGATTAAATTGGACCAGCTCAGTCTCATACAAAATGTTGTATTACAAGCTGGTGATATTGTATGATTTGATTTGATTTGTACAAAAAGTACACTTAGGAGAATCATTTAAAAAATATATATATATATAACAAAATTGCCAACAAAAATATAGTTATGTAGTGCCATGAGACTGTGTTGAATTGGACAGTCCGTATATGAGAACAGCCAATAAAAAGCATTAATAATGTATTATTTTGTTAGATATGTTTAAATACCACATTTTTAAATGTGTATTTGCTTCGAAAAGTGATTTATTGATTTTTTTAAAATTTGCAGTTAGTTACATTTGCAAATATATTTCTGAACATTTTTTAATTTTTAATTTAAATAGACCTACTGCATTTATTTCTCATTTTGAAAATAGATTTATATACATTTAATATTTTTCTATTCATTAATTGATACCTCTCCACAGTAAGTCTACACTGAATAAAAAAAAAAAAATAGTAAGACTTTTCACTTGACTAGTAAATTTCACAATTAATTACAAAGAAATAGCAAGTAGCACATTTAAAGACATTTAAATATGTAAGTTTTCGTCGCTAGAGGGCATGCATTCAAAACAAAGAAACAAAGGCGTAGTTTGATGATGCCGTGACTGAGTGTGGAATCATGGGAGTTGTTGTCTTCATCCCCACAGTTGATGCAATCCGACGGGACTTGGGCAGAAATCATGTTTATGGATGAGCTAACGTATTAAAGATTTATTAACGTCGTAATATGAAGCAGGGTGAGGCTGAAAGCCGTCGAAGCGAAATGAGACCGCTGAAGCAATTGCTAATGAGAGACGAGTGTGACACACAGCTCGAAAGCAGCGGAGCTTTTATTATGCCACAGTCGACTACTTCCACTCTTTCCGGTCGTGCGTATGTGGGGTAAAGTAGTGCTGTTTTATCATACTAGATACATTTGAAAGTTCTGTTATAATGCTACTCTGTGCAGTCGTCACCTGTCTAATAAAACACAAATTAAAACATCTTTGGTGACGCTTTAATATCCATGTTTCCTACAAAAATGTTCCATGTTTTCTGTAAAACAAACCGAGGTGTATGACGTCATTGGCAGGTAACGCAATGACCAGCGACGAGCCACTATTTAAAATGACTATTTTTTAAAACTTCTTCGAAACATTTGGGATAATGTAAGTACACAAATCAGCAAAATATAGAACTCTGTTCTAGTGATTTAGTGATTTCTTACATATTGTGCCTTTAATAAAATGTGAAACGTTGAAGTGGAAAAACTGACATATTGTCTTGTAAAATATGTTCAATGAACTTTATTTACAAGTTTTAAAACCATTTTAGAGCGTAGTTACAAGGATGTGAATACTAAAACAAAATGCACACACACACACACACAAAAAAAATAATAAATAAATTGTACTACACACTCTAGTTGACATTTACATCATTAGTTTTCTATAGTTTATCAGACCGGCGTATTAAAGTTGATCTGGGATCAGCTGTGCTCCTCAGGGAAGGATTTGGGGACTTATAATTCCATTAGAGTTCTTTATGTCTTGTTGTTGACTCTCCGTGGCTTTTCTGTAGTGTTGAGGCTTACCTTATCTTCATATTATCCATTTGCTTTCATCATTAGAGCTGTTGATGTCAATGTATTTTCCCCTACAGATGTGAAGTTAATTGCATTGTTATTCAGCTGCCTATTTGATTTTTTCCTTACACAGAGCTGTCGCATTAAAAGATGCATAATTCCATATCTGCATCTAATGGGGTCTGGAATGCACTCATCATTATGCATGGGCCGCATTGACCATTAATTTCCCAGAAAACAGTACCCTTTAGTATGAAACACAGCATGTTTCATTCTATAGTATTTTGTTTTTGTTTTGTTTGTTTTGTTTTGTTTTTTTTGGGGGGGGGGCTCTTATTTATTTTATCATTGCTGTTTCAATTGAGCTCAATTAGTAAGGTTGTTTTATTGTAGTTTAATTTGGAATTTGGTTTGAAAACAGAAAACACTCTGAAGCGGGATTTGAGTCAGGTTCGAACCCTGACTCCCATATGAGCACCACAGCTGAACATACAAAGCCATGGTTCTGTTGTTTTTCCTCTTACTTTCTGTCCTCGTTTCACCTGTGGAAGAAAGGAAAGGCATCCTGTTTACCTCTCCATGAGCCCTACCAGCACTATAATGATAAATCATGTCCAAAACAGACTGAACTGTATTTGCATTCAGTTTCTGTCTGCTGTTCAAAGCCACAGATGGAGAAGCAAATTGTTTATTTTCTACTATACATCCCCCCTTTTTTTCCTGTCTTTGTCTAGCACTCTGAACCCTCTAAACAATCCGCACAGATACACATATTGGCAGGCGTCTGATTCAGCGTGGCATGCGTCACCCCTCTCTTTCTGCCCGTTATAACCCTTTACTGATGAGTTTCATCATGGCGAATGGATTTCCTTCAGGAAGCGGGTCTCTGTTGTCGTCTCTCAATGCAGAAAGACATATGGGTGTCCTACAGTGGGTGTGCAGGCATTCGCAGGCTGGCACACAGCCAGTTTTGTGGGTGCCGTGCAGCACAGACTCTATCAAACCTCTGTAGTGTTGCATTGTCCAGTGAAGGCCTGTAGCTGTCAGACAAGCTGTTTCAGTGTGTGTGTGAGGTGCTTTGGGACACGGCTGTGTACATTGGCTGCTGGACAGCTTGGCACTAAACCACATCCATCTTCCTCAGAGTCATCACCTCAGACAGCTGTTTAAAATCGAGTATGTACACCGAGGAGAGGAGAACCTGTACACATATACAAACAAGCACACACACTCACACACGCACGCACACACATTTACACATGGCTCAATCACAAAGACGCACACGTATACAAACAATCACTGGTTACTTTATCATGCAAACACATATGAGCAAACATACAGTCTGGTTTATGCTCATAAATAACCAAAAACAGACACATCAATATTTACTCACATTGATATTATTTGGCATATATCTTGATATTTACACAATAAATATTAAACATATTTGTATAATATTATTTTAAATAAATATTGTTCTTTTGAACTCTCTAATAATCAAATAATCCTTAAAATATTATATATATATATATATATATATATATATATATTATTTGATATATATATATATACACATTCACTATCCTATCTGTACTATCTAAACTTTTAAATGGTATAATGTGTTCTAAAACAGTGTGTGATTATTATTATTATATAATATCACTACTTTTTTAATTAAATAATTGCAACCAAACTGATATTTCGATTTAAAATGTTTGATTGAAAACTAGAATTAAATATTAATCTAGTTTTAAATGATTTTTGCTATTTTAATTTATATGTGTCAATATAGAGTTAGGAACTGATTAAATGAAATTAATTAAGCATACAATTTGTAATTTTGCTACTGAAATTTCATAGACACTATTAAAAAATCTGGCTCAACACTCATATATCTATAAATTGTGAAACATGGAAGGACTGTAAAACTAATCTAATAGTGTGCTGTTTAGGCCAAACTTCAGCCAAATAACAAGATATGGAAAATCACTACAATATTGATAATATTGCTTAATTTTGTATTACTTGCAAATTCTATATTTGATTTATTGCCCAGTTCTTGTAGCACTCGAGTATATAAATATATACTGACCTTGCCTATAAACACAGGGCCAAATGACTGTCACCTGTTTGACTGTATGCGGGTGTTTTGAATCTCTCTGAGGATATTTACGTGTGTAAATGCATGCCAAGCTTTCCAATCTGCTGTGTGAAAGTGCTAACTCTGCCAGGAAGAGGATATTTCCCCTGGCATCGGAACGAGGCTCAGATTAGTTACAGCAGATAAATCTGAAATAAGCTGTTTAGTTTCTTCCACCTTTCCTGCAGATTTGGACTGGATTTTAACTTGTGAACTGCAGTTCACAAATTCTAGCAGTTGGTGGCACCTGTTTTCTCACTAATAGACTCATTATTTAAAGTTCCAATGGCAATCTTTTAAAAATATATATGTTTGTAACTTTGTACTGTACATGTTCTCAACAAAAGGATCACTGCCACAATTCTCACGTTTTATTGCTGGTTTCCAGAGCATTGCTGTTAGATTGCTGAGTGTTCTGGCTTGTTTCCAGGCTAAGTAGTCGTGAGAGTTTCTAAGGGGTATCTGCAGTGTTCTGGATGGCTTTTATGTTGTTGCTAAGTGGTTTTCAGGGTGTTCTGGATGGTTGCTAGGACATTTCTCAGTTTTTACTGGTGTTCTGGGTGATTGTTTATGTATTGAGTGATTGTGAGGGTGTTCTCAGTGGTTGCTAGGCTGTTTCTATAAGTGATTGCTAAGGTATTCTCAGTTTACTTGTGTTATGGGTGATTGTGAGGGTGTACTGGGTAATTTCTAATATCTTGGGAGATTTTGAGGGTGTTCTGGATGGCTGCTATGTTGTTTCTAAGTGTTTGCTAAATTACTTTTAGTGTGTTTTCATATGTTTTGGGTGACAATGAGGGTGTTCTGGGTCATTTCTAGTCTTTTGGGTGGTTTCTAGGTTGTTTCTAAGTGATTGCTAGGGTATTCTCGGTGTTTGTGTTTTGGGTGATTGTGAGGGTCTTATGGGTAAATTATAATGTTTTGGGAGATTTTGAGGGAGTTCTGTGTAATCTTTTTTTTTTAATGTTCTTGTAGATTTTGAGGGTGTTCTCGGTGGTTGCTATGTTGTTTCTACATGATTGCTAAGGAATTTCTGGACATTTGCTTGTGTTTTGGGTGATTATCGGTGTTATCGCGCTGCAACTTCAGAAAACACATGCAAATAGAAAAAGCACCAGCAAATCAAGAAAACATCTTCATCAATTTGACAGCAGGTGGTGCAAATGCTCACAACACAAACAAATAAAGAATTTTATTTGCAGCACGTTTCTTTGTTTGGTTGTGTTGTGAACATTTGCAGTGCGTTTCTTTATTTGGTTGTGTTGTGAGCATTTGCAGCGCTTGTGTTGTCAACTTGAAGTTGTTTTCTTAATTTGCAGGTGTTTTTTCTATTTGCAGCCTGTTGAGCTCTCTCGGCCACCATAAATTTCTAATGTTTTGGGAAATTTTGAGGGTGTTCTGGGTGGTTCCTAGTTTGTTTCTAAGTAATTGCTAATGTATTTTTCGGGGCGTCTGCTTGTGTTTTGGGTGATTTTGAGTTTTACATATTTTTTTAATATTCTGGGTGGTTTCTAGGTTGTTTCTAAAGTAATTGCTAGGGTATTCTGGGCATTTGCTTGTGTTTTGAGTGATTGTGAAGGTGTTCTGGGTCATTTATAGTGTTTGGGGGGATTTTGAGGGTGTTTTGAGTGGTTTCTAGGTTGTTTCAAAGTGATTGTTAGGGTTTTCTGGACGCTAGCTTGTGTTTTGGGGTGATTGTTCTGGGTGGTTGCTAGGGCATTCTGGGTGGTAACTAATGGTTTGGGTGATTGTGATGGTATAGGTGGTTGCTAAGTGATTGCTCATGTTTTGGGTTATTTTGAAGGTGTTCTCAGTTGTTGGTAGTTTGTTTCTAAGTGATTGCTAGGGTATGATTGGTGTTTGCTTGTGTTTGGGTGATATTGAGGGTGTTCTGTGTAATCTAGGAAATTTTGAGGGTGTTCTGGGTGGTTTCTAGGTTGTTTCTAAGTTATTGCCATGGTATTCTGGACGTTTGCTTGTGTTTTGGGTGATTGTGAGGATGTTCTGGGTCATTTCTAGTGTTTTGGGAGGTTTGAGGGTGTGCTGGGTGGTTTCTAGGCATTATGGGTGAATACTAATGTTTTGGGTGATAGTGAGGGTGTTTGGGGTAATTACTAGTGTTTTGGGAGATTTTGAGGGTGTTCTAGGTGGTTGCTAAGTTGTTTCGAAGTGATTGATTGGGTATTGTGGGTGTTTGCTTTTGTTTTTGGTGATTGTGAGGGTGTACTAGGTGGTTTCTAAGTGATTGCTCATGTTTTGGGTGATTTTGAGGGTGTTCTCGGTGGTTGCCAGACTGTTGCTAAGTGATTGCTATGCTATTCTGGGTGATTGCTTGCATTTTGGGTGATTGTGAGGGTAGTCTGGGTGATTACTAGTGTTTAAGGTGGTTTTGAAGGATGTCCTAGGTAGTTGATTGAGGGTGTTCTGGATGTTCATAGGACGTCTACCTTTAGTGCCACTAATTACCAAATTGCAGTTTTAGGGTCATTTGGTCAATTTAATCTAAGAACCTTTAAATATGAGTATGTAAACATCAGAAGTGTTGCATTAAAAGATATCAAGATCTCAGACGATGCTGATTCTATGTTCTGGATGCATGCATTGTGTGGTATTATGATGATAACAGAATTAACAGAGGAGGGCTCAGCCAAATTTGGTTTGTGTCAGTAGATGAGATTATCAGAGCCAACAGATCAGGAATTTCCCAGATTAAAGAGATTACATTCAATGCTTTTCCATCCTCTTGTGCAGGCATTGGATGACAGCAGGGTGAAGCTTTTAGTTTCATGATACTGTGGTTTGACGTTATTGGCTGATGCAAATGTTTAGGTCTTGTCAGACGTGATTTGCCTTTCTGCAAGAGTGTTAGTTCCTGACAAGAAGAAGTGAGTGTGAGAATGAGAGTGTAGGAGGGGAGGGGGTATGTTTACTGGCTCCTTTTTTTAATATGTGAAAATGACTGGTCTGAGAGCAGGTCTCAAGAGTGTCTGATTACAGTGATGTCAGCGTGGGCTAAAATGGCGGGTATCACCTTCACCCTGCTGTTTGAGGAAGAACGATTTTGCACTTACATGTATTCTTTAGACACTGATTGCTCTCAGGGGAGTCTGCACTCACATAAGTTGATACTGTAGGGAAGTCTGAGGTGCGAGACACTGTCATTATCTCTTATCCTGTTGCTCTGGTTCAGTTTATCTCTTTCTGCCTCCCCCCTCTCTCATACTTTTCTTTTATGCTATATGCTCTCATTTGTTCTGTGATAAGCCTGATAATGACAACTCGAACCGTTGTGGTGAGGGTCCAGAAATTGATTAGTGGTCAGGAAAAAAATTGTATATATACCTCATTCACCGATGAGCTAAACCCTTATGACCACTTGACTAATATGCTGTTGGTCCTCTGCGTGCTGCCAAGATAGCACCACCCCACCAAGGCATGGACTCTACAAGACCCCTGAAGGTATCCTGTGGTATCTGGCACCAAAACATTAGCAGTAGATGAATGGCTGGACAAATTTACATGAATGGCCAGACACAGGGCTTTCCAGCAGAACATTGTCAAGAGCATCACACCCCCTTCACTGGCGTGTCCCACCATGCATCCCAGTACCATTACTTCCCCAGTTAAACATTGTACATGTACATAGCCATCCATGTGATCTAAAAGAAAATCGACTCATTGGACCAGGCAACCTTCTTCCACTGATTAAAGGCCAGTTCTGACACTCATGTGTCCATTGTAGGCACTTTAGACATTAGACAGGGGTCAGCCTACAGGCTGACCTGTGTATGGTCTGCCACTATGCAACCAAATAAGAAGTAGAGTGTGATGCAGTGTGGGTTCGGACACATTCCTTCTATAACCATTATCTCACGAGTTCACCTGCCATCCAGGCTTGCTGTCCTTAGCGTAAGCTTAAACCCGTGGCTCGGCTTCAACCCCAGTCTGAGTTCAACCCCCTTATAGTGGTACTACATGGAGGGAAAATGACAGAAATAGAGGAGGAGATGGGGAGGTGGAGGGATGCTGGAAGAATTGTCGGTGGGACTGCTGCTTTTATACGCTTGTAATGATGGGCTGGGACTGAATGATTATACTCCTCCTGAACCTGCATTTGGAACAGCATTACACATTTTGTGTGACTTGTGCTATGGTAGATCTTCTGTTGGCTCGGACCAGATGGTATAGCTTTCGTTGCCCTTGTGCATCGATGAGCCTTGGACACCCGACACCCTGTCGCCAGTTTGTGGTTTGTCCCACCTGGGAAAACTCTGGTAAATTCTCACTAATGCTGACCAAGAGCAATCCTCAAGCCTTGCCATTTCCGAGATACTCTGACCCAGTTGCCTTGTTATAACAATGTTGCCTTTTAAATGGATGCTACAACGTGTTTTTATGTCGTTAGTGTTATAAAAACTATGTTATTACTAGAAAATGTTCTCACTACAATGAAAAGGTTGTCCCTAGAAAAACGGTCATTCATGAAAGATCACTCTGATCACCTGATCTCCATTTGTCCTTGCCTGCCTCAAAAAAAAGAAAGCATAAGTGAGAACATATGACCCAGGTGTGAAGACCAGGTGTATGGGTCTCAGGTGTGGCCAGTGTGCCAGGACAGCGCGCCCTCTCTTTTCTCATCGATGAGAGCGGTCAGGTGTCTTGTGTCTCAGGTGGCCAGCTTTAAATGTGGCTGTGCGAGATGAGAAGAGAGAGAGGCTCTCTTTTGGCCATCTCACACTTATTATTTCCAATTATGGAAAGGAGTAAAGGAGGATCAATTCCCTGTGGTCTGTGTAAAACACAGTGTTGTATTTTGCAACTAATAGGTGATTATTTCAGTAATGCTGCTTTTTATTTGGAATAATTGCTTTTCCCAAGCATAGAGGGAAAAATTCTCTGCCACATTGATTAGTTACAGAAGCTCTTTTGACTCAGGGCTTTTGTGATATATATGTTCTAATGAGTCTGTATGTTTATGTGTGTGTGAACGCATGTAATATTTCATCACTACACACAGACTACAGGATTTCCACACTAAGCTTTTGCAAAATTATAAACTGGCAAAATGTTGTTCATGTACAACTAGAAATAGATTTCTCCCCATTTCACAAATGATTAAGCTGAAAAAAAAAAAAAAATCTCCCAAAGTCAGGGAAAGATCATGAAAATTCATTGGCCAAGAATTGTGGGAACTAAAACCATCATGGGGAAATGTATTTGTATTGAATAGAATATCATTGTCTCCTCTCATTTCTTGGGAGTTATATTTTCTTCTCATTTTCATTTTATCTCCTCTCTTTGTCATCTTGTCTCATCTCTTCTCATTCCTTTTCTCCTCGCTGCCTCATTGTCAACTTTTTTTTTTTCAAGTTTCATCTAATTTTGACCTGACTTGTCTTTTCACCTCCTCTCTTCTCATTGTTTCTTTTCCTTTTACTTTTCATCCACCTCTCCATAACCTTATCTCCTTCCTCTTCTCTCATTTTCTCTCTCTTTGTCTCTGCTCCTCTCTTTGCCATCTTGTCTCATCTATTTTTCTCTGTTCTTCTCTCCTCATTGTCTCCTGTTTTCTGCTTTCTCTTCCATGTCTCTCATCTTGTCTCATCTTTTCTAGTTTTGTCTCCTCTTTAATTATTTCATTACATTGTCTGCTCTCAAATCTCGTCTCTTCAAGGTCTCCTCTTCTACCTGAACTTTTTCATCCATGTCTCTCCTCTTGTCTACTGTTATCTAGTGTTATCTCTTTTCATCTTCTCCACCTTTGGTCCCCTTTCCTGTCTTAATCATCTCTTCTCTGTTATTCTCTTCACATTGTCTCTTGTTTTCTGCTCCTCTACCTTAACGTTTTCCATCCACGCCTCTCTCATTTAGTCTCCTCCTCTTCTATCTTGTCTCACCTTCATGCATTTCTTGTCTCTTCTCTTTACTCAGCATTTTATCTTCATCTCTTGTCTCTACCCATCTCTTCCTGTCTTTGTCTTGTCCTGTCTCTTTTCCTCTCCTATCATTATTTTGTCTGTTCTGCTATCATCTTGTCTCTTGTTGGACTCCTCTTCTAACTTTTTTCCGTATGTGTTTCTTCTCTCTCCATTCTCCTTTCCTCTTTGACATCTTGTCTTATGTCTTTTTCGGTTCTTCTCTCCCATGTCTCTTGTTTGTCATGTCCTCTCCTCTCCTCTTTTTTTGTTATCATGTTATAATTTTTCTCCCCTCATTTCTTGCCTCCTTCCTCAACATTTTTATCCATGTCTGTCATCTTGTCTCTCCTGTCTCAACTTTCATTGTCTTGTCTCCTCTCTTCTCATTATCTTGTCTCAACTCATTTATTTTCCCCTCCCCTCGTCTTCTCTTGATTATAGTATAAAAGTAACAACACAAAACAACACTGTTACTGTGAAATTGTCCTAGGATTTATTTACATTTCAGTGTATTTATTTAATGACTTTTTCCATTTTCCATCAAAAAGAAACCCAGCCTCCTTTGGCTAAGCTGATTGGTTGGTTGTGAAATCCATGGAGTTCAGAGGCAGGTGGGAATACCTGTGAAGGCACTACCTCAGATTTAACTGTTTTCCCGTGCCAGAATATGTGAGCGTGTGGGGGTTTGTGTGTCTGGTCCATGTGTGTTATCACTTAAAACAGGTGCAGAAATTACCTGCGCTCATAACACCTCACCAATCCCACCAGCACTCTCTCCAAACATCCCCCTACACACACCATCCTCCCTTACATCCCCACCATCGCTATGGCAACCACATCTGCAGAAAGAGAAACCACTTAAGAAAAAAAAAAAAAAAAAACTTGAGGCAATGAAATATCTGAGATGTTAGAGCTTGTTTTGCTAAGAGACAAGCAAACCATTTCACACCCTTATCCACTGTGTCTGAAAGAGATACAGCAACCATCTCTTTCAGACCTTCTCTCTCTCTCTCTCTCTCTCTCTCTCTCTCTGAGCTGACAGAGCTGTTCATTTGGGTGTGGGGTTTGTGATAAGAAGGAATGATTATTTTTATCTTTACTGTCCTATTGGTTGGTTAGTTGCGTTCTGTCTGTATGTGCATGTTAGAGGTGAGTGTGTGTGTGTGTGTGTGTGTGTGTGTGTGTGTGTGTGTGTGTGTGTGTGTGTGTGTGTGTGTGTGTGTGTGTGTGTGTGTGTGTGTGTGTGTGTTAATTTTGTCTAATCATTCTAGGTTCAAGCACATATGTGTGTGATGTTCAGCTGTCCATGACTCAGGATGACCTTTCTGCTCTTCCGGAATGAACGCGTGCACACACACACGCACACGCACACACACACACACACACACACACACACACAATATAGATATATATATATATATATATACTGTTCCTGTTGATTTCTAGCTGTTTGGGCCACTTCTGAGATTATAGCTCACAGACGTCTTCACATTGATGGTAGTAATTTTTCACAGCTACATCCTTTGAGTCTTATAAGAAAGTGATTTCAGTTCTCAGAATGTCCTTCACCCGGTTCCTCACAGTCACATCCGTCTCTTCGGGGCTCACAGATAAAGTGCTCTAATACCTAAAGGCTGTTACACATCAGGGCAGGCACAAGATTTCTTTTGGCGCATTGCCTAGTGTGCTTTGCCAGCATCTTAATATCTTGCAGTGCCCACACTGAGCCATAGGGGGCAATGCAGAATGACAAGCACCCTAGAAGTCTCCTATAGAAAAAAAAAAAAGATATGAAATATGAGAAGAAAACTATCCATTGGCTTAGTTATTAAAATCTCTTTCATGTTTATTACAGGCCATAAAAAAATCATCAATAGAAAGTAAAATTTATGTGTTAAAATAGTTAAATATTTTGGATATTTTTAAAAGGAGAAATATGCTGTTGAATGCTGGAATCAGCCACAAAATCCATGCTGGCAAGCACAGAACAACAGCTGAGAAGAAACATAACTAAAAACACACTTTGTACCCACTTTTACACTTGCAGAACTGTTACATTGTATTTATTGGCACATCTAGAAACTAGCCAAGTAGCAAGTTATCAGCAGCACATATCCTGCACTTATTACTGTCACTGTCTTCATCCAGCCTTTCAGAACCTTTCACACTGCCAGAGAGAGAGAGAAAGAGAGGGTTTGAAAAGGCCACATCAACTATATGAATGGCGAGCAAGAGTCCCTGCTGTGTCATTCTCCCAGCATGCCGCAATGAGGGCCCAGGGTGACAACTTAATTATCTGTCTCGACCAATCAGAGAGGAAGGCCAGTAACCTATCCCGAGTCATTCAACGGAGTGCATTGTTGGTGCGGGTGATGTGCTTTCTGATGTGACTCTTAACAAGGGATGGCCTTAGATTACTCCCCTCCCCCCATCTATTTGCCCTCATTCGTCTCCAGCCACAGTAATTGTCCTGTGAAGTCCTATAGATTTCACAAGAATCTGAAAGGTGCTGTCTATCAGTTGAGATCGAGGTTGAAGGGCCACTTCACATGTATGAGCCCTTGGAGACCGATTCAAATGTTTATGTGAAGATTTGTCATATATATAAAATGTATATACAATATATTTACGCTATTCCATTTACTCTTTTAAAGTGGCACTTAGTACACTTAACATGAATGAATTCGTGTTAAGTGTCCTTGGTTTGACTTGTATAAACTTTGAACACAGGGAGTATTCTCAATGCTTTCAGTCGTAGTATCATATCTTCTGTGTAGAAGAAAATATTAATGGAGCCCTTCCACTGTTGCTCTTTATGTATTATTAAAGATGTAACAAGTATTTTAACGCTAGCTATAACTGACAATTTAACTAAAATAGCATGTAATTGTATTTTATTTATTATTTATTTTATTAAATTTATTATTTAATTTAATTTTATTTTCCAAACGTTCTATGCTACAGTATCCAGTGTTAATCAACATTATATATTCTACTACTAAATATTTATTAACTTTTTATATTTTAAAATGATTTAAATCAATCAATTTTCATGCTGCAAGTCCATTTAGGGATCTGAAAAATAGATATTTATTTTAAGATTTACCAAAGAATACATTTAAACAGTGTTGTTAAATCATTAGTGTTAATTATTATGTTAGTTGACAGCAAAAGTAATAAATATAGATGAAAATGTGCATAATATCCAATATTGTCCTTTCTTTCTTTCTTTCTTTCTTTCTTTCTTTTTTTCTTTTTCTTTATATGGTACTGATATATTGTGTATTGTTAATTAATTATAAAAGTCCAGTGTCTCACACTGATTGTTCTACAGACACTAATGGTTACTTTTCCATTTTTTCTATACTGTCTAAATGATTTTCACTTATTTGCTATACAAATATTCAATGGACAATGGACTTGTAACTATCTAGCAACCACCCAAAACACCCTTGCAATCACGTTCTGTAGTAGTGCACTATAACCACTCAGAATACCTTAGAAACCATATAGCAGTGCTTTGGCAACCACTGTGACACCATTGGTGGCAATATTATTCACATTTTCTTCAGAAAATGTTGAAACCTCTAAAGGTTTAGTGTGCTCATTGCAGTGATTTCACATGATTTGCTGCAATACTTCTGTAGAGGTGGGACAGAATTGCATATCAAACTTGAACTTAGTATTTGAAGTTCTTGAGTCTCAGCTATCATGAGTATACGCATGCAGCCGTGTGCTTGTCTATTGGCTTGTGTAGCACAGACGCTTTGAGCATTCCAGCAGTGCCTTGGGTCTGACAGCACTGATAGTGGCTGCAGGAACGCTTCGGCCTCCCCTCCTGTTTTAGCATTCAGAACAGCACAGCTAAACAAACCTGCAGCTCCACTCTAGTGCCGAGACCTTTTCCAACACATAACCTTTCATATGCTCCTCACAGCCTGCTCCCAAACATCCCAAAACACCCCTCGATCGATATACCCAAAGCTATCCACAAAGCCAAGAGAAGCACATCGTGCATAAACTCCAGATTTTCCTTTCCCTGTTAGAAAACTCTTTTTTTTAATATGGAAAATAGCCAAAATGCCTTCTGTACTTTTAAAGGGGCCATATGCTACACTTTTGTAGCTTTTTATTCTTTTCCTTGACGCCCGTTTATAATATTAGTTGGTTCCAAAACATTATGATTTAGTTTTACGAGGCCGTTTTACACCCTCTCTCTGACTCTTAGAATTACACAGACTGTTTTTGCCACCATGGGATGCATGATTGTTTATAATTTGTCATTGTTTTTACAACAATTTTTTTTGCAGTTTTTTCGTTTATGTTTTGTCTTAATTTTTCTTTATTTTTTCATAATTTATAAATAGTTACACTGTTTTTTATATTAACTATAAACTATTATAATATTGAATTTTGAAATGTTTTTGTCTTTAAAACAAGAATTACCAAATGTTGAATAAAAAGTCAGTTATTTTCTCAGTGAACTTTTCCTTTAAGACTTTTACATGTAAACAACCTCTATTGACCCTTCAAATAGTTACTGTTGCTATGTCCAACAAGCCATGCCGCTCTCACACTACACATCATGTTCTCATGCAGTAAAAGATGTATCGCGGAGCAAAGAGGAAACTGACAACATGCTGCCAGACAAGACAGACCAGGTTACTTCTGGTATGAAACAAAGTTTCTGCTTTCAAATGTTGTCATTTTTTAAAGAAATTCAAACAATAAATTGCATTTTGTGGCTCTTTAATATGTCGTGACAGATTGCTGTAACGCCTCTGTTCAAGCGGCACATGAACCGACCTTCTTTTCATACTTAAAGCACGAAATAAACATGAATGAACATCAGAACATATTTTATTTCAACCACAGAAAGACGTCAATACACAACATTTTTCAAGTTTAATGCTGCCTTCACGTGCTATCAGAAATTTCCTATTTCCCAATTATGAAGTCGTGATAACGATCTTGTCACATTTAAATGCTTTGTTCTCGGAAGGAATAAAATGAAATACATGCTGTTTTCGCCGTGTATAAAACATGCTTATACAATAGCCTTCAAAGTATTATTCATATATGTAAATAGCCTACTACTTTAACGACAAGAGAAGGCAATGAAGCTGTTGTGGGAAAAACAAAAAAAAAAAACTAATAAAGCATACTAGGGGTGACCCCGAATAGTCGACGATTGGATGCTTCGATTTGAGGAGCCTGATTCGACTCCAAATCTCACAGTCGAATATTCGCGGGGTGTTATGATCATAACAGCCTGTAAATAAGAATCTGAAAAGAAAAAAAAAGCTTTAAATAAATGTTAACGTGCGTGAATAAATCCAGCCACCCCTATTGATTTAAGTTCACTTTCCATAATCCATGTCCGGCAGAGGAGCATCTTGGCGGCAAGGATTTAAAACTTTAACAAGACTCAAATTGACACAGGCAGAGTGAAAGACTGAATTTTTTCCGATCAGGTAGGATGCAAGTGATTTCAAAACATTTCCGCCGGTTTATATTATTTATCTTGTAAAAGATGCATTTGGTTGAGTCGCTGCAGTAAAGTGCTTCATGGTGATTCTTCAGTGCGCAGGACAAACAATTATGCAGAATATTAATAACTATGACTGGGGACTGTCATATACATATAACATTATAATGAGAACACTATCATAATAAAATGCGGTGGATTTTTAGAGTTTAGTTTCTGCACGTTGTTGTGTTAAGAACGCGTCCACAAAAGGAGTTCATTCAGAGCCGCGCTCAGGGCGTTTTGTACAGATAAGTTGTTATATTAACGTTATGCTGTATAAATAAGGAAGCGTATTTTATATGAGCTAAATGAGTTAAATCCCATTGATTAAAAACATGCTATCAAATGCTTCATTCTACTGGTCATCCAGCACGCGCAGCTCAAAACAGAAATGCAGAACATTAATAACTGTCATATACATAACATTATAATGAGAGCACTATTGTAAAAAATGTTTCGCTGACGTTTAATGTTAACTATCTTTTAATAAAAACATTAAACGTTATTCACTCCGTTTGTATCTGGGAGGCGTCGTTACACATTTTCCCTGTGTATTAACGTTAGTATTTATGGCTGTCGAATGTCTGACTTGAGTCTTGGTAATGTATTTTGCCCCGCCCCCAAACATATGATTCGACTATCAGTTGACTATCAGCAAGATTCGAAAATTCCGATTCGACTATGAAAATCCTTAGTCGGGGACACCCCTAAAGCATACACAGCAGAAATCCTTCCCATCGGCCATGTTTAAAGTTTAAGGCCCGCCCATCTCAGGAATTTGGGTATCATAATTAGTTCTGAACTTCCCAGTGGTAAACACCACACCAAATGGCATTCATGTGCACTTTATCATAGGAAACTCGTATTTATGATAATTCCTAGAGCATGTGAAGGCAGCATAAGTCAACCGAAGTTAATCTACTCTCCTGTCTGATTTTTTGTCAGACAAGATGACGGATTCAGCGTTACGACCGGTCAGATCACCTGTCAATCAAGTTCTTGCGAATGGTCTGTTATGAGCAGTTATATGTTATATGCTATGATGTTATAACTGTAGCATAAGATACAGGTATACTTCTGTTGTAAATGTACAGTTTGCCTTCATATACATACAAAACCACTACAGTTGGTAGGATGTACTTGTCTTGTGAATGTGCAGTTTATCTTTTTAATTTTTATATTTGTTATATTTTAATTTATAGCAAGCACTTTTATTTCAAGATATATCTGCTTTAATTTATTTTTTCAACATGTATATCATGACTGATGTCATACCCATTTTTTTAGCATTATTCTTATTATTATATTTTTGTAATAACCCATCATCACACTTACTGCAGTTAATAAAAATAAATACATTTGACAGAAAAATGCATAGGCCTAAGTAATAAAATCTAGGCTACCACTTTGCCTTTATCGGTGTTGCTTTATGGATTATGTTAAAGAGGTTATTTCCAGAATGGGAACGGAAGGTAGAGCTGTAAATCTTCAGCTCAGCCGAAGACCAGACTCTCTCCGTGGCTTTGGTTGGCAGTTATGAGCGCATGAAAAATGCATGCCATAGGTGTCCTCCTGTCCCGAGGCTTCCCACTAGCTGGCATGCCAAGTCCTGATAAGTGTGGGTACCATTCGCCCTACAAAGCTTTAATGTGATGTTACGTATTGAAAAAAAGCTGCCGCTTAAGGCCTCAGGCATGCTGACAGCCTGGTGGGGAGGATTGTTGAGCAGCCGTAGGGTTAGCATGCTCTTTAGATGCGAGGACCGCTGTGACAGTCACTGTTCATTAAGGGGCCGCACGCTTTTTTTAATGTCTGCTGGTTGGGTGAAGGGAACAGCTGGCTTGTAATCACGCCGAGAAGGGGAGGTTTTTGTGATAATGGCACAGAATTCAGGGTCATTATTCACCATTTCCACAGAGTGACCACAGCAGGAGTACAGAATGAGGGCTGTCCTGAGGGCTGAAGCGGCCCCGGAGAGCACAGTGTGTGTTTGCTATGCTACTCGTGCACACATACGACAGAAATATTGCAATGCAAATGGCTAAAGCATTTAGCAGAATTGTTTTTGACAGTGGAATTTTCTTCTTTTTTTACTTCAGAATTTACTCTGAATCCAAGTCTCTGTTTGTAGTTTGGTTGCACTCGTAAATCAGTATGATTTAGCTCATTTTGTACCTGACCTTGACAACATTGTGGTGTTATTCTGTACAGTTGGCAGTGTGGTATATAAAAGTTAATGCATTAGTGAAGGGTTCCACTGATTCCAGTGGTAACGTCCGAGTTTGTGTTTTTGAATGATTCATTCAAATGAACCAGCTTTGATTATGACTCACCAGGACTAAACTGGTTGTACTGTATGTTGTTGATTCTCTAAAAAGCATTTGTTTATGTCCATGATTCACCTGCCACTGGTCAGACAAACAAAAGTTAATGCATTAATGTATGATTTTGTTTTTAAAATAATTTACAAATTTAATGTCATAAATGGTTCATTGTGTATTTTCTCTATAAATCAAATCCTGATTAGTGTTATTTTAGTACCATTATTTTTTATAGTTAACTTTTGTTTTATTTTAGTTTAGTTAATATTGTTTTATTTTAAAGTTAGTTTTTAAATAGTTTTGTGTTGTAATATTTATTATTATTTTATTTAAATGTGATTTTTAAGTTTTATTTTATTTTGTTTTTTTTCTTCTTCAAATTAAATTGAATGAAAATTAGAAATTATTTTGACTAACTGAAATTAAGAAAGTGTTATTTTATATTTTTATTTATTTTTGTTTCAGGTAATGTTTGTTTTATGTAAAGTATTATTATTATTATTATTGTTGTTGTTGTTGTTGTTGTTGTTGTTGTGATTTTAGTTTTAGTTAACAATATCAACCCTGAACCTTGATTTATGTATTTATTTAAAGGCTTGATTGAGTTTTATTTGTATCATTCATATATATATATATATATATATATATATATATATATATATATATATATATATATATATATATATATATATATATATATATATATATATATATATATATATTATTATTATTATTATCATTATTAATTTATTTTTTTGCCATTTAATTATATGGCTTTTGATGCAGTTTGAAAGATGTTTGAAATATTTAATCTATTGACAGCCCCAGTTTCGGTAAACAATTTTGGTATTGATATGATATGAGTTTATAGCTTCATAATTATTGGTAAAGTTAAAGTTATGATGCATCTGACTGTGAATCTTACTGTGTTTTTCTTCTCTTTCTTTTGTCTTCACAGGTAAGAGCTCTTTTGACCTGCTGTGGGCTGATGTTTGAGCGCTGGAGAGCTCATAATTCAGATGTGCTGTTTTAGTGTTTCAGCCGTGAGCCCCTGCTGCTGAGGACAGAAAGGGCTTGGCTGCAGTTGTGGGAAGATTCACATCACAAGATAAGCCTCATCTTCCTAGTGAACCAATCTTACGCAACACTCTGGGGACTGTTTCACACCACACAAAATCAGTATGTAAGCAATGTAGAGGCGTAACTAATACCTCTCTCTCGTTCCTGGAGTGTGAATTATCAGCAGGTGGTTTATGGTGAGCTGTAGTAAGACGTATTTTGTGGCATTAGTTTGATCTGTTGATGGAACCGTACTCTAGATGAGAAATACATGGTTCTTAAGCACCAAGATGACACCTATAATTCATTTTCTGCACATAGTTAGTTTAAGATTAGTTGGTTATCATGGTCTGCTAGCACATGATGGTTTGTAAATGGTGGGGGCTGACGGAGCTATTGATGGATAGATAAAGAGCGGTGATTGGGACATAAAGAGAGATCTCATTTGTAAATCTTTCAGCAAGGCTTTTGATCTTTAGGAAGTCATCAGTGAGGCAAGAAAACCTAAATGTGTGTTCACGAATGTGTGTGTTTGTACTTTATGTGTGAAAGAAAAATGTTCCAAGTCTATCTAACATAACAGATGCTGTTGATAAATGTTATTTTAAATTTTATTTCAGTGCTTCTGAGTTAAATTGAAGTTACAGGTCAATTTTAGGGCTGGGTGTCGATACAGATTTGCCAGTTTGATTCTAATTCACAGGCACTGGATTCAATTCAGTTCTGATTTTGATTCAGTTTTATCGTTTGGGCATATTTCAGTAATATACTGTATATGTTAGGGCTGTCTCGATATTAGATTTTTCATATCACGGTTATTGTGGCCATAAGAATTTACAATGTCGATATATCGCGATATCTATAGAAACCTCGGGGGGGGGGGGGGGGGGGGGGTATCAGTCAAATTATTTTTTACTTTGTTTATTGAGTTTTTCTTTTTCACCCAATGAACATAAAGATACTGATAAACACAGGCTACAAGACTCTGGCTTTCTCTGGCTTCTTTGGAGCTCCTATGAAATAACAAGAGAGAAAATACTGTCAAGTTCAACAGTATGATGAATAAATATTAATGGTAACACTTTACAATAAGATGTCATTTGTTAACATTTGTTAATGTATTAACTAACATAAACGAACAATGAACAATACATTTATTACACAAATTATTAATCTTTGTTAATGTTAGTTAATAAAAATACAGTCGTTCATTGTTCATGTTAGTTTACAATGCATTAATGTTTACAAACACAACTTGTGATTTTAATAATGCATTAGTAAATGCTGAAATTAACATTAACTAAGATCATGAATAAATGCTGCAGAAGTATTGTTCATTCTTATTTCATGTTAACTAATGTAATTAACTAATGTTAACTAATGAACCTGATTGTAAAGTGTTGCCATATTAACATCTAAACTGATACTTTAACCTGTTAACTTGTATACCCGTATTTTAAGTTCTTTAATCTGTAGTTGCGCCAGTGCCACTGCAGTAAGAGCGCTGCTAATTCAGTTTTAATGTGCGTCTAGAACAGCTGCAGATGAGGCATTAAGTGCACGGCACTGCGACCGACTTACCATTTTACAGAGTTTAATATAGCAATGTGGTCGCTCAGTTTTTCAAGATCAGTTTTAATCATGTAACTGTTAATAATATATTTCAACGAAGAAATTAAGTGTTACTACGCACAGGCCGTATTGATTGCAAATACAAAAATAAGACGAGTAAAGAAAATGCGGTACTTATTAAAATAATCACCCTTTACTTAAATATATGAAGCTGCGTGCATTGCGTCTTCTTCTTCTTGTTTGACAGGTGTCAGGGTTAAGGCACAATACTACCACCTGGAGGTCAACCAGGTACTGGTGCTGGAGTATTTATATGTGGTGTTATCATAAGAGTCCTGTTCGTTTTAAATATTGCGGTTATCGCCAATACCGGTATATCGTCACACACTAAATTAACACGATATCGATAATTGTTGCTTTGAATATCAGTTATAGTATATTAGTATACTAGACACCCCTAGTATGTGTGTGTATATATACTGTGTATATATATATATATATATATATATATATATATATATATATATATATATATATATATATATATATATACTGTATATAAATAGTGAGTATATTTCATTAAATAAATTGTGATTCAGTGTTGTATAGAAAATATTGAAGACATTTTACTAATAAAACCAAGAGATGTGTTTTCCTAATTTTTTTAAAGGAAACTTCAGCAGTTTTGAGGCTTGAATTGAGGAACTGATTAAACTAAAACAATTAAGGAAAGAAGAGAATTAGCTCAATTTTGCAGTTTTATTTTAGAGGCGATTGTTAGTTTCCAGCATGCTTTGCATATGGCTGGATATGGAGAGTACATTTTGAAATTAAATGCTATTTTATGTGTTTTTGAGTGAAGGGAAACATCTATTAATGTTTAATGTTCAGTTATGTTTGACATTTGAAAGAGTTTCTGTTACATTGAAGTTTCCATTGTGCAGTGCAATCGTTACCATTGTGCAGAAGAGTAGAGATTATGGTTATGGATACTACTCCTATAAGCCTTGTTCAATGAGCAGTAGCTTTGCTAGTGCTAGTGCAGTACTTTCCAGTAGTTCGCAAGTATTTTCCTACTTGAGCTGTTTGGCTGTATACAGTCTTTTAAATGTACAAAATAACTCAAAGTCAAATATAAACAGGCCTCACTCAAAATCACAGACTTTTGAGAATCAACTTAAAATAAATGAGCACATTTCACAAATTATATTAAATTAATTGTGTCATAGATTAATTAAATTAGGAGATTTTACATGATTTAGTCAGGTAGATTCCATTAAAAAACCCAGCCTTAAAAACTACTCAAAAATATTAAGTGTAATATTGTTACCATATTTTTTTAAGTAAATAGCCCGTTCCATTTTTTACAGTGTGTATATATATATATATATATATATATATATATATATATATTTATATATATATATATATACACACACACACACACAGACGTGGTCAGAATTGTTGGTACCCTTGGTAAACATGATCAAAGAAGACTCTGAAAATAAACCTGCATTATTAATCTTTTTGATCTTTTATTTTTTTTTAAAGTCACAAAAATCTGACCTTTCATTGAACTAAAACAATTGAAAAGGGGGGAAAATCTCATTATGAAATAAATGTTTTTTCTCAAATACACATTGGACACAATTATTGGTACCCCTAGAAATTCTTATGAGTAAAATACCTCTGAAGTATATTCCCATTCATATTTACAATTTTGAGCACTCCAGGGTGATTATGAACATGAAATTATTCAACCATACCTGTTTCACAGGAATATAAATAGGAGGAAAAACAAAGTCAAAATTCCCTTAATCATCCATCACAATGAGAAAAGCCAAAGAATATATTTCTGATGTGCATCAAAAGATAATTGAGCTTCACAAATTAGTGAAGTGGCTTTAAGAAAAGAGCTAGAAAAGTGAAAATTCCCATTTACACCATCAGGACAATAATTAAGAATTTCCAATCAACAGAAAATGTTATGAAACTGCCTGGAAGAGGATGCGTGTCTATATCGTCCTAATGCATGGTGAGAAGGAGAGTTTAAGTGGCTAAAGACTCTCCAAGGACCACAGCAGGAGAATTGCAGAAAATATTTGAGTCTCGGGGTCAGAAAACCTAAAAAAAAAAAAAAAAATTCAAAAATTGTTTTTAGCAGCAAACACTCAAGATGGGTTTGGTGAACACAGGGATAAAAAGTACCCCATGTGTACAATGAAATATACTGCTGTATTTTTGATGTTGTGGGCCTATATTTCTGTTGGAGGTCCTGGACATCTTGTTGAGACACATGGCATCACTGATTCTATCAAATACCAACAGATAAAAAATCAAAAAGTAACTGACTGTTACAAATCTTATAATGGGCCATGTTTGGATCTTCCAACCGTACAATAATCCAAAAACAAACCTTAAAAACAACACATAAATGGGTCACTGAGCACAAAACCAAGCTTCTGCTGGCCATTCCAGTTCCCTGAACTGCACCCATAGAAAATGAGTGGGTGAACTGAAGAGGAGAAGCACTGTCATGGAGCTGGGAATCCAAAGGGTCTGGAGTGATTCTGGATGAAGGAATGGTCTCTGATCTCTTGTCAGGTGTTCTCTAACCTCATCAGGCATTATAGGAGAAAACTCAGAGCTGTTGTTTTGGCAAATGAAGGTTTCAAAAAGTATTGAATAAAAGTGTGCCGTTGATTGTGGCCAATGTGTATTAGAGAAAAAACATTTATTTCATAATGATATTTCCCCCCATTTTAAAGTATTATTCTCCAATGAAATGTTAGATTTTTGTGATTTTTTAAAATAAAAGATCAAAAGTATTAACAATGCAGATTAATTTTCACAGCCTTCTTTGATCATATTTACTAAGGGTAGCAACAATTCTGACCACGTGTGTGTGTCTATATATATATATATATATATATATATATATATTTACCCACCCACAACACACACCAATAACAGCCTCGTCTCATTTTTTATACGTAGGTATTAATATGTAACATTTATAAGCACGAAACATATATTTTTGTACGTTGTTTTTACATTTTCATTGATATTCTATTGATTTTTATTGATTCATATCTTGCATATCTATTCAACGTTTAAAACGTACAAGTCGCTACAAATTTTTAGCTAAAAAACATTAAGATATTCATATCAATGTATTTTTATAATTAGATCAATATTTCTTTTCTTTTTTTTTAAATCTATTGTCACAGGATTTTTCAGTAACCATTCTAAAATGCTTTGATATATTCAAAAAGCTTGTCAGACTGATTCAAAGGATAACTTCTGAGTTTCAGTCTTTTTGAACCAATCCTTAAAAGAACCAGCTCATAAGAGTCATATGCATGTGAATTGCAATGCACTGGTTGTTTTTTTAATTGCACTCATTTGAGTCATTCATTTGTGATTCATCTGCCATTGGTCAGACAAGCTGTCCTGCCCCAAACTCATACATGAAAAAAAAAAAATATATATATTTGTAGGGGTCCTGCAAATGTTTAAGCCTAGTTTCATTTCTGAGCAGATGACTAATGTGGAGCAATTACCCAGGCAAGGCCAAGTGGACTGGCAAGTGTGGTGAAATTATCTTCCCAATTATATCTGAAGGGGCAAAAAAAGATGTGCTCTCACTCTCTACCTCCCTCACGCTTGAGTGGAAGTCCAACTCTGGGTCACCATTAGCCACTGGCCCAATGAAACTACCAAGTTTAGATCCGAAGGCTGATATGTGATTCACTCACAGCTCTTGCTTCTTGTCTTAATTAGATACCTTCAGTTTTCAAGTTCTGGTTTATAAGTTGTGCAGGCTCAGACGTTTCAGAAGATGATGGAAGAAACAGTCCCCTTGATGCCCTTGGGAGATTGATAAATACCAATATATGAACATATTCAGGTGAAATCTACATGTAATTTGCATACATTCACATTTTAATCTGATTGGTTGGCCACTTCTGGGAGCTATGGAGCATTGACTTTGACATTGAATTGTTATTGGTTGCTAGTGTCATAATTTGCATACTGTAAAACCTGCTAAAGGCTGCTGTTACAGATCAACCAGGCTCTGTCACCAGCCAGTCACAATGCACACTCTCACCCGAGTTCTAATCACACACACCTGCACATCATTTGGACACCAATCACCTCTGACATAAAAGCACACACCTCACAGCACCTCATTGTCTGGTCTTATTTATATGAAGTGGATTCCTTATGCTATCACAGCGACTTACCTGCTACTTACCTCCTTGTGTACTTACCTCCAGCGTTGTGTCTCCTGTGTACCCCAGTCTGTCTGCTCCAGTGATCTGTTCCTGAAGTCTGTTACTCCGCCTGTGTGAGGTGTGTGCTCTGACCCGAATTCCTAGTATTCCTGTCAAGGCAGAGATATCTAATCAACTTCTCATCGAACGTCAACTGGCCAACTGCATATTATATAAATAAACATCTGTTGTCAACCCAATTCCCTGTCTAAGTATGCTTCCGCAACAGCTGCAGTCATGTTTGCAAAATTTCAATAAAATTTTACTGGCTCAAAAAGAAGTCAGCTTACACAGACGTCACTTTCAATCCAAGCAGCTTGAGCAAGTAGTGAAATCTGCATTGGGAACTTTTTGCACTCAAGCTAAATTCCCAATCACGCAAATTCCCTTTGAAATGACTGGATTGCGCCAGTAAAATTTTGTGAAGCGGCGATAAATGCGAACCCACCTTAATACTTGTCACTTCAGATTTCTTATTGAAAGGAATGACTGGACTCCACAAATCACTATTATATTATTGTTAAAAATTGAGATTTAGGGCCAGGTTTACTAAACTAGGCGAATTAGCATAAAAGCGCCACATTAAAGAACACAGACGCACCCAGATCATTTCCGTAATGACTAAAATCTACCAAGAGCAGTGCAAATTACCGCCTGGTTTAAGACATGCTTTGTTTTGACGTCAAATAATGGTGCAAACACCAGTAATTTGATGAGCGCAAACATTAGTAAATTGCATTGCGTGAGACATTCTAATACTCTCCTCCCATAAAATTCGATAAGATTAGGTACAACAATCCATGCCAAAATGTTCAGCGCTAATTCTTCACTACGCGTCTTTAGTCAATTATGACAGTAGTACTTTAATGCCAAAAGACGGTTTGCACTGGCAACTAAAGGAATAGTTCATCCAAAAATTTGAATTCTGTCATTGTTACTCACCCTCATGTCGTTCCAAACCCGTAAGACCTTTGTTCATCTTTGAAACACAAATTAAGATATTTTTTGAAGAAATTTGAAAGCTTTCTGAAAGAGAAATCTAGACAGCAATGTAACTACCACGTTCAAGGCCCAGAAAGGTAGTAAGGACATCGTTAAAATAATCCATGTGACATCAGTGGTTCAATCTTAAGAAGCTATGAGAATACTTTGTGTACAAAAAAAAAACAAAAATAACGGCTTTATTGAAAACAAAATTCTCTTCTGTGTCAGTCTTCAACGCGCGTTTACAAGAGTACCACGACACATGCGTGTGGTGCTGCTGACACAGGAGCCGTCACATTTTTGACTGACTCATCTTTCATGTTTAACAGAAGAAGAAAAATCATACAGGTTTGGAACAAAATTATGGTAAATAAATTACCATTTTGGGGGGTGAACTGTCCCTCTAATCACCCTTTGCACAGGTTTTCTATCACTTCGATTTTATAGTCAAAAGTCTCCTACGAGATTAACATCTAACAGCCTGTTTTCCTCACCTTGGCAACCAGTTAACCAAACCCAGATCCGACCAATCAAAGAAGGGATGGCAAAACTGACCTATAGCAGATGGCTTGACTCTCACTGCGCTCATAGTCTGTTTTAATTTATCTTCTGATTGGTGTCTGCCGATCAGAAAGGATGAGATGCCATTTTAACAGCAGCCACCTGCTCCCGAATAGTTTTGGAGGAGCACATGACATCAACAGACGGCAGTTTTGGATGGGAAAGCTCACAGAACAGGAGCTAACTGCATTAAACTTCATCAGAACAACGAAATGTGATTATTCGGAGCTCATCGTTCGAACAGAAAGACAAATGCTGTTTACATAGGCTTAATATGAACCACCAGAAGTCTGTGCTAGAATTTCAGTACTATATATCCCATCTGCTCTCCGTCACAGAACGCAGGCCCAGTGCCTCGTCTGGTGGTTTATTTTGTGGTTTATGTTTCTTTTTTCTATTAATTTACCCTGTTTGTGTATGTCCCGTGCTTTCATGCACTGCAGGCGCACTCTGTATCCGTAACAGCCGAAATCAGTTGCCAATTTAGGGATCGCTGCTCGTTCATTATGAAGACTGGTGGCCGTGTCATAAAGGACGATTTGGCTGATTCATGCCGCATGCTCTGCTTTGCTATTGATTCAGAGCTGGCCTCTTCAATTACCGCCCCATTACAACACACATCACTCAAAGGAAACGCTATTGAAATTACATTAGTTCTCTTTTTTTCTTTCTTTTATTTCTTCTTATCACCTTCGCTTCACCATAGCAACTAAACCCATTTGAAAACATTACCGGAGAGTTCAAGAAAATACACACAACGAATTCTGTTTGTGTTTAAGTGCTGAGGCAGGCGACACAGGCAATTATGAAATTGCTTTTTTGCCTGTTTGGTAAAACATGGGCTTTTTTAACTTTATGCAACATGATGCATTATTTGTATACTGTAGAAAAAAAAATGTACTGTTAAAAATCATCTGGATTTGCCCATTGACAGCATGTGGCAGCACTATGTGACATTTATTATACCGTACTGTATATTTTATAATTTGTAATTATAAACAAACACATAATACCATTAGGGTAATGCACAAAACAAATATAATGAAATAAACATTAACTGTCTGACATAAGATACACCCTGAGGTACATGACTAATAACAACCAACAAGAGAGTATTTAAATGAATATCAACAGATGATGAATGAGTCACATAAGGGCTTCAGGGAATGCTCACTTGTTTTACACTGTAAATAAGTTAATTAATGCTTTATTTATAAAAAGTAAATAGCTTGATGCTATTTACTGTGCAAGTACATATATATTAAATATAAGAGTCATTCAGCATGAATTCTCTTAGCTAAGCCCCGCCTTAAATGCATTCCTGATCAATCCTACCTTGCTGTTGCCATCTGTCATTTTATCAGACAAACTTTCACTGTCAGTGATCTTATTTTTTACAAAAACTTTTTTCCCATTGAAATGAAGCTGAAATAAAGTATAAATAGTATACATTAAGTGTTACCCTGTAAACTACCTTGTGAATAAATAAAGAAAAGTGTAAATAAATAAAGTTACATGAAATAAAATAAGAAATTAGAACATTAGAAATATAAAAAATATAAAAATGATAGATAATAAAGATAAATCACAAGATTACCAAAATTTTCACCATAAAAAAGCTAATAAGTATAGTTATATATAAATAATGCTAAATGCCACTGCAGTCTTTGTACATTTTCTTTAAATTCTTTTTAGAAACAGATTAAAATGCTTAGTAATACACAATTCATTCTAACCCACATGAGAGTAATCCTTCATAATCATTTTTAATTGGAGTGCATTTTACTTTAAGTAATGATCTTTATGGAAATTCCAAATGCTGTAAAGTTAGTCTGAATGAGTGAAAGTAACCAAGGTTAACCACAACCTCTTGGACAATTCTGCAGTGCCTCAGTTAATATGCTCATAAACTTAACTAAAATTCATAAATGATGGTTATATTTCATTTAATTACACACTATTTGATATAACACACTTCTATCTTCTGAAATGAAAGTAGTGTAGTAACTGTGAAGCTTTCAGTGTTCAATTATTTTATTTATTTTATTATTTCCAAAGGGAAATGCTTCCATGCCAGACATTGCCTTGGGGAACTCTGGGAAATGGGCACATCAACATCATTAATGGCTCCAGATTTCCGTTCAGTCAGTTTATTACGGATCAGTGCGGGCCGAAGTGCCGGGTGTCGTTAACTAATCTCTCAAACACTCTTCTAAGCCTGCTGTCCTTATGAATTATAATAGCCGTGTAATGAGACTTCACCCAGTGGTCTAAACATAAACAGAGATCGGTTTCAATTTCCTTTACAAAGCTCAAATGCAATTATATCTCCCTGTATCAAGGCAAGGTCAACATTTGAGCTCGGTCGTAAATAACGTGACATTTTCAGGCTCGCCCTATACTTGCTCATCACCAGTGTTTTGATTATGATTTTAGTATTTAATTGTTGGGTTCGCCCAGCGTGACATTCGTGCTCCATTTGTTTGACTGCATCCCCTATGGCCATTAAACAGCAACCGTCGTGTTTTCCAGCAATTTGTGGGAGGCGACCAGACGCGATGATGAGGCGTTTGACAAACCTGAATATCAATGATCTTTATTCCTCAATTGGGCGTTTGACCTATCACGTCCTCATTTAACTCCTGTTGCTTTGTTCCTCTCTAATTATGTCATGATGAAGCATTGATTTCCATTTCCATTTAGTTAGTTTGTTGCCACCTTTAGAGACATGGCACACAGGGCATTAGCAGAAGTGAACTGTTAAACAACGAATTATTTAAGCATAGTTTCATGTCACTCATATCGAGAATGTCAAACTTTTACATTGGCTTGCACTCGGTGTTTGGAAGTTTTATTGATTGATTGATTGATTGGTTGATTTATACATCCATAATTTAGATGGACAATCTATTTCTTTAATGTCTACACAATTGTATAAGTGTATTTAGACATATGAACAATATGTGGTTTTCAAATTAAGCCTTGCAGTATAGCATAGTTCTTCTGTAGTTTGTATGTATGCATGTATGTATTTCTTTGTTTTGCTTGTTTGTTTGTTTGTTGGCTTGCTTGTTTGTTTGGTGGGTCTTTATTACTGACTGTTGAAATGAACAATATTTACTCAAAATTGAAAACTTTTAGCAGTTTATTTATTTCTGAGACTAAAATCTTTATTTATTTATTTGTTTGTTTGTTTATTATTTTTATGTATTTATTTTAAAATAAGCAATTCAATTATTTTATTATTTTATTTTATGAAAAAAAATATTTTATTGTTTATTGTATTGATTGTAATTAATTTCTTTATTTCAAACTTTTCTGCTGGCTGTTGAAATATACAATTTAAAACTTTGAAAACTGAAAACTATTAGTGATTTATTTATTTCAGGGGCTACATTCCATTTTTTATTTAATTTATTTTTCAAAAGTGTTAATAATTAAAATATTTAGTTTTGTAAATATTATTTTTTATATTTCTTGTAATTAGTTTATTTGGTCTTTATTAAGTATTATATTATTATAATAACTTGGGAGCTATGTTCATTTTTTATTTTATTTTAAATTATTTTTTTTAAGAAATATTTATAATTAATATTTAGTTTTGAAAGATTTAAATAAACTTTTATCAAACTAATTTAACAGGTTTAAAGAAAGCATTCAATACGATGCTTGTTTTTTAGCTGTGGTACTGAAAATGTTATCAAGAATTCTGAAATGCAGATGAAATAGTGACATTCGAGAGTTTGTTACTGACTTTTGAAATGTTGATTAAATCTAGATTTTCTGTTTGAATTTCTAATGTTTGGCTTTCTAAAGACTCTTCGTTTTTGTCTTCCACTATAGGTGTTAGCTTTGCCTAGTAGCTGTGTCTAGAGAATCAGCCATATTGATAAATAAGGCGAAATGTGTGGAAAAAGTGTTGCCTCGGCTTATCAAAGTATTCATCTTTGGTCTTTTGAATCCTTGAAAGCCTCTGACTTTTATATTTGTTGTCCCCGGCTCCGACAGAGCAAACATATTTGCTTTTCTTGCCGTCGTCTTCAGAAGACATCCTCCTCAGGGACACTAGCCGTATTTTCTCCTCAGCCTTAAGAAGAGGCACTAAGTCATGTTGAAACTATAGCAACAGATGAGCCGTCTCTATGGAAATAAAGCCTTGCTTCCCTGACGAGGCCTTCTATTCAATGGTGCCAATTACAGAGAATCCTTGTGGCTGACCCTGAGCTGACACGTTTACATTGAGGATTCAGTCACAGGCGGCTATTAGTCAACAAAGGCTTTGATTGAGTTTTATCTTCCTGAAAGAGTCTCAGACATATGAATCTCTGCCTGAATGTATAAACCGACAAGCATTATTGCGATCTGTGGTGTGAGTGTTTGTGTATGCAGATATCTGACCTCTCTTTGTGAACCATATTCATTATTGTTTATGAGGAAATTATTGCCATGCTTTTTCTGATTCTTGAGGAGCCCTTTGTTGGTTGTAAAGAGAAGTGAATCACTGAAAAAGATGTCTCGATTGCTGAAAGGCTTTTTTTCTACTCAAACACCTAATAGATCTCATAACTTATTATATATATATATATATATATATATATATATATATATATATATATATATGTTATCCTGATTCAGTTTTGAATAATTTCCAACCTGTTTACTCTTTACTTGAAATAAATAAATAAATAACAACAACAACAATAATAATAATTGTATTATTATTATTATTATTATTATTATTATTATTGTAGTACCTGTAAGTAATGTTTCAAATTGTTAAATAAACATCATCAATAATTGTTAAATAAAGTATCAATAAATTAATGTAAAATATAATAATAATAAATAAATAAATAAAAATACACATTTTAAAATAGCCTTTTTTTCCCCATCAGGCTATCTAGTCATTCATGCACTATATACTTTAAAAGTTATAAATAAAAACATAAAATATATGTGTGTGTGTGTGTGTGTGTGTGTGTGTGTGTGTGTGTGTGTGTGTGTGTGTGTGTGTGTGTGTGTGTGTGTGTGTGTGTGTGTGTGTGTGTGTGTGTGTGAGACCCTGGACCACAAAACCAGTCTTAAGTGTCAATTTTTTTAAATTGAGATTTATACATCATCTGAAAGATGAATAAGTAAATAGAATAAAAGCTTTCCATTGATGCATGGTTTGTTAAGATCGGACAATATTTGGCCGAGATACAACTATTTGAAAATCTGGAATCTGAGGATGCAAAAAAATAAAAAATAAAAAATAAAAATATTGAGAAAAATCGCCTTTAAAGTTGTCCAAATGAATTCTGAGAAATGCATATTACTAATCAAAAACAACGTTTTGATATATTTACAGTAGTAAATTTACAAAATATCTTCATGGAATATGATCTTTACTTAATATACTAATGAGTTTTGGCATAAAAGAAAAATCTATAAGGTTTTAAAGTAATGTTAAGTTTACTTAATTAAATTATGCAAACTCGTTGCCCTAATTCAATTAAGTACTTTTAACTTAATTAAGTGTAATTTAAATTTGAAGAACATAAACAGAATAGCCATACCTAGTTTAAAACAACACACAGCTCTCCATTCACATTTCAAAACATTTATTTTTCAAAATGCAGAAAACAGATGTAAATCAACATGGTAATTTGTAATAGTTGTTCATTAACAATGCTTGAATCAGAAAAAAAAAAAAAAAATCCCAAATTAAATGTTAAGAGTTGTACATTTACATTTAGTCATTTAGCAGACGCTTTTATCCAAAGTGACTTACAAATGAGGACAATAGAAGCAATCAAAACCAACAAAAGAGCATTTGAGAAGAATAATATTCCCTGAGCACATTAAAAGGAATGCACACTCAATATACTTTAACTTACATAAACACAGTCACTTGTCTAACACTTGTCTGACATGTATTGCAATGTCAGCTTGTGCCAACAAGTAAACACAATAGCTGAATCAAGAGAAAACATGAAAATAAACACGCAAGACTTTTCCTCTCCGTGTTGTGGCCAAGCAGGACAGGAATGCCATGGAGAACTGCAGTGTGTTGAAGAGTAACCTCAGTTTCCTGAAAAGAGGGAAGAGTATATCAAATGAGATTCCATGTAATTCTGTATGTCTTATTTATTGTTTTTAATTGGCTGACAATCCTTTTAATTTAATGAGATAGTCCTTCTAAAAAATTAAATACTCTTATCATTTATCACCCTCATGCTAACCTCCATGTATATTACTTTATTCTGATAAATACAAAGATTTAAAAAATAAATAATAATAATAATAATAATAAAATCAATCCCTGTGAGTCCAGCACACAGCAATTGTGGCAGTAAAGGTCTCTGCACACTGAGTCTGAAATTTTCGTATGCATTTTTCCGTATTCATTATCCTAAAAATTTGTCACGCACAGAAACCTTGCACACTGTTTCCGATGCGTATTAATTAATCCATTGTGAAAAAATTTGCAAAACAGTACTAAATGGAGTCTTCAAGCATTGAGGATGATTTTGTTGTCCTCTTGCTTCTTAAAAAAGAAGAAAGGAAATATTGGGTCCATCCAATCCTGAGATATAGAGAGGACAGAGAATTTCTCCTCCTTATTAAGGAGCAGCGGGATTATCATGGGCAATTCAAAGTTTACTTCAGGATGTCAGTGGCTCAGTTTGATGCTTTGTTAGCGATACTAGAGCCACATTAAAAAGAAGATCACCAATCAAACTCGGTGTGCAAGGATCTATATAAAGTGTTTGTGCTGCGAGACGAAGTGGATCAACTTGACAATCGCCATTCTGGATTTTGGCGTTTGATTGTACGGTGGCTCTGAACTGTCAAAACACCTGTCAAAATGCTTGCCACGGATGCAAAAAACGCAAAAAATCCAAAAAATTTTATGACGGACGAAAATTTTGGAGGCAGTGTGAAAACGTGATTGACATAACGTGAGGTTGTATTTATTTTTTACCGTGTGAAAATTTCGGACCCGGTGTGCAATGACCTTAATTCATATGAGCCCAGTAGAGGAATAAATATCTACTAAAGACATCTTCACAACATCTTGTTTTTGAAACATTAACTTTAAGGGTCCCATCCTCTAGCATTATATGGTCTCACATAGATGGATTATTTTTCTAAAAATATTTAGATAGAGTTTGTCTGAAGAAAAAAGTCATATACATCTGGGACAGTATGAGAATGAATAAATGATCAGATAATTTAGATTTTTGGGAAGAGTATCCCTTTAAAACATCCTTTTCTGCCAAAGTCATCACATACCTTCTCCAAGTTGTCTGTACTGCCACGATTAAGAGATTTTGAGAAAAAAGAACTGTGATTTAGTTGTAGAACAACAAAAAAACACTAATGATCAATATCTTTAGCATAATTTTCACTCATGTACTTTGTATTATATTAAAGAAACTAACCTCATATATGTACGTATTGCTTTGGAATCACCATTCGTATCTATCTCCTCAACTGCATATTAATCCAGCAGGTACGGGTCTGTAAGATGATACTAGGTATAATTATAACTTATAACTAGGTACCTAGCTGGGGACTACTTTCAGGCGCTGCGTAATATCACTGCACCTGCTGCAGCCACGTTACGGCATCAAAGTTCCTTGATTATTACGCCGGAATGAGAGTATAGTTCTTAATCATATCAGCCTAGAAAATCGCAACTTTTCATTTTCCGCTGGTCTTAGTACACGATATAACTACAGAAGAGTCAAGTTTTAAATAGGACAAATATCGAAACTCTTTGGTCATTTTTGAACGCGATGCTACTGGTCTAATCGGATTCAATGATCTATGCTAAGCTATGCTAAAAGTGCTATCGCCAGACCCGGAGATCGGCTGAATGGATTCAAAAACGGTAAAACTCAACTTATTAACTCTGGGGGAGTTGGAGAATGAGCCTATTTCCAAAAAAAGTGGAATGTTCCTTTAACTAAATGTTCCTTACTATTTGAGTAACTAGTACTTTTAGCACAAATAGTAAGATTTGATAGATCTACATCAATAATGGTGCGTTCAAGTCATGACGGATACATCGTATTTATGAGTTGAATGCACATGAACGCCACCACAAAGTCGTTATTACGAGTGGGAAACTAGAAATATTCTTTAAGCCCCGAGTTTCCGAGTTGGGGGCGTGTCAGTGAAAAAAACGTGTCGGATGCAATGGAGGCAGCCAAAGACTAAAGATATGCACCGTCGGTAAAGTTGTTGAAATGAATAAAATTATTATTTTTTTGTAATGTACAACAAAACTAAGTAAGTTACATACACACAATATTATATTATTGTATAATTATAATAGAATATATAATTATTCAATTTACATCATCTTCATAAATTAAATTAAAAAAGAAAAAACACACTGCACATTCTTCATTCAATATTTTGTAGATGTAGAGTTAAAAAAAAATCGTTGAATTTTATGTAAAAAAGTTAAATCGCCATCTTTTTCCGACCAATGTGACTTGAACGCACCCGTCGTCATGATAATGACTTGTCAACTCGTAAGTACAAACATCCCAGGAGGACTTGAATGCAGCATTAGGTAAACAAACAATAGCACGCAAGTAAAGTCAACAAAAAGAATTAAGTTAGCACGTTTGTTAGATTGTACAGTGTGTAGATTCACTTTTGAACATTTTATTTCAGCAAACGTGAGACTCTGTGTTCTACAGAAGTTCTTGTAATCTCCTCTTAAGGTCTTACACGCTGGGTCCTCATGAGGCTGATTGCATGTCGCCTTCTTGGAACTAGCACTCGGCGGACACTAATAAGTTAGACTCCCAGTGGGACCCAGATGTTGGAATAGGCTCATTTACGGTTAGCGCAGAGCTGCAGATTATCTGACATACATTGAGCAGCACTCGGTAAGTGGATCAGCCCGGTCTCCATGCACCAGCCTTCAGCCAAGTGCCAGAATCACATCTTCATTAGAAGAAAATAAGATCTACAGTGGAGTCTCGAGGGAGACGAACGTGAGCCTTACAGCGGGCCTTCACTCTGGGTTCATAGCTGGGCTAATTTAGTCATTAACTGAGCTGACGGAGATAATAAGGCGACGTAGATAAGAATTCGGTCTCGCGTCGGCATTCTGATTTCTGGTATTTACCTCGGACTGGAATGTTGTGATTGCACAGTGATTATCTATTAAACATCTGTGTATTTGTCGAGGCAGGATCCGCCTCGTCTGAGAGGCACGTGTTGCTGGGAACGAGGCTGAAGGTGAGACGAGTGCAAGGAATACGAATAGACAAATCAATAGCTGTTTGATTCGCACAGAACAGAGCTCTGATCATTGGCAAACAGCAGCGGTGCTCACTGCTCGGACATTTTGCACTGCCACGTCAAGTCAATAATGTAATTCAGCCAGTGGCAACTCTGTGTTCTTTCTAACACACCTTTATCGACAGAGCGAGAGGAAAGAACTGGATTGAGGAACATTTGTTAGTATTCTCTGCCACAATAGACCGTGAGGTGCGGGGTGAAAGTGAATCTGATCTCCTGTGTGCAATTCTGGCCTCTCACAAATAACTTCTGAACACTGTTTTCAGAACTATTTGATACATGCTTTGTGCTTCTGTTTTTCTTTTTAAACATTTGTGGACATAACCTGCTTTGTAGTGCATGTGCTCCAACATGCTGTGCAGTGACGCCCCTCTTCCTGTATTCTCTATCATTGTCCCTTTCATTTAAATAGCAAACTACTATTATTAGTAGTAGTAGTAGTAGTATTAATGTTGTTGTTTTAATGTATAATTCCCTTTTTCACTTGTATATGAATTGTACATAAATTGTATAATTATATCGTTGTCATCATCATCATCATCATCGATTGTTATTGTAGTTGTTAATTTCACAAAAGTTTTGACTTGGTGTATTTCAAAATTTAGGCATAATAATAATAACAATAATAATAATATTAATTTATATTGTTGTTTTTATTGTATAATTTCCTTTTTCACTTTTGTATGAATTGTACATAGCCGGTGCAAGCACATGTAGCATATTTGCTTTATGAGATGAACATAATAAATCATAACGGGTTATCAATTATATATCCATCTTCAGGAATTAGCTATAGTATTAATAGTACAATAGAATGATTAGTTCGTCCGCAGTACGGACCCTTCTATTGACTTTGAGAAAAATTATTCCTCTGGCCACGACAAATAATTTTCTTAACGAAGCAGTGCTCCGAGCATTGTTGCAAGATCGGACGTTAAAGTGACTTAGTTCTGAGAGCAGCAGACACAGACAACCAAGTGTGAATACATATGGATGTTTATTAAACTACACTACAGGGGAACATGAAACATAGAACTAGACACAGACATACACACATTAAACATGGATGCCAAGGCAAGGAAGGCATAGATAGAGAGAGAGAGAGAGAGAGAGAGAGAGAGAGAGAGAGAGAGAGAGAGAGAGCGAGAGAGAGAGCGCTCGCGCGCAAGAGAACCATGGCAGGATTTTAACTAACTAAAACCTGGGTTTGAGCCATTAGAAAATCATATCACCTTAATTAAAAGGGGTCGAAGCCTAGAAGCGCATCTAGATAGTTAACAAGCGGTTACTTGCATGGTTTTTGTGGGTGCTGAGTAAAGTATCCTGGTGCATGTATAATGCGTAGATTCCCGGGGGGGGTTCCTTTTGGAGTAAAAGCTTCGTCCTTCCAGCCATGATTAGTCCGAAGTGAGTTCCCAAAGTTACCGAACTTAAAATTGCCAGAAGATCGGGCTCCCCCGGAAGGGGAGCCGCGAGGTTTTCCAGGTGATCTCCAGGGCACTTTTTGGTAGAAGAGAGAGAGAAAGAGCGCGTGGGCTCTTTAAAGTCTGCGAAGAGTCACGCCTTTCAGGATGGGCTTGACCAATGAGAAAGGCTGAATTTCCAAGCGGGAGTTTTGGAAATACTGGGGGTTTTATGGCCCTTTGTCTGAGAGCATGGTAATTTCCAAAAGGGGTTGGATTGAAAGTTATTATACAAACTATTAAAGATTCTTAGGACACTGATATGTTGCATAGGTATCAACATGTAATATTCACTCTCAGTTAGATCATCCGAAGACGAATTGATAGAGACCAAACATGTTACAGTCAGAGTGATATTAACTATTGATCTATTATAAGCATGCATAAAACAGTATTAAAATACACAAAAACAGTAATAATATACACAATGACTTAATGATATGTGTGCTCATTCAAAGAAAGGTTTTCCTATGAATTAATTAGAGAAGAGTCCATTTTATGGCATAAATGTCCTTTTCCTAAAGTGGATATGAAGTGAGTGTTTCTTGACCATTTTGCATTCCTTTGCGCAATAAAACTAATGTTATCTGATGGGTTGCCATGGCACCGGGGGTGCTCTGGCGGCGTCTGCAGACATAGGGGCACCTAAGAATGTGTATTGGGTGAGGGGTCTGTGATTATTTGTTAATCTAATAACTAGTTTCATTTGTTAAATCAAATGAGAAATTGTGTCTGATTGGTCCAAATGCTACATAATTCCCCTCTTTCGAACGTTGTTGTCCGTCCAATAGACAGCAACGAGCGACGTTAAAGATGCAGAACAATCAGACTTGCACCTGCCACTCATGGCTGGGGGACAGTGGTGGCTTTCTGGTTGTTGGTTGCCTCCAGGAGTGGTTGTGGTGCCGTGGTGGATGCTGTCAAGTGGGAAGCTGTGGAACTGTAGGCTGTAGTAAGGTGCGGATCCTCGAGCTGGTGCAGCAGATGTCGAGGCAGTGTCAGCTGTCATCCCGAAGTGGGTTGGTCCGGGTCAGATGGTTGTTGATGCTGTTAGCCAGAAGGCTATCTGTGGTACCCGTGGTGTGGAACAGCCGGGTTAGACTCTCACTGGTGAGAGTGCAGGTGGTTGTTAGCCCTCTGTTCTGCTGGAACATTACCATAAATCTGATGTTTGCGGTGTCGCTTTGCTTTTGTGGCGGCACCGACTTGAGCTTGCCTGAGTTGTGTTGGTAGAGGTTTCGCTGTCGGGCATGTGGGCCGTTGCTCAACCCAACGTTGTCTGGTTGCTTCTGGGGTGTCGACTAGTTTTAAGGGATGCTCCTCCCTTGGAGGGGTCTGATGCTGTGTTGCGTCAGGCGAGGAGTCAGAAGTTTGTCCTTCGCAGTACTCCTCGGTTGAGTCTATTTCAAGGAGCTCTTTTGCCAGTATCAGAAGCTCCTGTAACTCAGAAGTAGGAGTGTCCGGCTGTCCTTGTGAAACATCCGTTTGGCACCTGTGTGAAAGGTGTGGAGGAGGATCTTGTGGGGACTGTCGTCGGACATACCATGGTGTTCGCAGGATGAGGATGGCCTTTTCCATGGTTCCTGCCAGTGGCTTTTCTGGGACCTGGGTCTGTTGCCATGGCAATGGCTCTTTCCTCTGCTGGCTAGTGGCTTTCTGTAGAAGGGCCTTACATTGTGGCAATGCTGGGTGCCTTCTGGCGTCTGTTTTGGATTCTGGGTTGTGCAGTTCAGATTCAGTGGGGTCTTACAAACACCTTTGGTAGAGGCCTTGTGCTTGTTAAAGGCCTTCCGTGTCAGGTCACGCAGTGTCTCCACCTGGGCCCCTCTTCTCCAGTGGTTCCGTTTGAAGGTCTGAGGGCGTGCAGCTGTGCACCTGTTCATGGACCTTTGCATCAGGTTGACTCTCAGGACTGGATGTGGGTCTGAGGAGGTGTAACCTGTCTCTGTCAGTCGCGTGAGCTTCCACTTCTGGATATCTCGGCCTTCTGTAGTGTTTGGTCGAACTGGGGATGTTTTGGCCAGTTTGTCAAGGTCTTTGGGAGTCGTCTCGTGCAGTTTCGGGGTCTGCATGGAGAGGGTTTCTTCTTTTGCTAGAAGGGAAGAGTTCTGTGGTGAGGGCTGGCGATGCTTTGGTTTGCGGCCATTCACTTCTTCCAGTGTGTAGCAATTCTTGGATGGGGGACTCCATTCTGCTCAGCGGTGGTGATGCTGACGAGGGCTCCGCTTTTCTTGGCTCTAATTCCTTTTTAGGTGGTCTTCCAGAGCATTTATTTCAGAGTCTTTTGTTTTAAGGTCAGTTTTGGCTTCCTTTAGTAGCTGTTCTGCAGACTGTAGATGTCTTCTCATGTCTTTCTGGGAAGCCTTTAGTTCTTGTCGGTCACTTTCAGCAACTGCAAGGGCTTCTTGGAGCTGTTCAACTTTTTCCTTTGTTTCCGGTTTCACTCCACCTGGTACCTTGAGTTTATCCCGAGTCTTCATTTCGAGCTTGTCTGTGAAGCGTGAGATGTGCAACAGCTCTCTCAGGAACTCAGCGGTCTGATGCCTGAAACCATCCTGGACTTTCGCTGCCAGTTTGTCTATGCGGGTTTTGGCCATGTATCAGTTCCTTTTGCCGATGGGTGCTGTGCTTGTCGCGTAGTGTCAGCTGGGCTTTGAGGGCATAGCTTAAGGAACTGATGGCCTTGTTTAGCTCCCCGTGGTGGTGATTCTGGCTTGAGTCGTGTGTCAGGAGTCTTTTCCGGATTGTGACTATTACTCAGAATATTAAAAGTTCAGTGGTCTTTAGGGTGAGGCTCTCTGTAATGCCTCTTAGTCAGGTGTTCACATCTCCTATGGGGTTTGCTTTCTGTGACATGCTGGCAGACTGGGAAGTGAGGACTGACACAGATCTGCTTGGTATTATCGGCCCATATGTGGTGAAACAGCTAAGGGTCATTTCAGTGATTGTAAACCCAAAGTGGAGTGCATTGTAGTGGGGCTTTGTGGTTCAGGCTTGCTGTTTTGGAATTGACATGCTCTGACACATTCCGCCACATCTTGCTTTATGCCAGCCCCGTATGCCACTTGTTTTAGTGTCTTATAAGTGTCTCTGGTACTGTGGTGTCCAGCACATGGTGCGTTGTGGGTATGCATTGACCTGACCCCCCCTTTGTCACTGTGTCACCACAAGCTTTGGCGCAGAGTGGGCATCAGGGACACAGTATGCAATGTTGCTCAGCACATGTAGCATGTGTGTGACGTCATGCCGCAGTTTGAGGGCTGGAGCAGCAGCAAGTCGAGTAGATGTGATAGGGTGGTTGGATGGGGTTAGGGAGGTGGTAGAGAACAAGCTTTATTGTTCAGTCAGCGGTTTGCATTTAGGCAATGACATTTATGGATAGCTTTTAAGTTAGTGTCAGGGCTGCGAGGTGTGTACCCTGGAGGTGAAAGTTGGTTTCATTCTGGTTACGGCTGCCATGTCATTGGTGGGTGGGTGGGTGGTTCATGGTTGAGGCCGTAGCTCACCATGCAATGCACTTGCGATGTTGTTGCACGCCTGGTACAGGTGTTGGTGCTTGACTGGCTTCCTGTTCATTGTGGCAAACTCATTTTTTTCCTAGCCAAGGAGGTGGCGTGCGAAGCTGAGATTGGCATAATTTGAGTCTGTGTAACTGAGGAGTTCTTTGATGCAGTTCTTGTGAGCTGATGCGATTTAAAGGGTTATCAGGATGGCTGTCACTTGTACTGTGATGACTGGGAGTCCAGCTTGAAGTGTTGCTGTGGTAGACTGGAGAATCACTGGATGATTCGTGAAGTGCGGAGCTGGGCTCTTTTGTCATCTGAGTAGTTAGTGCCCCGGTGGGAGCAGTGTTCTGCTGAAGTGGGCAACCCCCCTTTAGTTCTGGCCATGTTGTTGGTGTAGAGTGCAGATGCCATTTGAGTTTGATGATGTAATGTGGTCTTGAGTGAGTCCACATAGCTGACATCAGCTCTGCATTGTTGCTTCTTGTGAAGAGCAGCTTTGGCACTGGCCGTTGTCGACAGGTGCAGGATGTCTCTTAGAAAAGGGGGTGTGGCTCAGAGTGGGGCCAGGTTCCCTCCATCCCCTTGAAGGTGTGTGCTTGAGGGTTTGGCCACGCTGTCTGTGTGTCACACTGTTGCTGTCCGTTCCCCTTTTGTGTATGCTGGTAGTGCAGTCTCATATTTTTGCCAGTGTAAACATCTGGTATGGTCTGGCCAGACGTTCTTGCACTTTACAGGGCTTCTCCGGGGGTTGCGAGGTCTCATAGGAAACTTTTGCACTTGCTTGCGCAGGCAGGTCTGGTGTGTGCTCGGTGAGTGCTTTGAAGCGTGTGAGGCTTCAGGCCATGTCCTCATGGCTGGCTGTGAGATTTTCCCGTGACCTCTGTGACCTGACAGTCTGTCTAGGTGACCTGTCTGGCTGGAGTGGCTGGGGTTCTTGTCCTTCAGCCCGGAGATTCGGCTGTCTCACTTTCAGCAAAGGGTCAATGTGACCCAGCAGCTCTTTATCACTGAGAAGGTTGTATGCATGTATGGCTGCGTGTTCCGTGCACACCTTTGGGCTTTAAGAGTTCAGTTCTGTTGCTGAGCTTCAGCTTGGGGTCTGCCCAAGAGTTGGAATTGACATAAAAATTGGATTTACTCCAGTGTCAGCAGAACTCCAAGTCTCGCCTTGTTTTCCAACATGCTGTTTCCTGCTGGTTGGGAACTGTGTTGACTTTCTGATGAAGCATCTATCACAGTGATGTGCCTTTCAAGATGTAAAGGCAGGAGGAGTCTGGGTCGTGGGCTGGTCTGACCTTGAGACTGAGTTCTCGCGACCAGCTGAGATGTCAGGTCTTATCTCTGTGACCTGGCTGTGCACTTCAGATGAGTTGGCAGGCTGGAAGTGTGAAAGTTCCCGCACTTGAGGCTAATTCTCTGAATGCTTAAAGTCCCTCGGGCTCAAAACCATACGACAGGTCCATGTTGGTGAAAAGAGGGCCGGTGTTCATTTGGGGTTGTGTACACAGGGTGTACGGTCTCATGGAGCTGATGGTCAGGTGCAGGAGAGTTGACCGTGTGTTTATTTTGGCTTGTCGTGGGCCGTCAGCCGTCTGCTGATGTGCTGTTTGGGTGCCATGACCATCTGGCATTAGGATGGATGTCTCTGTTGTGAGAGACTGTTTGACAAGATCTGGGCGTTTCTTTTAGTAGGAGGGCTTTCTGGTAAGTTTCTTATGCCACTCGCAGTTAAAAGGAGTTTTGAGAGTCTGATATATCCTGTTTGCGCTGCTGTGGAGGCCACGTTTTATGTCCTCAGGATCTCTGTTGCTGGCCCGTGTGCACTCCAGAGTCAGTTCTGGGTACTGTGCAGGGATAGGCAGGATTTTACCAGTCTTTATGGAGGCAGCGCTGTGTTGTCTGTAGGCCATATGGGCTGAGTTCCGCAGATGTCAGGTGGTCATTGTGCGGGGGAAGACCATGGCGCTTGAATGGTGACTCACAATGTGATGCATCTGTTGTCTGCCGTAGACTCAGAGCTGGCTGTAGCAGGCTTCTCGTAAGTTTTGTAATCCGCTTTGACGGTTTCAGACTGCTGGTACAGGATGTTGTGTTTCAAGGCCGGAGGTGATCCTGAGCAGATAGCCTGTCTCGTGTGGTCACATGGGGCAGAGTTCGAGCATAAAAGTTCATGTTTTGCAGGCAGGCCAGTGTGGTGGCCTTCTGCGGGCCAGTTGGTTGGGGTCTGTGGGGCCACACGGTGTGTGTATCTGCAGTGATGCTCTGGAAGGGTCCCTGCCCCACCTGTGGTTGCTGGCAAGTGAGGTGTGAACAGTGGGCCTGGGCCTGCTTGTCAGGGGAAATTCTGTGTTGTGTTTTCCCTTTCTGTTCACCTCGTGGTCTGCAAGCCTATTTCAGTTCATTTGTGACATTGAGTTTGCCTTGGCTTTGTTGGTTGGCGTTTGAAGTTGCCTCGTCGCTGAGCAGAGACTTGGATTTCAGCTCGGCAGCTTGCAGGTGGCATTCACAGGCATTGTTTCAGTTCGCCTGGGTCATTACTTAAGAGAGCTTTAGCCTGCTGGAGCCTCTCTGGCTTCTATTCCAGCTGCTCTCTGTGCTCAGTGTCTGTGTGGGTTTTGTAGAGGCATCCTGAAACTTTCTACTTCCTCTTGTAGCTCCTTGTCCTCTTCATCCGCTGTCATTTGCTGGTCCAGCTGGCCTGGCGGTTCTGCACGCGCTCCCGGTCCTCCGGGCCTCCTTGTGGTCGAAGCATCTTTCGCTTGGCTTTAACTGGATGATGCGGTTGCAGGCAAGAGCACCGATGATCCTGGCTGGCTCTCTGTGGCTGTAGCCCTGGTTTGATCATGGTCTGTCTGCCAGTTCAGGTTGTCATCCAGCTGTTTCGCTCATGTGCTGTAGATCAGGAGTGGTCCCGGACCGGAGGGCGTCTGTTGCAGTGCTTAGCCAAGCCGGATAATCTGGACACAGGTGGAGCACAAGTGGAGAGGGAAAAACACAAAACACCAATGCAAGTCCGCACAGATTTAGTGAGCTAAAATATTTGGGCTATGTGTTGCATGATTAACTGGTGTGATCAGTTAGTGACGCAAACTAAACGCTTACATATCGTGGCTGCTAAGGCAGGAGTGAATAATTGGTGTGAGTGAGCACCCGAAAACTATGGGTAACACTGTTGATGGGTGATAACCTAGGGGGTCATTTAATGACTTAGGCTATTTGGTTTATCAACGTTATTACCAAGTATTTTCTGATGGTTCAAACAGGTTTGGTCTCCGGGCCCACAAAACAACCAGAACAAACAGAACCGAAATTAATAATAAAAAAAAAAAAAAATCAAAGTTCAAATTTAGAAAGGAATAGTGGGAAATCAAGGGCTTACTACCACCTCTAGGGGCTGTGACAAGGACTGCGGAGCGGAGCAGCTCTTGTACTGCCTAGGGAGGTGATGAGAGAGATAGCTGGACAGACCAAGCACGCTAAAGCAGAGAGGCTCTCTAGTCCTCTTCACGTTTCATATTGAGTGAATGGCTATATCTTAGGTGTTGTTAGGCTTGGTGATGAGCTGAGGTTACCCGGGTGAGCCCCAGTGATTGGGCCGTCTCCCTTGACTCTCCCGAGCACACAACTGCAGGGGCTCCTGATCACTCGCACCCATGGCACCCGGTGGCAACCACTCAAACAGCAATGCCTTTTGGCACAATGTTGCATCACTCAAGTGAGGGAGGCTCAACGACTAGCTGGCACAGCCAAAATTGGGTTTCGCCTGTGGGTCCCAAGTTACACGGACCCCTTTTGGGCCTCGAACTATGGATGAGTTCGCTCCTCTCAAAAGGGTGGACCACCGTGTAACTTCACAGGGTACTTAACCAAAATTGCCCTTATGTGTCAGTCAGTATGGTTGATACAACACTTGAGGTCCCTATTGCTGATGTCGTGCTGCGTGTTGCCACTCGGAGTACAGGGCCAGAGGTATCCGAGGCGCCCCCTTTCCAGTACATGTCGGGTAGGTCAGGCAGACGAGTCCAGCCCCCGAGAATTCCCCATGGATGACTCGTCAGCTTACTGCCGAGCACCAGGGGGCATGCTACCTGACAGGGAACATTGAGAGGGGACAACAGAAAGATTAAGCGTCTAGGATGAAGCAGCTTGTGGCTAGCATTACCTATGCCTATAGAGGAAGGAGAGGAAAAGGGTAACAAAATAAAATTGAAAATTGAAACAAAGTTAAAATGTCCTAATTGCGTAGGAAAATAAATGGAAAATTGTTTTAAATAGATTTAAAATCTAAGTAAATTAAATTTTGCTCAATAGGTGTAGCTAGACTTAACTACAGACTGGAGTAGATGAAATAAAACAAGCCCAAATAAAATAAATAAATAATTGCTGCAAATAACACGGTAAAATAAAATACACAAATCAACCAAAGCATGTGGGGGAGACCAAAGTAATTGATAGCTCAGCAGAAGGTGGAACAGAAAGAAACTGTAGAGGTAGGAGTTCTGTTACACTTTACACACACTGTCTCTAAGTGTCAGTCGGATGCTAACAGCTAACAGCTGAGGTAAGGGCTTTAGCTCCTATCCATGTAGGGCCGTTAGCGCGGTAGCTTTGGCTACATGCAATGGTCTGTTTACATTAGTCTGTGACGTATGCGCTGTCTTTAGTTTGAACCGGAAAGGGCTCGCTATCGCCTTTCGGGGTCAGGCGTTGCTAAGAAACCGATGCACGCTTAACAACCGGTGTGTGCGCGAAGCACGTGAGCCAGATGTAAACATGCATGGGAATCTCGCGCTCATCCAGTCGAGCTGTCGTTCACACTTCATTCATAACTTACACAGCGCGTTCACTTCACAGACAATGGCAAAACATTACACCATTAAATCGACCAATTGCATCACATCAGTGGATTAATATGAATGCAATGACACGCGACAATAAGCAGATGAAATACTGTAGTGAGATTTTTTTTTTTTTTTTTTTTTTTATCACACAGCTAAAATTTAAGCCGCTGTCCTGAAGAGATTTATCTGTTCAGGAGAGACTTACGCGGTTTACAACGAAACCCGAAAGTGGGGATTTTCTTTACCCAATATCAAATAGATTTCATCTAAAACTCTATGCACTGCCGATCTGACATTTACTAGTTGGATATGGGACTTATGCTGTTCAAAACTGAAAATGGGGATTCTTCGCCCAAGATCATAACTTTAATATAAAGAAAAATATATATATATATATATTTATATATATTTATACGCGCTGCCGATCTGGGATTTCTTCGCCAGATATATGGGACTTATGCTGTTCAAAACTGAAAATGGGGATTCTTCGCCCAAGATCATAACTTTAATAGAAAAAATATTTATATATATTTATACGTGCTGCCGATCTGGGATTTCTTCGCCAGATATATGGGACTTATGCTGTTCAAAACTGAAAATGGGGATTCTTCGCCCAAGATCATAACTTTAATAGAAAATATATTTATATATATTTATACGTGCTGCCGATCTGGGATTTCTTCGCCAGATATATGGGACTTATGCAGTTGTTGCAACAATTACTTGATCAAGATTTTAAGACTCCCGGTTATCATTAATCCGACACTGACCTGCAGTAAGATTAATGTTGCTCCGTGATCGGGCGAGGGGGGCACGCATTAGTTAGCTACGCTAATGGTTAAACCCCGGGAGTAATAGTCTAGTTGTATGGCATCGGAACACCAATGGCATCAATCTAGCTACATATAATATAAGGCCTTAATTTTAAGATAAGCGAGGAACATCGCTCGCTATCTTCTTCGCGCTAAAAGAGGGTTTCTTCGCTCGATTTAGGGCGGTTAAAATAGCATTAAGACACACTATAAAAGGTTTCTTCGTTTTATAGGGTCAAATTTAAACTACAGTTAACTTAAGCCATTAACAGTGGCTGGTTTCTCAGCTAGAAACTCAACAAAAAACTTAAGGCACGGAAAGTGGGCGTGTAGCCTACATTCATTCACAAAAAGACGCAGTTGGATAGTAGTCTTGGTTTGAATAAACACACATAAGAAACACACAATTGTTACTGAGTCTGCTCACAGAACTAGGTTTAAAACGTTGCTCTAAAATTCTCCACCATCTGTAGCATATTTGCTTTATGAGATGAACATAATAAATCATAACGGGTTATCAATTATATATCCATCTTCAGGAATTAGCTATAGTATTAATAGTACAATAGAATGATTAGTTCGTCCGCAGTACGGACCCTTCTATTGACTTTGAGAAAAATTATTCCTCTGGCCACGACAAATAATTTTCTTAACGAAGCAGTGCTCCGAGCATTGTTGCAAGATCGGACGTTAAAGTGACTTAGTTCTGAGAGCAGCAGACACAGACAACCAAGTGTGAATACATATGGATGTTTATTAAACTACACTACAGGGGAACATGAAACATAGAACTAGACACAGACATACACACATTAAACATGGATGCCAAGGCAAGGAAGGCATAGATAGAGAGAGAGAGAGAGAGAGAGAGAGAGAGAGAGAGAGAGAGAGAGAGAGAGCGAGAGAGAGAGCGCTCGCGCGCAAGAGAACCATGGCAGGATTTTAACTAACTAAAACCTGGGTTTGAGCCATTAGAAAATCATATCACCTTAATTAAAAGGGGTCGAAGCCTAGAAGCGCATCTAGATAGTTAACAAGCGGTTACTTGCATGGTTTTTGTGGGTGCTGAGTAAAGTATCCTGGTGCATGTATAATGCGTAGATTCCCGGGGGGGGTTCCTTTTGGAGTAAAAGCTTCGTCCTTCCAGCCATGATTAGTCCGAAGTGAGTTCCCAAAGTTACCGAACTTAAAATTGCCAGAAGATCGGGCTCCCCCGGAAGGGGAGCCGCGAGGTTTTCCAGGTGATCTCCAGGGCACTTTTTGGTAGAAGAGAGAGAGAAAGAGCGCGTGGGCTCTTTAAAGTCTGCGAAGAGTCACGCCTTTCAGGATGGGCTTGACCAATGAGAAAGGCTGAATTTCCAAGCGGGAGTTTTGGAAATACTGGGGGTTTTATGGCCCTTTGTCTGAGAGCATGGTAATTTCCAAAAGGGGTTGGATTGAAAGTTATTATACAAACTATTAAAGATTCTTAGGACACTGATATGTTGCATAGGTATCAACATGTAATATTCACTCTCAGTTAGATCATCCGAAGACGAATTGATAGAGACCAAACATGTTACAGTCAGAGTGATATTAACTATTGATCTATTATAAGCATGCATAAAACAGTATTAAAATACACAAAAACAGTAATAATATACACAATGACTTAATGATATGTGTGCTCATTCAAAGAAAGGTTTTCCTATGAATTAATTAGAGAAGAGTCCATTTTATGGCATAAATGTCCTTTTCCTAAAGTGGATATGAAGTGAGTGTTTCTTGACCATTTTGCATTCCTTTGCGCAATAAAACTAATGTTATCTGATGGGTTGCCATGGCACCGGGGGTGCTCTGGCGGCGTCTGCAGACATAGGGGCACCTAAGAATGTGTATTGGGTGAGGGGTCTGTGATTATTTGTTAATCTAATAACTAGTTTCATTTGTTAAATCAAATGAGAAATTGTGTCTGATTGGTCCAAATGCTACACACATGAAAGAGCCCTGCAAACTGTCTGTGCTGAAAACCTTGCTCGTATTCTGTGTAAGTGGGTGTAACTCTAAGAGAAGCAGAGAGCTGGAGAGTGGGCAATGTGATCTGGTTTCCTCCTGAAGAATACAGCTCAATATAGAAGTAAAAATGAAAAGGGTTGGAGAAGTGAACCCCTGACCTGTCTGCTCTCACAGCGTCTCAAGTGTTACATCTGTGAGCGCGCAGAGGAAGAGAGACAGACAGATGTATTATTGATAAACATCCAAACTCTGTGACTTTGGAAATAGAAAAGAATTTATATTTCATGAGTGCAAGTGCACAGTCGATTTAGACGGTGAAGAAGTTAACATGTTTACATCATGACGGCATATAGGCATCTGTGTCTGAGATAGAGAGAGAGAGAGAGAGAGAGAAAGACATTTTCTTGTTTTAGTCATGATCTGGTCTTGGAGAATTATTATTATGATTTTTTTTTTTCATCTTTATGTCCTTACAACGTGTTTTTATGACCTCCACCACAGGCGTTGTATATTTAAGATATCTTAAAGGAATAGTTCACCCAAAAATGAGAATTCTGTAATTATTTACTCACCCTCAAGTTGAGTCTCACCAAACCTGTATGAGTTTAAAAAATAAAAAATAAAAAATACTATGGAACTCAATGCCTGCCAGCAACTGTATGGTTACCAACATTCTTCAAAATATCTTCTTTCAGATATTCAAAAAACATTCAGATTTCTTGTTGTATTGTTTTTTTGTTTTGTTTTGTTTTTTTCTAATCATAGAAACTCATTAACATTTTTTTTTTCTTCAGATATTCTGAATATTTTTTTTTTTTTTAAAAGTGCTGTTGGCATAAATATTCAGTCCCTTATAGGAGCTTTACACACAAAGGACGCCACAATTGCCTAACAGTTGGCATCTACTATACCTGTGAATCATCTAAATAACTTTCATTTTCTCAGTAAAATCCCATGGTCAGAGCGTTATTATTCAAGATATGAATCTTAAAGATAGCTGTGAAAATGAAAAAGAAAGAACATTCCAGATAAGTCAGAGATAAAGTAAACAAGCAAGTACAGCATGAGAGATTCAACTCCCAGTGGGCTCTGTTGGTTCAATTATCTAGAACTGGAAACTCTATCTAATCACCCAGACAAGGTCGTCCTTCAGAACGCCGTTCGAACAAGCCATAGAGAGGCCAACGATCACTGTGAAGGAACTACAGTTCAGTAGCTGAGATTAAAAACTCTAATAGCCTATATCAAGAGCTTTTCATAATAGTTGCATGGGAGGTAACTATTATATCCCAACTATCGTATACCAAATTTTCAAAAAGTAGTGTATGTATATATGCTACAAAAATTATGGTAGTTTGTTTGCATATATATATATATATATATATATATATATATATATATATATATATATATATATATATATATATATATATATATCCATGTAAGAATATATTGAATATTTCTGCTGTATTATTTCTCCTGGACTACTCATATGCATGCTTGGGTGTTATGAAGTGAGGATCTATGCATATGGGTGACAACGCTCCAGCTCAGTGCTTAATGCTCTTAATGGAGATAATGGCACTCCATGCAGAGAGGCATCAGCAAGGAGGAAGCGAGAGGTTTGTCCTCTTCACGCCCTTGCTGAGTTAAAACACTCTAATCTTGCATTAATTCCTGCAATTACACACCCATCATAACAACAGACATTTTTACCAGGCCTATATTGTATTCCTCCACTGTACTTAAAGTGAACAAGTTCACAGAAAATGTTCTTTTTCATGCTTTTTAAGATTAAAAATATCTGTAATTTTAGTTTTTAGTTGCTTGCATTTACTAGGATATAAATATACAAGTGCAGTGCAGCTATTATTTGCTATAAAAAACGATGATTAGGTTGTTTTTGACTTGGCCGTGCACTACAGCTAGAGCTAGAGCAGTCCAATGAAAAGCCTTCAGTTTTACTTCAGTTTAGAAGCTGGAAAGTATCATCTGTTGAATACCTAATTAGCAATTTTTTTTTACCTTCCAAAGAACCTAGAAATACTTTTGATTGACAGATTTGCAATTTGCCTTCTCTTAGTAGCTTACAGTCCTGCTGTATCAGCATTTTGGATCTTGTCAAAATGTCAGTTAGACTCTCCTCTGAGGGAAGACAGATTGGATCTCACTTTTTCCTTGAGAAAGTTGACAGGATTTCAGATTTATCCAAAGGAGGTTCACTTCTCTTTTGAGCTTGACGTTTACATCTGGTATGAAGATCTATGAGACGAGGTCAGCGCTAGTACTGGCATAATGTTTTGTGATGTGAACACTCAAACCATATTGAGAGGTACTCAGAAACATATGTGACTACATCGCATTTGTGGTATAAACATGGATGACAAGTGCGAAGGACTGACTTTTCACTTGTCAATCATCCATTGTGCTACCACAAGAGAGCTTTGTTAGGTATGCGCTGCTTCTAAGGAATAGTTCAACCATACATGAAAATTCACTAAAAATTTATTCACCCTCAGGCCATTCAAGATGTAGATGAGTTTGTTTTTTTATCAGGACAGATTTGAAGAAATGTAGCATTAAATCACTTGCTCACTAATGGATCCTAGTGAATGGGTGCCATCAGAATGAGAATCCAAACATCTGATAAAAACAATACAATAACCCACAAGTAATCCAAATCACTCCAGACCATCAATTAATGTCTTATGAAGTGGAAAATCTGTGTTTGTTTAAAAAAAGATCATTTAGCCATTTTAACTTTTAACTGTGGTTTCTGGCCAGAATATGAGTCCATTATCCATAATAATGTTTTCTTCAGTGAAAAAAAATAAAAAATAAATAAATAAATATCCATCCCATCTTGCCCTCCCATATCAAAATCCACCATCCACCATTTCTTGATCTGTGCATATTTCTCTCCTGATTCAGGAAGCACTGATTTGAAATTAAACATGTCTGGATTGATTTGGTTATACAAATATACAACTGTTAGCTTTACAAGATGTTCATTTATGGTCTGGAGTCGTGTGGGTTATTTGTGAATTATTGTGATGTTTTTATCAGCTGTTCGGACTCTCATTCTGACGGCACCCATTCACTGCAGAGGATCCACCGGTGAGCAAGTTATGCTAAATTTCTTGAAATTTGTTTAAAAGAAGAAACAAACTCATCTACATCTTCGATTTGGTACAATTTTAACAAATTGTCACTTTTGGGTGAACTGTTTCATTTTAAAAATTAAAAAGAAGACTGGGGAAAAAAAGCAAAAGCAAAATATTTTTTTTTTTTTTTTTTTTTAAATGTATTTATTTATTTGCACCTTATGACTGGTGATAGATTTTTCTGGAGACACATTTCACACATTTGTAAAACTCTTCTCAGCAGCAGTGCTGTACGACACAGAGAATCATTAGGTTATGTCTCCTTCTTCCCTCTGATGTCCCTCGGGCTGAATCCGAGCTGCCGTCTGCTGATTTACTGCTCAGATATGCTGATTGTTTCTTATGCTAACAAAGAGACAATTTGGCTGTTAATCATCAGCTTACATTCGTCTAACAGAACGCGGGGCAGTTATGCAGTTATCTGAAACTGCCTCTTAGTCTTCCTTTAACCGAGCTGTGATTTTAATTTATTTATTTTCTATTGACCAAGCATCTCTCTCTCTCTCTGCCTCTCCTCTCATCTTCTCAGTGTGAGGTATGAAGCGGTCCAGCGTGACATTGCAGCTAATCCATGTTTAATCATCTTTCACATGATCTATTTCTGACTCCGTCATGCAGGGTGCCGGCCTGTGAACACGACTCTGTGATTCTGGGTTAAAGAAGACATCAGGAAGAGGTCTTTGCTTTTCCTCACAAATATCTGACTGTGGCTTTTGAATCAGAGCCAGACAGACATTATAGATGTCTATTTTAATGATGCTAGTCTTCGGATAGTCAGGCTGATTCATTTAATCTATCCAGGCAGATCCTGATTCATATTGGAATTTGAGAATATTTCATATTGGAATTAAGTCTGTTTATTGAGTGCTGTCCCATGCAGTACAGGTCACATTAATGAAGTCTGTAAAATCGCAAAATTAGGTACGTCAAAAATGATACTTTTTAACTTCTATGCAAAAGTAAAATTTGCCACCTTAAAGCATTTTTCTGATGTTTGATTATTGATTGATTATGTAATGCTTTTGCAATGCAACTTTTTAAAATTATTATTATTATAGTGAAAATCAATATATTGTGTCAATGGATCTCCAGTCTCTTTTAAATCACAAAACAAATTGACTAAACAATTTGTGATTGACTTGAACTCCAAATATTATTAGTGTAAATTAAATTAAATTATAATTAAAATTAAATTAATTTTTTAAATAAATAAATAAATAAAATGTCTTATTACTTATAATTTATGTTCATTTTATGTGATTGTTTTTTTTAAGTTGAAATATTAAAACTAAAAATAAAACTTTAACTAAAACAAAAAAATACAAAAAAAATAAATAAATAAATGAAACAAGCAAACAAACAAACAACCATCTACTAATTGTACTAGTACTAGTTTTTGTTAATATTTTGAGTTGCATTTTATTTTTTAGTAATGTTAATGTTAATAATGTTATGTTTTATTTATTATAAAGAAGAATATATATATTCTATATATATATATATATATATATATATATATATATATATATATATATATATATATATATATATATATATATAAAATATAATATGGACTGGAACTATAAACAATTAATCCAGGTTTAGTTATTAATATAGAAGTCATTAAGAAAAAAAAAAGGAATAATCATACAGTAAATCTATGACGTCTCTCTCTATTTATAGGACTAAAATTAGCTCCAGTCCTAGCTAGCCAGAAAATAAGAAAATCAACCTCCTAAGAAGTGTAGCCTCTAGCCTCTTATTTTGAGGAGATTTGAAGAGATCTTAAGAACTAATTAGCCGTATATTAAAACCCTTTTGTAATGCTATTATTTTCTTGCCATCAAGTTACTGTATTAAGACAAGGCTAAGTACATTGAGGTGTTAATGATCTTGTTCAGTACATATATAAAGCTAATGAACATGTAAAGTGCTCTCCTGGAACACTGCCATTGGACCGATTGCAACAATTTCTTACCCTGCTCCTTATGTGGTGCCCTTTTATGAGATGCTAAAACTGCCAAAACATATACCGTAACTAAAAACAGTGCAAAACGACAAAGTGCTGCTATGTAATTAGCATTTTGGACAATTCCTCAAAAGACACCAACTGTATATTCACAAAACGATGATCTGTTGTTTCGAATTGTGGCTTTGGCTCTTTGTTTTGTTTACTACACGCCTCTGACTCACATCCTGCGTAAACCACAGAACTTCTTTGGTGTGAGAAGTGAAATGTGGTTTGGTTGAAAGCAAGAAACTAATGGTTTCTGCTTGGGTCGCAAACTTTCTCTCCTTCACGTAATCAAACGAAGAGGCTGAGAAGCAAAACCCGAGGCTAAAATCAGCACTGGCACCTGATTTCACATTAGTTCTTCTCATTGAACAATACAAGCCTCCCCAAAATCAGGTTTGCTTTTGTCAAGGGACATTCCTCTCATAATTGCTTTTTTGTCCAAAGCTTAAGCTGTACTATATGATTATATTGGTTGGGGAAACATGCTAGTGAATTCAAGACACTGTAATTAGGGGCGCTGCAGTTGCACCACTGATATAAATCAACCCAAAACCACACAGAGCTGAAATTTTCCAGTAGTTCTTGCCAAGTCCATATACTATCATGGTTTAAGTACAGAGTGGGCAATTGCTGGTCCTGTCAGATCTCTGTTCATTGCAGTGACCAAATCTAGCCTGGCATGTTAAAGTGCTTATTCAATCATTTATGAGGGGTGGGAAAAGCTGAGTGGTTCTTCTTAAGAAAAAATAAATAAAAAAAAAAAAAAACATATGAGATATCAGTAGGTGGCTTGCAAGAGGATGCTGGGAAGTCATTTTCCACAGCGTGCTCTTGGTTTATCTCAGTGTGAAGGCAGATAGAGCAGTTTGACTTTCAAGCCAAAAGACAGCTTTTTCTTTTTCTTTTTCTGATTTAAATGCAATGCAAAATTACTTTTTATACACCTAGAAGTCTGTTTTTCACTGCATCAGAGGGAAAAAGTGCACAAGAATAATATTCAAATAAATTCTTAAAAGAAATCAAAGGGGGTGAAAAAAAATGAAACTGATTTGAAGTTTTTCTAATTTTTTTTTTTCTTTGAAAATATCATTGGATATTTTTGAAAATAAGGCTGACTCCATTTCTTTGCCATTAAAGTTAAATTACTGAACCTAAAAATGCACATTTAAATGAAAAAAAAAAAAAAAAATTAAGATATATTCTTAATGCTGTGCTGTACTATATGAACAACTATCACAAAACAAAACAAAAAATAAAATAAATAATAAAACAGCTGTGGATCATCCAGGCAACAGCACAGTATTAATAAATGCAACCTTTTGAATGGGGTCATTTTTATAAAATCAACTTATTTTCTCTTGTGGACTATATTCCAGAAGTACTGTAAAAATGGGGCTGTTCTGAATACAAAGTCTAAAATGTTTGTTGTTTAATCAGAAGGAACATGACAGACGCTGTAGCGTTTGCAGTCAGCTTAAAAAGATGGATAAAAGACTTAAAAACAACTCAGACTGTGTTTGTGAAACATTCAGTGTAATACAGAGAAAAATGACATTCATGTTGCTGATTGGCTGAGACTGTCGAGTGTTTGATGACATGCTGGATTTGTAAGCACACTGTGCCATGTGGTGTTTTATGTTGCCGGCGTTCTCCCAAGAACATTTATAATGGATAAATGGAGTAAATTGATTCTGAAGAGAAAACCACATTTGCAGTAGCCTCCGTTGTACCAAAATACATTTGAAGTCATGTTTGAATGAAGGTTTGCCTCATTGTAACATACATCAAGGGAAAATCAGAACAAGAATATTTCAAATTGACAAATTCTGTTTGGAGTTCACATGGTTTTCCTTCTGTCCTGCATACTTGTTCACTGTACAACTGCAATTATTACAGTATTTTCATTCATACTTCCTTCCTGTCTACAGTATTTCTTTCTTCCTTTCTTTCTGCAGTCCTTGTCTGTACAATACAAATGATTCTTTCCATCCTTCTTTGCTTGTTTCTTTCTTTATTTCTGTATATCATTCTTTCCTTTCTTTTCACTCCATCGCATCCATAAGTTATCCTTGGCAGACAGTCAATGATCTCTTTGCCTAATAAGAACAGTCATCAGAGTAGAACAAGAAAACAGCTAACCGCACACCATATTATTTTAGAGGAAATCAAACATATTCCACAAAAAAAAAAAAAAAAATGTTACTTGGGAATCCAGACAAGAGAGAAGTTCTGCCAGACATCTTCATAGAGGTTCCAGAAAGAGTATAAATACAGCCCAGTGCTGACAAGCTGTTCTGGTTTAGCAGTGATCCCCTGCTTAACTGGGATCCTTTAGAAAATTCCTTCATGCCTCTATTCAGCCATCATGTCGATGTCTAACATGAATGCTGTCGGCTACCAAAACGACTGTGTTGTGAGGAGACATAAACAACGATTTTCCTTGATGCATCCTAGCCTACCCGCTTCATAAAAAGGTCAGAGGCAGCCGCTATTTGGTTGTGATTCTCACAGAGCTTTTTTCTTCTTTTTTTTTGCTACATTAAATCCCGCAGTTGATTCCTCCTGTGCGTGTAGCTTTACTTCAGAATTAGGCCCATCAACATCGCTCATCCACGGTGTACTTGTTCTTCTGTTTCATAAGCTGAGATGTGAGTTCAGAATAAGTCAGCTGTCAAGAGAAGTAGCTCAGCCTTGATCAGACTGTTTTTCACTGAATAATGTTCGGAGATGCTATATGTTATCTAAATAACATATCATCTAAAAGCACAATAAATTACATTTTGATCATTCTTTTATCATTATTATGCATGCAGTTTTGTGAACTTATATTCAGAGGCTAAATGGAATATTTGTACTTTAAAAAATGCATTTGTAACACAGCAGGACTGTTTAAAATGAATTAGTGACAGTAAAAGGGGATTAAAACATAAAAAATAAATCTTTTTTTTTTTTTGTTTTGCCAATACCATGCTGTTCTTTTGAACTTTCTATTGAAAGTATCATCAACATTAAATGTTTCTTAAGCAGCAAATCAGTAAATTAGAATGATTTCTGAAGAATCACGTAACACTGAAGACTGGAGTAATGAGGCTGAAAATTCAACTTTGCATCGCAGGAATAGATTGCATGTTAATGTATATATTAAATTAGAAAATGGTTCTTTTAAATTGTAATAATATTTCATAACATTACTGTGTTTTGAGCAAATAAATGCAGGCTTGGTAAGCATAAGACACTTTCTGTCTCTATATTAAGATAGCAAAAAGCTCATTGACTAGTTGCACATCAGCTATTTATTTTGTCTTATTTGAATTGACTTTGAACAAGCAGAGGCAAACAAGATGAGCTAATTTATAACTTAGCCAATATCCTCTTCATTTTAATTCAGAATATTTACTCCTGCTCTCAGTGGGAGAGGGACCGTCCTAACCCACCATTCTCAGACTAGAGGACATCAAAGCAATAGAAGTTGTAGTGCATCAAGGGACTGAGGAGACCAAGCTGTGAATTTGTGATTAAAGCAAGGTAAATGAGTCCATTAGAAGCAGAATAGCCCTGGAGACATGACAGGAGTAAATCATTGTGGCTAATTTCCTTCCCTCAAGGACAGACCAGAGAAGAAAAAAAAAGAGAGAGCGAGAGAGAGAGAGATGGGCCTAGCTCTTTGAGAAAATGATGGAGCTGAGGGCCTTTTCTGAAAGGAAAGAGAAAGCCATTGCCATTCTGGCATTTGGTATTTCATAAACTCATTTAGATTTGGCAATTGCAAAGTTTAGATGTCTCTGGTCTGGGGCTTTGTCTTATAGTGTCAGCGTAATTAATCAGCACAGGAACATTATGAAGACATTAACGTGGCCACGAGCCTCTCAGTGCAGAAAGTCACTGATAACGCTCGCATACAGGAAGCCCCAGCTGAGATCGGCTTTACCTGCCAGCACTGGCAAATTGGAGCAGGTGTCATGTGGCCTGAATGTCCACATTAATTCCTTTTTGACATATGCAAACCCTCAGATCATGGAAAAAGTACATGGTGGTATCAAAGGATGGAGCCCCGTCAGAGTAAATGCTCCATGTGTCCCAGCGGTGGGTGAACCTGGCAGCGGCCCCAGCAAATAGGTCTCCTCTGCCCTGTCCGTCTGTTCCCCTGGAACCTCTCCTCACTGCCTGTGTGTGGCGTTGAGTCTGGGAACATGTTCATAAATGTGCACATATGATCACACACACACACAGGTGCATACTTTATTAATAAGTAAAAAATGTATGCGGTAATTTAATCATTGAATTCCATACATGAGCTTAGAAGTACAATGTTTATGTTATTTGATTGGATTTGTGTGGGCATTGTTTGGCATTTTTAGTTGGCACACTGGAGAGCAACTAAGTTTTACTAACTATTAATAAGCAGCAAATTAGGAACTTATTGAGGGAAAAGTCATAGTTAATAGCAGGGGCGGACTGGAACAAAAATTCAGCCCTGGCACTGTAGCCACACCGGCCCACACTACCACACCGACACAGACACGTGCATTCACTACTTATATTTGTGTACAGATGGTGAAATAACATAAGCAGTACCGTATATGTAACATATATTTAAACATTTAATGTATGTGTCTGGCAAACAATGCTTACTTCTTTTTAAAGAGCACACATTTATAACAAATTTACACATACAGTAAAAACAAAAGGAAAAATCTGAGGATGTTGTAGAGTCTGTGTGATGTCTCTTTATGTCATTTGTCTGCTGCTACTGTTATTCTCTACAGCAGTGGTGCCCAACCCTGTTCCTGGAGATCTATATTCCTGCAAAATTCAGCTCCAACCCTGATCAAACACGACTTAACCGGCTAATTAAGATCTTCAGGAGCACTTGATAATTACAGGGAGGTGTGCTGAAGCAGGGTTGGAACTGAACTCTGCAGGTATGTAGATCTCCATGAACAGGGTTGGGCACCACTGCTCTACAGTATGTTGTTCTTTGTTGTCACTGTCTGTCTGTTGGATTTTTCCTACCTCTACCACACTCTTCCTTGTCTCTGCTAGGCCTACTGTAGCATCCTTGCTCACAGCACTGGTATTGGAAGACCAGGGGTCTCTGGCTGTACTGGTTCCTGCTACATCCTAGTTAATGAACACAGTATAGGATGTAAACATTGCAGCAAAATATTTCTCACTGACTTCTCTCAATGTTAGAATACACATGAATACAAACAAGTAATAATCGCACAAAAGAGAATAGAATATATAGCAAAAACTATAAATAGTAGCAGCAGTAATAGTTTTGTGTGTGTGTGTGTGTGTGTGTGTAACAACAGATTTTTTACACTTTTAAATCCTTTTGATATACAATTATTTGTGAATTAAAGTATGCTGAAGTGTTGTTAGTATGTGCTGCATGTGCATTTGTGTGTGTGACATACATGCACAGGTTCCTCCTATCCTAAGAGTTAATTAATAGTTAATTAGAGCCACATTATTAAGAAACTGGCAACATCTGAACCAGGGTGTGTCTGTGTCTTCCTACCTCCATGACACTTGACTCTGCTGCAGCAGCTGAGCTGTCTGCACTGGGTCCAGCAACATTCTAGTTTTGAATAGATGAACATGATTCGGACAAGGGAGAACATAAGTAAGCCAATGGCTTATAATACCTCATCTAACTATTGCACATGAGTGCCTGTAATAGAAGCCTATGTTCCACCCTACCTAAGGATTAATTGCATACTGTAAACGTATGTACTATATGCATGTATTCAAAGTTTTATTTTAATATATGACTATCTACATATTCAAAGTAAAGTTCTCTACAAATGTCTATGGCTATTGCTATAGGTTTTTGATGTGTTACTGCAAGTAGCCTATATCAGTGGTTACCCTAAATCCCACTTTATCTGCTGATATTTCAACCATGCAATTCCGTAACAGGCTAGCTAACACTTGTAACCAATTACCACGAAGCAATGACAATTTAAAATATACTGGGGTTCGGTTAATTTTACGCATTTAGCAGCGTCGGACTTAAGAGCCCTTTTTTGTTTGTTTCTCAGTTTTTGAGAATTCGCCAATCCACCCCCTGGTTAATAGTGAATAAGTGTTCCCTATTCTAAAGTGTTACCTTTATTTGTAATGGATTTCTTTCTTTTTTTTACAACATTGTAAAATGTTTTTTTTTTTTTTAGATTTATTAGTATTTATAAAATGTTAGTTTATACTACTGTTCCATACCCTTTTTCATTTATTTATTTCAAAAATTATATTATAAAAGTAAAAGTGTGATTGAAAAAATGAACAAATTTAAGTAAAATGAAAGGTTTAAAAGCAACAGATCAGACTTTTGCATCCCAACATATTCACTCTCAGCAAGCCCTTTTCACTACAGGGACACCAGTGAATCGGGTGCTGATGTAAACTGACAGTAAAACGTGTTCTGAAGTTGAAACTACAGAAACATACAGGCCCAGTCTACAAAAGGATGTATAAACAAAACATCCAAAACTTGAACAGTTTGAGTTTCTCTTGCTCTCGTCTCTTCTGACATTAGCCAGTAGTGTGATTAGTTAGTTCATCCGGGTCTCTGTTTGTTTAGTTTAACACTATTGCTCTTATGTAACTGTGGATTTATCTGCAGAGTCTGAGGCATCGTCGCCACACATCTCGTGGAAATGTTGTTTTGATTGCTACTAATGTGGCATGTCTTGCTCGATGCGGCCTGAAAAGTAATATCCTCCACCCCGACCCAGCCCAGCCGCGCAGCACTAATAGAATACAGAGATGAGACACCCTTAATAGAAAAGTAGCGCCTAAGTCAATACAATTAAACAGAGCTTGTTTGAACACGCAAGACCTGTTTCCCCACAAGCTATTAAAGCTGCCGAAATCAAAGTGTGTTTGTGTTTAATGTGGTTTAGATATTGAAAACAGAACATAAATCTGGATCTCCTCTGCTTTTTTTCAGCTCTTCTAATCTTTTAATAAATAAAGAGATTTCTTCTGCTCGCTAGTCCGTTTGTTTGTCGTTCAGTAACTTTTATGTAATTCCCCATTTGCAATGTTGTTCACAAAACCCATTATGTTTCTGTTGCAAATGGAAAGATGGCAGAAAGAAGCAAATCAATTATGCGGCTCAACTCATCGGCTTTAGCAAAATCATTTTTTGCCATGATAAGAAGAGAACATCAGTCTGGTGCTTTGATGTGAACAATTGGTTTGTTTATGGCTGGCAACTTAGACATTTTGATGAATCATTTTTATGTGGGATTTGTTATCAGTATGTGGGATGGAGGCTCATCATAAATACAGTTTGGCCCATTAAGGTTTGTAATGATTGCGGAAGGTGTATTTATCAGATTCTGAAAGTGCAGGGACAACACTATTAAGAAAACTTTTTGCGACCAGGATGCATTAGCAAAACATCCCTCTTCTGCTGTAGTGCAACAACATTTAAACAGCACTTTATTGTTTGGTTTTGTCATCTTTGTTTTGTTTTGTCTGGTTTTCCTGAGCATGCTGCTAATTTTTATTGATTTATTTATTTTGTTTCTTTGTTTTTCCCTGAATAACTTGGCTGCTAGTTTCTATTCAATACAAATGGGCACTTGTTTTTAATTTAAATATATGTACTAGTATGCGACATTGACTACGTTTACATGGACATCAGTAATCTAATTATTTACCTTATTCTAAATAAGACAATATTATGATTAAGGTGTTTACATGAGTTGCTTTTAGAATAGTCCTTTCATGTTCCCGTTACATAGATCGTTTAATGGCACAGGTCATTACGTCACCATGCGACGCCATCCGACGTCCCCTCCAGAATTTCACGTATAAACATATAGTTCATCTTCGTGATGATGCCATATGCAGTTTTGGGTGTTTTAATTTTTAATTTTATGAACACTTCAAGTGCAGTTAATTATTTGTAAGTGCATACAGACAACGACGGTGTTGAAGCTCTTTTATTTGCCATCAAATGGTTGACCTGCGCCTTGTGTGTATCCTGTCGCAAAATGCGGCAAAAAGTCCTACACGACAGTAATAGTTTGATTAAGGTGTGTACATCTCTGTACTGCACTTCAATAATGCGACTAAAATAGGAATACTCCACATGTCTTAATTCGATTTGTGTTTACTTCAATTATGACTTTAGCCGGATTAAGGTAATCAAAAATCTCTGTTTACATGGTAGACTCTTAATCAGAGTATTGTCTTAATGGTATTAAAATCGGAGTATTTATGTCCATGTAAACGTAGTGATTGTTGAATGATATAATATATTGTGGCAGATCCCACTCGTTTTTTGTGCATTGTATAAAAGAACAAATCTTTAACTTCCTGTAAAGCTAGGTCATTAAAAAAAAAAAAACTGAAGTGGAAATGAAAGTTCCAGTTATCTTGCAATTTGCTGTTTTGTTTTGTTTTGTCTTGTCTTGTCTTGTCTTGTCTTGTCTTGTCTTGTCTTGTCTTGTCTTGTCTTGTCTTGTCTTGTCTTGTCTTGTCTTGTCTTGTCTTGTCTTGTCTTGTCTTGTCTCGTTTCGTTTTGTTTCGTTTCTTTGTTTCGTCCATGAATACCCATGAATATATTTATATCTCTTAATTTAAAAATATGTACTAGTATGCGACTATGTGGCATGATATAATATGTTGTGGTTGAACCCACTCTTGTTTTTTGTGCATTGTATGATTTTAAAGGACAAATCACTTTCTATAAAGCTAGGTCATTAAACCTATGAAATGAAGTGGATTTGATAGTTCCAGTTATCTTGCGATTGTATGTAAGCTTAATTAGTGCTATTATCGTGACTCATTTCAGTAGGATGTGGTTGTATTTCATGCCGCTGTGTCCTCGGCCTTGGGAAATGTGAACAATGACATTGCTGCTTAATTATTGTTATGCAGGGTCATTTAGAGAGATTACATAACTATGCACTTAAAGCAGTCATTCAGCTGAAACGCCTCTGATTGCCAAAAAAAAACCAAAACAAAAAAAAACACAGACATGGAAATCTCAATTTGTTTTCATTTATAAACCTGCAATTAAGTAATTATCACATTCCAGATAATATTATCCTATGCTTCTTTCAGCTTCAAGAGTCATTATTTATTTCCGAATGACTAAATTGCGGTGCATCTTTGTGCATCGTTTTGAAACTGGGATTCGTTTGATTCCCAAACAACCCTTGAAAATGTATTTGAAAGGTTGCCATGGCTGATTTGCTTATACTGTCTTGAATACAGTCAGTTTGAATATCAGAACTGTCTTTGTATTCGTATGATGCACCATAACATCAATGAGACGCCACATCGAGCGCTCAGACAGGAACTACAGATGATCCAATTTGATATTTCACAGCAGTTTATAGAATATTCAGTTAACCCTTTCATTGTCAACCCCTTTTCTAGAAGCCCTATTCCATATATATGTATATATATATATATATTTAAAACTGCTGATGTATTCATACTGTTCTCTTCGAAATAATGCATCAATGTTGCGTACTCAGCAGCTGTGATGGATCTCCACCCTCAAAGGTCACCCAATGCCCCGCTGCGCCTCCATGCAGTGGTCAGCAGGTGCTGTGTTCTGTGGGACTGAGCCTCACTCTGTCTCGCTCAGTGTTCCTGGACTCCAGCAGACCCCATTTGGCGGCGGTTCTGCCTGTTAGAGTCCTTTTGCATTGACTGTGGTGCCAGCTCATGGTGGGAAACGGGCAGTTTAGCCTCGCCCTCTCGGAATCACTGCTGATCTTGATGAAACGTCTGGTGCCAGCCAAAATCTGCTGGTGCCGCTGCCAACCCAATATAATGGCTCTGCCAATAGGAGTGATGGGGAGCCAGGGATGAAAGAGAAAGGAAATGTTGGAGAGAATTTGTGTGGTTGAAAGGAACGGCGATTGATATGGCTTGATTTTCCCCATTGTGTTAAAGGAAGATCACAGGTTGATCAGGTCACTTTTGAATCCTTGATTATATGGTCAGATGCATTTTGTTATTTGCGTTTAGCATCGTTTTATCCCTGCTGACCGTGACACTTTCCAAGCAAGGGGTTGTGACCCCAGTTGAGGAATGGAGTACGTGCTCATGTTTTAATCGCTTGGCTCTGGAGGCTTGATCTCTGTGAGCTGTGTAATTCTGAAGAGCACCTGTTGGGTATTATGAGCTATTTCCTCAGTGTGTGATCAGTCGCTTTGAGAGTTCACAGGAAATGGAATTAACGTCTGAAAATGGCAGCACAATCACAGAAATGACAGGTCATTTCCTTTATTCTCAGCGTGTGTTATTATACGGTTAGTGATGGAAGAAATATCTGGCAAGACTTAAACACCACTGCCATTGTGCTGAACGTAGCCTGTCTTGCATGCAGGTTCAAACTGAACTTTGACCTTATAAATCATATAAATAAATAAATAAACAATTCTTCTACAGAATTTGTTGAGGAATAATTGGCAATGGGCTGTTGAATTGTTCAAATAAATTGTTAAAAAATAATTCCTTATTTTCTTAATTTTAAATTATTTTAAATTGTAATAATTTTACTTTTTTAATGTATTTTTATTAAACATATGCAGCTTTAGTGAACATAAAAAAAATAAAAAAATAAAAATCACAAAAACAACATTTTACTGACCCCCCACACTTTTGAATATTAGCGTGTGTAATATGTCACATTTTGCCAGTACACATTGCTTCTTGTATTCCTCTTATTTATGTTTCCCTTTTTTTATTTTCTTCATTCCTGGTGGGCATAATGTGCACCATCAGCATGAAGGCTCAGAGAACAATCACTGTGCCAGTGTTTGGAGAGAGTGAGAGTGTGTGAATGTGTTTGTGTTAGTGTGTGTGGTTGTGTGTGGAAGTCTGCCTAATCCTTCTGGAATCCATATTCATTCATATCTAAGCAGATATTTGGTTATGAATGTGCAACGAGGATGCTAACATCCTTTTAGCGGGGTTTGTGGTACAGTGTGGTTACTTCAGTAAAGTGAGCATAACTAATGTCGCTCATTCTAATAAGAGGGGTGTGTAGATCGCTTTAGATTGTCAGTCTAGTGTATGCAGAAGCTCTTTTCTCACCACTTAGCAGCGAGGCAGCAAAGGATTCTGGGTTGGAATGAAGAGATGAATAGGACCTCAGAGGACTTAGGTGCCAGATGCAAAATAAAGCCAGATTTTCTGAATAACCTTAAGGTGCTGTAAACCTCAAAAAAAAAGAGTGAAATAGATGTTTATTATGCATCACAGTGCATCACAGTTTTTGCACTGTTCTTTAATCATGGCTGTGGTAATTGCAGTGTCAGGGCACACAGCCCTGTGTTTTGAGCTCAAGTTTCGGTAGACCAGGTGTCACACAGAACCTTGGCAGAGATAATTTCTGGCAAACAGTCTGGCTCTCTCCACCCTTATCCACCTGATTACTGACACACTCACGTTTCCCCAATGGTGAAGTCCTGGTTTTCCCACTCCACCTGCCCTCCAAAAGCCATTCTTAGTCTTTTGTCAGTGCTTTTTTGGTTACGGTTTCCTCTTTCTCTCACAAACTGACTGTATGTGAGGTCAGATTTGTGTGTATAAGCAATTAGAGCCTGGTGGTTGTTTCAGTTTAACCCATCATTTTATAGTTTGTTCTATCCCTCTTTCTAAAGTTCTGCCTATCCTGTTTGTCTTACAAGGTGTCGAGTGGAAACATCGTCCCAAACCCCATGTGACCCTGCCTTTTCCGCCTCTGATGAGTCTGGATCACTGGTTTCAAAATTTAAATACAGCTAATTATAATTGCCATAAACTACCCCTAACCCAAACAGACACACATTGACTTCACCTCTGCTAATGAGCACATTAAATTCAATTTGCAATCTGCATAATCACAAGCGGTCAACCATGAATTTTTCCATGCTTATTTCTCTCAACATCTAAACTTGGAGAGCCGTTCTTTTGCAGCAAATATGATGAGCTTAATTTTGTAAACAGGAAAGAAATGTATCCATTTATGCATGACATATGTTACGAATGACATTAAAGGGATAATTCACCCAAAAATGAAAATTACCTCATGATGTACTTACCCTCAAGCCATCCTAGGTGTATATGACTTTCTATTTTCAGACGAATTCAATCAGAGTTATATTAAAAAATGTCCTGGCTCTTCCAAGCTTTATAATGGCAGTGAAGAGTGGACGAGATTTTGAAGCCCAAAAAAGTAAATCCATCCAACTCTGATTGTATTCGTCTGAAAAAAGAAAGTCGTATACACCTAGGATGGCTTGAGGGTAAGTGCATCATGAGGTAATTTTCATTTTTGGGTGAACTATCCCTTTAAACTTTTTATGAAAAAATAAACAAAGCTGCTCCAGAGAAATAATGTTCAGTTTCAATAAATTAAGTATTCATTCCACCATGAATAATTAGCAGCAGCCTTCCTTTTAACGTGTTTCCTCTACATTGAATGAAGTAGTTCTTGTCAAAAATAATTGATGTACTTTTGTAATGTCACTGCAGTTGTGTGACAGTTTTCATCGCAGGAATGCTGACCACCTGAAGAAGTCCATTTAATGGCTTGTTAATTAGATTTAACGGTGATTAAACCTAATGGTGATAATAGTTTAACATTGATTGATTACCTGAGGTCTAATCACCATCTCTCTCTCTCTCTCTCTTCTCATGTGCTGCTCGGCTGATCAGATATTCTCGCCGTTTCAGGTAAGCACTGTTTCAAATCCTCCTTTATTCTGCTGAAGCGTCATCAGACGTCATCTGCTGAGGCTGTTTTGTGTGTGTACTAGTTTTACGAAAGCCGTAATGCCATTTAGGAAAGGCAAGAAGTCAAGCGCTAATCTGACAATGCCTCAAATTAGAGGAAGTTGGCGATGTGAGCGATGGGTTTGTTGTTAGGGTAATTGGAATGTTCTAGTGATGAGTGTGGGCTTCTGCAAGCTCACGACTGTGTGACGGCCAACACAGCATCGAGATGAGACATGAACGGATCATCCTCTGTTTAGCCGTATCAGAGAATCAGCTAATGAGCCCGCTCAGAATACGGGACGATTATTTCCAGGGTCTGGATCCCATTGTCAGGGAGATTAATGTACATATGAGCTTGTGTTGTTTAAAAAAAAATAGTTTTCCTGCTTTGAGAGCAAAAGTAATATTTAGATGAATGAGTCTTGTGTCATGAACTGAAGCATGTAGTAATTGAAGAACATGACTTGGTGGATGAGGCTCTGGGGAAGGAAGTGAGATAGTGCTGGTGGTTTGGAGGATGGGATTGTCTCAGAGGACACATTTGGCACTGCTAAACAGTTGTAGTTGTTTTTTCTGTTTTTGTTTTTGACTGTATCTTTCACTTCCAACTAACTGCTATCTACATTTTTTAGTATATTCTTTTTGCATGACAAGCAATCAGCGCTTGTCTTTAGAAGACATCTAGAATTGCTCAAATTTGCATTAAGATTTCTCAGAGCTGACAAGCAGAATTGTGTTGGTTTCTAATGATGAATAAGTAAGGTTTCAGAAATTGTGTAGTAAAATGTGCAAAAGTTATTTGTATGTGTGTGTAAATATGTGTAAAAAAACGAAATCGTAAACCACCTTCATTTATTGATATATGCTATTTATAACTGTTCAAAAGTTTGGAGATTATATATATATATATATATATATATATATATATATATATATACTTATAATATGAATCTCTTATTCTCAACAAGACATTTATTTGATTAAAAATACAGTAAAAAAAAAACATGGCGAGAAATGGCTTAAATTCAACAGGAAACAAGTTTGCAACAAAGCAACATCAGCAATACTCAAATAAACGTAAACCTATAATCATTCTTAATAACAGCTGTGATATGTCCATGTAAGTTCCCATGCATTCCAATCATTTTGAGTGATTAACACTTAAAAACTTTATGTATTTTGAAGCTAAAAATGTAAAGAAACCTTGCACGTACTTAATTCGGTGCACTATTTTTTTTCTTGTGCATCAACCGACTAATAAACCAGCTTTGGTTACCGTCCTCTCTTTCTCTGTCATGCTTTTTCTCTTCCCCTCGAACCATTTTTTCATCTCAGCGGTACCATCACTGTTTACACTCTTAATATCTTTCTTATAAACTCATCGTGACAACAACAGATCCTCCCTGGGACAAAGAGAAAGTAATAAAAAAAAAATACAAAACATCGGCACGAAGGGATCTTGAGGAAAAAAGGTGCATCAGTATAGCCTGGGGTTATTTTAAACGTATTCTTTACAATGATTCCATGTAGCGATCACCTGGGGCTAGCTGAGTAGTCGCGCCAATTAAATTAGGTAGCAGCAGAACTCCTGCACCCCCTGACTGCATCCTGTTTACCGGCGATCCCCGCGGACACTCTCCGCTCCGCTCTGCTGTGTACAGTAATTGCATTTAGGACACTGTCGCCTTGCAGAATATTGTAGAGAATGAAAAAAAAGAAAGAAAAAAACCGTACTCCAGAGAAGACAGGCTCTTCAGTATTACAAGCATGGACTACATTACCCATGAGGTCTTGCTGCTAGGGAATAGTGGAGGGGAGGGAACAAGTGTTCATTTGTTTACATGGCCATCAAAAGGTCATGGCAGAAAGTTCAAACAAAGAAGTTTCTGATTACATGGACGCTTGGATGTTTATGTCTACAGAGGGTTGAAATTTAAGAACTGAAATATGTGATATGGTTTCATATCATTCTTAATATAGCCGAGGAGGCTTTTTAGCTCAAGGAACATATTGAATTATATGCATATTGAATTATACAGGAGCTGTAATGTGCATATTGATTGTGGGAAGGCTATTAAAAGGTTGTGCTAGTGTTATGTTACAGCACTCCTGCTGTTGACTATCCAAATCTTGTTCTTTCTTGACAGAATCTGCATTTTTCCATGTATTATATTTAGGGATGGGAATAAAAACAATCCTTTGTATGGTAACCAGACTACTCTGGTTGTTTTTGAATCAATTTTAACAGTCAAGTCCACTTATGTTTCTTATAAGAGAGTTCACTGAAAAGAACCGGTTCATAAGCCACACAGTTTCTGATTTAATAAAACAAACTGTTCATAAATAATTTGCTAAGGAGTCAGACTTTCTTTTGTTTTTGATTCACTAAAAAGAACCATCTTATAAGAGTCATTTACTTGAGAATCAGACTACTGAATATTTATGTTTCATTCAAAAGAACCATTTGTAAGAGTCATTTGCTCAGGGTTCAGACTTCTGGTCAAACTCTGTTTTTGGATTCACTAAAAGCAACCACTCGTAGGAGTCATTCACCTCAGAATCAGATGTCTTGCATTTGTATGATTCATTATAAAGAACACGCTCAAAAGAGTCATTTGCTCTGACTCTTTTCACTGGTCAAACTCTGTTTTACTAAAAATCAACCCCTCATAAAAGTCATTAATTTTGGAATCAGATTTCCTGTATGCTTTTGATTCAGTAGAAATATTACCATTAGTCTTTAGCTTGAGAATCAGACTTCACTTATTGATCTGAATATTTATGATTCACTAAAAAGAGACATTTGTAAGAATCATTAGCTCATGATAATTGGCTCATAAAGGAGTCTTCACTGACCAATATCTATGTTATTCAGTTCAATAAAAACAACTGTTCATTAGAGTCATTCAAATTATGAATCAGACTTCTTAGATGTTTTTGATTCACTAAAAATAATCACTCTTAACTGGGGAATCAGACTCCACTAATCACACTTATATGTTTCTGTGGACTATAAAGAACCGTTCATGAATTGTTTGCTGTACAGAACATTCGGTTGTAGTATTTGTTTATTTATTTATTTATTTAAAACCGAATCAGTTCTTGATTCCCAACTCTACTTATAATGGCACATTGTGAAGAAGGTACTGTCTCAATGTCAAGCTGTTGGGGTTTGATGCTGTCCAACAGTTTTGTCAGACACTGTGTTGAGCATTCTGTGGAGATGATGTGATTACAGACTGCTTTTCTGTGATCTCACAAACGCTTAGCACTTCTAAAGACCCTCAGCTTCTGTCAGGATCAAGCTCTTGGCCCATAAGAGGGACCACATAGACGGGTTAATTAAACTTAAATAATTAAAAAAAAAAAAAGTGGCAGTAATGACCTGTGGTTTGGAAGGGCAAAAACATATGGCAGTGGACAACTTCCCATCTCTTCTCTGCCAGTCTGGGGTGACGCCCCACCTTCGCTCGCTTTGATGATGTCAGCCAATGGCAGTGGCAAAATGCCAGGGTGGCATTAGGTATGCTGGACAGGTGGCAAAGAGAGAGAGAGGGACACTAGCATGACACCGTAATGAGAGGCATGCCAACTGTTTCCCCGTCTGCCGCCGGGCACGGCTCTCCGGACCGTTAAATCACAGAGTTGAGAGGCGTTTCCTGTTTCTCTCTCTCGGTCTGTCTCACACCTGTGCTGTCTTTCTTTCTCTCTCAATCTTTACATAGAATCCATTTATCTCTCCTCTCTCTGATGGAATCAGGTTTCTCCTCTTTGAACAACATATCCCGCTTTCTGTCCGTGCCCATTTCTTCCCTAGCAATTTCCATGGCTGCTTGGTCTGAATTTGACAGTGACTGAATGACACAAAGTGACCGGGCCGTCTCAAATCATGAGGTGTTACACAGAATGATCTGGTAAGAGGATTTCCTGTTGTCAGGCTGTGATTTAGTTGTCAGTAATTGTCAACGAGGGCTGGAAAGGCTCTGAAAAACTGACCCGATGTTGCGAGGTTATTTTATCCTCCTGATATTTCCTAATTTGTCTCTTTATCTCGCCATCCTGCAGTTTGTCTCAGATAAATACACTCTGGCATCTTATCATAGCAGATACGCATTTAATCAGGATGCAAATACAGATAATTAGAGTGATTATAAGTCAGTTTGATCGAGTGTAATTGTTTTTGATATGCAGCTTCCTCTCCGCTCTGAATTGCAATTCATTACAACGCTGGCCGAAAGTTATCGGAACAGACCGGTGGAATGTGGCCTCGTCAACGCTAATAGTGGACGACGGCCGTAATTAACCCAACACACTCTGTCGCCATAGTCACAATCTCGTTCAGACAAAGCCGCCGCAGGGCCTTTAATGCGTGTTTGTATTTAACCCAGATTAGGTTGGAGAGTCATGCAATCACATTTGAATAAATGTCTCATTATCTCTAATAGTGTTGGCTTATGGTCGCATGTTATTGTCGGAAATTGTTTCAGGTTAAGACGATTACACAGAACAGTGGGGGAGCGTATACGGTGATTGCCGTGACCTTGTCAGGGCTTGACAGTCACATTTATTTTCAACCGCCCCGATCAGGCCAGCAGTTCAGATTCTAACTGGGGATGTTTTCAGAGGCTTTGAAAAACCCCAATTTTTTTTTTATATAAAAAAAAAAAAATATATATATATATATATATATATATATATATATATATATATATATATATATAATATGTGTATTTATTGTACATTTATTATTTATACTTATATTTTATTTATATATTTTTAAGTTTCTGAAGCAAATATACTTTTATATAATTTTAATATATTCAAATTCCTTTTTAAGTAACTTTATTATTTTAGCAACATTTTTTTTTGTTCTAGAATGTTTTGAAAGACAAAATTTATTGATACTCATAAATTTTAAGTTTTATTATTATTATTATTATTAAATATTTTTTGTTGATTGTCATGAAATTAATATCCTTGAGTGGAGGTTTTTTTTTTTTTTTTTCTCAATACCCATATCCATGAACACTTCTCTTCTGAATGCCTCTTGGCTCAGGTACAGGACAAATACGCAATAATTGTAACAAAGTGAGAAATCAATAAAGGTTGCTGAAGGGATGGAAAAGGTTGTAAATCAATAAAGCAGAGAGGTGAAGGCCTCAGAGGGCATTTACATGGTCCCGAATACTCGCTGCCTGGCTTCTATTACCTTTATACTTGATTGGCTATTGACATTAAATATGTGTCCACTGCATATTTCCCCAATGAGTTGACCAGATCAGTTTAAAATGGTTTCTATGAGCACGTTTTTCATCATGTGTGTCATGCATATAATGAACACACACACCAGCCCTCCTGTGCGGGCAAGCACGGGTCAGGAATGCTGACAGATAACATTCTCTGGTATTTGTGTGTTTTTAATGCAAGTATGTAATAAACCATTTTGTAAACATTTGGCTGAAAATGATTCTGATACATTTTAATTTTTCTTTGTTTCTAGAACTTAAAGCTCAAGATTTCAGAACAGACTTATAATGTAAGAAACATAGTATCACCTGCAGTTGCTATGAGACACCGGCCGTCTGTAGGCTGGTTAAAGGCCAAATCACATACAAAAGCGACTTCTTTGTCATGTTCCTCATTCTAATGACCTTCAAAATATAATTTAGTATGTCTCCAACTCTCCCCGACTGTGTCGTCTGAACACTTGCCTCTTTTAAAATACCTTCTCAGCTAAAGGAATTCAAGAGATGAGAGCAGAGTTTATTTCAGCTTAAAGCAACAGTTCACATAAAAATGAGAAGATTAAAGATCCAGATCCAAGTCAGGGGTGATTAAATGATGACAGAAGTGTTGGTTTCGGTGTTCTGTTCCTTTTTGTATGCACAGCAGTTTTCAATTTTCATTTTCATTTTTTTTTTTCACTTGAAACTCTGCTTAGCTCAGTCATCATTCACATTTATTTATATAAGGATGTTTTTTCCTCTTTCATAAAAAAGTACAGTACACCACCTTTTGAACCTTTTGATTTGAGAGAAATTGAGGAACTGAGGGACAGTCTGTTTTACAGACATGATTAGTGTAAAAATTGTACATCGTTTAAATGTCATATTTTATTATGTATCTCCATATTTTAAGAAAATGGAAAATAAAAAAATCTGACAACATATAAGGAAACACGAAGAAACACCAATAACACTTTCTACTTCTTCCCATTACTTGAAGAGAGAGCCCATCCCTGCTTTAAAATGATAACTAGTGCATTTTGAATTCATCCTCAGTAGAACGGAATCTTACTGAACTGAGACAGCATCTCTTCTTGAACAATAAACACATGCAGTTACACATGGAAGTGTATACAAGACATTTTTGTGGTTACAAGTCTACATGAGTGTACATGATTTGAAAATACATTTCAAAAATACTTTTTATTTCGGTATAACATTTGAATGTTGAAGAAATGACAAAAAGTGTGCATTTAAGGAAAACCTTTGACGCGTTTTGCTAAAAAGACTATTAAAAAAAAAAAAACTATTAAGTGGTTTCTGTCACTAGCACTGAACATCAAACAATCATAATTAGTGTAATAATGGCTCAAAACAAGCATTTCCTTGACATCTAGTGCAATACTTTTTGGTTTGTAATTTTGGGTCTGTAAAGCACTTTGGTCAGCTTGTGTTGTTTTTAAACGTGCTATAGAAATAAACGATTGATTGATTGATTGATTGATTGATTGATTGATTGATTGATTGATTGATTGATTGATTGATTGATTGATTGATTGATTGATTGATTGATTGATTGACATTAGCATTATCAAGATATTTAAACCAAATCAGGAGATATCTCTGTGGAAATAAACTTTGAACATACCCCACATTGTTACTGTGTCCTCAAACAAAGTCATTTTCTGTAAAATTTCTGTAAATCAAAGTAACAACTGGTAGATTATCATCTCCACTCCATCTTTCTGTTCATCTCCTATGTATCAGCAATAGTTCTGTTAACACAAGTAATGTAAGTACTTTCAGATATATATTCAAATAGGAAAAAAATGTTGTTCTGTTTGGTTCTGTTCAGGTTGATTTCACTGCTTTCGTTTCCTGTACCTTTAAGGCTCAGCTACTGTGGTTTAATTTGACTACTGACTACATATTTTGATTGTCATAGTTAAAGATTAGATGTTAAACCTTAAAAAAAAGAAACAAAAAAGAAAACACTCAATCCCTATTCTGATCTTATTACACAGGGGGAGTCTAGGAAACTGAATTTTATCTTTACTTGCTATCAAGCTTTTTGTATAAGTGATATACTATTTTATATATACTATATATATTTTATATACTATATATATATATATATATTTTCACAGATCCATAGAAAAAGATCATTACATGGATAATCAGCCCATCCCGGGGAATAAGTCAGAGCACAGTCCTCTCTTCTATATCCGTTGAGTTCTTGAGGATCACAGAACCTGCATCAACAGATCAGCATTAGATGTTCAGTGCTGCTTTCTGTGTGATATGATACTGGCTGTGAGAATCATTTATTACATAATGATCAGTTCAGATCAGAGAGTTCTCACCCAGAGGTCAGTGTGCTGCCATCAACCCATTTCCATCTGCCCTCCACATCACTGTCAGTCAGACCAATCCAGACTTTAGCATTAGCAGAAATATTCTTCACAAAATCCTGAGAAAAAAATAAATAAATAAAATAGCACAGTCATATGATAAAGTATAAAAATGTTCCTCCCAATTAGTTTCACTCACTTGTTCCTCTCTGTTGTTTATAATTATCATATCTGCTTCTCTCTCTGTATCTTCTGCTCTCAGTCCAGCTCTTCTTCTCAGAGGAAATAAAGTAAAGATTAGACTGATAGTAAATCCATCCATCTGTAAACAGAAGCAATTCAACTATGAGCACTTCAGTCCCATCACACTGATCTACTAATAAGTGGTTGTGTTAGTTTTAATAAAGTTCATAATTACCCATTCCATGAATACTTTTCAACAGTTCATTTTTCTCCTGATGTTATTGGTCTCTTTGTTTAATCAGATCACGGTTGCTTGATAATAATCCATGTCTCTCTTTTGTCAGCTGCATGTTCTTGTTTACTAGCTGGTCTCTCTCTTCTGAGAGGATGATCTTAGTTTGTAGCTGGTCTGTCTTTTCTGTGAGTTCTGTATTCCTGGTTAGCGGTTGGTCTTTCTCTTCTGTGAGTTTGGTAATGTTAATTAGTAGCTCACCGCTCTCTTCTGTGTAGTTTGTGTTGTTTGTATGGTTGTGGACACACAGCACTATGACTGCTTTCAGCAGAAGAGCAGCACCAAACACACTACAGCTGCTCTGTATCTTCTGATTTTCACACAATCACTTCCTGAAGATTATTAAACACTCATGTAACTGAAATGTGTTATATGTGTCTTGTTGTTATAATGAAATGAGTCACAGTACTTGTGTGTTGAGGTGTTTGGTGTTTCCTGATGTTCTCTCTTTCTGTACTGACATAATGAATGTTTACAGAATGCGCATTTGCATAGATGTTCATCTTCTCTTTATCTTAATCTTTACCCATTCCATGTTCCATAAATTCCATTAGATCGAGGAAAATGTGAGATTAACACTTTATTTTGATGGTCCCTTTTGAACATTCTGTTGACACTAAGTAATGTTGCAACTACATGTCAACAAACTCTCATAAGAGTATTAGTAGACTGTCTGCTTCATATCTACTAACTCCTTATTGTGTTGGTCTCCCAAAAGCTATTCTACTGACTATAAGTAACTTTGCAAGAACATGTCAACTTAATCTAACCCTAACCCTACCAGTCATCTAATACACTACTAACACTCTAATGAGAGTCAGTAGAAATGTAGGTGCAACATTACTTATAGTCAATAGAATGTGTTAAAGGGACCATCAAAATAAAGTGAAACCGAGATTATTAGAAGCTGTTGCTTCAAGTAGGCTGCACTGCTCTGAACTTCTGCTTGGAGCCTTTACCTTTATAATGCACCACTGTGGTCATGAACGTGATATCCTAGTAAGGCATAGCCTACGCTTTTTTTGGTAAGCTTTATCTTTTGTACTCATGTACTGCAGATCATAATGAAATGCACTGTAGTTACTCTTCACCGTAGTTGCTCTATCACTACAGTTGCAATATTTGTATAACAAACACTCTGGTTGAGAACTAGTTGCTTTTGGTAGCACTTCTCAGATGCTGATGCTGCAAATGCCACAAGTCTCACTATAGTAACACCTTTCGAAAGAACATAGTGCTACTCCAATGCACAACTATATAAATGAAGTTACATTTGTTTTTATTATTATCATTATTATTATTACAAAACATATTATCAGCTGAATAAGAAGAAATGTTGGACTACTTAAAAGTTTCCATCTTGTGTGAGTGTAACATATTTTCAAAGTACTATTCATTTCTTTAAGGGTAAAACATCCGAATGTGGAAGAAATTACAAATGGTGCATCTAAAAACACTAGAGGACACATCTTGACTGTTTATAGAATCGCCATGATCTTCATCTCTTCTTTATCTTCTCTTGAGCTTCACCTTTTTTTTTATTTTAATGTCTGGAGTCACATTATCTCAGTGTTTTTCTCTTTGCATTTTCATTTACATTTATGCATTTGGTATTCACTTTAATCCAACGCGACTTACACTGCATTCAATACAAATACTGTAGATAGATAGTACACTAACTTTGGTAAAGTTGTTGTACTAAGGGAAGTGTTCTGGTTTTGAGCTTTTGCAACTGTGGTCAGGAACATGTGATATCCTGTTAAGACAATAACATTAACGTAATTATTGTATTTATTTATTTTTTCTTTTTTGATGAAGTTTATTATAAAGGACATACAGTATATATGAAGTAAAGGTTCCTTGCTTTTTTCCTCTGGCCATAGTCAGTGATCATATATTGCAGATAAAATTATCTCCTCTTAACTTTTTCTGTTTATTTCCTGTATCTCCTGTAACTTTCAGACATTTTCAGTGTCTTGAAACCCTTCAATTGGTGAATGTTGTTCTGTGTCTGTTCATGGAGTTTGTAGTATTATGAACTTCTGCTTCTATATTTCTGCTCTTGAGGTTTTTAGAAGAAGCCATTGTGGTCAAAATGTCTTGTGGTGTTTCAGAGTAACTTTTTTGGCCATATTTTTTGTAGAAATTAAGTTCTCTGCCTTTGGATTCTTTCTCAGTGGTTAAAAGAGTTTGCATGCTTCTTTCAGGATGCCCTCAGTTAACAGCAGACTGAGGCCTGCACGCTAAGTGCAATATTAGCATTAGCAAGCCATAGTGAATACTACCTAGATTTAGCTGTTAGCCTAGCACTAACTTCAGTACATTCTTTCTAGTGTGAAGCTGCAGACTCTTGATCTGGTGCGTGTTGGAGCTCATTGTTTGATACTTCTGCTATTAGCATCACTGCTATTGAAATATCGGAAGTACAACAGTACAACAGCGCAATGCTAGCTGCTATGTGTTTTAAAACTGCAGAAAGCTTCAAAAGCTGCACACGTGCACCAACAACATAGAAACAAACTTATTTCCTCAATGATTTAATAAAGAAGATTTATTACAATGGGACTTTTTGAAGAAATAATCTTTAGCTTACAAAAACAGGCAATACAAGTACACATTTATATTTTTACCTGCTTCCTATTAGCGATCATATTACAGATTTTATTTTAAGATGGTTTTCTTTCACAAATCCATTTAAAAGCAGAATTACATGGATAGCCATACCACTCTGATTTGTCATGACGCTTAGAAGTCACAACACAGTCATTGTTTGTATGTCCATCAGGCTCTCCAGATGCCCAGAAGCTGAAACTATAAGCCATCATTAGATGTTCAGTTTTGCTCTCTATTTGTAATATGATACTGATTGTGAGAAACATGTATTGCATAATAATAAGTTCACATTTCTCACCTAGAGGTCAGTGTGCTGCCATCAACCCATTTCCATGTTCCCTCCGTATTAGTCAGGCCGATCCAGACTTCACCATAAGTTTAAAAAAAATCCTAATTATAGAATATAATTAAAATAATGTTTTAATATCTTAACTAGCATACATTTAATATGAGTTAATGAATCATTTTTAAACAGTGTTTTACTCACTTGTTTTTCGTTGCTGTTTATAATAGTCAGATTTGCTCCTCTCTTCAAACAATCTTGTCTGCTGTCAGTCCAGTTTTTCTCTTCAGAGGAAATGTAGTATAAACCGGATTGATAGCACCTCCATTCATCTGGTAACACAACCAGATTAGGTACAAGCCCCTTGTTCTCATTTACCCTGAATTGAAACTTACTAATAACAGCTTGTACTACACACATACGATATGAAAGTGAAAGTGAAAGTGACGTGACATACAGCCAAGTATGGTGACCCATACTCAGAATTTGTGCTCTGCATTTAACCCATCCAAAGTGCACACACACACACCGTGAACACACACCCGGAGCAGTGGGCAGCCATTTATGCTGCGGCGCCCGGGGAGCAGTTGGGGGTTCGGTGCCTTGCTCAAGGGCACCTCAGTCGTGGTATTGAGGGTGGAGAGAGCGCTGGATAGTCACTCCCCCATCTACAATCCCTGCTGGCCCGAGACTCGAACTCGCAACCTTTTGATTACGAGTCCGACTCTCTAACCATTAGGCCACGACTTCCCCTACTGATATCTTTTTAATAATGAATATTTGTGTAGTTTTAGTGTATAGTTTAAGATTACCCATTTCACGAATATGTTTTGACAGTAGTTTTTCCTCCTCAGTTAACTGGTGATTTTGTTTTGTCATTTCGTTATTGGCATTCACTAATTTATCCTTCTTTTTTGACATGTTTTCAATCTCAGAAAGTAGGTCGATCCTTGTTTTATTGAAGGTTACCGCACTGTTTTCATACTGGTAAGTCTTAGTTTTGTGTTCAGTAAGCAGTAAAATAATTGCCTCCAGCAGAAGAACACACTGAAGCACCAAATACACTGTAGCTTTTTTGTATCTTCTGGTCCTCACAGAATCACTTCCTGAAAATGACGGATATGAAGATAAATGTTAATTACTCACAGGACTAAAATGTGTGTTATTGTTATTGTTATAATGAAATGAGTCTCAGTACCTGTGCTGTTCCTCTTGCACATTTTTGGTCTTTTAGAGTCAAATCGTGCAAGTTGCCAGTGTGTGGACTGCACCGTTGTGTACTTTAAGAGGCTGAAAGTTAACTACACCACTGTGACCACACTGAGCAGTCATATCCTCTTTGTTTATATAAAACCATTTTTGCAGATAAATGATAAAGATAAAGATAAAGACCCCCCCCCCCATGCACACACACATACACACACACACACACACATACACACATTTTTTGTAGACTGGTGGAAAAACTAGTCATGTTGTTTAGCCTTTGCTTGAATTTGCTTCTTTTTTTTTTTTTTTGCTTCTTTTTACTTTTATAAATGATTGAAATGCATTATTTTCTTTTTTTAAAGGGAATAGTTGTGTCATTAATTACTCACCTTCATGTCGTTCCAAACATGTAAGCCCTTCATTTATCTTCAGAACACAAATTAAGATATCTTTGATTACATCCGTGAGTTTTCTGACCCTGCATAGACAGCAGTACAACTACCATCTTCAAAATTAAGGTTAAGCTACTGATGTCACATGGACTATTTTAACAATGTCCTTATTACATTTCTGGGACTTGAACGTGGTAGTTGCATTGCTGTCTATGCAGGGTTAGAAAGCTCTTGGATTTCAACAAAAATGTCTTAATTTGTGTGACGAAGATAAACAAACATCTTACGGGGTTGAAATGACGTGAGGGTGAGTAATTAATGACATAATTTTCATTTTTGGATGAACTATCCCTTTAAATGTAAAGTGTCTGCCAATCGTTACCAGGCAGAATTGAAGGAAAAACTAAATAACCACACACCAAACTTGATCTGTTGAGATAGTGTTAATATTCCAACATTTTAACTTTAAGTTTGACTTTGTGAGATGTTGTTTCAGTAACAACATATAATAGAATCATAAATGAGCTTACTCAGAGTTTCAGTGATAAAGATGATTTACTACATGAGAACTTGTAGAACTGTGTTTAAGAAGAATAGGTGAAATGAGACCAAACATCCCTTTATCAGTGTACTTAGTTCTTCAAATTGTTCTTCTCACAATCCATTTAAAAATGTTATTACATGAATAATCAGCAAACCCTGATGACAGATTTACAGCACATTCCTCAGAGCTATCATTAGGTTCTCCAGACGCCCAGAACCTGCAACAACAGACTGGTATTAGATGTCTGACTGTGAGATAAAGACAGGACTAACTTTGATTTTGTTTAAACGTTTAAAAGCATTTGAAAAGTTTGACTGTTTTAATGGCCATTCAGGCACACAATATACAGAATGAATGTAGACAGCTGCTCAAAGTTTTTATAGAGCGTTGCTAGGCTGTTGCGATGGTGTTTTGGGTACTAAGGCATGCTATGTGGTGGCTCAGGCATTTCTGTGATGTTTGTTGTTGGTTGCGATCATGGTCTTGGTTGTATAGACAAAAGGGGCCAGTGCAGCTAGGTCAGTGGGTAGATGAATAGGCAGATGGTAGTCTAGGTCAGAAAAGGCTGTAGGTCTGTGCTGAGTTTGGTAGATGTAACTTAAAAGCTTTTAATGGTATTTCAATTAAATTCTAGAATAAAACAATAGTCTTAAATATTTTAATATTTTAATTCAGTGATTTCTCACCCAGGGGTCAGTGTGCTGCCATCAACCCATTTCCAAGTGCCCTCCACCTCAGTCAGACCGATCCAGACTTCAGAACCACCAGAAACCATTTTAGTTTTCACAAAGTCCTAATAATACAATAGAAATATGTTTGACTAAACAAAAACACTTATATAATAACTAGAACCTAGAACTAGAACACACAGCAGAACCAAACACACTGGAGCTGCTCTAGAGCTTCTGACCTTCCTGTAGATCACAAATGAAGATAAATGAAGATGAAATGAAGATATGAAGATAAATATTTCTTAAACACATATATGACTCTTATGCGCATGTTAGTTTTTGTTACTATAATGTCTCAGTACCTGTGTGTTGAGGTGTTTGGTGTCCCTTGGTGTCTGATTTCTCTGTTTCTATCATGACATAATGACGGTTTCTAGCATCTCTGTTGACATCAGCGATCGTCTCAAATACAAATTTTCTTTCCATCTCTCGTATCGCAATGCTTCTATTGGTGTGAGACGTCTAGAGTCAAAGTTGCTGGTGTGTGCTACTGCTTTAAGTGACCGAACCTTAACTACACCGCTATGACCACACTGAGCAGTCATTTCCTGTCTGCATATATATTTATAAGTTTTACTGAGAATGATACAGTGATACAAATCTCCATCTCCCACAATGTAAACTGTTTACTTGTAGACTACTAGAAAGCCAATGGGTCGATTTTTCTTCTAATAATGTTGCTTATTCTGATCATTTTTACCTGATTCGATTTTTTTTATTACAATTGGCATTTATCTGTTTGTGAGTTTAACGATGATCTTAGTACTGTACCTACAGAAAATGTGTCTGATCTGTCATACCTCTTTATGCATGGCTTCCTGCATAATTCTCTGCTCTCATTCTCATAAGATCCTCCAACTAGTTATGAAAATATGTAGTTCTGCACATTCCCAGTTCTGTGCAATTATTTAAGAATTTAGCAAACATTTTTCATCTCAGGTGTCTGAGGGCTAAAGATCACAGTGAAGGAGATTTTGGATTTTAACCTTTGCCACTTTAGACTTGTAAACTATAGCAAAGACAAAGACAAATTTGAGTTTTGTGTTAATTAATCACTTCAAACTTTTCTATTCCTCACTTTCCCCTCTCTTGTTTATGATGATCTGCTTATTTATAATCAGATCTGCTTCTCTTTCTGTATACTCTCAGTAAAACAGGTAAAAAAGCTGTCGCTGGAACAGTATCCTTTAAAAAGATACACATTTGTACCTTATTTACCCCTAAAGGGTGCATGTTTGTAGTACCTTAATACTATTACCCAAATGACACATATCATACATTTTTAACTTTTGCTCTCAGTCCAGCTCTTCAACTGAAGGCAAATGATGTATCGATAGAAAATTATGAAATTTCTGACATGCTGTTTTGATCTGTTTGTCATCTCAAGTCTTTTTCTTCCACCAAAGCTTCTAGTTTTGTGCCCTTGGTTACAGCTGCTGTTGGTCATTTAAGATTTGACCAATTGAGTTGTTCTAATTTACTAAATTTTAAGTGCAACAAAGTGCAATAAGTGCAATAAAATGTTGTCATATTTGATATTTCTATTGTGAGAATAGAAACGGGGCTTGACTTCAGTTATTTGTTCACAGACAATATTTGTTCCTCTCCTGTAAGCTGTTAGTCAGAAAAGCAGAACAGAACTGATCTAAAGTTCACTCAAAACTCAAGAAGGCTGAAAGAAAAAAAAAAAAAAAAACTTTATTGATATTGTGATGTTGACACCTAATTAAGTTTATTAAGAGCCACTGTATATACATTCAGGTATTTGAATGAGAATAACACAACTTGAAGCTTATCATAATTTTTACAGAAAATCTTGATATCCACCTTTTTTTTATTAGTTGCTTTGGTTCATAAAATGGAAAAAAATGACACGAGAGTTGTCACTGGGGCTGTACCATTACAGAAGATGCTTAGTTGTGTCTTATTTACCCCTAAAAGGTGTGTGTTAGTACCTTATTAGTATATATTAGTACCTTTTGAAAGGGTATCGGCCCAGTCAAAGCTCTTTTGACTTTTTTTCCCCTCTGTCCCTCAAAACCATTTCCTCATAAGACATGCATTTTAAGACAAGTATTTCACTATTCTTAGACACTATTGGATATTAGACTAATATTTAATTATGTCAAACTACTCTAAAGCAGGTCACAGATCTCAGTTTTGCCGTTTTGGAGACAGAATCGTATACAGGTGTGTTTTTTTGGTTCTTAAGAAACGCTGACTGTTGCAGGTCTGACATTGACCTTAGGACTGACATAAAGAGTTTAATTATGAAAATAACATGCAAGACATCATGATAAATGTAAAAAAAAATGTTTGTGAATAAACATGTATTTCATGGTATCTAATCCTTTACAAGGCTCTTCTCACAGATCCATTTAAAAGCATCACTACATGGATAATCAGCCCATCCCGATGAATCATTTAGAGCACAGTCCTCTCTTATGTGTCCATTGGGTTCTACAGGACCCCAGAACCTGCATCAACATTAGATGTTCAGTGCTGATTTTATTAGATAATAATCAGTTCAATTCAGTTATTTTCTCACCCAGAGGTCAGTGTGCTGCCATCAACCCATTTCCATATGCCCTCCACATCACCGTCAGTCAAACCAATCCAGACTTTAGCATCAGCAGATATTTTCTTCACAAAATCCTGAGGAAACAATTTAAAATATACCATAAAATTGATTGAATTGATTGCTTATCATACACACAGTATCTGTCACTCACTTGTTCCTCTCTGTTGTTTATGACGATCAGATCTGCTCCTTTCTCTTTACAGTATTTTCTGCTCTCAGCCCAGCTCTTTAGTTTAGAGGAAATGAAGTAAATACTGGATTGATAGTAAATCCATCCATCTGTAAACACAACCATTTCAACTATTACTTTTCCCATCTGCACTGAACTTCACTGAACACTATTTTTTAACAGATTATGTCCAGTAGTTAAACATTACCAAGAAGACTTTTCCACAGTTCAGTTTTCCCCTGATGTAACTTTTCAATTTGTTTCATTAGATTGTCATTCTTGGATAATAATCCATCTCTATCATTTATCAGACTTTGTTTCTGGTTTATTAAATGATCTTTTTCTGTTTGTAGGGTTGTTATCTTAGTTAGGAGCTGCTCTGTGTTCCCTGAGAAGATGGTGTTGTATGTTAGTAGCTTCTCTCTCTCTTCTATAAGGTTGGTAATGTTGGTTAGTAGCTGGTCTCTCTCCTTTGCGATGCTGGTAATCCTGGTTTGAAGCTGGTGTGTCTCTTCTGTCAGGCCTTTATTCCTGATTAGTAGCTCATCTCTGTCTTCTGTGTAGTTTTTGCTCTTTGTATAGATGTGGACACACAGCACTATGACTGCAGTCAGCAGAAGAACACACAGCAGAACCAAACACACTGCAGCTGCTCTGTAGTTTCTGATCCTCACTGAAATGAAGTAGACAGATTTAAGATAACTCACTTATAGTTAAAAAGGCTAAAATGTTTTTGCAGTCCAACTTCAAATATGATTGTTCCCAGTGCCCATCACAAAATGTACCACTTAAAATGTATATAGGAAGTCTTGGGTTCAGTACCTTGGTGTGCTGCCGGGTTCACATGACAGCTCTCACATTAGCAATTTTGTGTGCCATGCAAACCGTGATTTGTTTAGACCTAAACTGTCATCTGCTATTATAATAAAATGAGTCTCAGTACCTGTGTTTTGAGGTGTTCGGTATCTCTTGGTATCCATGCGCTCTCTTTCTGTCTTGACATCACTACTGTTGATATTCATCTCTTCATATTCTCTTTCCATCCCACATTTCTCAGAAATGTTCATATTTCCAGAATAAGACATAATCAGTCTGCTGGAGTTGAGTGTGAGATTATTGGAACTTGTTGCTTCGCGTAGACTGGACCACTCTGAACTTCTGCTTTTTGGCTATTACTTTTATAAGGCACCACTGTGGTCATGTGAGATCTTGTTCAGGAACAGAATTGTTTTCTTTTTTCTTTTCTGACTATATAGAGAAATACTCAGAAATTATTTTTTTTTAGATGGGGGGTGGGGGTGTGGCCTTCCTTAGCATTAGACACATTTTACTGCTGCTGTCTTTCCTATCAAAGCATTGTACTGCATCAGCCATGTGCCAAAACTACATCACATCAGCAGGTTGCTGGCAATTAGGCCAACTTCATTGATTCCAAACAAAAGCAAACGTCATAGTACAGATGTGTGGTGACATGAAGCCATTTGCACATCTTATTAAAGGGATAGTTCTGTCATCATTTACTCACCCTCAAATTGTTCCAACTGTGTATACGTTTCTTTTACAGGGAAATTATATTTTGAAGAGTGTTGGTGACCAAATAGTTGCTGGTAGCTGTTGCCAGTATTTTCATTTTTGGGTGAAATATCCTTTTAAGAGAGAGAGAGAGAGAGAGAGAGAGATGAAATGTAGTAACACTGAATCGCCAAAAAAAAAAAAAAAAAAAATTACCGGATGACAGAAAAATAAATAAATAAACCAATAAAATTATTCCTTTGATCTGTGCATCAGTGTGAATTAATTTGCTCATTCAATTTACATGCTGTAGTATTTTGCATAATGACTACTAAAATGTTAATATGTTTTCCCCCACATTAGAGATGTAACAGTATGAAAATTTCTTATCACGATTATAGTGACCAAAATATCACGGTTATCAGTATTATCACAGTGTTGTTAAAATGTGCTGGAAATTTTCAAAAAGTACTGACACATCAATCGTTTTGCCAAGTTTTATATTTAAAATCAACAAACAACAAATAAAATTACTTTTTGTTTGCATAAACACTAAAACAATAACATTACCAATGATTACCAAATTTAGCTAGAAACATGTACGAAATGTTCAAATAAAACTATGAAAAGGTTTTATTAAAGGGGTCCTATTATGCTTTTTCACTTTTTGAATTTTAGTCCATGTGTAGTGTGTATGTTTGGGCATGAAAATATCTACAAAGTTACAAATCTCAAAGTCCACTCCAAAGGGAGATATTTCGTTTTTAAAAAATCCCTTTTCAAGAACTACAACGAACGGCTCATTTGGACTACAAAGTTGTTTTCCTGTATTTGTGATATCACAAAGTGGTTCATTAGAAAATCATTAAAATAAATCCTGCCTACGGAAATGTGAATGGTTGGCGGGTGGGGAAAACGCTTGGTTGAGCACTGCACGTTTCAAAATCGAAACCCGGTGCGGGTGTTTTTATATCAATGTCTTTCTGAGGGAAACCGACTCACTTCAGAAAATTATGGATGTCATTTTCATTTCATCTTGCATGTAATGTCTGATAAAGCAGCGTTTGTGAGAGGAGCGCTGCTTTGTGTACAGCTTTACCGGGGAAACCTTGCTCTCTACCACACATATTTCATTTTTCGGAAACCCGGAACTAATCGAGCCATTTGTTCCAGGCTTGGGAGAAAGGTATTGTAATAATGTAAATTATGTGAAAAATAATGCAATTTTTGAACCACCAAGCATGAGAGCATGTTCTAGTACACACCCAAAACAAAATCAAGACTTTGTAAAAGAGCATAATAGGACCCCTTTAAATGGTAAACCTCACATTTCAGCCTTTAAATAAAGAAAGGTGTTAAGTCAAAATGATAATTGATTAATAAATAATTATATGTATTTTATCTGCCCCATAAATAATTATAAATACCTTTCATCAACCAGTTAAAATTTACCGCATTGGATGAAAATTTGGTCTATTTTTTGGCCAGACAGAAACGGCATGCAACCTGCAACCTGAATGTAAATGTAAGTCTCTGCATATCCACTCTTTGACACTAGGTGGCACTTATGGAATAGCAGAATTACAGCTGTTTCCCATAAACTTCGTGGACTAGGCAGCATTGAGATTAAGAACACTTTATTAGGTATTACATGGACCGAATTTGAAAACAAAATGCCATCGAATCATTTTTGAAGACAGTCAGAACCTTTAGAGGTACATTCATATAATTAATTAATTCATATATAATTTCCTAGGCACTCTTTTATAACCTCTCAGTTTTCCGCCATGTTTTCACACAAAACGACGAAAAGATGTTGTGTTTGTCATTGTTATGTGTTTGGTTTTTCTGGAATGCATTGTAGAGCACTTTGGGCTTCTCAGAAGGCAGTAGAAATGTGCTATAGAAGAAAATAAACTAAACTAATAAACTAAACGAAACTGCTTTGCTCACAAAATGGAAATGTTTATTACACAATGCTTTCCCAAAATATACCATGCCCACTCTCTGTTCCTCATTTTCTCATTTAGTCACCTAAAAACTTTCTGAAGCATGTTTTCACTTGTAGTTATGGAGATGGTGCACATGGTGGTGGAAAAAATCTGGGGTGGGAGGAAAAAAATATTTTTTAAATGTTTTGCGTTCCCTCGAGAAACTTTACATTCCCTTGCAAAACTTTTGTGTTCTCTCGCAAAGATATTTGCTTTCCCTCACAAAATTTTTGCCTTAAAAAGGGGTCATATGATGCGATTTCTATTTTTACAACAGAAAAGCACAACCCAAATGTTTGAATTTTTGCAAAACATTTTATGGACGACACTTTCATGAACCTAGGAGAGAAAATTGCATCATATGAGCCCTTTAAGCCTACCTTAAGGGTTTTCTATGGGGGAGAAAAGCTTAACGTGCAGGGTGTTGCATTCATATTCTGGGCTATTCTGCTTTTAGTAATATTATTGATAAGGTTATTAATATTAAACTAATAATTTGATCAGTATTTATTATTGAATTCGGTCCTTCAATGTCACTGTTTCAAAACATTAATCCACATTAACCATTTTAGAATGTCCCAAAACCATGCCTTGAACTAAACACTGACTAGGCTATTTCTTTATACTTCAGTCCAAGTTAAAAATTAAACTAAATAAATATAATAAACCAAATAATCCAAAATAAAACTATATGAACCACTCCATTGTGAACATATGGAGCTGTATGAACCCCTGCAAGCTGTAAAGTAAACAGGAAGAGTTTGTCCCAATTCAACTGGTGTTGTGAGAGAAAGCAAAAATTTGTGAGGAAACGCAATTATCTTCGCGAGAGAATATAAAAGTTTTGCGAGGGAACGCAAAGTTTCTCAAGAGAACGCAAAACATTAGAAAAATATTTTTTCCTCCCACCCCCCAATTTTTTTCACTCACCCCAAATTTCAACAGTTTACTCATTGACTTAATGACTAAATAATAACATTTAGTTCTGTTTATTGAGATTTGGATTATATAACAAGAACAAAGTTTAGAATTTTGAAATTAATAACAACAGAAACAATACATTTGAGTGTTTTTTTTTTTTTTTATCATTACACACTATTATTAAAATGAGTTTTTATGATGATGTTTAGTTTGATTATTAGGTTTTTGACACTAGCTTGATAGTGACGGATCACTCAAATCAGAAAGAATGTGAAGGCTATGATAGTTAGCAAGGAATTAGTTTGTTCCTTCTACTGAATATTTTCAGATAATCTCACCACCCTGATGGATAAAACACACCACAGTTCTCTGCTCTTCCACCATTGGGCTCTCCAGACACCCAGAAACTGAAAGTACAGATCAGCATTAGATGTTCAGTGCTGCGTTCTGTGTGATATGATACTAACTGTGAGAGTTATTTATTACATAATATTCAGTTCAGTTAAGTGATTTCTCATCCAGAGGTCATGTTGCTGCAATCAACCCATTTCCATGTGCCCTCCACATCACTGTCAGTCACACCAATCCAGACACAAGAGGCGCCGGTAATACAGTTGACAAAATCCTAGAATAAATGAGGAAGACACATGTCAGGGCTTTTCACACTGTGCTTAACCCTGGGTTATCACCATATTTTTAAACCGATAAAATAACGTTTTAAATTTAAATTTACAGTTAGAACTGCTTTTGTATTGTTAACTCTACATTGCAGTGCTAAACGTGTAAAGTCACTTTGCGGCTATGCTTTGCGATAGATACCCAATCAGAAATTGATATCAGAAATATATCTACATTTGCTTAGAATTTCTTGTATAAACATTCTTTATGATCATAGAAATACCTCAAATCACATGAAAAACACATACAAACCATGCATTGTCATAATTGTATTTTTTTTTTTTTTTCTTTGTTTCATTGCAAGAAATGTTTCCGCTTTCGGTTTCCATGCATAATAGACAGATGCTGCCTGTAAGTTCACAAACTCGTACACTAAAAAATGCTGAATTAAAAAGAACCATTTCTGGGTTATTTGGCAACCCATCGCTGAGGGAATATTAGACAGAACACATGCTGGATTGTTTTTGACATAGTGCTGTGTCAGTCAACCTGATATTGAAGGGTTTCTTTTTTTTTTTGGAATAATAAAAATGCACTCTAAAATCTATTTTCTATATATACAAGACAGGAACAGTTCATATTTAATTTTTTTTTTTTTATTCAATGGCAAATCAGTTTTTTTTACAATCACGAACCACTCAAAAACATTAAGTAGCCTAAATGTTCTAGGACATTACAGGATCAGCAACAGCAGCCATTGGGAATCTGTGGGAAGAAAACTGGTATCAGTAAGCTGTTCCAGTGCATTAAATGACAATATTATATATTCATGATTAAAAAGTTACATCAAAATCAGCTTCACCTCATGCCATCTCATCTGTCAGACATTTAAGTTTCAGTTTCAACCCGTCAAACGCATAGTGTGACCACAGCTGTGTCTTAAGTGCTTGAGATCAGTAGTTCTCCTACTGTAGTAGATGAAATGTGAGATTACAATCATTTTCCTGTTTATATAGTAATAATATAACAAGAATACAAAGTAATGCAAACCTTAATTTCATTCAGGAAGTTTCATCGGTCAAGTTTTTTTTTTTTTTTTCTTAGGACAGAACACAAACACAAATGACCGTTGTAAAATGTATCCAGTTTTAACCGGTTTGGTACAGTTCACCCAACATTGGGTTACACTGACCCAGCGCTCGGTAGGTATATGAGGGGGTTCATCATTTGCATTGACAGTAAAAATTACCCAGCAGCTGAAGTACAGAAAAACAACCCAGCACCTGGGTAAAAATATTAAAAAAAATACCCAACTGGCTAAACCCAGCATTGTACCTCTAAATCAAGCATTCATTGTCATGACATGCCATACATTCAAGTCGGAAACAACTCAGAAGCAGCTTAAACAAAACAAATGAATTATATGGTAAACAGTAAAACCAAATTACTGTATATAAATGTATATTGTTTATCATGTATGCAAGTCACTACTTCAACTTGTCGGGTACTATATGTATCCAATCATTGCACATATGCAAATAAGAATGTTAACCCAGGTTTTAGGAATGTAGAGTATTAATTGTTAACCCTGGTAAAAAGCAGTGTGAAAATTGAAACAACATTAATGAATAATCTAAGTTAACTATTTCAAATCTGAAACACCCTTTTGTTCCAACTTCCTTATTGTCACAGATCGGCCAAGCTCTCTCCATCTTCCAATCACAGTGCACATCCTCACCTGATTAGTAATTGCACGCACCTGCACCTCATGAGCACACTCATCAAGCTGGCTTTATAAGCACACACCTCACTTCACTTGTATGTTCATATGAAGAGGATGCTCTATGTTACTTCAACATATTAGCCATTTACCTACCGCCATCGTGTACTTACCTTCTGTATTCTCTCCAGCGTGTTCTCCTCTGCTCCACCCCAACGTCTGTTCCCTCCAGTGTCTTCAAGTTGATGTCTCCATCGTCCGTCATTGTGAGGTGTGTGCTCCATCCGTCTGTTCCACAAGTTCCTGCGATATCAAGATTACCTTCATTATTAACCTCATCATTCCATCGACCTGCATATTTGAACTAAATGCTCACCTTCATCAGCATCCTGCTGACTCTGTTTTAAATAAAGCTACCTGTTGAATTCTAATCCTCTGTTTGAGTCTGCTTCTGTATCTGTTCTCTGTACGGTATCTTATGCTCTCAGTCTAGCTCTTCCACTCGGAGGAAGTGTAGTAAACACTAAATTTATAGTAAAACCATCCATCTGTAAACAAGCAGTTTAGTTGTCATTTATTCCCACTTGCACTGAAGTATGAATGAGTTGTATTTCTTGTTATAGTATATTTGGTAGTTCAAGATTACCTATTTTATGAAGAGTCTTCATCAGTTCTGTTCTCTCCTGATTAATCTGCTGTCTTTTAGTCATGTTGCCATGCTTGGTTAATCCATCCCTTTCATTTGTCAAGTTTATGTTCTTGGTTAGTAGCTGGTCTCTCTCTTCTGTGTGGCTTGTGTCGTTTGTATGGATGTGTCCAGTCAATATTAAATTAATGAACTGAGTTTCTCTTTGTAGTGTGTTTTTGTTTTTTTTAGGTTTGATAACTTAAAGTAACTTGAAAGTAAAGTAATTGGTAATCTGATTACTTTTTAAATGCAGTAATGACTGCAGTCTGAAGTCATGATCTTTCACACAATCTGCACTCTCATAGATATCCACCGTTATCTCCACTCTGTCAGACTCAATTCGGATCACATCGTCATAAATATCATCAGACATTTCTGCACGTTCACAGTCCAGCACAATTAAACTAGTGTAGCCAGTGTTTCATATGCGTTTGGCCAATCAGTGTACACTTAACGTCACGGATAGTTCCTATAGAACTGTTTTAGACCCTACTCTGAAGTAAGAGCTAATTTAGTTTCCCCAAACAGAGTTCTTAGAACTAAATTCTATTATTGACTCCACAAGACCTCTGAACATGTCCTGTGGTATCTGCCACCAAACCATTAGCAGATGATCCTTTAAAAGTTCTGCAAGGTGGGGCCTCCATGGATTAGATTTGTTGGTCCAGCACATACCATAGATGCTCGATTGGATTGGGATCTGGGGAATTTGGAGGCCAAGGCAACACCCTGAACTCTTCATCATGTTTATCAAACCATTCCTGAATAATTTTTGCAGTGTGGCAGGGTGCATTATCCTACTTGAGCGTCTGCTGCCATCAGGGAACACCATTGCCATGCAAGGTGGTCTGCAACAATCTTTAGGTAGATGATATGCGTCAAAGTAACCATTCACATGATGCCAGGACCCAACGTTGCCCAGAGCATAGCACTGGCGGAGGCCCATAGTGCATCCCATAGTGCATCTGCTGCCATATCTTCCCCAGGTAAATGATGCACATGCACCTGGCTGGCCATCCATCAGATCTAAAAGAAAATGTGATCTTGAACACTAAACGTGCAGGTACACAGATGCAGTAGATGCACTGCCATTAAAAATAATCACTTCCTCCTCACTTGATCAGAGGCAGCAGTTGCTTCATTTGAGCAGTGTCTTGTCTATACAATCAATATGGATTTTAAGACAGCTTGCCATTAACCTCTACACAACCGCCCCTACTGACAGTCCAGCTCAGTTCAGATGAACCTCACTGCAATGATGCTCGAGACGCTAAAGGATCAACTTAGTGAACTCTGAGTTTACAGTATCTTATCACACAGTGTTTCTGTTCTGAATAACTGTGGCATTAGTTCATTAACAGTTTCCTGATTATGACCAAAATGGTGGTAAATGAACTTTCGTGCTGTTGTCCTTCCTCATATTAGATCAGCATAGACAGAGCAAATGTAAGAGTAGGAATCAGGCAAGAGATTCTCCAGAAAACAGTTGGTTTAAAGGGTTACTCCACCCCAAAATGAAATTTTTGTCATCAATCACCATGTCGTTCCAAACCCGTAAAAGCTTCGTTCGTCTTCGGAGCGCAATTTAAGATATTATGGATGAAAACTGGGAGGCTTGTGACTGTCCCATTGACTGCCAAGTAAATAACACTGTCAAGGCCCAGAAAATTATGAAAGATATCGTCAAAATAGTCCATCTGCCATCAGTGGTTCAATCATAATGTTACGAAGTGACGAGAATACTTTTTGTATGCGAAGAAAATAAAAATTATGACTCCTCCGCATCACCGTAGCGCCATTTTGGAGAATATCCACTGGATGCAAACTGCGTACAGTGTCTCCTCTCACAGATTCATTTAAAACCACTATTAATATTTTATGTTTTTCTTCTTATTATTATTCTGTGTTGTTCTTCATGGACTGCTCTTATCTTCTTTGCTTTCAATTCCAGTTCGATTAAAATAGCAGAGTGAAACTGATCTGACAGTGTGTGAAGTCTAAAAGTATGTGGTCCTCAAGTACAAGTGTGTCATTTTTTCACTATTAGCATCAGCAAACGGAGGTACTAAATTAGATATGTCTCCTGATCACTCCCCAACCGATAGTCCCGCCTCAAGCACACACTATTAATTGAGTCAGTGTCAGACTTGGTAAGGGTAATTATACAAATAGTAAATTCCTTTTTTTTTTTTTCATATTTTCATGATGAACACCTCATTTGTATTCGTGTTGTAATGTAGGGTGAACTCAGAAGAGGTGGAGCTGAATCGAGTTTAATAAGCAAAACAAAAGTACAAATGAACTCAGAAGACATCAAGGTAACAAATCCAAGATGGAGGAACAGAATGAGCATACCAAACGCACATCTTTACAGGACAAAACTCAACAAACAACACAGAAAACACTGGGGCGTATACAGTACAGGCAGACACAACTGAACAAAGAAGACATACCCGGGAACACTGACAGCAAATTAACAGAAAAATTACAAACTGACTACCAAAGTACACCAGACAGGAAGCAACATAAAAGTCCACAAACAAAACATGGAAGATGTGACATGTATTGAATAATGTTTTATTGAGTGTGACATCATCCATGATATTTTAGTCACTGTCACTATAGTCACTGTTATTATTTACGACTATTGTGAGAATATTAAAGAGGCCTGTCTTCACACATGTAATGAGTCACATGTATATGTCACACATGTAAGAAAATATGATCGCCAACTCTAAATACAGACATAAATACAGTACAAAGTAAAGTATGTGTACTTAAAACTTGATTTATTTTTGACAAAATATTATTTGCATTATTACAAATGATTAAACAGAAGCTAAACTAAAGAGTTTTATTGTGTATGACATACTCAAGACTATATATTTTACTTATTTCACATATTTGTTGTCAAATTAATATGTAATTCATTACTAAAGATTTTTTTCTCACAAATCCATCTAAAAGCATCGTTACATGGATAATCAGACCACCCTGATGAAAAAGACACTACACAGTTCTCTCCACTATTTCCATTGGGCTCTCCAGACTTCCAGAAGCTGAAAGTACAGATCAGCATTAGATGTTCAGTGCTGCTTTCTGTGTGATATGATACTGACTGGAAGTATAATTTATTACATGATAATCAGTTCAGTGATTTCTCACCTGGAGGTCAGTGTGCTGCCATCAACCCATTTCCATCTGCCCTCCACATCACCGTCAGTCAAACCAATCCAGAATTCAATACCATGGGAAAACTTTTTTGCAAACTCCTAGTAAAATAACCCAGACATGCAACTTCCAAATAGATATCCACATACCATAAAAGAAAATATGTAGGCCTACTCTCTTTTCACTCACTTGTTCCTCTCTGTTGTTTATGACGATCAGATCTGCTCCTCTCTCTGTACAGAATCTTCCGCTCTCAGTCCAGCTCTTCTTCAGTGAGGAAATGAAGTAAAAGCTGAAGTTAGAGTATAACCATCCATCTGTAAACACAGGAAGTTCAGCTATTAGCTCATTATTCAGTACACTGAATAATGAAACTTGTTTTTAGGAATAGCAAATTGTTTAGATGCAGTTCAAGATCACCTGTTTTATTGAGAATCTTCTGCAGTTGACTGAACTGATCTTTTTGTTTAGTCAGGTTGTCATTCTTGATTAATAATCCATCCCTTTCATTTGTCACATTTATGTACTTGGTTAATATCTGGTTTCTCTCTTCTGTAAGGTTGGTGATCTTGGTTAGTAGCTCATCTCTCTCTTCTGTGTAGTCTGTGCTCTTTGTATAGATGTGGACACACAGCACTATGACTGCAGTCAGCAGAAGAACACACAGCAGCACCAAACACACTACAGCTGCTTTGGAGCAAACACTTCCTGAAGATGACAGATCAAGATAACTGTTTCTTAATTTCTACACCCTATGCAATGAAATTTAGTTTGTATTTATACCTGTGTGTTGAGGCGTTTGGTCTCTCTTGTTTTGTCTGTCCATATCCAATGTCCTATCAGCGTTTATATTGGCATAAGTAGCCTCATACATTTTTGGGTGGCTTGCCCTTAAATGATGGAAGCTGTATGTGTGTGTTTCTAATGTGATGTCTTTTTGAGACTACTCTTAGCAGATGAGCTGAAAATGTGACAAAGAGTAACAGCATGTCATATCCTGCCTGCTTATGCCCGTTTCATACCGCTTCACCGTTACAGTGGCGGTCACATGATCTGGTGTTGCTAGGTTTAACACTTCTTTGTTTTGCACATCATCATATTTTTAGTTAGTCAGATTGCCAGAACGGTGCTGATCGGATGTCAGTGTGTTAGGTTCAAAATCACATGACAAGAAACAGTCAAGTCTTTAGCACTTGCTGGGCTTAACCATGTTTATAAGAAGTGAAAAGTATTATCAGGCTTATGTTATATAAGTTAATATATAACATTCCATTCCCTGCAAAACTTGAAGTCCACCCTGAGAAAAGTAGCGATGCCTGATTTATGAATCATTGCTGCTAATCAGATCTTAGCAGAGAATCATTTGATTCATTAAACTAATGCTGAAAACCCTGTAGAGTCTGTGGTTGCCCTATCCCTCAAAGCCACCAACTCATACAAGACATGCATTTAAGACAAGTATTTTGCTTTTCTTAGCTTGCTATGCCTTTACACAACCACCTCTACCGACAGACCTGCTGAGTTCAGATGAACCTCACTGATCCTCACAGCAAGGAGACCCTACAGGAGCATCCAAATGAACTGTGAGCTTATGGCATCTCATCATACACTGCGGCTGTTCAGAAGCTAGTTCATGACCTGATTAAGAGCTTTTGTGTTGTTCTTTCTCATGTTAGTTTAGCATTGACAGAGCAAATGTAAGAGGAGGAATCAGGTTAGAGATTCTCCAGAAAACACAATTGGTTGGTTATTGTCTTAAAAGTCTTATACTAGCATGAGAGGAACACAACAATCAGACTGTACCTGCTCTGGAGCTTCACTTCCTCATTTACTCTGTGTATTTATCATATCAAACCACTCTAAGGCAGGTCACATTGTGTTTTGGTCCCTGATGCTACTCATTTTCAGTGGTTTAGAGCTCAGATTGTGTACAGGTGTGTATTTGGTTCATAAGAAACACTGAAACACTGACTCAAGTTATAGGACTGACATTGACCATTGTGGGGCGACAATAATATACCGATAAGTTAAACATGTCAAGACTTTAATGGCATAACATTAGAGTAACTAACATGTAAAAAATAATAATAATAAAATAAATAAATACATACAGTACATACAAATCAAAGTAAAAAAAATATATATATATTCTGAATAAACATTTCATGGTGTGTGATACTTTACAAAGTTCTTTTCACAGATCCATTTAAATGCATCATTACAATGGACAGTCATGCCACTCTGCTAAATGAGACACAACACAGTTCTCTCCTCTTTGTGCATTTGGCTGTCCAAACCACCAGAACCTGCATCAACAGATTCGCATTAGATATTCAGTGCTGCTTTCTGTGTGATATGATATTGACTGTGAATATACATTTTTGGATAATAATCAGTTCAGTTCAGTGATTTCAGTGCTGTCATCAACCCATTTCAATCTGCCCTCCACATCGATGTCAGTCAGACCAATCCAGACTAAATTATCAGCAGCCTTTTTAACTATCAAATACATTTCCACATACTTGGAAGAACATATGTACTTCTTAAGTCCATTTTTCACTCTCTTTCACTCACTTGTTCCTCTCTGTTGTTTTTGATGATTGGATCTGCTCCTCTCTCTGTACAGTATCTTCAGCTCTCAGTCCAGCTCTTCATCTCAGAGGAAATGAAGTAAAGATTGAATTTATAGTATAACCATTCATCTGCGAACAAAACTAGTTCGGCTATTAGTTAATTATTCCACCAACACTGAATTAAGTATACCGGCTACCTGTTTTCTTGAAACATTTCCACAGTTCATCTCTTTCCTGCTTGAACTGGTCTCTTTGTTTAATCAGGTTGTTATTCTTGGATATTAAGTCATCCCTTTCATTTGTCGCATTTATCTTGTTTAGTAGCCAGTCTCTCTCAACTGACAGGTTAGTAATCTTGGTTAGTAGCTGGTCTCTCTCTTCTGTGAGGTCTCTATTCCTAGCAAGTAGCTGGTCTCTATTCCTGGTAGGCAGCTGGAGTCTTTCTTCCATGATGTTTTTGCTCTTGATTTGAAACAGATCAGTGTTTGTAAAGACACACAGATGACTGCAGTCAGCAGAAGAACCACAGCAGCACCAAACACACTGCAGCTGCTCTGGAGCTTCTGATCTTCACTTAATCACTTCCTGAAGATAGCAGACAATAAGATAAAGATGTATTATTAGAAAATACAGTAAGTTATTTGAATCAGCTGTGAAATGATAGACATTGTTTCTACTCTGCAGTTGTCTGCTTTTTGAGACTGTATACTTTCAGAGAAGGAGTCCAAAGTGTGACAAAGTATGTCGAAGTACAAGAAAATGTGTGAAGTCTAGCCTGTTCATACCAATTCATTTGCATAGCAACCGCAAGTCAAAAAATGAATAGTCTTGATAAAGGGTAATGTGGAAATCACATGATTTGGTGTTGCTCAGTTCAGCAGAAACAGCTGCCAAATTTATGTTCGCAAAGCTTGTGATCTTGCTGAATTTAGTGAATTTAAGAAACTTATCTCAGCTGCAGCTAATCTGAGGTACTGCGTCAGTCATTGCTTTTGACCGACTTCCTAATATACACAGTGGTAAAGGTGTTTCTGCAGTGGGTAAAGTGAATGTATTCAAAGCAAAACCACTGCTGACTAGCTGCTTGCAGATTTGAAACTCTTGACACTTAAACTAGGTTACGGTGACCAGGGGCATTGGACAGGGGGTAATGGTGAAACAGTTTCAGGGGGGCCTGAAGCAATAACCTGTACAAGGGGCCCAGAATTCCTATCGAAGACTCTGATGGTGAGGGGGTTGCAAAGGTGAATGGGGCAAATAATTTGAGGATCTAAAAGTATCAATTTGAAGCTACTTCTATGGTGATTTTGTGTCACCATTTCCACTTTCCAACTTTTAAATCTTGAAATCATCTTCTGTTCCACAGAAGCTGTTGGTTGTAACTACTAACAGCATATGCCAGTAAAGTTGAGATTGAAAGCACTGTGGTTTCTCTGTCCCTCAGAGCAACTTCTATATTTAGGTCATGTAGAAGACAAGTATTTTCATGTCATTTCACAAAACCCAGCAGCATTCTCAAACATTTACTGAAGGTTCTTCTTGAGACAGTCATGGCTGACTAATGATGGATGTATCTCTATGTAGGTCTTTCTGATTTGAATACTTTTCATCAGTACATACACTTCAGGAACAGAGCACCTGATGGCATTTGTGACCCTGGACCACAAAACCAGTCTTAAGTCGCTGGGGTATATTTGTAGCAATAGCCAAAAATGCATTGTAGGGGTCAAAATGATCCATTTTTCTTTTATGCCAAAAATCATTAGGATATTAAGTAAAAATCATGTTCCATGAAGATATTTTGTACATTTCTTACCATAAATATATCAAAACTTCATTTTTTATTAGTAATATGCATTGCTAAGAACTTAATTTGGCCAACTTTAAAGGCGATTTTCTCAATATTTTGAATTTTTTCAACCCGATCTCATGAAAGTGCGTATAAATAGTACGCCAAATAAAAACGAAAACTCGTGGTATTGATACGCAAAAATGGATTTTGACCTGCCTATGCTACGTGATGGGTAGGATTAGGGTTGTGTATCATATGCACGCCAACAAATTTCGTATCATATGCACGCGTAAACTGCGTATTATATGCACGCCAAAAATGAGCGTAGCATATAAACGCCAATGTCCATTTTTGCATATCAATACCACGAGTTTTCCTGGGGGTGGGGGTGGGGGGGGGGGGGTTGGTGTAATATTTATACCTATTTTCATGAGACCGGGCTGATTTTTTGCACCCTCAGATTCCAGATATTCAAATAGTTGGATCTCAGCCAAATATTGTCCGATCCTAACAACCCATACATCAATGGAAAGCTTATTTATTCAGCTTTCAGATGTTGTATAAATCTCAATTTTGAAAAATTGACACTTAAGACTGGTTTTGTGGTCCAGGGTCACATTTGAGGTTCAAGATGGACTGCAGGGTCCAGAACTTTTCTGTCTTTAAATTCTCCATAGAAAATGTACCAAAGCCTATTTACCCCTTATTTACACCTAAAGGATGCATATTAGTGCCTTAAAATTACATATAATTAACTAAATTGCACATAATAGTATGTATAATGTTATATATTACTACCTTTTAAAAGGGTCCCGGGCCAGTGACAGTTTGTGTACCTTTTATTCTGAGAGTCCAGGACAGATGTGACAGAAGAGACACTGTTGTGACCTGAGTTGAAGCTGCATGACGTTTAGACAGCATGAAATCCTCATTTGGACTCATTTATTAAATAATGCTTTATTAATTGAACTAAGACATTATCTTTTAAATGCCATTATTTACAACTATGGAGAGGGTAAACATCAGCTTGAATCAGTTACAGAGTTAAAATCAGATGTTGAATTAAAATATAGCTATTTCATTTGATTACTCATTTTTAAAATTCTTCTCACTGCTTTTGTGTGATATGATACTGACTGTGAGAATGATTTATTAGATAATAATCAGTTCAATTCAGTGTTTTCTCACCCGGAGGTCAATGTGATGCCATCAACCCATTTCCATGTGTTCTCCACATCAGTATCAGTCAGACCAATCCAAACCCCAGCACTACCAGAATTCTTTTGAATGAACTCCTTGTAGAATAAATCAGACAGCAGTGTTTAACATCTGCAGTGCTGAGTAGACATAACACAAACTTGTGTGCCCTACTCTATTATTCACTCACTTCTTCCTTTCTGTTGTTTATGATGGTCAAATCTGCTCCTGTCTCTTTACAGTATATTCTGCTCTTCCACTCTGAGGAAACTAAGTAAAAACTAGACTGATAGATCTGTCCATCTATAAACGCAACCAGATCAGATACTAGAACTTTTTGTCAAACACATTAGAGTTACATATCACTATTGTTAAGGTGCTTACAGTCCACAACAGAACCAAAATCCACAAAAACACTGAGCAAGCAAATAAATATAAACAATAGGATAAAAATGACAAATTATATATATATATATATATATATATATATATTGAATGTGTGTACATAGTTGTACTAAAGTTTAACATTACCCATTTCATGAAGACTTTTAAACATTTCACTTTTCTCTTGATTGGACTGGTCTCTTTCTTTAGCCAGGTTGTTGTTTTTGATTAGTAATCCATATTTTCCATTTCTCAAGTTTATGTTCTTGTTTTGTAGCTTTTCTCTCTCTTCTGCAAGGTTTGTAAACATGGTTTGTAGCTACTCTCTTTCTTCTGTGAGGTTGGTGATCTTGGTTAGGTGCCGGTGTGTGTCTTCTGTGTGGTCGATGTTGTTTGTATAGATGTGGAAACACAGCACTATGACTGCAGTCAGCAGAAGAACACACAGCTGCAGCAAACACACTACAGCTGCTCTGGAGCATCTGCTCTTCACTGAATCACTTCCTGGTGATGACAGATATAAAGACAAAAGTTTTCTTGGTCACACTTTAGTTTGGGGACCAATTCTCACTATTAACTAACTGTGACTTTGTCTCAAATACACTTTAGTAATAGTAATAGTAAGGTAACAGCCAATATACTAGTAATATGCATGCTAATAAGCACCTAGGCAATACTGAGAATTGATCCCTACACAGATGTTTTACCATTTTCTCATCACAAATCAGTGTTTGTGTTTGTACCTGTGTGTTGAGGTGTTTGGTTTCTCTTGTTGCGTCTGTTCATAACCCGTATTCCATCAGAATTTACATTGCCATAAACAGGCTGAGACATTTTTGTTGCCATGACCTCCGTCATGTAAATGGTAGATGCTCTCCGTGTGTTTTTGTAGTCCTCTGCTTTTTGAGACTTTTATTTTAGTAGGTGAGGCCAGTAGGTGGAGAAGAATGTCATTGAACAAGGACATGTGATATCCTTTCAACAATGAAAAAAAAAATTGCCTTTTTATAGGGCAAATTAGTTTAAATGTACTGTAAATGAGAAAAAAAATCACCTTAATTTTGCTTGGATATCTTTGTTTTTAAGTTGTTCAATTGTTTATTGGCTTCTCTGTTTTATTTTTATTTTTAGATTCTATTTTAGGACAAGTTATTGAGAACAGCAAAACGGAACTGATCTGAGGACAGTGTGTGAAGTCAAGTCACATGACTTGCAACTCTCAGCAAGGCTAAAATAAAGCGTTTTGAACTTTAACGCACTGTAACTCTGCTAAGTGACTTCTTTCTGTGTGACATTTAATGTGTCTTTTGTGTCCTTTTTCAGACTCGATATCTCATGCTTACCATTTTTTTAAATCATAGCATCATCTTTTGCATTCCGCAGAAGCTGGTGATTATAACTTACAGCACTATGCTGGTAAAGTCAGTGTTGAAAATAATGTTTATGGTCTGTGTTTTCTCTGGTCTTTCTGATTTGAACTTTTTAGCCAAAGAAACACGTACTCCAAGAACAGAGCAGCTGATGGCATCTGAGCATCAGGATGGACTGCAGAGTCTAGAACTGTTTGTGTCTTCAGAACAGATGTGACAAAGGAGGCACTATTGGAGCATCTTACTGAACTCTCATCACACACTGCTGCTGTTCTGAAGAACTGTTGCATTAGTTTATGACTAACTTCCTGATTATGACAGACTTGGTGGTATATGAGCTTTCATGCTTTTGTTCTTCCTCATATTAGTTCAGCATAGACAGAGGAAATGTAAGAGGAAACAGGTTAGAAATTCTCCAGAAAACGCATGGTTGGTTGGTTATCGACTTAAAAGTCCTATACTAGAATGAGAGGAACACATTGTTCAACAGATCAGATCCTCTACAAATGTGTATTTGATTCTTAAGAAACACTTACTGGATTTATAGGACTGACATTGACCAGTGTGGGGCGACACATCATTTTATTTATTTTTTTCCACAGTGAAATCATGTTAACAAGCATATTATTTACATTTTGTGGCTTTACTGATACAGTGAGTATTTTAATATTTGCAAATTGGCCCATTTAACTTGCGTTACAAGTGCCTCACTTATTTATTTATTAAAGGACAAGTTGGAATTAATATATTATGCCATTACACCCTGCCACTTTTATTTACGTATTAATTGTTATTATAATTTTTTTATTTATTTATTTATTGTTCTTTTCCGGTCCAAAAAACAAGAAGGGCATAAGTAAGACATAATGTACATCCAGACAATTATCACAAAATAAACCCAGACAGGTTGATCAGGGCAAAATGCAAAATATTGATTTGAGTTTAAATATTTTATTAGCTCAGAACTCACAAAATAAAACAGTTTTTCTTAAGTGGCTACAAATGACATTTGCACATTGCAGATGCACATTTCACATTTCAAGTCTGTTATACAGACTTGTTGTTGAAGTCGGTCATTAGCAGAAAATATCAGACCTTGGAATGTCACGACTGACCAATCAAAATCCAGTATTCCTGAGAGTCGTATGATAAAGCTTCAGAACATCACCTGGGTGAGTAATTAATGCCCAAATTTTCATTTTCTTTCATTTTTTATCAAGTGTAACATGTTTGTGCAGTACTGTATAAAGGCCTAAAAAGGTATTACTTTTAGATCAGGAGAGTCCAGCCCTGAAGACTTCAGCTCTGACACACCTGCCTGGAATCTTAGTGACCTTGATTTGATGGTTAAAGTGTGTTTTATCAGGACTGGAACAGAGTTATTATCATTAGCTAAAAACTAAAAGAAGACGCAGGAAAGTAGGAATGTACAGCCCTGCTACAGATGATAGTCATTAGTTATTTTGTACTATAGATGGTAATTATTAATTAGTTGTGTAATGTTACAGTTAGGTCACCACCCTACCCCCAACCCTATGTTCCTAGGGCCATATACTCTTCTCACAGATCCATTGATAAGCATTATTACATCTAACATCAAGCCACCCTAACAAATCAGGCCACTTTGTTAAATACGTCACAGCACAGTTCTCTACTTTTCCTCCATTTGGCTCTCCAGATGCCCAGAACCTGAAAGTACAGATCAACATTAGATGTTCAGTGCTGCTTTCTGTGTGATATGATACTGACTGTGAGAATCATTTATTACATAATAATCAGTTCAGTGATTTCTCACCCAGAAGTCAGTGTGCTGCCATCAGCCCATTTCCATGTGCCCTCCACATCACTGTCAGTCAGACCAATCCAGAATTCTCTCTTATCAGTAATGTTCTTAACAAAATCCTAAACAGATGAAATGATTATGTTTATATCATAAACCAACAGTAGACACATTATATCTGACCATCTCTCACTTAGCAGCTAAACACCACAAACACACACTTTCACTCACTTGTTCGTCTCTGTTGTTTATGATGATTAGATCTGCTCTTCTCTTCAAACAGTCTTGTCTGCTCTCAATCCAGCTCTTCCTCTCACTGGACATGTAGTAAAAACTGGATTGATAATAAATCCATTCATCTGGAAACAACAAGGTCAGCTATTAGCAGTTTCCTCTCGCCAGTTGTAGCAGATCATTTACTATATGACTGAAATGATTAGTCGACGTTATTGACGTTGCCAAAAAAAAAAAAAATTCAACAAATATCTTTGTTGTTGAATAGTCGTTTGAACTCAAATCACCGTAAAGACCTGCAGTAAAATGGTTTGACCAGTGTGGCACAGTAATTCAGCCTTCCTGGATGCAATGCAATAGAAGACCTCAATGGCTGTGATGGAACTGGTAGAAGAGATTTCCTCTTCAATGGATAATAATGAATATACTGTGGGGGTGTTCCTAGATTTAAAAAAAGCTTTTGACACTATTGATTATGGATTATTAATGATGAAATTGGAGAGATATGGTATAAGAGGAAAAGCTTTTGCTTGGATAAAAAGTTATCTCAATGACAGATATCAATTTGTACAAATTAACAATGTTAAATCAGATTTATTGAAAGTTACTTGTGGTGTTCCGCAAGGTTCGGTGCTAGGTCCTAAGTTGTTTATACTGTACATAAATGATATTTGTAAAGTGTCTAAAGTATTAAAACTGGTTTTGTTTGCTGATGATACTAATTTATATTGTTCTGGGAAAAGTTTGGAACAGCTTCTGAATACAGTGGAAATCGAACTGAGGGTTTTCAAAAAATGGTTTGATGATGATAGACTCTCACTGGACTTATGATTAACAATGAGGAAATAGAAAGAGTGTATGAAAATTAATTTTTGGGTGTTATAATCGATCATAAATTATGTTGGAAATCACACATTAATCATGTAAAAACAAAGATGTCCAAATCCATTGCAATATTAAATAGAATAAAACATATTTTGAAACTTTATATATATTGTATTGTGCACTCATAGTTCCATACATTATTTACTGTGTGGAGGTGTGGGGTCACACTTATAAATCCAATTTAAACTCAATATATATGTTGCAAAAGAAAGCTATTAGAATTGTTAAAAGGGTTGATTATTACGAACCAACAAATAAATTGTTTATTAATTTGCATGCATTAAAATTTGTAGATTTAGTTGAATTATATACTTTACAGTTAATGTATAAAGTATATAATAATTTACTTCCAAATTGTATTCAGCGGCTGTTCAAATTAAGAGAAAGTCAGTATAATTTAAGAGGATTATATATGATTAAGAAAGTAAGGGCTAGAACTAATGTAAAAAATAGGTGCGTATCAGTTATGGGGGTAAATTTAGGGAATAAATATGATAAGGAATTAAAAATATGTAAGTCACTGTCAATTTAAGAAAATGTATAAAAATACGGTGATAAATAATTATAAGCTTCACTATTAATAAATTGTGGTTGTATTGTTAAATAATCAAAGTAATAGTTGGAGTGTGTATTTATGTTATGTTTGTTGTGAATTATGTTTGTACATTTTGAGAAATGTTTTTTGTGTTATTGTTTACTTTGTATTATTTAACTTAGTGAAAAGTGTCGCCCATTTAGTTAACTATGTATAAAGGGAAGGCATAATAAGCAAGGCTTCTGCCTACACCTTTTTCGGTAACTATGCATTGTTATTTACTTTGTGAAAAGCTGTCTGTGAGGACCGGAATAAAATTATTATTGATTGATTGATTGATTGAAAGACACACACACAGCGCTTATGAGACATGCAATTGAAGCCAAACCAGGAGAGTGTGAGAAAATTTTACAAAACAACAAACAAACAAAAAATGCTCTCATATCTAAAGGCCTCGATATACTCATGTTGAAGTTCTTTTTCAGTCTTCGATATACGGTTAATATACGTAGGATACTAAATATGTAAATATGTTTCCTCTCAATAACAAAATAACACCCAACAAACATGACAGCGTGGAAAAACAGCAGTTAAGAAAGTATCTGATCATAGTGATGTGAATGTTTGCACAAGCTCTGCAGTTAAAGTCTCCAATCAATTCAAGTTTTTTATTTATTTATTTATTTATTTATTTATTTATTTATATTTATATATATATATATATATATATATATATATATATATATATATATATATATATATATATATATATATATATATATATATATATATATATATGTGTGTGTGTATATATATACACTGTATATATAACACTATGCAATAGACTGCTATAATGCACGCAGCTTTATAGTATTAAACATGAAAATCAGTGTTAGAGTTGATAGAATTACATGAATATGTGGTATATGTATACTGTAACTCAATATTTTAATGAACTCCAAAAGCTGAATAATAGGTCTAAGCCTACTGATTTATCAGCCAAATAATCGATGATCAGTCGATTAATCCTTCTAATAATCGTTAGATTGTTAACCATTGATAGTTTGAAGTCGTAGTTTGCTCATAGAAAAAGTAGCATGCACCGCAGGCGAGACCACAACCTAGCTAAATAGAAGAAACTTACCCTCTTTACAAAGAAGTTGAACTTGATTTAATAGCTGCTGTTTCTCATTCAACAGATCTCTGTTCTTTATTATTAGCTCATCTCTTTCTTCTCTGAGGTTGGCAATGTTAGTTACTAGGTGGTCTCTCTCTTCTGTGAGGCTGTTAATCTTGGTTTGTAGCTCATCTTTGTCTTCTGTGAGGTTGGCAATGTTAGTTACTAGGTGGTTTCTCTCTTCTGTGAGGCTGTTAATATTGGTTAGTAGCTCATCTCTCATTTGATTGTTGTTTGTGTTGTTTGTATGGATGTGGAGACACAGCACTATGACTGCAGTCAGCAGAAGAACACACAGCAGAACCACTGCAGCTGCTCTGGAGCTGCTCTTCACTGAATCACTTCCTGAAGATGACAGATACGAAGATAAAGATTTCTTAATTTCTACAGACAATACTGAATGCGTGCTTGTACCTGTGTGTTGAGGTTTTTGGTTTCTCTCGTTACGTCTGTCCTTATCCTGTGTTCCATCAGGGATTATATTGGCATAAACAGGCTCAGACATTGTCATAGGTTTGACTGAAGTAATGTTAATGGTGGAAGCTGTCTGTGCGTGTTTCTACTCTGCCGTTCTCTGCTTTTGAGACTCAAGTTTTATTTGGTGAGGCCAATGTGGGGCAGAAGCTTTCAAAGTACAAGAGCATGTGACATCCTGTTGGTTCATACCAATTAATAAGCATAACAAAAAAACAAAAAGAAATCTTTCTAAATGGCACTGCTGTGGTGTCCATGTGGTTAAATGTAGCTGCCCCATTCACTTAAAATTGATCAGAAAATGTAATTAATACTGCTCAACATTTATATTCTCAATTGCATGTTTTATATTGGCCTCTATGCTGGAGAACTGAGAACTGCGGAACGGAAATGTTCTGAGGTCAATGTGTAAAGTCCCAAATCGTGTGGGGTGCTTTATGAAAATAAGGTTGACACAGAAGGAGTCTTTCAATGAATACATACAATCAGACCTTTCAGTGAAAATGAGTAAAGCACCTCATGTTTGGTAGATTGATGTATTTTTCAGTGAACTAGTTGATTCAGTTCATGAAACTGATCTAAAAGATTTGTTAACAAATCAGTTATTGAGTTCAACTCTGTTTTGAAATCTTTAAATAATGTTCATTTATCTTCAGGAGTCTGTTCTGCATCTGTGGCTAAGTTCATTGTTAAAAGGGGCGAACGATAGACATTTTCAGGACAGATGAGACAGTGTAGGTTGTTCTTACTGAACTCTTTGATCTTTCAGAAGCCACAGCAACACAACGTCTCGCACATCTCTGTGGCATTACTTCATTGAGTACCTTCCTGGTTAAGACAGTCAAAGTGGTAAACTGGCTCACATTCTTTTGTTCTTTCTCATACAGTTCTCACGCAGTTATGAGGAAAATACATATTTTAATATATGAAATGTGTAACAATAAAATAGAGATAAAATGTGATTTTTTTTTTAGGATTCTCTGATTAATAAAAAGTTAAAAAGAACAGCATTTATTTTAAAAAGAAATGTGTTACAATATACAATGCTATTCAAAGGTTTGGGGTCAGTACATTTTTTTTCTTTCTTTTTTTTTAAAGAGATTAATAATTTTGTTCAGGAGGGATGTGTTAAATGAATAAAAAGTCATAGTAAAGACTTATATTGTTAGAAAAGATTTCTATTTTGAACAAATGCTGCTCTTTTTAACTTTGTATTCAAAGAATCAAAGAAAAAAGTATGTTCCAAAAAACAATATGAAGCAGCACAACGGTTTCAACACTCATAATCAATCAGCATATTAGAATGATTTCTGAAGGATCATGTGACACTGAAGACTGGAGTAATGATGCTGAAAATTCAGTGCTGCGTCACAGAAATAAATCCTATTTTAAAGTATATTAGAACCAATATTAGAAATTGCAATAAGATTTCACAATATTACTGTTTTTTTCTGTATTTTTGATCGAATAAATACAGCCTTGATAAGCAGAAGAGACTCCCTTAAAAACATTGAAAATCTTACTGATCTCAATCTTTTGAGCAGCAGTGATTTTTATTTTAAATAACAAAACTTGTATTTAGAATTGATAGAAACACTGAAGAATTTGAAGGATGTTCATAAACATTCCTCTACAGGTCACCACCATCTCGAATGACCAAACTGTTCTCATTTGCTGCAATGCAGTTTCCTGAAGTCACTTCCTGAAAACACCAGATGAGAGGCCCTATCATACACAGAACTGCCAGACACATTCTTGTGTAATTGCAATTTATATAGTAAATTTCACTCTGATGCAGACGTTCAAAAATGTTTAAGCAGTTCAATAAACAAGAAGTTGATATTGAGGAACTTATGGTTTACACAAAGCATTGCCAGTTACTTAGTTTGTGTTTGCTCCACCAATGAAAATGTTCTTAACAAAGCCAAAGCAGAATAAAGAGTTCTGCTCCCCAGAGCAACACACAGCAGCTGCGTTTTGTTCCTAATTGATTCTGAGTTTTTGAACAGATCAGTTAACTAAATGATTCAGTGACTTGTAGCACAGCCTTTAGTGCACTATTTAATGGAAAGAGCCATTAGTAGTGTTATCCGAAACCATAGTGGACTCATAATGCATTGCAATAACCGATGTACACTCATCAGCTAGCTGCTAGAAAAACCTATGAGAGTCCAGCCAGAAGATCACTGAATAAATCAGCGTTATTGAAAGAATCATTTGAATAAATGATTTAATGATTCACTCTTAAAGACAGTTTTCAATGTATTGACATATTTTAAAATGCTCTTCTCCCAGATCCAATTAAAATCATTAGCTCACCTCAATGACATAAACACAAGTCATTACCCAGCCAACTATTAGGCTCTGTAGTCCTCCAGAACTGTCTTCAGGACAGATATGATAGAAGAGACTCTGTTGGAGCATCTTACTGAGTTTACAGCATTTCATCACACACTGCTGCTGTTCTGAAGCAGAGATGGGCACTTGAGTTAGTGACTCGGAGTTGCATTTTTGTAAACATGAGCCAAGCCAAACGACAGAAAGATAAAGATGGCGGATGGCGGAAAAAACAAAAGAGGAAAACGTGTGCGGAACAAAATAAGGCTTACAATAAGGCAAGAAGTAGGACCCATGTAAATATCGGATCAGCTTTCCAGAGCTGGAGAGAACTCAAGGAGCGGGAAGGCCTACGATCGGACACAGAGGTTGCTTTGTTTCTTCTCGATAGGTGAGTAACACCGTGTCTACACCACGCCGCAACATCTAAAGTCTGTCTATACTGGACGCGACAAAACAACTGTTGAAAATAATTTGAAATTTGTGTCAATACGTCATAAATAGAACACAGCAGCAGTTTTCTGTTGGGGATTTGTCGTGTCGCGCCGCATCCAGTGTAGACAGCATCACTGATTATAATGAGTTCTATAGTATTTTGTAGACATGGTGTAACATTGGTTTTGCTGTTTCACAGAACTAATCAATCCTTGGGTTGCATACGTATGTGTGGGACGAAGCTATCAAAATAGGGGCGAGACCCTTTTGGGGTAGGGACGTGTTTGTTTGGTGATTTGAAATATCAACATTGGCTACCAGAAATCACTTACCCCACCTTTAACAACAACAGAATCATGGTGAGAAGCAAAATTATAGATTACTTTCACTAAAATCTGCAAATCTGCTGGTTATCTTTCTTTTCTGCTCAATATGAGAATGTTTTATTATTGTAGACAATGTTAGTAGATAGTGCTTTTAAGTAAAATATTAAAATAGTATTTCAAGACTCGAGACTTGACTCCAGTGACAAAGACTTCAGACTTTACTCGGACTCCAGGTTAAAGACTTGTGAACATTTCTGTTCTGAAGCATTAGTTCATGACCTTTCTGATTATGACAGACATGGAGGTAAATTAGCTTTTGTTCTGTTGTTCTTCCTCATGTTAGATCAGCATTGACAGAGCAAATGTAAGAGGAGGAATCAGGCAAGAGCTTATCCAGAAGACATACATTTGGTTGATTATTATCTTAAAAGTCCATGAGAGGAACACAACAAACTCACTGTAGCTGGTCTGGTATATTTATATCTGTATATTTAATCATACCAAACCTTTCTAAAGCAGGTCACAGTTTTTACATTTTGAACACTACTCAGCTGTAATCCAATCCTCTACAGATGTGTATTTGATCCTTAAAAACACGTAAAACGCTGACTTGAATTACAGGACTGACACTGACCAGTGTGGAGTGACACATCATGATGAAAATAACATTAAGGGTAACATATGAAACAAGATGATAAATGTATGTAAAGTAAGCTTTCAAAGAATCAAACCTCTTGAATATAAAACATCTGATTATATTACACAATATTTGAGGTGTGGTAACCGTAGTATAAGCAGAATAACTTCATGTCATCACCACCTCTGGTGTGCATTATTTTAATTGTCAATTATTCATTACTTTTGTTATATATAAAACACAAAATGTAGTTACATTTTATTTTGATAGTGCACTTTAGACATTCTACTAAGTAACTTTGCAACTACACTTCAACTAACTGTCATTCATTTGCATAATTAAGTAACTCTCATTACAGTATTAGTAGTTAGGTTAAGGTTAGTTGACTGTTAGGTTAGGTTTAGTAGGATAAGTTTACATGTACTTGCAGAGTTACTTACAGTCAGTAGAATGTGTGTTGGGGGACCATCAAAATAAAGAGTTAATAATAGAGTTAATAAAGAGCTAACAATCTAATGTTTGATAGCTGATATATATTTACAAAGTTACTTATATTTAGTAGAATGTCTATAGTGGACTAAAGTATAGTGTTGCCAACGTATTTTATTTCAGCTAGTTGCCAAAGCAATATTTCGCATTTCTATTTATTTTAACTTGAAGTATTTAAATAAAAACACACAACAAAATTAAAATCAGGAAAACAGGAATATACAAATGAAAACAAATGCAAAATAATAAAATAATAATAATAAAAACTATGATAGCATATTACTTATACTAAAACAACAGATCTAGATGTGCTAGATCTACACTGCTTCAAAGGTGGAACTTCAAGAGCAGGAATGAACAGCCCTGCTTTAGATGATAATCATTAAGTGTGAATATTTTGTACTGTTAAACTCTACAAAAATGGGGGGGGGGGTGTTCCTAGGGCCATATACTCATCTCACATATCCACTGATAAGCACCATTGCATTTAACATCAAGCCACCCTAATAAATTAGGCCACTCTGTTAAATGAGTCACTGCACAGTTCTCTACTGTTCCTCCATTTGGCTCTTTTATTTCTCCACTGGACGCCCAGAACCTGCAACAACAGATCAGCATTAGATGTTCAGTGTTGCTCTCTGTGTGATATGATACTGACTGTGATAATTATTATTATTAATTATTATTATTATTATTATTATTATTATTATTATTACTACATAATCAGTTCAGCGATTTCTCACCCAGTGGTGATGTTTGTGCCATCAACCCATTTCCATCTGTCCTCTTCAGCAGTGTCAGTCAGACCAATCCAGAATTCTCCTTTCTCAGTAATATTCTTAACAAAATCCTAAGCACATTTATCACAAATTTATATTATAAACCAACAAAATACACATTACATCTGACCTTAGCATCTAACAACAACGACAAAAAAAAAACACACACACACAGTATCTCTCACTCACTTGTTCCTCTTTGTTGTTATGATGATCAGATCTGCTCCTCTCTTCAGACAGTCCCGTCTGCTCTCAGTCCAGTTCTTCTTCTCAGTGGACATGAAGTAAAAACTGGATTGATAGTAATTCCATTCATCTGCAAACAACGAATCTGTCTATTAGCACTTTATTCCTATTTACACTCAACTAGAGATATTCTAGGGGCTGAAGATTTATACCTGACCCAAGTAACTTCTTAGCCCAACCTGACATGCATAATTTTTATTTTATTTTTATTTTTTTTTAAAGAAAAACCTGGCGCAAGACAGACCCAATAAAAATAAACATATGAAGCCTATTTATTTATCCATCCCTCCCTCTCTCCCAACTGGACCCGATTGTAAAAGAGCCTGAAAAGTCTGCAGCCCTGCATGTCAGTAGTGAGTGGTGACTTAGGAAAGGAAAAGATATGATGTTTGGCCAAGTATGGTGTCCCATACTTGGAATTTAACCCATCCAAGTGCACACACACAGCAGTGAGTAGTGAACAAACACACATTCACAAACCGTGAACTGAAGCAGTGGACAGCTATTTTGCTGTGGCGCCTGGGGAGCATTTGGGGGTTTGGTGCCTTGCTCAAGGGTCTCATCTCATGGTATTGAATGTGGAATAGAGCACTGTACATTCACTCCCCCACCTACAATTCCTGCCAGTACCGAGACTTGAGTCCTACCTTTGGGTTACAAGTCCAACTCTCTATCCATTAGGCCACAACTGACCCTGTGCATTTCATTATTTTACAAAAGCACAGAGTTTTGTTGTTATTTTTCTCCCCCTGGGACTAAGCGACTTTTAAAATTTTGATCGACTAAGCCTGTTCTAGTCGACTATTAGAGGGAAGCCCTACAAAAGCATTAATTTTGGCGGGGGGGGGGGGGGGCGGGGGGGGGGGGCGGGGGCGGGGGGGGGGGGGGGCGGGGGCGGGGGCGGGGGCACGACCTGTCACATGTGTGTTCCTGTTGAGTTTCCTGTTTTTCCTTATTTGGTTTGGTTCCTGTTCCTATTAGTTTATCATCGTTCATTGAGATCACCTGAGTTTGTTAATCATCTCGTTTGTTCCTTTGGTTTCCCTGTCTTTATAAGCATTCTGCTTCTGTATGTTCTTTGTCTTGGTTTAATGTTGTTTCATTGGTTTAAGTGTGTCGATGCTGATCAGAAAATCTTTACGGTCACCCCCGTCTTTGTGCGCTATTATCTACAACAACGACCCGTGACAATTATTCACATGTTGCTAAATGACTGAACATGCAAACTGTGACATTTCATAAAAGAAATGCATGTGATTACCTGTGTGCTGCAGTGGTTGGAGTGTGTTTGTCTTTGTCGTGAAGTCATGATCTGTCACACAATCTGCACTCTCATAGATATCCACCATCATCTCCACTCTCTCTCTCTTCATTTCCTCAGCTCTGATCACATCGTCATAAATAGCATCAGACATTTTTGCTCTTTAATCATCAATTATTAAATGATGTAGTTCCTTCTTCCCGTGTAGATGTGTTTAAGTAGTCAGCACTTGTCTTCTTTTTAAAGCTAGAGGAAAGCTGTTCTGTGGTCAATGTGAGAAATCATGTGTCATCAGGTACTTAAAGTCAGTATGAACTTGAAGTTGCGATAGTCTTTCCTTCTCTATTGTGACATATGTACAAATAAAAACAGCTTCTCAAACAAGAAAAAAATTAATGACAGGACTTGATGAATTGATTGGATGGTTGAATGGTTGTGGGTTGGTATTCATCTTTGAGCAACTGATGTTATGTATTTATCATTTCTGACTTGGATTCTCATTCATGTATTGATTACTTAATATAAGGCATAGAAAATTACAAATATTTAGGAAGCATGCTAGTTTCACATACTTGTTTTTTTCTGAAAAACAATTTTGAAGTGGGCATTCCTTGTAGGTATTTTAGTTTTTGTTTTGGTCTATGTGATTCGACCCACTGCCAATTTACCCAATATTATTTCGACACATTGGGGTGTCAGTTGGTGAAAAACACAGTGTATCGTTGCCTCGGATCATAGATTCTCCCTGACCAAAAAAGCCTCAGCATCCAACTAAAAAGATAGATGACCAGAGGCATACAGGTGCATCTCAATAAATTAGAATGTCGTGGAAAAGTTCATTTATTTCAGTAATTCAACTCAAATTGTGAAACTCGTGTATTAAATTAATTCAGTGCACACCGACTGAAGTAGTTTAAGTCTTTGGTTCTTTTAATTGTGATGCTTTTAGCTCAAATTTAACAAAAACCCACCAATTCACAGCAAATTAGAATACTTCATAAGACCAATAAAAAAAATGTAAAAAAATTTAGTGAATTGTTGGCCTTCTGGAAAGTATGTTCATTTACTGTATATGTACTCAATACTTGGTAGGGGCTCCTTTTGCTTTAATTACTGCTTCAATTCGGCGTGGCATGGAGGTGATCAGTTTGTGGCACTGCTGAGGTGGTATGGAAGCCCAGGTTTCTTTGATAGTGGCCTTCAGCTCATCTGCATTTTTTGGTCTCTTGTTTCTCATTTTCCTCTCGACAATACCCCATAGATTCTCTATGGGGTTCAGGTCTGGTGAGTTTGCTGGCCTGTCAAGCACACCAACACCATGGTCATTTAACCAACTTTTGGTGCTTTTGGCAGTGTGGGCAGGTGACAAATCCTGCTGGAAAATGAAATCAGCATCTTTAAAAAGCTGGTCAGCAGAAGGAAGCATGAAGTGCTCCAAAATTTCTTGGTAAACGGATGCAGTGACTTTGGTTTTCAAAAAACACAATGGACCAACACCAGCAGATGACATTGCACCCCAAATCATCACAGACTGTGGAAACTTAACACTGGACTTCAAGTAACTTGGGCTATGAGCTTCTCCACCCTTCCTCCAGACTCTAGGACCTTTGGTTTCCAAATGAAATACAAAACTTGCTCTCATTTGAAAAGAGGACTTTGGACCACTGGGCAACAGTCCAGTTCTTCTTCTCCTTAGCCCAGGTAAGATGCCTCTGATGTTGTCTGTGGTTCAGGAGTGGCTTAACAAGAGGAATACGACAACTGTAGCCAAATTCCTTGACACGTCTGTGTGTGGTGGCTCTTGATGCCTTGGCCCCAGCCTCAGTCCATTCCTTGTGAAGTTCACCCAAATTCTTGAATCGATTTTGCTTGACAATCCTCATAAGGCTGCGGTTCACTCGGTTGGTTGTGCATCTTTTTCTTCCACACTTTTTCCTTCCACTAACATGCTTACAGCACTCAGTGAACAGCCCGCTTCTTTGGCAATGAATGTTTGTGGCTTACCCTCCTTGTGAAGGGTGTCGATGATTGTCTTTTGAACAACTGTCAGATCAGCAGTCTTCCCCATGATTGTGTAGCCTAGTGAACCAAACTGAAAGACTATTTTGAAGGCTCAGGAAACCTTTGCAGGTGTTTTGAGTTGATTAGCTGATTGGCATGTCACCATATTCTAATTTGTTGAGGTAGTGAATTGGTGGGTTTTTGTTAAATGTGAGCCAAAATCCTCACAATTAAAAGAACCAAAGACTTAAACTACTTCAGTCTGTGTGCATTGAATTGATTTAATACACAAGTTTTACAATTTGAGTTGAATTACTGAAATAAATGAACTTTTCCATGACATTCTAATTTATTGAGATGCACCTGTATTAAAACACTGATAAATCAACTCATCAACTAACAGTGTATGGCTCATCGCCTTCCATTGTCAGTTGTCCTCGTTCTTGTTTTGTGGTAACCCATGGTAACCCATGTGAGGGTTGAATCTGAGGCGGAGGGGCCGGAGAAACAATTCTCTCCATTATTTTGAATTTGGACTGCAGTACCCAATTCAACCTCTAGCTGTCAATATTACATATTGCACCTGTAATATCTTATAATATTACATTTTGTGTATAGAATGGAAAGAAACTCTGAGGAATTACTGTACATGTCACTACAATCTTACATGACCAAGTCATTCTCAATTGCTAAATGTTTAGAAGAACACATCAGTGCAAACACAGTGTAGCTGCTCTGCAGCTTCCTGAAGTCACTTCCTGAACACATCAGATATGTGTGTCTCTCACCATTATTACTGGCTGCAAACCATGTGACAAATACAGTACAGAACTGCCAGACACATTCTTGTGTAATTGTAGTTTAGGTAGTAAATTACACTATGATCAAAAGATCCAACTTATGCTGTATTGCTATTGTTCAAGGACAACATCAGATGGAGACACAACTTTTCAATAATCAAGTTAATATTGAGGAACATGTATTTTAGTCTATTTTTGCTCAACTAATGAAAATAGTTCCAAACAAAGCCAAAGCGGAATAAAGAGTTTTGTTCTCCGAGTTTTTTGTTCCTGAGTGAATTCAATGATTGACTAAATGATTCAATGACTGTCGTCCCCCTGTAGTTTGAGGGTACAGCCATTTGTAATATGTAGTGAACATTGTTGAGTGCACTCATTCAGTCCCAGAAGATGATATCAGCAGAGAGAGAGAGAGAGAGAGAGAGAGAGATTACCTCTGTGCGTCTCTCATAATGTTCGGCAGCAATGTCTCTCTAGTTATAGTGAAACTTAGTTCCTTTTGTTCACGAACAGCACCCTTGTTGTTACCTCGCTTGTGAGAAATCATGTAGTTTTTAAGTTGTTTACTGATAAAATCGTCAGAGTAGCGCTAACAACATTAGCACGATGTATGCTAGTGTGTGCAAACTGTAACTGTTATGTATGTGCGGTCTGTGAGGGAGAGAGAGCGGGAGAGATAGAATATGTGCTTTCCGTACATAATAAACCGTAACTTTGTGGCAAAAACATGGACATGATCTGTCGTTTTTATCATATTGTTTACTATATTTATTTATTTGGCCAGTGTCATTGTGGGTTGTGGTTATTTTGCTGTTGTAAGACCTATGAAATAACATCATTTGGCGAAGTGATATGGTCATGTAATGCAGTCAAGAGCTGCCTGGAACTACGTTCGACGTGCGTTTCCCTGAAAATAATTACACACCTTAGAACGTTGGTCAGCCAATCAGATTCAAGCATTCAACGGCCCCGTAGTATAAAGAATGTTTATTAGCATTGATGGTTTCCTTAAAGAATTTTTAACATCCATGGAACCTTTCTTTCCATTACACAAAAGGTTCTTTATAGTGGAAAGTTGAAAAGTTATTCACTCTAAGGAAAAAAAAAAATGTTTAAGAACTGAAAGGTTCTTTGGAGAGCCAAAAATGATTCTTCTATGGCACAGCTGCAAAAACACCCTTTCTTTAGTTGGAGTATCAAAGCACTTATCCAAATTGTAGGGAATGTTATGTATTTTGAGGTAAGCTTAGTAGCATACTAATATCAAACTCTGCTGGAATGAATTGGGGGTGGGTGAGCGGGGGTGGGTGTGTGTGTGTGTGTGTGTGTGTGTGTGTGTGTGTGTGTGTGTGTGTGTGTGTGTGTGTGTGTGTGTGTGTGTGTGTGTGCGTGCGCATGTTTGAACTTCAGCAGACATTTTATGTGTGTATGGTTGTGTGTATACAAATATCTAATCAAAAAACATTTAAGCTTGTAGACACTGTCAGGACAGTCTGCTGAAGTTCAAACTGACCATCAGAATGGTGAAGAAAGGGAATTTCAGTGAGCTTGAATGTAACATGTTTCATGGTGCCAGACTGAGTGCAAAATTAGATTTTTCATTTTTTTTTTTTATTTCATCTCAATTTTCTATAAATATTATTGAAAGGAGCATCAAATATCCATTAAAATAATAGATTTACCGTATTGACCCGAATATAAGACAATGTTTTTTTTCTTGGAAATACATCTGAAAAACGCAGTCGTCTTATATTCAGGGTCTAGTCTGATGGGACCAAACTTCCTCTGTAAGTGATTTTAAAACAAAAGACAGTACCCAGATTTGAAGACTGCAATAAGATTTCACTTCTACTGTTAATACAATTTTGGTAAGCTACTATGAGATGATAGCCTAAATGTTATAGGCCTTATGATTCAGATGGGCTACCTGTTATTTTTATGGTATATCAAAAAGTGTATATTTTTCAATGTTATTGTTGGTACATTTTACCAGTATTTACCATACTTTCAAAACAAAAATTAAAATAGGAAAAATATGCAATATGAAAATAATTTAAGAAAAAATGTGTTTTACAGAGAGAGAAAAAAAAAAAAAAAAAGAAAAAAAAAACAAGATTTGGTTTTCCAAAAGGTACATCTGGAAAAAGGGGGGTCGTCTTATAATCAGGGTTGTCTTATATTCGGGTCAATACGGTATTTTTATTGTACTGCACATTGCAACACGTCTATTTGATTACTGCTTTGCTTTGGTTATACAGATTTGATGGAACAGCTTTGCTAAACCTCTAAATCCTTCTCACAAATCCATACAAAGGTATAATTGCACGGATAATCAGCCCAATGAAAGTGAGATACAGCACAGTCCTCATCTCCATCTGCGTTATCGGGCTCCCCGGACCTCCAGAACCTACAACAAAACATCACTGACAACAGCCCATGTTTATGTGTTGTATGTGGCTCAAGTGACTAAATAGGTTTACAGTGGAAGTTAAAGCATAAAACAGTTATGGTTTAAATAATCTTTTTTTTCTTTTTCTTTTTCTTTTCATACACAGCAGTGTGACTGAGAACAAACTGCTCACCCAGAGGTCAGTGCGCTGCCATCAACCCACTTCCAGACCCCTCTTTAAAGAACTCAGTCATCACAAACTTTACCCCTAGATAATTCATAGTAGCACTTAAGGGCACATAATAGTCTAAGGTACTAATAAGGAGTTTGAGTTTGCTTTCACATTCACTTAAATCAAGTCAACCGAACTCAGGCCACCACCGTAGGACATATATATATATATACACTAGTCAACATTTGAAGTGGATCAAAATCTTTCATCAAAGTTGTCCTAAAACCTACAACTGAAATATGTTCTTGTCTTAGGACAACTTTGATAAACCTTTTTGATCCACTTCAAATGTTGACTACTGTATATGAAGTCTTGGGTTCAGTACCATGGTGCGCTTCTAGGTTCGTATGACATTTTTCACATTAGCAATTCTGTGTGCTGTGCAAACCGTGATTTGTTTAGACCTAAACTGAAAGTTGTAATTATATTAAAATGAGTCTCAGTACTTGTGTTTTGAGGTGTTCGGTATCTCTTGGCGTCCATGTACTCTCTTTCTGCACTGACATCACTACTGTTGATATCCATCTCTTCATATTCTATTTCCATCCCCCATTTCCCAGAAATGTTCATATTGCTGGAGTTGAGTGTGAGATTTGATGAGATTGAAAGTTGTTTCTTCAAGTAGACTGGACCATTCTGAACTTCTGTTTTTTGGCTTTCACATTTATAAAGAATCATTGTGGTCATGTGATACCTTGTTCAGACACTGATTTATATATATATATTTTTTTTTTTCTTTTTTTCTCCTGACTGTTTAGTAGAATGGAGTTCATTTTGTAAAATGGTTAGATGAGAGGGTCACCCTTAGGTGACTCTCTTTAGGTACTTCTCCTTTGGTGATTCTCCTTAGGTGATGGAGGAGATTTTTTAATTTGACGGAAGATGTCTAATTCTAGAGCCTCCTTCTTATAGCATTAGACACATTACTGCTGCTGTCTTTCCTGTCAAGGTTGTTGTATTACATTAGTGATGTGGATGTGTGAAAATTTGTTTATTCAGATTACATACTATAGTATTTTGCATATCATTGTATATAAATTTTTGGGTGAATTGTCCATTTAATGACTAGAATTGGCTAGAATAAATAAACAACTTTGTTTTTTTGTTTGTTTGTTTTTCTGGGACTTGGCAACCCAGAAAATAGATAATAGAGCAATATAATAGCAGTTTTCTGAAGAATCCAATGCATTCCCAAAATATACGGTGTCCATCCTCTGTTCCTCATTTTCTTATTTAGTTTCAAATTGAACTGCCTTTGTATGCGATCTTCATAGGCAGCATCCCCATTCTAATCGTTTAACTGTTACTTATCTTGTAATATTTCTTATGTTTTCTGTGAGACATAAAAGGCATAAAAGGTTACCAGATTTCTGAAATGGAAATTGACATAAATAGCAAGCAGTTCGAAAAAATGTTATATTATGTCAAAATATGACTTCACAAAAAAAAACTAATCACAAAATACATATGAAAAGATTTGATACATAAAACTGCATTTGACAAACATTCTTAACATGTTCTAAAAGTGTTGTTTATTATTATTATTATTATTATTATATTTTCACAATGTGATTGTACTGTATACTGCAATAACTTAAACATGTCAAGACTTTAATGATTAAAATAACATTAGGGTAACATGCAGAAAAGAAAAAAAAAAACTGTTAATAAAAATTACACAAAAAAAAAAAAAAGTCTAGCCTGTTCATACTGTAATAATTCATTTGCATAGTGGTCAGAAATGTAATAGTCTTGAAGTAGTGTAAAGATAGGCTCATGTGGTCTGGTATTGTTCGGTTCAGCACTTTATTGCTCTGCTCCTAGAAGTTCGGAGCAACAGTTAAAGATTTAAATTAGAAAGCAAAATTATACATGAGAGAAAATTGTCATTTTGCTGAATTCAGTGAATTTAAAATTGCTCAGAAACACATCTCAGTTCCAGCTAATCTGAAGTACTGTGTGAGCTGTGTGACTTCCTTTCATACATAGTGGTAAATGTGTTTCTGAGGTGGTTAAACTGAATGTATTGGGCCTGTCTCTCAAGTACTGTCACAGTAAAACCACTGCTGACTTGCTTTGGAGCCTCTTGTCTTTGTATCTGAACTCAAGAATTGAATGTCTGGTGATTTTTGGTGGTATTATTATTATTATTATTAATTGATCTTAAAAGATTTTTTTTCTCTCCACAGTAAAATCTTGTTAACATGCATATTGTTTGTCTTCTGGATATAATATTGATGCAGTGAGTATTTTAACATTTACAAATCAGTGACTGATATACTGAATAACTGATACAGTGAGTATTTTGACGTTTATGAATTTTCCCTATTCACTTCCATTGAAAATGTCTCACTATTTTCTTTTAGGGAAATTACAATATAATGCCACTAAACCCAGTATAGAAAAATTCAGGCCTGCCTTAAAATAATCCTGTTCAATCCTGTTTTAGTGACTCCATCTGCCATTTTCTCAGACAAGCCTTTTCTCTTTTCTAATGTAAGTCTATGAAAGATTAGAAACTGTTTTAATCATCAGAAATAAAACAGTTCCTACACTGTAAAAAAAAAAAAAAAAAGTTGAGCGAACTTAAAAAAAAATAGTTTTACCAGCTTCAGCAGATTTTTGAGTTTGTGAGAGAACTTATTTTTGTGAGAGATTCTCAAATTTTTGTTGTATAAACTTAAAACGGCAAATTGAGAAAACTCAAAAATCTGCTGAAGCTGGTTGCCTTAAAATTTTAAGTTGGCTTAATTTTTATTTTTTTTACAGTGAGAAAGTGGCTGCCAATAAACAGGATACACATTTGTACACTGCAGATGCACATTTAGAAGAAAATGTACTGTCATACAACTTCCCACCAAATTAATAATTAGTTGAAATAGGTTTAAAATCTTATCTGTTTATTGTCTTATAAATCCATTCCAGTTTACAAAACAATCATCCTGGCAGCAAGATTAACACTACAACAATATTACAGCAAACATCTTCAATACAGTCGATAAGTTAGATGCAAGATGGCAATAAATATTTATCTTCAATCAGGATTGTTCAGTCCTGCTCCTGCAGAATCACCATCTGAACACTTCAGCTCCAACACACCAGCCTGGAATCTAATAGTAGTAAAAACTTCATAACAAATATCAAAGACACAATCTACACTGTTTCAAAGGTGATGCTTCAGAAGCTTAAATGGACACCCCTGCTTTGGATGATAATCATTAGTTGTGAAAGTTTTGCACTGTTAAATTTGGGTAAAAAAAAAAAAAAAAATTCCTAGGGCTGTATAAGAGGTGCAATGCTCTTCTCACACATCCATTGATAATTATCATTACATTTAACATCATGCCACCCTAATAAATCAGGGACATTTTTTAAATAAGTCACAGCACAGTTCTCTGCTGTCCCTCCATTTGGCTCTGTTATGTGTCCTCTGAACGCCCAGAAGCTGAAACTACAGATCAACATTAGATGTTCAGTGCTGCTTTCTGTGTGATATGATACTGACTGTGAGAATCATTTATTACATAATAATCAGTTCAGTGATTTCTCACCCAGAAGTCAGTGTGCTGCCATCAACCCATTTCCAGCTGCTCTCCACATCACTGTCAGTCACACCAATCCAGAATTCTCTCTTATCAGTAATTTCTGTAACAAAATCCTAAACAGATAAACCAATTACCTGTTTATATCATAAATTGACAATATACACATTGCATCTGACCATCTCTCGCTCAGCAGCTAAACACCACAAACACACACAGTGTCTCTCACTCACTTGTTCCTCTCTGTTGTTTATGATGATCAGATCTGCTCCTCTCTCTGTACAGTATCTTCTGCTCTCAGTCCAGTTCTTTGTCTCATTGGACATGTAGTAAAAACTGTATTGATGGTAAATCCATTTATCTGTAAACAACAAGGTCAAGTATTTATTCCCCCTTACTTAAGAGTTACTGAAACCACAACCAAAGTACATAGAATGAAGAAATGTATTATCTTTACTAAGAGATGAAAGCTGATTTATTAGCTGAAATAGAAAATGGAACGTCCTCCTAAAATAGTGGAACATTATTATATGACTAAAAGAGGAACATGTGAGAACATTCTGTTAAAGTCCCAAATGTCCTCTTTGTAACGTTCTCATGTGACCAAAAAATAACCAAAATGGAACGTCCCCCTTAAGTCACATAAGTAACATTGAGCACCAGCACTTTCATAACCAAAAGAGGACTGTTCTGTAGAGGTTCGGGACTTTCGTCACCTTTAGAGAACTTTTAGGGAACGTTGCGCAAGGTTGCAAGAACGTCCCCTCCTACCTGGGTCTCTCTTGTTTGACAGATTTGCATTCTTTTTTATCAGCTCATCTTTTTCTTCTGTGAGGTTGGTGATCTTGGTTAGAAGCTGTTTTGTCTCTTCTGTGCAGCTTGTGTTGTTTGTATAGATGTGGACACACAGCACTATGACTGCAGTCAGCAGAAGAACACAAAGCAGAACCAAACACACTCCAGCTGCTCTGGAGATTCTGCTTTTCACTGAATCACTTCCTGAATATGACAGACATGAAGAAATGTTTCTTAACTTCTACATACAATATTGAAAGTGTTTGTATTTGTACCCGTATGTTAAGTTTGTTTTCTCTTGTCTGTCCTTATCCCATGTCCCATCAGTGTTTATATTGCCATACACAGGCTGAAATGTTTTTGTTCGCTCAGTCCTGTAAATGGTGGAAGCTATCTTTGTGTGTTTCTTCTTTCTGGTTTTCTGCTTAATATCGCATTATATTTTCCAGTATATTCCAATATATTTTTTGTGTAAGGGGTACTTCAGATGGGTTGTCAGTATACAGTTCAGTTATGAATATATAATTCATTCTAGATATCATATTTATGACCTTCCTGTCCGTGTTCATTCATGAGGAACATTCAAGTTTGTGACATACGCAATTAGTTATTGTCTGTAACTTAAGAGCTTCTGATCTTCACACAGTCACTTCCTGAACACCACAGACATGATTTTAGATGAACATGTGCAATCTATGAATGTGATTACCTGTACACTGAAGTGCTTTGTGGGAGTTTGTCTCTGTCCTGAAGTCATGATCTCTCATATGATCTGCACTCTCATAGATATCCACTGTCATCTCCACTCTCTCTCTTTCCTTTCCCTCAGTCTCTGTTCCAATTACATCGTCATAAATATCACCAGACATTTTTGCTCTTCAGCCATCTAACATCAAACTATTTAGTTCCTTGTTCCTGTATAGATGTGTTTAAGTAGTCAGCACTTGTCTTCTTTTAACACCAGTGGGAAACAAAGTTGTGGTCAGTGTGTGAAAACTAAAAGGTGACATCAGACACTATCAGACCGCCCATAAAGTAAATCTATAAACATGTATAAAAATGACTAGTGATTTTTACCTATATATTAATTTTAATCTATAATTATGAAAACCATTTGTCTCACTTTACCACTGTACTGTGTGTGTAAATTTAATATCTTATAATATCAAAACTTGTGTATAGTATCAATAGTAACACTGAAGAATTTGAAGGATGTTCATAAGCATTTCTCTACAGATCATCACCATCATGAAAGACCGAGCTGTTCTTGTTTGCTAAATGTATGCATTATAACTGTTTAATGCACAGGTAGTTCTAAGTCAGTTTAATCAATGTTCTAAATTAATGCGCTGATTTAACTGATGAACACAAACCCACACACAAAGAGTTGAAAGATGAGAGATCAAAAAACATGCTAAAACGGCAAGCTTGTAATTATTATAATTTTTTTTTACGTCACAGATTCGCTTTTGTTCATACTATCAGGTAGGTTTAGGTGTAGTTCAGATGGAATATTATTTTAAACGTCATGGAGTGCCACTCAACCACTGATCTATATATACTATTATATAGATCAGTGCACTCAATGGACATTTTAAATCAGAACTGCGATTATGCCTACAAAACCAATGTCACATTAAACATGGACATTTCACATCACACTTGTCATAAAACGTACATGGCAGTACGTGTTTCGCATCTTGCGAAAAAGTTCCTAGAGGTACGTTTCCTTCATGAGACCAGATTGGGATTTCCACAAATTGTTTTGTTTGAGAAAGTGCATGAATATATGCTGTCATGGTTTTATTTTTTTCTTCATTTGAATTAGTTCATTCGTTTGGCGTTAGTTTGTTTGATTGTTTTAGTAACTGACAAATTGAACATTCTGCTAATGCTGAATGTTGTTCCTGTTTTGGTCCATGTAGACTGACGGTTCAGCTTTTTTATTCTGTTTTTAACACCAGTTAGAACTTAACGGAAGGAGATGTGTGAACTTAAAGCGCATATGTGACAATGAGCACATCCGTTTATTAGCAATAAACCAATATTTATTTTTATACAGTATAGTCACAAAGAAAACCATTCATTTTATATGACTACTGTTTATAGTGTATGTTAGTTTATGCTTAAAGGCCTGGTCTGCAGACACACTTGTTTCTCAGACCTAAGTGGACCCATGAAGACCTCTACTCTCAACCACCTGTAACAACCAAACTACACAGAATGAAGAAACTGAGCTCATCTATCTTCTGTGAGGTTGGTGATCTTGGTTAGTAGTTTTGTGTGTGTGTGTGTGTGTGTGTGTGTGTGTGTGTGTGTGTGTGTGTGTGTGTGTGTGTGTGTGTGTGTGTGTGTGTGTGTGTGTGTTTGTGTGTACCATCTACAATTCAGTGAATAGGTGAGACTCTCAAACATCAAGAGTGTAAAGTAGACACACACATTCACACATTCTTGTTTATACTTTGTGGGGTCCTAATGTCCCCAAAAAGATAGTAAAAACTTTTTGGGGTCCTTTAATTGGACATCAGCAAAAGACCACAGCAGGTGCCACTCATGTCAGCTAAGTACAGGAAACTGGACAATTAGAAGATTAGAAAAAGGTTGCCTGGTCTGATGAGTCTCGATTTCTTCAGAGACATTCTGATGATAGTGTCAGAATTTGGCATAGACAACGATAAATCCTTCCTTCCTTGTATCAAAGGTTCAGGCTGCCTGTTGTGGTGTAATGGAGTGGGGGACATTTTCATGGCACATTTTGGGCCACTTTGAGCATTGTTTTAATGAATTTTAATAAATTGTTGTTAAACTTATGTTCCCTTTTCCCAGTCTAGGGTTGGGGAGTGGGAGTAACAGGTTTAACAAAAACAACCACTTATCTTTGACAAACTTAATTTATTTAGAAAGCAAAGATTATGGGAACAATATATGTCTTCAGGAGAGGGCCTGGCCAAAATAACAAACAAAACAACAGATAGCTAACAGGAGGAGTACTAAATAACCTGTGGGTAAAAGAAAAGAAATCAACAAAAAAAGCTTTCCTCAACTCCCTCACTAACCAAAAACACAGGAATAAACAGGAGCACCAACATAAAAATGGCACCCTCTCCCTACAGTTTCCCACTTAATCTTAAAGCAAATAAACAAAGAAAATTACAATACCTTCTAATACCTTAACACAGAATTTAAGTACCTGTCTACCTGTCTAGTTTCAGCCCAACAGGAATACACTTGTAAAAAAAAAACAAGAGCTATTCAAAGGAGAAATGTTCAACCTTTGCACCACCCTCAACAGACAAAGGTTGAAACAACACCAGCACAATTCTGGAGCAGCGGAGGAATGAAGCTTCTCCAGCAGCGTTCACTTTGCTCTTGTAGCAGCACACTCTGATGAACACCACCTGTGGGCAATTATGACTGCCAAGCAAGCAGAGATGAGAGAGAGAGAGAGAGAGAGAAGGGGGAGAAAGCACACAGGGGGACATAACCACACCCAAAGGGGCGGGAACACACACACTTGAGTTTTTATATACATACATCCTAGGGATGTAACACAGTCCACCTAAGTATTGCTACCGATCATATCAATCCCTTTATGACCACAGTGTGCCCATCTTGTGATGGCTACTTCCAGCCAGATAACACGTCATGTCAAAAAGCTCTAATCAGCTCAAACTGGTTTCTTGAACATGACAATGAGTTAACTACTCGGACTTCACAAACACCAGATCTCAGTCTAAAAGGGCACCTTTGGGATGTGCTGGAACGGGAGATTTGCATCGTGGATGTGCAGCTGACAAATCTGCATGATGCTGTCAAGTCAATATGAACCAAAATATCTGAGTAATGTTTCTACAACTTTATTGAATCTATGCCACGATGAATTAAGGTAGTTCTGAAGGAACTGGGGGTGCAACCCGGTATTGACAAGGTACCTAATAAAGTGCCTTTGTGCCTGTATATGTATATAGTGATTGAGTGAGTTGTTATGGTGAATCACATGTTCTCTGTTTATTAAATAAGGACAAATTGAGAATTATTCCACAGAAGAGGTTGCATTGACAAATGAGTGCGATGTTTTTAAAATTAGTTTTAATATCTCGTTTTTCTATGAATATTAATAAAATGAGCATCAAACATTCATTAAAAATAATAATAACCTTAACCCTAACTCTTCTTGCTGTTTTGCACATTGTAGCAAATCTATTCGGTTATCACTTTAGTTTGGATGTATAGATTTGATGTAACAGCTTTGTTAAACCTCTTAATTCCTCTCACAAATCCATACAAAGGTATAATGACATGGGTAATCAGCCCAGTTATTGCGAGATACAGCACAGTCCTCATCTCCAACTGCATTATTGAGCTCATTGGACCCCCAGAAACCCCAGATCCTACAACAACAGATCATCGTTAAAACATCTGTTTTATTTGTCATATAACATATGTGGCTCAGTTGACTAAATAGGTTTGGAAGTAAATGCATGAATGCAATGATATTGCTTGCAAAGAGGTTATGGTTTAAATTATCTATACTTTTTTTCATACACAACAGTGTGACTGAGAATTGAGGCCAAGCTGCTCACCTAGTGGTCAGTGCGCTGCCATCAACCCACTTCCAGACCCCATCTTTGTCACTGTCAGTCAGATCAATCCACACAATGTTTGCACTAGCAACCTTTTTAATATAATCCTAGAATGAAATATTATACATTTAGACCATAAGCATTATTCAGCACTGATTCAAACACAATCTTTCACTCACTCGTTCCTCTTTGTTGTTTATGATGATCAGATCTGCTCCTCTCTGCAAACAGTCTCATCTGCTGTCGGACCAGTTCTTCCACTCGGAGGAAATATAGTAGGAACTGTGCTTGCATGTTATCCATTTAGGGCTGTCAGAGCACTGATCTGTTCAAAGAATAGTTCACAGAAAAAAGGGGGGGGGGAAGTCTGAATTACTTTAGGTACTGTAGTCGAGTTTGTTTCTTCATCAGAACAGATTTGGAACAATTTAGTAATGTGGATCTTTCTTTATTTCTTTCTTTCTTTCTTAAGCACTTTCACACAACTACCAGTTGATCCAAAGTGCTGTACAATACAACTAAAATAAAACAGATAAGAGACAACAGAACATCAAAACACAGCATAACAATACAATTGACATGACTAGACAAAAGCTATTGACAGAAGATGTTTTTTCAGCCAACATTTAAATACAGGTAAAGGGCGCAGCTCTGATAGAAGCTGGTAATTTGTTCCATAGACTTGGACCAGCAATAGCGAAAGCTCGATCACCTCTGCAATGGAACCTAGATCTAGGAACAGAGAGGAGGCCAAGATTACTGGATCTTAGGGACCTATTTGGTTTATAAGTAGAGATTGCCTTGGAGAGATATGATGGAGCTTGATTTTGCAGAGATTATAAACAAAAGTTAAAATTTTAAAAGTAATTCTAGATTTGACTGGTAACCAGTTAAGGGAAATAAGAATTTTGTTTTATATTGTTCAGAAGTGCGTACGTTTGGGGTAGGGGTGGGATTAGGTGCTCCAATGAAAGTATAAATTTATATACAATTATTCCTATTTTTTACAAATGCATGCAAATAATTTAAAAAATTAAAACAAACAACTGAAAAAATGGAAGACCCTGCACATCGAACAGTGACGCTAAAGGGGTACCTTGAGCGTCAAAAAGTGACACCAAGGGTGTCCTGACCAAGCATCAATATGTGACTAGTTGGGAGTGAGAACATGTTGCTTTTTGAGACTCTAATTTCAGTAGGTGAGGACAATGTGGGGGCAAAGTACAAGAGCATATGACATCCTGTTGGTTCATGCAAATGAATATGTTAACAACTTAACTGGTTCTCAACATCATTTAGTTATTTATTTTATTTTTTTTCACTTGTTCCTCTTTGTTGTTTATGATGATCAGATCTGCTCCTCTCTCCAAACAGTCTCGTCTGCTGTCAGTCCAGTTCTTCCATTCAGAGGAAATGTAGTAGGAACTGTGCTTGCGCGTTATCCACTAAGGGTTGCCAGAGCACTGACCTGTTACAGGATTAGTTCACCTAAATATGAAAATTAGCTTCAAAATTAAATTACTAACCATCAGGCCATCCAGGATGTTCTGTATCTTCATCTGAACAGACTTGGAGATATTTAGCACCTGCACACTAATGGACACTACTGTGAATGGGTGCTATCAGAATGAGTGTACAAAAAGCTCATGAATCAGCCACAAGTAATCAACATGACCCCAAGAAGCTGTGTATTTGCAAGAAACAAATCCATCGTTAAGGCATTTTAACTTTAAAAGTTTGAAGGAAAAAAAGTGAATGGTGGATTTGTTTATTACAAAAACAGCTTTTTATTTCACAGAATGTTAACTGATGGACTGAAGATTTCTTGTGGATTATTGTTTTTATCAGTTGTTTGTACTCTCATTCTGATGGCACCCACTCACTGCAGAGGATCCATTGTTGAGCAAGTGATACTAAGTTTCTCTGAGTCTGTTTTGATGAATAAACAAACTCCTACGTCTTGGATGGCGTAAGGGGTGAACTATCCTGGTTTTTAGATCTAAGTGGACCTGTGAAGACTTCTACACTCAACCAGCTGTAACTTCTAGCAGATTGTTACTCAAAGATAGTGTACACTAAAAGTTACTGAGACCAAATGACACAGAATGAAGAAAATTACCTTTACCAATAGTTGGAAGCTGGTCTTTGTCATTCGACAGATTTCTTGTCTTTATTATTAGCTCATCTCTGTCTTCTGTGTAGTTTGTGTTGTTTGTATAGATGTGGACACACAGCACTATGACTGCAGTCAACAGAAGAACACACAGCAGCACCAAACACACTGCAGCTGATCTATAGGTTGTGATCTTCATTGAATCACTTCCTGAAGATGGCACACATGAAGAAATGTTTCTTAATTTCTACAGACAGTAATGAAAGTGTGATTGTGTTGCTTATCTAGCTGTGTTTGTCCATTTTCTTGTGTTCCATCAGTGTTTAAATTGCCATAAACAGCCTGAGATATTTTTGTTGCCATAACCTCAGTGATGTAAATGGCAGAAGCTGTCTCTTTGTGTGTCTGTACTCTGTAGTCCTCTGCTTTGACTAATCTTAGTAAGTGAGGCCAAAGTTGAGCAAAGTCTGTCAAAGTGCATCTGTCACTGTGGTTAGCATGTGACATCCTGTCTCTTAATACCAATTATATACATTATAAAAACTGGCTAATTTAATTAATTGCATAATTACATAACTCCTGATATTGTGATGTCCATGTGGTTAGATGTAGCTGACATGTTCAAGTTATATTAGAAATTGTAACTTGATTGTGCTCAGCGTCTGTGTTCTTTAATTGCATGCTTGTTTATATTGGCCTCTGTACTTCTTTTAGAGAAGATTTTAGGAGTCCCTGAGACGATCTGATCTGAAGTCAGTGTGTAAAGCCCCAAATCATGTGAGGTGCAATGAACACACGTGCTACAATAAACATTTTGAACTTTAAAATAATGAGGCTGACACAGAATTAGTCTTGCAGTGAGTATGTTCAATCAGGCATTTCAATGAAATTGAGTAATACACCTCAAATTTGCACTTCATAAATTGAATGAAAACAATTTAAAAAAAATTAATTAAAGTGTCATACAAAGTTTTAAGTCATATAATAGTGTGGTGTGATGAACAGATTATCAGTTTCAGTGAATCGGTTTATTCATGAAATTGATTTGAAAGTTTTGTTCACCAACTGTTCTAATCCAGTTCTTAAATTCAACTCATTGACTCACTGGAGAAGATTATCAGTGAATAAAACATTAAATTTTGGTTTGTTTTTCATATAAAGCTATCACAGTACTAGAGAGGACTTGAAGTAACCCCCTGAGTCAATTCAATTCAATTCAAGTTTATTTGTATGGCGCTTTTCACAATACAAATCGTTGCAAAGCAGCTTTACAGGAAATTCAGTTTCTACAATATATTTAGTAGTGGCTTATCAGTGGTGACTATGTCAGGCTGATGTGCATATGGCAGAAATGTACGGTAAAAATCAGTTAATGACATAATCAAACAGACGATGAACACTATTAACAGCAATGATTATATGTTGCAATCAAACTTATAGCAAAATTTGGCAGGTATGTGTTGTTTCAGGGTTGGCATCATCTGAGGTCCTCTGAGGGGTTGGCATTATCAGGTGGTCATATTTTATGATAATTGTAATGGAGCTTGTGTGGCATTTCTCTAACCTGAAATCTCAGTTTCCCATGTTTTGAAATCATCTGTGTGCCCAGAAGCTGCTGATTGTAACTAACAGTACTATGCAGCGAAAGTTGAAGCTGAAAACACTTTCTGGTCTGTGCACCAAACACACTGGAGCTTCTGATCTTCACTCAATCCCTTCCTGAACAGCACAGGCATGATGTTAAGTCAGTGAACGTGCAATCTGTGATGTTTTTATCAAAGAAATGAATATGATTACCTGAACACTGAATTGGTTGGTGTGTGCTTGTCTCTGCCCTGAAGTCATTAACTTTCACACAGTCTCATAGAAAACCACCGTCATCTCCGCTCTGTTTGTCTTCATTCTCACAGACTCAGTCCTGATCACATCGTCATATATATTATCAGACATTTCTGCTCTTTATTCATGAGACATTAAATGATTTAGTTCCTTGTTGCTGTGTGGATGTGTTTAGTCAGCACTCTTCTTCGTTTTAAAGCTAGTGGCAAACAAACTTGTGGTCAATGTGTGAAAAGACAAATGTTATCAGATCCTTAAAGCTGTCACGAAACAGAAGTGTGATGTATGTTTGTGTGAAACAGCTTCTCAAACAAGAAAAAATAAAAAAAAGTGTGACTATGTATGTGGGGCTTGATTGTGTTCATCAAGAATGGATTGGATGGTTGGTTGTGACTGACAGTTTGTCCCACCTTCACGTTAGTTAACACATCTGAGAAGAGATGTATAAGAGCAAGAGGGAGGGAAAGTTATTTTAAATGATGTGTGCAGATAATTTATAATATTGTCAACTCTAAAATGACTATAAATTATTCAGCAATACAGATATTTTAATTTTAAGTTGTATAATTATGAGGAAAACCACCTCGCTTCCTCATTTTATCTCTATATTTTGTGTGTGTGGGCAGATTTACTTATGGGTGTAAATTTACTATTGTATAATATTAACACTTACAGTATATATATATAGAATCAATAGAAATGCTGAAGAATTTGAGGGATGTTCATAAACATTCCTCTACAGGTCATCACCATCATGAATGACTAAGTCATTCTCATTTACCTCATGTTGAGAAGAAAACACAGTAGTAGCTGCAAACACACTGTAGCTGCTCTGCAGCTTCCTGAAGTCACTTCCTGAACACATCAGATTTGATGTTCAGTGTGTCTCTCACCATTATTACTGGCTGCAAACCATGTGACAGATACAGAACTGCCAGACACATTCTTGTGTAATTGTAGTTTAGGTACACTATGATCAAAAGGTCCTGCTTATGGTGTATTGCTGCTGTTCAAGAACAACATCAGATGCAGACACAACCAAGTTAATATTGAGGCACGTTTTTTCGGTCTATTTTTGCTCCGCAATTCAATAGTTCCAATGAAGCCAAAGCAGAATAAAGAGTTCCATTCTCAGAGCAACACAACAGCAGTGGTGTTTCGTTCTTGAGTGAATGAGTGTTTTTAAATTAATTAATTTGCTAAATGATTCAATGTAGTGGTGTCTGAAAAAAATTGTGGATATTATCGAGTGCGCTCATTCAATCCCATAATGCCCCGTGCAATAGCAACTGTATACTCAACAGCTAGAGAAACCCATGAGTCACATCAAATGAATTCCCACTTCTTGCTAGAAGAGTAAATACGTAGTCCTTCCACCGCACTCAGTGTCCAGATTCATACACTCTTCACTTTCATCCATTATTTCAGATGGTCTATATTAGTGGAGTAAAGTAGGGAATGGTGAATGAGGGTATGCTCTTAAAAATAAAGGTTATTTATTGGTATCAATGGTTCCATGAAGAACCTTTACCATCCATGGAACCTTTTCATTCCACAAAAGGTTCTCTACAGTTGAAAAAGGTCTTTTAGATTATAAAAAAAGTTCTTTGCACTAAGAAAATTATATTAATTTAAGAACTGTTCACTAAAAGGTTCTTTAGGGAACCAAAACTGGTTCTTCTATGGCATCGCTGTGAAAGGTTCCTTTTGGAACCTTAATTATTAGGGGCGATTTCAAAAACAGCTAATGTGTTATTGAATGAATTATTTGAGTAAATGGTTTGATGGCTTCATATCTATCTGTCTGTCCATCCGTCCGTCCCACAGCTGCTCACAATGCATTGAAGGCCACTTTATGACTTCTTGCTTTCCCTGGGAATCAAACCAATAAGTTTACTTTACTGTTTGAGCTACATGAAGGCTTTTTTGAGGCTTTTTAAAACTTAAAAAAAATAAAAAAAAATAAAAAATTAAAATTCTACAGTGAACAGCAGAATTTCTTGTTAAAATAAAACTTTGTTTGTTTATTTACTTGTTTGTTTGCTTTTTATTTATTCATTTAAAAAATATTGGTCTAAGTAAATATAATAATAATAAATTAACAAATAATTCTTTCATAGTTTGGATAACCTCTAAAAAAGTAGATAATCTTTTTGTAACTATTCATAAAAATAAATAAAAAATGAGAAGGTATTCATATCCAAAATATTTGATATATTATGATTATATAAAAAAAAAAAAAAAATTCCCCAAAACAATATTAAACCAATTTTCTCAACAAAAGACTTAATGTTTAACAGGTTAATCATGTGTCCTCATAAAGTACTAAGCCTGCACAAGTATTTATTGAAATTTATTTACATTTCATCAGTAATTTATGAAGGTATTGTTATGTTACATTTGGGTAATGTTACAAATTAAAAAAAAGTGGGAAAAAAGGTGTATGTTCCTAGGACAGTACAATGTCTAAAATACTTGTCTCATGGATCCATTTATGAACACTGTTACATGAATAATCATACCACCGTGAATTATAACTGAGAGCACAGTGTTCTTTGCCAGAGTAACTACTGGGCTCTCCAAACGTCCAGAACCTGCATCAACTGATGTTCAGTTCTGCTTTCTGTGAGGATCATTTATTACATGATAATCAATTCAATTCAGTGATTTCTCACCCAGAGGTCAATGTGCTGCCATTAACCCATTTCCAAACACCCTCCACATCACTGTCAGTCACACCAATCCAGACATGAGCATAACCAGAAATGTTCTTAACAAATTCCTTAGGAGATTAAACAATAACACATTTCTATTTTAAACTGACAACAGACCTATTTCATCACTCATCCAGCTAAACAGTACACACACAGTAACTTTCATTCACATGTTCCTGTCTTTTGTGTATGAATATCAGATCTGCTCCTCTCTCATACATACAGTATCTTCTAAAAACTGGTGTTGTAAAAGTGTTGTAAAAACTGGATATATAGTATATCCATCCATCTGTGTAAAGTTATGAGCGAGTGTAAACAGTCTGTCTTATTTTCACCAACTTCACCCACCGTTCTTACAAAAGAAATAAATTTAGTAAGTGGGGCCGTGGTGTGGAGCGTAAGAACAGTGGATTTAGCTTAAAGGAACACTCCACTTTTTTTGGAAATAGGCTCATTCTCCAACTCCCTCAGAGTTAATAAGTTGAGTTTTACCGTTTTTGAATCCATTCAGCCGATCTCCGGGACTGGCGATATCACTTTTAGCATAGCTTAGCATAGATCATTGAATCCGATTAGACCAGTAGCATCGCGTTCAAAAATGATCAAAGAGTTTCGATAGTTTTCCTATTTAAAACTCGACTCTTCTGTAGTTATATCGTGTACTAAGACCGGCGGAAAATGAAAAGTTGCGATTTTCCAGGCTGATATGATTAAGAACTATACTATATCAAGGAACTTTGCTGCCGTAACATGGCCGCGGCAGGCGCAGTGATATTACGCAGCGCCTGAAAGTAGTCCCCAGCTAGGTAACTAGTTATAATATAGCTGGGGACTACTTTCAGGCGCTGCGTAATATCACTGCGCCTGCTGCGGCCATGTTACGACAGCAAAGTTCCTTGATTATTACGCCGGAATGAGAGTATAGTTCCTAGCCAAATCGGACTAGAAAATCACAACTTTTCATTTTCCGCCGGTCTTAGTACATGATATAACTGTCGAGTTTTAAATAGAAAAACTATCGAAACTCTTTGGTCATTTTTGAACGCGATGCTACTGGTCTAATCGGATTCAATGATCTATGCTAAGCAATGCTAAAAGTGCTATCGCCAGACCCGGAGATCAGCTGAATGGATTCAAAAACGGTAAAACTCAACTTATTAACTCTGGGGGAGTTGGAGAATGAGCCTATTTCCAAAAAAAGTGGAGTGTTCCTTTAAGACTAGTTTTGTGGTCCAGGGTCACATTTGTGAATGAAGATGTGAACTCTTGAGAAACTAACACTAAGTTCAATTAAGCATAGGGTAATGAATAATACTAAATAATGGTGCTGAATAATTTCCACATTTCCATTTGATTTCTGACTTAATTACTTATGAAATGTTTTTGTTTGTTTGTTTGTTTAGTAATACAGTACATGTGTGTGTTGAAAACAAAGTGATACTTTATTCTATATTTAGTTTAATTATACAGAATAGCAGTAAAACAACAACAACAAAAAAATATGCCAAAATTTCAACAAGCAAGTTTTCTCTACAAAGGACAGCTCTCTATATGGAATCATTTATAGGTTTGCATCCTTTTTAAAGAGCTTGAAAGTGGTCCATTCAAAATTTTCATTTTTAGGCGAACTGTCCCTTTAATGTGTATCAGGTGAAGCATGTGTGTTCGTAAAGTACTGTATTTATTTTAGATCAGGAGTGTCAGGGGTGCTCCTGGAGGGTCACCATCCTGACTTTAGCTTTAACACCCCTGCATGATTCAGGTGTGTTCAACTCAGGCTGGAGCTAAAATCAGCAGGAAGGAGGCCTTCCAGAAGCAGGATTGGACATCACTGCTTTATATCAGTGTTTCCCAAACCCTGATCTTGAACTTCTGTGTGATTGATAGAGTCCCTACGTAGTGTTCACTGCTTCCTAGTCTGTTGAAGTTCACATCGCTTGACAAAATGCATTCATTCAGAGCACCCTGCAAACACAGGCAACATTTGAGTCATAAATATGAGAGGAGTTTAAGGTTTTTGATGCCATAATATACTTCTGTAATAAAATACAAATTTAATGTTATTTAAGATCAAATGCCTGTTTTATCTTAACTGTAATCATGATGTTTGCATTGCAACTATCACGTCTCACATACTTTATACCTTTGAAAAATGTTTACAAACAAAACCTAGGATGAATTAATAATAATGCTGCAGCCTTCCTTTAACTTCTTTTTAACACCTTTATTTTATTCAAACTTCTTTTAAGTACTGGAGTGATTCACAATGACTGGTGATGTATAACTGAATAACGTACAAATAATAACTGAATACTGGAATCTCATGATAGAATACTCTGTGATGTTCACTCACAAGGCATTTCTGGTCAAATGGAGCACACTTTTGGAGTCCCATTTTGCACATTTTGTATGTATTTCTAATTAAACACACCTGACTCAACTCATCAGCACTCCAGCACATGAAATGTGTGTCAGACCAAGGAGACATTAAAAATGTGCAGTAGTGGATGTCCTCCAGGAACAAGGTAGAGAAACACGGCTTTAGATGAGAATCAATTCTTACAAAGGTTTTGTACTGTTGAACTTGTGTCAAAAAGGTGTGTGATGTTCCTATGAAAGCATGAGCTGTGAAGTATTCTTCTCACAGATCCATTGAAAAGCTCTATTACATGCAATATCAAGCCACCCTACTAAATTAGGCCACTCTGCCGATTTAGCCGCAGCCACAGCACAGTCCTCGTCTACACTGTTGTCTGGCTGTCCAGCCGCCCAGGAGCTGAAACTACAGATCAGCATTAGATGTTCAGTGCTGCTTTCTGTGTGATATGATGCTGACTGTGAGAATCATTTATTACATAATGATCAGTTCAGATCAGAGAGTTCTCACCCAGAGGTCAGTGTGCTGCCATCAACCCATTTCCATCTGCCCTCTTCATCACTGTCAGTCACACCAATCCAGACTGCAGCATCACCAGACATGTTCTTAACAAAATCCTGAGCAGACAAAACAGTTTCACATTTATATTATAAACAAACACGTTACATCTGACCATCTCACATTTAGCTGCTAAACGTTATAAAATGCACAATCTTTCACTCACTTGTTCCTCTCTGTTGTTTATGATGATCAGATCTGCTCCTCTCTCTGTACAGTATCTTCTGCTCTCAGTCCAGTTCTTTGTGTCATTGGACATGTAGTAAAAACTGGACTGATAGTAAGTCCATCCAACTGTTAAGAGAATAAGTTCAGCTGTTAGCTTTTTATTCATTTACACTCATCTGTCTGTAACTTATAACAGTTAGTATACTCATATTATTTGCATTGAAAGTTACTTAGACCACAGCCCAACTCAAGCACATCATGTTTTAAAAATGTCTGCTATATCCACCCAATCTCTCAATGTGGACGTAAGCTGTTTTTTGTGAATGTATGAGACTTCTGATTCATTAGCAGCTATAAGAAAATAACACGAAGAATAACAAAGTGCAGTAAAAGGTAAAACAATTTGCGCTAAAGACCAGTTTGTTTATATTTACAACAATAATGCCAGTTTTCAATATCAAGCAGTATAATAAGTGGAATCAGACACCAGAAGCGAGACACATTTTGCTCTTGCGGTAAAAATAGGGTGCATAGCAAGTAACTACTACATAGATTAAAGAAACCTTACCATGAATCTGAAGTTCATTTCTATGTTGGATATATTGAATGGTCAGGTTTCTGTTGATTAGCTGGAATATCTGATTGGTCAGGTATGTGTTCTTGAGTATTAGCTGATCTCTCTCATTGGTCAGATTTCCGATGTTGGATTTAGACTGTTGTCTCTCTTGAGTGAAGATGGCACACAGTACTATGACTGCAGTCAGCAGAAGAACACACAGCAGCACCAAACACACTACACCTGCTCTGTAGTTTCTGATCTTCACTGAATCACTTCCTGAACAACATAGACATGATGTTAGTCCCTTCAATAGCATTTAATGCAGCACAGGTACATACTTGATCTCTGTCTTTGAAGGTTTGTGCCTATGCTATTATTTTTCATGAGGAAAGTAGTAATTATTAAACTAGGTACCTGTGTGTTCAGATGACTGGATTCTCGTTGTATTTGAGTCTTTTATCTCCATTGTGATTTTACCTCTTATAGCATCAGCATTTTCATAGAGATCATCTGTCTTCCTTTGTCTTGCTCCCATGTCCATTTTCTGAGTCGTACCTTTATTGAATTTCAGAGAGTTCCAGTGAAGACAAAGAGCATTCTAAAGTGTAACATAAATTTAGGCTAAAATTGTAATGTTTAGGTACCAACTAACAAATAAACAAAACAACTAATGCTTGCAGTTTTTCAGAGCTGGACCCTATTATACTCCTGAGGTGTTTCCTGATGTGTGGAAATGTTTCATGTATATGTACAGAAGTTCAGGTCACCTCAGAATGTCACAGAGCAGTTTGTTCTTTCAGAAGTTTAACGATTATACCAGAAACCTGCCACTGTTTGATTATTCAAATTGTTATCAACAAACTCTCTAAAACTGACATTTCTGGAAGGTAAAAAAAAAAAAAAAAACTGACTCCTTACCTCCTGTAAGACATGCCATTTCTACTAAACTAAAAAGACCAAAGAAACACACACAATTTACCAAGACAACTCTCAAGATCATTTTTCTCCAGTTTTAGCTGCTTTCTCTCTTTAGTCAGATATACTCATTAATGAACTGCTTTATCAAATTTGTGCTATTATGGTGTGTGATGAAATGCGTTCTCAATCTCTGTACCTCTGAGTTCAGATGACTGGATTCTCGTTGCATTACTGTCCGTGATCTTTCTTCCAAATTTACTGTTTGTAACAAAGTCATTTTCATAGATGTTATTGATGCTTTTCTCATGTTCTCTGTACATTTTCCCTCTTGTATATTTCCGTTCACTTTCTGATAGTTTTGGTGTTGTTAAGATGTCAATAAACTAACACTATTTTCTCTCCTGGAGTGAACTGTGTTGTGTTTCTCATCTGTGTTTGTGTAGTCATGTAATTATGCAGAAAGGAACTGTTTTAAGGAAATGTTTTATGCATAAAGGAACTTCAACTTGCTGCAGAACATCACCATAAATATGTTTCAACAATGTGGATTGTGTTCATGTAAATGAGGTTCAAACGCATTTATTATCACAGATTTTCTCAGTATCTTTATAAAGTCTTCAGAGGCTTGATCATTTGATGCTGGCTGGTGTTTGGGAATATTTAAAGCTTTTGAAATGTTTTGAAAAGACAGCTGATCTTTTTTTTAATGGTTGATTGTTTAGGAACTCTTCCAACAGTGCACAAAACTATTCAGTGATGTTTAAGAGGTTTGGGTTTTGAAAGGCTCTTGTGTTCATAAATTGGGGATAAATCTGTTGAGGTTCATTCATTTAAAGGGGTCATATGATGTGATTTCAAGTTTTCCTTTCTGTTTGGAGTGTTACAAGCTGTTTGTGCATAGATAAGATCCCTGAAGTTGCAAAGTCTAAAGTCTCAAAACCAAAGAGATATTCTTTATAAAAGTTAAGACTCGACCACGCCCACCTAAAACGGCTCATTCAAACATGCCCCCACATGTCTATGTCACGGTATGGGGATATTTGCAAAACACCACCCAAATGTATACCCAAAAAAAGAGGGCATGATTTTTATTCTTGCTGTAGTATTGTTGCTGCCGCCGGCGCCATGTCGTGGAGACGCTGTATTTTGTTGTGAAAGCAAAACTACTTTGTGTGGGCTTCCTAAAGAGGACACAACTAGAAATCAGTGGTTAAGTTGTATTTACCACTTAAGACTGTTCCAGAGCAGTTCATCCCAAATATTAGAGTTTACGGAGGACTATTTCCTGTACCTGGGAGTAGCCTGCCAGCTATGCTCAAAGACTGTTTCTATAAAGTGGGGCAATTCCAGCTTTGCGAGGACAGTCTGGCGCTTCTGACTGCTATTATGTAAGTAAGTTTTCTTATTTAAAGAATTTGCCACTGACTATTCAAACGCGAGTTTTGAGCTTTGAGTAGTGCTTGTTGTTTGTCATAATTACATTTTAAAATCAGTAATTATGTCCCCACTGGATGCAACAGATGCCTTGTTTGTAATGGGTTTTATTGTTTTTGTGTCATCGCGCCAATTACAACGCACTGGATAGCTGGCCAATCAGAGCACACCTCGCTTCTCAGAATGATGAGCTTTTTAAAAATTTCAGAAAGTTTCAGAAAGACGGGCATAGAGGAGCAACAATAATGTACAGTATGTGGAAAATAATGTGTTTTTTTAACCTTAAACCGCATAAACACATTGCATTACACCAAATATACAAAATAATGTTCTTTTTAGCAACGTCATATGACCCCTTTAAAATGTATTTTGGCATCCCTGTAGTGCAGTTAGTCATTTGAGCATCCTACTGTTAATTGGCTATTGTTAATTGTCAGGCCATCGCATATAAGTTACAATTTTTAAAAAATTGCTTTCACTCTAAAACATGTACTTGAGACACACTCAGTGAAAACGATAAACACAGTTCTGTACATTAGACGCATATTTCAAAACTAACAGCTCACGTGTTTAATTTTGGAAACACTGCCTATTAAATGCCATAATTATTTACCGACACTCAATCTGTTCTTTGAACTTAATGTAAATAGTGACAGATACTTTTTGCACCCCAGTTTCTTGTAGTATGATATCGTAGTATGTAATACTGTATTACACAATCCTTAGTGTATGATCAAGCCTAGGTCTATTACATTTCAATTATGCACTTCATTTATAGTTCTGTAAATGCAAATGTAATGTTTTTGTTGTTGTTTTTAAGATCAGATGTGTTTTATCTGTAGTCATGTAGTCATGATGTTTCCATTGCAACTATCACGTCTCATACTTTATACCTTTGAAAAATGCTTACAAACCAAACCTAGAATGAATTAATAATAATGCTGCAGCCTTCATTTTGACTTAATTTTAACACCTTTATTTTATTCAAACTTCTTTTAAGTACTAGAGTTATTCACAATGACTGGTGATGTATAACTGAATAATGTACAAATAAAAACTGAAAACTGGAATCTCACTCAGAATACTCTGTGACTTTCACTCACATTGTAGGGGTGGCACGGTACACAGATGTCACGGTTCGGTATGTACCTCGGTTCAGGGGTCACGGTTCGATACGATTTCGGTACAACAGGAAAAAAACGACGAAGCTACTATGCTCGGTTTCTTTTCATTGATTTTGAACAGAGAGTAGTACAATAGTAATACTAAATATTATATATATATAATCTGCAGTACATATATACATACAAGGAATAAATTATTGAAATATATTTGATTTAGTTAACAGATAAACAAGGGGGGAAAAACAGTGTGACAAGTAACATAGTCTATATATGCTGAGTTTCAGTTAATTTTTGTGACAGGCTTAATTTGTTCACAGAAAGGAAACTCAAACGGCAGAAAGCAACATCCTATTTGTTTTCTTTATTTTATAAAAGAACAATGTTTTGTTTTCATTGTGAGTGTAAACAAATAAAAGCAGACCTTTATACAGTGATGCATTATTAAGACGATACATGTTTAAAGTTGATTCTGCTGGAGCGCACACACTCATGCACACACACATCAGTTCCAGCATTGCTAAAGTTAATACTTTATCAAAATAAAACACAAACATCAGCGCACTCGCCTCTGTGTCACCGTTGGAACGCAAATGAAGTACAAAGCCTATAATTTACATAATAAATAATAGTTTTGCATTCAGATACCTTACATCACAAATATGGAAATATTATGGAATATTTGGATTTGTGCTGAATGAGAGAGGCAGGACACACAAGCACAAAGCTCCATTTCGCAAACAGTTGAGTGTGCAAGCCTTTAAAGTCTACTCCTTTGTCAGTCTATGTGAGAGACGCATTCAGAATCAGCATATGGACACTGTCTAGGGGGCTTTGTTTTCAAGTGCGCAACTCATGGCATTCGCTGTTCTTCTGCAAAATCCTGAGCAGATTAAACAATTACACATTTATAGCATAACCAATGGACACAAAAGCTATTTTGCGAAAATAGTAAGCTATTTTCTGTGAATGCTCAATATATAATGAATAAGAATTGTGAAATGCAGTAAATGGACAAAAAAAAAAATGTGCTACAGATCAGACCTGTGTTTCCCAAAAGCATCATAAGCCTAAGTTGATCACTGGTGGCAACGGGTCTAATATGTACTTATGCTTACGATGTTTTTGGAAAGCGCATATCAGGTTGTTTATAATTACAATACATTAAAATAATATGGTCAGAAATATCATATATGGAAGCAGATGACACCAGAAGCCGGACACATTCAACGTACATCTTACATTAAGCAATAAGGAGGATAGCAAATAGCTACATAGACTGAAGGAACTTTACCACAAATTTGAAGTTCATTTCCTAGCTGGTCTCTCTCTCGATGATTAGGATTATGTTCTTGATTATTAGCTGCTCTCTTTCAATGGTCAGGATTATGTTCTTGAGTATCAGCTGCTCTCTCTCATTGGTCAGGTTTGTGTTCTTCAGTGTTAGCTGGTCTCTTTCATTGACCAGGTTTTCATTCTTGGATATGAGCTGTTGTCTCTCTTGAGTGAGTGTGACACACAGCACTATGACTGCAGTCAGCAGAAGAACACACAGCAGCACCAAACACACTACAGCAGCTCTGGAGCTTCTGATCCTCACAGAATCACTTCCTGAAGATGAACCAACATGACTTTATTCTCTTGTTTTATCCATTTTGCACAGCACACAGCAACTGAAAACAGTTATCAAATTTGTGCTATTATGTTGTGTGATGAAATACATTCTTTATCTCAGTACCTGTGAGTTCAGCTGACTGGATTCTCATTGTGTTTCTGTCCGTGGTCTCTTCTTCAAATTTTCCTTTTGCAACTAAGTTATTTTCATAGATATATTTGATGTTTTTCCCATGTTCTCTGGACATTTTCCCTTTTCTATATTTTCGTTAACTTTCTGATAGTTTCACTGTTGTCAAGATGCCAGAAAACTAAGACTAGTTTCTCTCCTGGAGTGGACTCTGCTGTGCTCCTTATTTGCGTTTGTGTGGCCAGTATTTATGCAGAAAGGAACTGTTTTTGTAAAAAAGTTTTTAAGTATTTTTGCATAAAAGGAACTTCTGCAACAGAAGGACACTGGAAATAGTTCATTTTTTCAACAATGCTGATTGTGTTCATTTAAATGAGGTTCAAACGCCTTTATCAGTTTATGGTTGATGGTTTTAACATCAGCTGCATTTACATGCTCTTCCATCAGTGTGTATTATTTAGTGATTTTTCAAGGAAGTATTTTTAAAGGAACATTTTTCAAACCAAAACATATTTTGATGTCCTTGGTGCAGTTCACAAAAAGTTTTTTATTTATTTTATTTTTTTAAATAGAGCACTTTTTGTGAAATACTTGTTACAGAAATAGTTCACACAAAAATTAAAATTTTGTCAGTTTCTCACCCTCTTTTTTTCCAGACCCATAAGTCTTTGAAACAAAAATGAAGATAGTTTTAATAAAATATAAAAGATTTCTGTCCCCCCAAATTCTGACGCTTCGAAATGTTCATAAAGAGATGAGCAAGTTAATTCAATTATTCTGAAGAAACGTGATCACTTTACATATTGAACAGATTTAATTTAGACATAGAGCACTCAAATATGGTAAATCGAAGCTCAACTGTACTTGCTAGATGCACAAACAAACCTCAGTGGTTCTTGCAGAAGCTCAAATGTGCTGGTGTGACGTGGTAAAGACCCCAATTGGTTCTTTCACTTCAAGCAAGCAGAGCTGAGCTTCTGTTTACCATATCCATATTTGAATGTGCTACTGTATGTACAATTACTGATCACAGTTTATATGTGATTAAAATTAAATCTGTTCATAATGTAAAGTAATTTCATTTCTAAGGAAGAATTGATTAAACCACTCAATTCATGTGGATTTTTTTTTTTTTTTCTGTTTATGAGCACTTTGAAACTTAGTAAATAACTTGAGTAATTATCTTCATTTGTGTTGTAATAGTTTTTGGTTACTAAATCATTTTTCATCTGTGTTTTTTTTTCTTTCTTTTTAAGGTCCTCTTATGTTTAATGACAGATCAAATGTGGAAAATAACTAGTAATGTCAAAACAGAGATTTTTATTTTTATTTTTATTTTATTGAAGTTAGATTATCGCAGAATAATAACAAAACAAAAAGCAACAACAAAAAAGCATCAAAAGGCAAAGTTTCCTCACAACAACAAAAAAAAAAACTTAAAGGTGAAGACTCACTAACTGCAAGCCTGTGACAAATGCTTACAAACCAAACCTGGGATGAATTAAACTCAACAGTAATGGCGTAGCCTCAACTAAATTTCACTTATATGGCAGAATACTCTGTGACGTTCATTCACAAGACATTTCTGTTTGAATGAAACATTCTGGAGTCCCATTTTTTATGTCACTCTAATTAAACACCTGACTCAACTCATCAGCTCAGACATGAAATGTGTGTCTGACAAAGGAGAGATTCAGAATGAGCAGTTGTGGGCATCCTCCAGGAACAAGATTGAGAAATAATACTTTAGATGATGATCAGTTATTACAAATGCTTTGTACTGTTGAACTTTAAAACTGTCAAAAATATATGTGATGATCCTATGGCAGTATAAGTTGTGAAATCCTCTTCTCACAGATCCACTGAAAATCTCTAATACATGCAACATCATGCCACCCAAATAAAGTAGGCCACCTTGGGTCATTATTCACAATCACACCACAGTTCTCTTTTCTGTATCCATTGGGCTCTCCAGAATCCCAGAATCTAAAAGTACAGATCAGCATTAGATTGTCAGTGCTACTTTCTGTGTGATATGATGCTGACTGTGAGAATCAATTTGTTTAAATAATAATCAGTTCAGTTCAGTGATTTCTCACCCAGAGGTCATGTTGCTGCCATCAACCCATTTCCAGATGCCCTCTTCAGCAGTGTCAGTCAGACCTATATAGACTGTAGTACCACCAAACATTTTCATAACAAAATCCTGAGCAGATGAAAAAATTACACATTTATATCATAAACAGATTTCATCTGACCAACTCTCATTTAGTTGCTAAACATTATAAACACTCATAAAACTAAAATCTGTCACTCACATATTCCTCTCTGTTGCTTATGATGGTCAGATCTGCTCCTCTCTCTGTACAGTATCTTCTGCTCTCAGTCCAGCTCCTCGTCTCATTGGGCATGTAGTAAAAACTGAACTGATAGTAAGTCCATCTATCTGTAAACACAACCAGTTCAGCTGTTAGCTTTTACACTCATTTCTCTGTAACTTATGACAGATAGCATACTCATAGTTTGTGTACACTGAAAGTTACTGAAACCAAAACCAAACTCCAACATTCTTTAAAAATATCTGCTGTATTAAACTTCTTTTTGTTTTTCAATGTGGAAGTAAGCTATTTTCATTAAATGTTCAATATAGAATAGAATAAAAATAAAGAAAAGCAGTAAAAGCAGTAATACATTAAAATAGTATAGTAAGAAATACCAGTTTGCATTATAAAGCAGCATAAAGAGCCGTTTTACTGATAATAATTATTGGAAGCAGATGACACCAAAAGGCGGACACATTTGGCTTACAAATATTTTAAAAATAGGTTGGATAGCAAATAAACTTTACCAAGAATCTGAAGCTCATTTCTCAGCTGGTCTCTCTTGTTGGTCAGGTTTTCATTCTTGGATATGAGCTGTTGTCTCTCTTGAGTGAGTATGAGTGTGACACACAGCACTATGACTGCAGTCAGCAGAAGAACACACAGCAGCACCAAACACACTACACCTGCTCTGTAGTTTCTGATCTTCACTGAATCACTTCCTGAACAACAAACATGCTACAAACATTATTCTTTTTATTTATCCACTTAACACAGCACACATCAGTTAAAAGCCTGAAAACTGAGTGAATTATTAAATCACAGTATCTGTTCAAATGATTTTCCTTGCATTTTTTCCATTTTTACCTCTTATAATATAATTTGCGTAGATATTATCAGTGCTTTTCCCATCTTCTCTGTTCATCTCTTCAGTTTTTCTGTATTTTCTTTGATTCAGAAATGTTGGTCTCATCAAGATGCTGACAAACACTAGTTTAGACAGTGGACTGTATTTAGCTCCTCATCTGTGTTTGTGTGGCCAGTATTTATACAGAAAGGAAATGCAACTCACTGCAGAAGTATTTATCTCTCTCTCTCTCTCTCTCTCTCTCTCTCTCTCTCTCTCTCTCTCTCTCTCTCTCTCTCTCTCTCTCTCTCTCTCTCTCTCTCTCAATTCAATTCAATTCAATTCAGGTTTATTGGCATGACTTGCACAGTACCAAAGCATTGTCCATTATATAAATAAGGAACAAACAATTATATAATACATAGAACAAGAATAGATCTGTAAAATAATTAAGTAAATATGTACATGTATACTTTTTTTCCACAAACAAGAAGAATATTTAAGACATTGTTAAAATAATAATAATAATAATAATTAATAAATAAAATAATTAATAAATAAAAAACATTGTACAACATGTAAGAAATGATCTTGTTTCAGTTTTGTCCGCTGGCTGATAGTCTTAGTTTGTGACAGGCTGATACATATCTTGCTGCTGTTGTGATCATTTTGGAATTTTCCCCTAAAATGTGACTTAATTTTTCTGCATTTGGTAATGCCATAAAATTTGGTTTCATTTGTTGGAATTTGGGGAAATATGCAGCTCTAATGTTGTGATAGTAATCACAGTGCAGTAAGAAATGTTCCTCTGTTTCCACCTCTTTCTGCGAGCACAGTGAACACAGTCTCTGTTCTCGTGGCTGCCATCTTTGTTTGTGTCGTCCTCTCTCTATAGCCAGACAGTGATCACTCAGTCTGTACTTCGTTAGTGTCTTTCTTAATTTGTGTTCTTTTACACAGCTCAGGTATTCTGCTGGTTTCTAGTCTCTTTTCAGGTGTAAACACAGCTCCATCTTCTTTTGTATTTTAGTGGCATCTTTCCAATAGGCGATGTAGTTTTGTTTTTGTAACTGTGTGATTTGGTTGGGCCGGACTGTTCTGTGCTGGTTTGGGTGTAGTTTGAGTACCAGCTGTAAAAGAGCGCTCTTCTGCAGGTTCTGCTCCTGCCACTGCAGGGCTTCAGCCTGGTAAGAGCTCGGATCACTTCATTTCAGGTGCTGCTGGAATTTCACAGCTCTCTCTCTCTCTACAGTGTGGATTACGTTCATTTTAATGGCATGTAAATGCATATTAAGACAATCGTTCATTGTCATTTTGACACATTTTGGGAGTGGGTGCTACTGGAACACAAATGGTGTCTATAGTGCAGTTCAATTGAATAAAATTAAATTAAAACACTTTTTTCTGATATATTTTACACAATTTTTAAATGCTTGTTTTAAGTATGTTTAGATGTTTATACTGGAAAACAAATCAAAATACTAAGTATGTTTTTTTGGTTGTTTTTGTTTTTTTCCAGGTGTAAAAAATAATTAATAAGCAATAAAAAGAATTCCATTGTTTTTAGTTTATATAGTTTAAAATTATACATACAAACAAACAAACTAACTAACTAATAAAAGAAACATCATTTGGGGTCCATCACTGTCCACCTATGCCTTTTTTTCAACAGTCCAGAGCGGTAATCAGTTTATGGTTTCAGCATAAAGTTATTTGATGATTTTTAAAGAAGTAAAATTTTTAACAAAACTACTGTTTTGTAATCCCTAGTGTAGTGCGAATAAATTCAATTCAATTAAAACATTTTTCTGGTATATTTTACACAATTTTGTAAATGATTGTTTTAAGGATATTTAGATGTTTATACTGAAAAAAGTCAAAATACCGAATAAGATTTTTTGGCAAAAACCAATATAATATATTCAATTCTTTCTAGATTATATGGTTTAAAAAATGCATGATTAATTAGCATTGATAAGTAGCTGAATGTGAAACATAATTTTGATGTTGTATTAAAGTAAATTTTTTGAAATTGTGAAATATTATCTAATGTGTATGTTAGTGTATGTATGACATGCAGTAGTTTATAGGTTGTCACAGGGTGTTTTGTCTTTTTACTAAAAGAGGTTTGGTTAAAAAAGAAGTTAGCTCTGATATTAATTGAAATTGTGCTTACATATGAATTTATTAGTGCAACTACAGTTTTGAAGGCTATCTGCACAAACTGTAAACATTAGTTACTTTCACTTAGTGCAAATTTAAAAAAAAAAAAGTGTAAATAGTGGCAAATACTGTTTGCACCCCAGCGTATTCTATATGTAATCATACAATGTAGTATAAGATCATCTTCAGTGTATGATCATATAGTCTACAGTTTATATAGGCCTAGATCTATTAAATTTACATTAGGTTTTTCATTTACATTGCGGGCTTGAGCACCCCCGGAAAAACAGAAAATTCTCCATTAATTTTTTAGGTGAAATTTTATTTGACAAAATGCATTCATTCAGAAAATCCTGCAACATCATCATAGACAAGGCTTGAGTTGCTCGTTTTAGATTAAATACTTTAGATTACAATAACCGTGATATGAAAAGTCTAATATCGTGACAGCCCTAGTTCACACACTGCCAACACACATTTATGTCCAAACACCATGTAAAAGTGGATTTTGCATAATAGGTGCCTTTAATGCCATAATACACTTCTGTAAATAAATACAAATTTTCATGGTTTTTAAGATCAGATGTGTTTTATCGCAACCATAATCATGATGTTTGCATTGTAACTATCACGTCTAATATAATTGTCTCACATATTTATGAAAAATGAATACAAACCAAAACCTGGGGTGAATTAATAGTAATGCTGCTGCCTTAACACCTGTTTAACAACCTTTGTTTTATTCAAACATGTTTTAAGTACTGCAGTGTTTTGCAATAACTAGTGATGTACAGTATAAGTGAATAATGCACAAATAATAATTGAAGACTGAAATTTCACTTATGTAGCCAAATACTCTGTGACGTTCAGTCACAAGGCATTTCTGATTGAATGGAATGCACTTCTGGAGTCCCATTTTGCACATTTTGTATTATGGACATGAAATGAGTGTCTGATAAAAGGAGACATTCAAAATGAGTAGTTGTGGGCATCCTCCATGAGCAAGGTTGAGAAACACAGCGTTAGATGAAAATCAATTATTACAAAAGTGTTGTACTGTTGAACTTGTGTCAAAAATGTGTGTGATGTTCCTATGGAAGCATGAACAGTGAAGTTTTCTTCTCACAGATCCATTGAAAAGCTCTATTACATTCAACATCAAGCCACCCTACTAAAGTAGGCCACTCTGCCGATTTAGCCGCAGCCACAGCACAGTCCTCGTCTACACTGTTGACTACATTTGGCTCTCCATCCGCCCAGGAGCTGAAACTACAGATCAGGATTAGATGTTCAGTGCTACTTTCTGTGTGATATGATACTAACTGTGAGAATCATTATTACATAATAATTAGTTTAATTCAGAGATTTCTCACCTGGAGGTCAGTGTGCTGCCATCAACCCATTTCCATCTGCCCTCCTCATCACTGTCAGTCAGACCAATCCAGACTGCAGCATCACCATAAATGCTCTTTACAAATTCCTGAGCAGATGAAACAGTTGCACATTTATATCATAAATAGGAGCATTTCATATGACCATCTCACATTTAACTGCTAATCATTACAAATGCACAATCTTTCACTCACTTCTTCCTCTCTGTTGTTTATGATGATCAGATCTGCTCCTCTCTCTGTACAGTATCTTCTGCTCTCAGTCCAGTTCTTCTTTTCACTGGACATGTCGTAATAAGTGGATTTATAGCAAGTCCAGCTAGCTGTTAACACAACCAGTTCAGCTGTTAGCTTTTTATTCCCATTTACACTCGTCAACCCAACACCATCATGCTTTAAAAATATCTGCTGGATAGCAAATGATTTACCATAAGTCTGAAGTTGATTTCTCAGCTGGTCTCTCTCATTGGTCAGGTTTGTGTTCTTGAGTATTAGCTGCTCTCTCTCATTGGTCAGGTTTGTGTTCTTGGATATGAGCTGTTGTCTCTCTTGAGTGAGTGTGACACACAGCACTATGACTGCAGTCAGCAGAAGAACACACAGCAGCACCAAACACACTACAGCAGCTCTGTAGTTTCTGATCTTCACTGAATCACTTCCTGAAAATTAAAGACGTTATATTAGTCTATTTTCGTTTCCATTTCTCCATCCAATTTACATCAGCTTTTATGAGTAAATGTATTAGCAATTAATCTCAGTTACCTGTGTGTTGAGGTGTTTGGGTGTCGAGGTCCTCTTTGTCTTTCTTATGTTTCATATCTCTTACAGCCTCGGCACTCACATAGATATCAACCATCTTTTCTATTCTGTCTTCTGAGTCCATAATCGAATCTTTATCCATACCATAATTCACATACTCAGACATCTTCAGTGCAGTTTGGATGGCTACAAACTTTTAACGTTGAAGCGTAAATGTGAAGTATTAACCAAAGCTTTAAGTCATATCTAACTAAGTACCGGTAATATTGCTCCTACTTCGTTGTGCTCCTGATGTGTCTGTTTGTTTGTGGTAATGGTTCATGTATTTATGCAAAAGGAACTTGCAACATATAGGATGTTAACAGTCACAATCTTCTGTGACTGGATTGGTGAATTTAAAGGGGTGACTTATTTTGTGTAACTGTGCAACAGCTTTTAATAGAATTTATTTGCTATTAAAATTGACTTTTACTTTTAATGTAATGCTCATGAGATCTTATGAGAATCCTGAAATATAAACACTTTTTTTCTCTCTCTCTCAGGATATATGTCAGTATCTGAGGAAAAATAAATACTTTGCAAACTTCACAATTTCTCATTTCATTGTCAGAAGATCAAGCACAGCAGACAGATGAACTCAAATTATAATTTTGGGCAAGCAAATGCTCTTAATTTCTCTTTTATTCAATTGCTCGTTGGCATGTGACTCATGGGTTCATTTAAATCAAACAGATATTGAACGCACACAGTGTCAGACATTCTTCTGTATTAGAGAATGGTTCTAACTACCGGCTGTCAAGATGCTTCATCATGGTTGCTTTGTTCTGCGACTTCAGAAAAGCCAAACTCAGCAGGCAAGCCAGCTAAAACTATTATGTTGCTAAACTGTCAGACAACTTTTCCCTCCTCTCTGTCGTTTACTTTCTCTTCGTCTCTCCGCGCAATTTCTCCCACCTGAGGTTTTAATTGTCGGAGCTACTGAAGCGACGTGACAGAAGTCATTTTGTGGTCCTTTATGCTTGTATGCAAAAGACAGGCCCAACAATTAGCATGTCACCGAAAAGCATTGTTCCACACTTCACAGTCGTTAAAGGTAATCTTCCTGAAAATGCAGTCTTTGCTTCAGTCATCGGCTTCATATGGATTATATGTTTCTTAAGGAGATACAATGAAAGTTGTTATTTATTTATTTTTTATAAATAAAACATATCTGAATGTCTTTAAACAAGATACATATAATTAAGTTTTTGGTTGTGTAATGCATAAAACAGGGTTCGTACGGGTGCTTGAAATCCTTGAAAATGCTTGACTTTTTACATAGTGTTTCACAGGACTGACACCAGCAAATGTGCAAGTAAATTGCCTCGTAAGGCGACTGTGTTGAGGGAACACTGCACAGAAATATAAAAATGTATATTGTTACAAATTAATTTATTTGCAATTATATTTTAGGGTGTGTTATACAGGGGGGAAAAAAACATACAAACCAACAAAAAGCTAGTTCAGCTCATCCAATTATAAACTGCCTAAGTAGGCGGCAGTGTGCTGATGGAACACCTTCTGGCACAGAATATATTGTGTGTTGTAGAAACATTTAAAAAAAAAAAAAATAAAAAAAAAACATTTTCTTACGGAATATATATATATATATTTTTTTTTTGTTTACATAAAATAAGCTACAGCTCCGATCTGTCTGTCTTTATTGACATGCGCCCTCTGATGGAACCGAGCGGGAGACGAAAACACATCGGGAGGGGGCTGCTCAGTGAGCGTTGGTTTGAAAACAACAAATACAAATTATGGTTAAAATAATGTAAGTCTCCAGTAAATTCTGTTTTTTTTTTTCATGGGAGAGTATGTGCTTTCAAGTCGTGTAAAAGGTAAGCAAAAATGCCCATGCTCAGTTAAATTAAATATGTTAAGACTGTCACGATTAAAGTGAAATTATAAAATATACATTTCAAAGTCGAAATACAGGGCGTGTGTTTTTAATATTAATATATCTCTGAAGTGAACCGACTGCCTTGGCATTTTCGATTCATCTCATCGAAGTAGCTACAGTATAATGTCTGAAAGTATCATTTATGAGCACAGAGCTGCTTTGTGGACAGCCGTTACCGGGGAAACCGCTGTATCAATATTGTTCCAAAAGCGCCACCTAGTGGCAGACAAAACCTCATATTTTAGCCTTTAAACTATTTTTAAGAAATAAAGGAAAGTGATGCCTCAAAAGTGTAAAGAATTATTTTAATTTAAAGCACACAAGACATCGTACTGTTTAAAAGTTTAGATTTTTGAAGGCACAAGCTTTTTGTTCTGAGCAAAAACAGCAGGCGGGCTTATTGAAAGTGCAAATGAATCCTCTGCCAACAAATCGGCTGAAAAACAAAATAATTCTTTATATCAATCAATGAATCAATCAATCAATCAAAACTTTATTACAGACTCAAGGTCCAAATTTAAAAAAGACAATAGACAACATGTACATACTTCTGACTCATCCATTTTAGTTATTTCTTAAAAATATTTTAAAGGCTGAAATGTTAAGTTTGTCACTTTATAAAACTCTGTTAGTGAAAACCTGTATTTGAACTGCAAATCATGTTTTTTTTGCATTCATTTTATGTTACCATAGACATTGCCCTTCCCCACTCATAAAGTATTTATTTGATTTGTGCAGGTCTTAAAAAGCCTTACATTTTATTTTTAAAATCCTGGTGGTACCCTGTAAATTATTTCTTTCCTTCTTTTTTATTTTATAATTTATATACCTTATGTTGGCTATTTATATTATGCAATGCTATATGCGATCCAGACCGGTGGTTTTTAATAGCACAATAACATCTGATTTAAAGTGAAAAACTCAAGTGTGTGTGTGTGTATGTGTGTGTAAACATGTAATTTACCACAGTTTAAAGTGCTGGAAAATCTTGAAAATGCACCTTGAAAGTGCTTGAAAAATGCTTGAATTTGAATTTGAGAAAGGTGTAAGAACCCTGATAAAACTTGCTTAATGTATTATGTGTTTTCATACCTTATTTCTGCATGTATGTATGAAAATGATAATAATACTAATTTGGAAATCAATCTCTTGTTTTGAAAAACTAAGTTACTCTGACATAATCAAAAGTTTTTCCTATTTTTATTTTAAAATTTAGGCATGAATTCTTTTGTAAAGGTAATGTTTCAGCAATGTTGTCTCTGTAGTGTTTCTGATGAAATGTACACTGTTTTTAGTTTATTTATTTATTTATTTACATGATTCCGAGTTATATTCACGATTTCTAGTATTTGTACAGGCTTTACATTTTTATTTCAATGTTGTAATTAGCAATTTGTTTAATTTTATCTTTTAAGCAGATTTGTTTTGTGACAGCATTAATTAAAGTTTCTTAAGGGTCAAGATCAAGTTATCTGCATCTCCTGCGCTCCATCAAGTCACTCCCATAATAGCTGTCACCACTCAAATCAATGCGCGGCTGTGTAACACTCCTGTACAATTATAAAGTAATTATTTCATCACTAATAAATCTTTCAGTGAGTAAAACTGGCTGTGCCTGTAGTATTCTAGACTACACAACATTATTATATTATTTTTTAATTATTATTATTTTAAATTACTGTCCCTGGATCAGTAGGGTACACTTCTAGTAAAGTAGCAGTGGCTGGGACAGATTTTAAGTACCAACTCTGCTTAAAAAGATGCTATCTAATCCTGTTTACATGAAATAAGCCTGCTCCCCGAGCAGGTTTAAGCTTACGGACCTGTTGCTATAGCAGCAAGTCCAGGTTAAGCTTCGAAGAAGCAAATGATCCAAGATCAAGTGAGATCGTCAACAATCAAATCCAGCTAACTGAGTTAGCGACGTACGAAGAACGGGCCCTAAATGAAGTTTCCTCTTTTCTCTACTACAAACCACAAACTAGACCACAAACCACAAACATATTAGACTCTCTGTTCTCATATTCTCATATTTATGATGGGAAAAATTAGCTTAAGAGGATTTCTGTGCTTCTGTATTGTCACACTCCACTGTTCAGTAGAATAAAGCAACAAATATATTGAGTCTGAGAGCTTATATATTCCAATTTATACATTCAGTGTCCTTTCCCACACTTTTTCACTGTCAGTCAATCTTAAACGCTGTCTGTACATAGAGGAAATTTAAAATGGCCTCTGCTTATTTTCCAACAATTTGATTGGCTGGTACCCTGGAGTGTGTATCAGGTCTTTGTCTGGGTTGACAAGAAGTCAGGCATGAAGGATATGACATCGTAATGAGTCACCGTTATCGCGACCATTAGAAGGCCCGCACGCAGAAGTTTGAGTGACTGCTGTAGGAAGGCAGACACTAACGGCCCGCGTGGATCCATCAAGCGCCTGCCATTGTTCGCCCGCATTAGAGGGGCAGCTTTCTAATGGTAATTGAGTTTGTTTCGTTTCCCGAAAGCAGGAAAAATGCCACCAGCTCCACTGATGAGGGTCCTTGATTAGGCCTCAGCTTTATTTCCCATTCTTTTTACACAACTGGAGAGACCGCTCCACATAAATGATGAGACAGGCTCTCTTCAGCAGGACCCCAAGAGGGAGTCTCGCGGCCCCAGCGGGTCCCCCGTGCACATGTAATGTGGGAGCTTTATGCTGATGTGAAATGCCAAGGGTGCAGGCATCCATCCATCATCGTTACGGCTGTGGCTTCTGTTTGGACTCAATACAGAAGACACATTTTATTCCCTATATTAATTATTTTGAACTCTCATTGCAGCTTTAGTTTGCTTTCTCTCAGTGCATCTGGATTAGTGTTGCTCAGAACAGATTCTTCAGCTCATGTTCCTCTGATAACACAGTGCCTTTATTAGTGAACGTTAATAGATTTCTTAACCTTTTCCCCAGACATTAGTGGCTAATTATTTAACACAGGTTATACCTAAATTTACTCTACTCCAAAAATGCACCTATAGCCTTCATATCAACATAATCACATGACAGTTCATAACTAGTTTACATTTTGGCAAATTGGTGGCTAATATTTATATATTCATTCTCATTTTTACATTTTTGTATAACCCTCTGGTTTTGTTCATTTGGGGATCACACTTGTGTTGTTCACGGTCAAAACTGACCAAACACCCGAAATGTAACTTTTTATTTTCAGTAAAATCAATTTAAAAATCAATATATTTTTGTTCCATAATATTTTTTTATTTTGTATTTTGAGAGAATTTCATTTCGTTTTTTCTAAGATTTTAATATTACTTTTCAATTATGGCAGTATTTCATGTTAAAATAGAATTTTTGAAGTCAGATTAGTGCCATCTGGTCGGAGTAAAAAAAGAAAAACATCTGCAATTCCATGGTTTCCATTATTTTAACCATTTTATATAGAGCTAGATTTCTATATAGCACTATATAAAAGGCTTATAAACTCTCTAGTGGTTTTTAGGCATAACGACTTATTTTTTATTATGTTGTGGATCTGGATATATATTTAGACATTCTCAAAGACAACTTTTTGTAAAGGTTTAGATTTTTTTAGCTTGAAATTTTAGTTTTTGAAATAATTTGACTACAGTCAAACCTGAACACAGAGAAAGGCATTTTGTTACACATAACATCAAAATGTAACAAATTAACAGGAAAGCTTTATCAGAGATTAATCAATCTGATTTCTTCTAGCTCAATTTGGCCATATTGTTACAGCCACACCAGCTCATTTGTGTGTGTATAACAATGTGTTGTGTGTTTCTATGAGTGTGTGTGTGTGTGTGTGTGTGTGTGTGTGTGTGTGTGTGTGTGTGTGTGTGTGTGTGTGTGTGTGTGTGTGTGTGTGTGTGTGTGTGTGTGTGTGTGTGTGTGTGTTTTGTACTCTTGATGTTTTAGTGTGTAACCCTGTCTGTGTTTTGACTGCATTTTTGGCCAAATTATTGATTTTATTTCATGCATTTGCAGAAACATGCTTTGTATTACAGTCACACTAATTCATATATGTGTGTCTGTGGGGAGTGGTCATTTTTGACCACAAACAACACAAGTGTGACTATTTTTTTTACGGCCATTTAGCTTTTTCGAATCAAGTCCACAGTTTTATTTTTATTTTATTTTTTGTGGTCACATAGCGACTGACATAAAAGTCACCAAGTTTCGTACCATTCCGATGAAGAATTTGAAAAATTAGAAAAAAAAAGATTTCCCGGTCTAAAATGACCGAACAGCACCAGAGGGATAATCTACTTACACCCTAGTGAAGGTTATATCTATATTTTTGAAAATCTAAATTTTCCATACAATTTACACACAAATTAAAATGAAATTCTGTTTTCCTGTGATATCAGGTTTTAGTTCAGTGAATTGCATTCAATAAAACAGCCAACAACTGTTATTCCTTCTCATACAAGTTATGATTGCGAGTCAGATTGTTAAATAATGATAACAAATTTTCATACGGTTCCTTGCTAAATACTATGTTACTACCTTAAAACCACTTATATCATAGCGCATGAATTGTAAAGAAATGCATTTTAAAGTTTATAGCACATATCCAGCTCCATGTTTATGTTTTTTTCTGGCATAGTAAACTTGCTCAGTAGCTCACCTGGTACACTCTTTTGTTAAGATTATTGGCGGTGTTTACTGTATAAAGGAGGGTATGTTATTTTTGAATGCAAAAGGGCATTAACCTTTTAGCACAACTCAATTCCCTAATTGCTGAGATATGGCCATGAACCATCATAATAAAATATTGGCATAGTTACTTTTACTTTTATTTAAGAATTTTGGATGCGCTTTTTAGCACATGCACTAGACGTTTCATGCGAAACATTCAAGAAGCAACGTATTTTTGCAAAAATGTCACCACAGGCATGTATTTTTCATGAGCCTGGGTTGTAATAATTTGTCAAAAGTCCACATCCTGCTGAAATTCACATCTTATAGCCATAACTCTGTAAACTCTGAGTTTCTTGAGAGTATAAGCATTGAAGAGAGTTGATCTGATCTGTTAAAGGAAGCCAATTAAAGCTGACTGTATACTGATAAACAAAGTGTCCTTTAACGTCAGCAAAAAGGTCACTGTGTGTTCCTGCTGAAGAATATTGAGGGGCTGATTTGTAGCAGTGAACTTTTCCGTACGAATTTAAATCATTAATACTTGTCCGTAAATGTCAGATCGGTAATAATACTCAAACCAATAACATGATGTTGCTAATGAGTTAAAAGCAATACACTAAATGAGCTCCTTTATTATGAGTTGTGTTATTATGGGATGCTTAGCTTCAACATAAATATGAGATAATCAACCATTATATTTCACAAAGGTGCAATAAGTTGTTCCAGTACTGTCCGTACTGGGTTACTGCCCCAGAAACACAGAACATCATTTAAGCATATTGATGTTTAAGCCTTTTATTCCAGTAATTCCAGTGTTAGACATAAAGTGAAGCCTCACTGGACTGCTTGACTCAGTGCTGCTGCTCTAGCCAAACTTCATTAGAGGCACATAGTTGAAAGCAATATAGGATGTCAGCGAAACAGCAGTGCCCCATAGACTACAGTAACTGAAACTGCAGGCTAAAAAGAGCAAATCAAGTGTTAGACTGAGTCTCATCTGCTTTAAACTATTAAAAGTTCCCCAGCAGTACCTGCAGACACCCACCCTCACACGAAAACACAGTACGCCAGCATTTCCAGCCCTCCTGCTGTAATGTACCTGTGCTTGTACACGACTACAGAAAAGTTTTTGCCAGGCCTGATGCTATTTTATGCATTTCAGAAGAATAATGAAGTCATAAAACCTATGAAATTATATAGTGACCAAATAATGTTAAAACAAGCAAAACTTTGATTATATTTCACTTCATGAGGTGCATCCTGGGATGATTTTCAAACCGTAAAGAGCTCCTGTATATACTATAAACAACTAAAACAGTTGGCTGCGTTTT